>JAJGOT010000326.1:87500-692500 GCA_022457155.1 Cladopsammia gracilis
CCACTAGACCATCAAAGCTGTGGCCGATATTATAGCTGAATAAACCAATTAGAGGTTTCCGAAACATTCAAGTTTAGAAGCTTGGCCTCAAACTTGAAGGTGGAAGAATGTAAACATTTCTTTCGGTGGTTGATTAAGTTGGATTTCCGTGGGGGGGGGGGGGGGGGGGGGCAGGGAGGTAAGTCGATGCGCAAATGAGACGAATCTTTGAGCTGCTATAACTTATAGGGGATTTTATCGTTTGGCCTCGAAGTTGAAGGAGGAAGAATGTAAAAATTTCTTCCGGTGGTAGATTATATTGGATTTCCGGGGGGGTTTCCATGGTGGTAAATCGATGAACAAATAAGACAAATCTTTGAGCGGCTATAACTTAAAAGAGATTTTATCGTTTGGCCTCAAACTTGAATGTAGAAAATGTAAACATTTCTTTCGCTGGTTAATTAAGTCAGATTTCCGGGGGGTTCCAGGAGGTAAATCGATGTAGAAATGAGACAAATCTTTGAGCGGCTATAACTTAAAGGGGATTTTATCTTGGCCTCAAACTTGAAGTTGCAAGAATGTAAACATTTATTTCGGTGGTTGATTAAGTCGGATTTCCGGGGGGTAAATGGAAGTACAAATGAGACAAATCTTTGAGCGGCTATAACTTAAAGGGGATTTTATCTTTTGGCCTCAAACTTGCAGGCGCAAGAATGTAAACATTTCTTCCGTTAATGGTAATAGTTAACTTTATTTAAACAGGTTTACACATGCCAGCATATATAGATGATTAACGGTAGTTGATTAACTCAAAAGGGATCATTCATGTGCGATTAATATTCAAGTGTGATTAACTGAAAGGGGATCATTGAGTCCTTCTACGACATCTTTGGTAAGAATTTGTCTTGCATTTATGTACAGTATAGCTGGCCAAAATCCGTAGCTAGGCCATTAAGGCAATGACTGGTAGCCGGCTGATGTAGGATGTGTCATGAAGCCGTCGAAAGTCCGTAGGTTGGCCATTATGGCAAAGACCAGTAGATGGCTTGTGTAGCATGTCTTTTCACCTAGCGATCGGTCTTACTCGTGATAACTACAGAATCAAATCAAATAATACTCAGGTATATTAAGGCATGGGTGAACAGTTATTTTCAAAAAAAGGTAGGGAGTGGTCTATCTTTGGAGGCTTTAGCAAAAAAAACATAAAACTTTTGAATACTGAAGAGTTTGCGAATACAGTAATTTTAGCGTATAGAAGATATGCAAATTAGGTCACGTGACTTGATACGGCCACAAAAACCAAAATCAAAGATGGGAACAGTTTATGACAACCATAAATAAACTTCACTACTACCAGATAAGTACTAAGAGGAGCAACAAAAGATCTGTGCTTGGCAATTGTTGAATATTAAATTACGTTTGAAAATAAACGGTACTTTGTGAAATGGCAGGAGACCCATGCCTTAATTTACTTGAGTATGTCATGCATTGAATGTATAGTATAGCTGGCGAAAATCCGTAACTAGGCCATTAAGGCAATGACTAGTAGCCGGCTGATGTAGGATGTGTCATTTTATTGGCCCAAACTTTTTTACTTCAAAAATATCTTCAGAACATGTCGAAGGTTCAACGTATGTTGAAGAAAGCGTTAGAGGGGGATAAAGCAGCTTTGAAGTATCTTGATGTCAACAGTGTGGTACTACACTTGGGGAAAGCAATGCAAATTATCTCCGGTACGCAGTTTAGGAGATAATGACTTTCTACGCGTTATTACGTTGGCATGTGTAGTTTGTTATAGCAATATTTGCTGCTAGTTAATTAACTATTGTTTAGCTACGGGTATAAATGGTCCTTAATGTATTCTGTTAGTCACTCTCGCTCCAGTACGTGTACCAGGCTACAACTTTATTTTCTTTTCGGAGTTTAACCAAACTTTAAACATAACGGATCCTACCGGTGGTTCTGGTTCTTCTTCATCCTCTTTTCCGGGCGACTTCCGGGCGACTTCCAGGCCACGGTTTCGCGCGATTTGTCAACCTTGATCGACGCCCGAGATTCGTAGAAGAAAACTTTTCGTTGGTTGAGGTTGCGGTTAAACGTCCGAGACGTGACCGTTATGTTTTCAGGAGCAACGGGAATCAACAGCAATTTGAACACGCCGAGGCGGTTATGGAAGGTTAGAGTCAGCGAAAGACGCGTTCAATAGTAGCATCATTGCGATAGCTACGAGTTCCTTTGATGAAGAAGGGCGGAGTGAAAGGTTAGGGAGTCCAGTAAGAAGCGTGTTCGAAGACCAGACTGGAGATTTCAGCCCCGGACAGCAGACGGATCAGTATGGTCGTGGTCCTTATGCGCGTGGTTCGCAGCCTTCTCGTCAGATTGGGCCTTGTCAGTTAAAGATAAGTTTTAATTTTACTTCTTGTTCTCTAACTAGCTTTGTTTTACTCTCTGGCTTTTGCCTGGTACATGGAGCAGGCCTTATCCTCCAAGCGAATATGGTTTATTTGCTTCTTTATTCAGCGTAGAATGCAAATTATCTCCGGTACGCAGTTTAGGAGATAATGACTTTCTACGCGTTATTACGTTGGCATGTGTAGTTTGTTATAGCACTATTTGCTGCTAGTTAATTAAAGTGCCTATCACCCCTAGAAAGTTATTTTCATAATCACCTCTATGTACATTGAATAGTTGAATGGTAAAATATTTCTAGTTTTGAACGCCGTGTTAGTGAGTTACAGAGATTTGAATTTACAAAATGCTAATTAGATGACGTCAACCAGGGAATCATTTATTATACAACTACTTGTTTTCGCCTCCAAGTAATATTTTTTACGAATCAATTGACTATCCACAGTTTATTTTTAGTATTTATCAAATTAATTATCCTCAAGCTGTAAACTGCGCATTGTAAATTGGCGTAGAAATAAAGACAAATTCCCGGGTTGACGTCATCTAATTAGCATTTTGTAAATTCAAATCTCTATAACTTACAAACGTGACTTTCAAAACAAGAAATATTCTACCATTCAACTATTCAATGTAGATAGAGTTGATTCTGAAAATAACTTTCTAGGGGTGATAGGCACTTTAACTATTGTTTAGCTACGGGTATAAATGGTCGTTAATGTATTCTGTTAGTCATCCTCCTACTTGACATCCTCCTACTTGATAATGGAAAAGTAGTATCTAATCCTTGTGCCATACTAAATGAGTTCTTTTCGAACCCAAGAATCCCGGAATCTGTTTTAAATCTCTCCGAGGAAGACTTCAACGACCATCCGAGCATTGCGACTATCAAGAGCAAATTTAACCCGCTAAACTTCTCGTTTACAGAAATAAGTTCGGAAACCATAACTGCCTATTTATCAAAAATAGAAGTAAAAAAATCAACCGGCCATGATGGTTTCTCTCCAAAGATCTTGAAACTTTCCACTCCTTCTTTAGCCGACCCACTGACGACTCTGTTTAACTACTGTATTCGGACAAATACCCTGCCTAGCAGCTGGAAAATGAGTAACGTTTTTCCGATCTACAAAAAAGGTGACACGTCAGACAAAAATAATTATCGACCAGTTAGTGTCCTTCCTGCCATTTCTAAGCTATTTGAGAAAGTGTTATTTGATCAATTGTACTCTTCTTTTTTACCTACTTTCTCCCCTAATATGTCCGGTTTCCTTAAGGGACATTCCACTGCTACTGCACTGATAAAACTAACAGATGACTGGAGAAAGTCCCTCTGTGGAATCAGCTGAATAGCGTCTGTGGAACACATGACCTGCGGCAAATTCATTGGAACATGCGCGTGGCAAAGAAAGAAGCGTGCTCGACTGCACGAGAGCCGCCATGTTGGAACTGTACCTGAACTTTAGAACTGTTCGTTTTAGTTGAAACTCGTTGTGTTGTAACTTTCTTATGATCGTTCGATTAAATCTGAATCTTGTGGATCAACGCTCTTGTGATTGTTTCTACAAAATGGTGCCGGGACCCGGGAAACGATCGTTTCTTCACTAAACACGAGTGACAACGAAGCACGTGGTGGAGTCAAAATGCCAGAGCCAGACAAAGTCGAGGAACTAAAGGATTCTTTGAAAATCGCCGTGAAAAGGAGGGGCAATTTGCGTCGGATGTTTACAAACGAAAGCAAGAAACTGGCTCCCATCTTCGACACAGCAGACAAAGCCGAGATCGCAGAAGATGACCTTGAACAATTGAAAGCCAGTCACCAAAAACTTTTGGATGCAAGACCAGAAATGAGGCAACTTGACAAAGAGATTCAGAACATTCACGTCATACTGGGCGAGGAGGACACAGCAGATCAAGATTTCGTGGATGCGGACAATATTTCTGATACGCATTCAGCCTTGTTGAGACAAATCGATAAAATCCTCCGTCTCGACCAGCAGAGCTCTAAATCCAGCCCACAAACCGATTCTGGTGCCTCCAAACAGCTGAAACATTCTGCACTCAAGTTACCGAAAATGTCATTACCAGTTTTTGATGGTGACCGAAGGAAATGGCTCAGCTTTTGGGACGTTTTCAAGTCCGAAGTGCATGATGTAAAAGACATCTCGAACGTCACAAAGTTCAACTTTCTGAAGGGACAGTTGTCAGAACAAGTGAAAATGAGAGTTGAGGGCATTATGGCAACCGAAGACAACTACAATTTGCTGGTTGAAACACTGCAGGATAATTATGGTGATAAAACGGCTATCAAAAATGCACACTGTGTTGCTCTAGTAACAATGGTCAAGCCACAGCACACAGTTTCAGCTTTGCGTACCTTCTACGACAGTCTTATGAGTGATATGAGATCTCTTGCCACACTGGATCTTCCCACAACCAGGTATGGAGATTTCTATGTTCCAATATTGCTCGAAAAGCTCCCAGAGAAGCTGTTAACCAATGTCTTGAAAGAATATCCATGTGCTAATCCCACCATTGATCAACTCATTGAGATGATACACAATGAAGTTAAAAGGCTAGAGCAAGTTGCCTACATTAGTAATAACAACCAACCCTGCAAACCGAAACCTCCACCTCCTCCAAAAGTTTCACCTCCTCCAAAGCCTCCATTGCCTAAGGTTCCTCCTGTCAATGATGACTCAGGTGAAACAGTTCCATATGGTACAGCCACTGCACTTCCTGCAGCAGTAACCCCTCCTGTTCAGTCCAAATCTAAGAAGTTTAAACAGTTTAAGGGGCCAAAGAAAGTTCCATGTCGCTTATGTGGGCCTACCAGTACACACAACACATTTCAATGTGAACTTTCTATCCAGGATAGAATGTCTGCAGTTAAATCCAAGCAGTTGTGCTCCAATTGTCTCAAAGGGGGTCATGCCACTACTCAGTGTCAGTCGAAATTCAGATGTTCAGTTTGCCGGCAACCCCATCACACTATACTACATGGAGCTTCAGGTCTTCAATCACCACTGATTTCCCCTCCACAATCAGTCAGTATGCACGCTGCACCTGCTACAGAAAACATACCGCATGGTGAACCAACCACCACACCCACCCACACATTAAGCTTTGCAAGCTACAACACGGAGAATGGAATCAATCCAAATGAGACTTTGTACTCATGCCATTCACAGTACAACACCATGACGTCATGCCACAGTCAACCCAATCCAGTTATTCTGAAGACTGCTGTTACTTCAGTCAGTAATGGTGACATCACTAAACAGGCAAACATATTTATTGATGAAGGGTCATCTCTTTCATACATCACCACACAGTTAGCTCAGGAACTCTGCATCAAACCTCATTGCAGTAAGACTGTGCGTATTAATACATTTGGTGGTGCTACATCTAATAATACGTACCCAGTGGGATCAGTCAGCATCATGACAGAAGAGGGAGCAGTAACGGTGGATACTCTCATCAAAGATGTTATTGTCACTCCCATTGACCGCAACAGCTGGGCTGCTAGCCTCAAATCTCCGCACATCACAGATCTTCAGCTTGCGGATGATTTTAGCCAAACCCAATTTCCAGTTCAAATCCTTATCGGTCTGGATGCAGTGTGGCAGTTCCTGAAACCTGATGTCGTCATGGGCTACCCCACAGCTCAAGCATCTAGTCTGGGATACATAATCTCTGGCCGACTCTATCCTACAACCGAGAGTTCCGAAGGGTGCCAAACAGCTTTACAGTGTCTTGCAGCTGGCCACTCCTTTGACAGCCACCCGTTTGATGACAGTGACTGGTACAGCTACACTCGCGCAAAAGATCTTGAGGTGCACAACAAAGTTGCAGATTTCCTTAAAATTGAAACGCTAGGCATTGAAGACCCCAAGGATACCAATCAAGAGGATGACTTCCTAGAGCGCTTCCAATCCCAAATCACATACCGTGATGGAACTTACTTCGTTCCACTGCCATGGCTGGACAATCATCCTCCCTTACCATCGAACCTTAACCTTGCCCTTAGCCGTCTGCAACAAGTGAAGAAGAGACTACTTAAACTGGAACTTTGGCAGCCTTACGCAAACATCATCGCTGACCAAATCAACAAAGGTTATGTTGAAGCTGTTCCTGCCAACGAAGATCCCTTAAGTCAGACTGATACTCATTACCTCAGCCACTTCTTTGTGTTACGTCCAGAGAGCGAAACGACACCCCTTCGAGTTGTATTCGCAGCCAACGCAGGTCATGTCTCTCTGAATGATTGTTTATACACTGGTCCCTGCCTCCTGAAGTCACTGAACACCATCATTCATCGCTTCAGAGCTAACAAGTATGCCTTTGTTGCCGACATTGAGAAAGCATTCATGAGCATCAAGATTAATGAAGAGGATCGTAACTATGTCCGCTTTCTGTGGTTTGAAGATGGTGACCCAGACAAACCAATCAAGGTTTACCGCTACACCTCTGTCTTCTTTGGCGGAACAAGTTCTCCATTCATCCTGAATTCTACAATTCTTCATCATCTTTCTAAGTATGAGAAAGATCAAGATCCAGTTGTCCAATTTGTTGCTCAAGACCTGGAAGAGAAGCTTTATTGTGACAATGTACAGATGAACAGATGATGAGGACACTGCCATTCAGTATTACAATATCTCAAGGCAGGTTATGAAGGACGCTGACATGAATCTGCGCCAGTGGTTCACAAATTCGCCAGCGCTGACCACAATCATCGACGACATGAACACTGGTTCTGAGAGAAATCATGCTGGCCTGTTAGGCATGATGTGGAACCCTAAGGAAGACACACTACAGTTTCCACGTAAAGCCATTGTCATTCCTCCTGAGGTGAAGTTCACCAAACGACAAGTCCTAAGTTCTGCTTCATCAACATTTGATCCTATCGGCTTCATCTCCCCTGTCCTTGTTCCAGCCAAGAAGTTCATTTCATCTCTGTGGGATAAGGGATTTGACTGGGACGAAGTTCTCCCTGGCGAATTACAGCAACAGTACAACCAAATCGCCAAGGAAATTGAAGCAGCCTCAGCATTTGTCACTTCACGTTATTTGGACTTTGACAAAACATTGCCAGTAGAAATGCATGTCTTTTGTGATGCATGTCCCACCACTGCAGCCGGTTGCTGTGTCTTCTTTGTTCAGAATGGGAAGGTCAGATTCATTGGCTCCAAGGTCAAAATTTCCTCATCTAAACATGCACGAACAGTTCCCCAGTGGGAATTGATTGCCATGCTAATGGGTGCTCGCCTTGGTGCAGCCATAAAAGAAATTTTCAGCAAGGATTTCTCATCCATCTCATCGTACTACTGGACTGATTCCACCATTTGCCTCCATTGGCTGTTCAGTACCAAGCAACTTCCAGTGTTCGTTCAAAATCGGACGACGGCGATCCTGAGGCTTAGTGACTCATCTAGCTGGTCCCATGTCAGTTCAGCAAACAATCCCGCAGACATACTCTCTCGTGGATGCAGTGCAGATGAGCTCTTACAATCAGCACTATGGGAAAGAGGTCCTCCATGGTTGACAGAACATTCACTCTGGCCAAGGTGGAGTCCCAAGAGCGTTGCAGAAGACAATGTTGTCTCAGCCACAGCTGTGGACAGTCATGTTCACGAGATGCAGTCTATCGCCGGCAGTCTCCAAGACCTCATTGACATCTCACGCTTTCAGTCCTATGAGTGTATCCTTCGCACCATGTCCTATGTCTTGAGATTCATCTCCAACGTAAAGCATGCCTCTGATCAGTCACGTGGTTCACGCCAATGCCTGTCAAACTGTCATTTTACAGTTCCAGTTCCCACAGCTGCTGAAATATCCCATGCAGAAGTCGTACTTCTTCGCGCTCACCAGATTCAGCACTTCACGCAAGAAAGAGAATACCTTCTTAAACAGCAGACACGGCCTACCCGTCAGCACTTCAAATCCAGACCTCAGTTGGTTCGTCAACTCCATCTGAAGCTCAACCACGATGGTCTTTTAGTTGCCCCTGGCAGACTCGAGCATGCAATGCTCGAACCAGATGCAAGAGAACCAATTCTTATTGCTAAGAAGTCCCAGTTTACAACTCTGCTTGTTCGTTCAGTCCATGAGAGACAGCTCCATGCTGGAGTAAGAGACACTGTTGTTGCATTGCGTAAGAAGTTTTGGTTGCCATCAGCACGAAGTGTAATTACAAGGGTGCTCAAGCATTGTGTCATATGCCGATACCAGATAGGAGCAGCATACAAGCTACCTCCTTCACCCCCCTTGCCTGACTTTCGCCTTAACAAGGTGAGACCATTCTCTACAGTGGGGATTGATTTTACGGGTCATCTGATGGTCAAAAATGGTAACAAGACAGAGAAATGTTATGTCTGTCTCTTCACCTGTAGCACTACTCGCAATGTCAATTTGGAGATTGTTGATGACATGACAACCGAACAGTTCCTTCTTGCATTCAGGCGTCACTGTGCCGTCTATGGGACTCCTTCACTGATCCTGTGTGATAATGCCAAGACATTTCAGAAAGGAAATGAAGAAATTCAGAAGTTATTTCGAACCGTAGAAGATCAAGCAGTGCAGCATCACCTTGCCCAGAAGAGAGTTAAGATGAGGCATATTCCTGCCAAGTCACCGCACTGGGGTGGTATGTACGAGCGGCTGATTGGTGTGGTTAAGATGTCTATCAAGAAAGTTCTTCGTCGTGCTCTCATCAGTCTGTCTGAGTTACAAACACTCGTCAAAGAGGTTCAAGCAGTCATAAATGATCGTCCAATCACATTCGTCTACCATGATGTGAATGATCCAGAACCCTTGACACCGTCCAAGTTGCTATATGGTTTCGATGTGACTGCTTTGCCACACCCTGTTGTTGATCCAGACGAGTTAGAAGATGAAGACTTCAATGAACACGATCAACTCAACAAGGCCTTGAAACGACGCTCGTTACTGTTTCAGCACTTTGTTCAACGGTTCAAAAGTGAGTACCTTGCTTCGCTGCGGGAGCGTCATGTGTATCAGTCTAAGAAGCGAGGGTCCCAAGAGGAGATTATTAAAGTCGGCGATGTTGTACTAATGCATGCTGACAATGTTCCCCGAAGTTCCTGGAAGTTAGCCATTGTAAAGAAAGTTCTTCGTGGCAGTGATGGCCTGGTCAGAGCTGCAGAGATAAAAACAAACTCCGGAGTTACCAACCGTTCAATACATCTCTTGTACCCCTTGGAGGTCACACTGACGGATCCTAAGGAACACTTTACAGAAACTGAACTGCAGATTCCACAGGTCGAAACACTCAGAAGAAGCAAAAGAATTGCTGCACGCCCCCGCCCCCAGTATGTGGAATCAGCTGAATAGCGTCTGTGGAACACATGACCTGCGGCAAATTCATTGGAGCATGCGCGTGGCAAAGAAAGAAGCGTGCTCGACTGCACGAGAGCCGCCATGTTGGAACTGTACCTGAACTTTAGAACTGTTCGTTTTAGTTGAAACTCGTTGTGTTGTAACTTTCTTATGATCGTTCGATTAAATCTGAATCTTGTGGATCAACGCTCTTGTGATTGTTTCTACACCCTCGATGAAAAGCAAGAAGTGGGTGTGGTCGCTATCGACTTGTCCAAGGCCTTTGACTGTATCTGCCACAATCTACTGCTTGCAAAGTTAAAGACATGTGGTCTACAAGATACAGCTCTTAAACTACTAAGAGCATTTTTACACGAACGAAAACAAAGGGTGATGTGCAACAACAGCTGCTCCAACTGGACACCTATACGATGTGGTGTCCCCCAGGGAAGTCTTCTTAGCCCCCTTTTGTTTAACATTTTTATGAATGACATGAACGAAACTGTAAATGACTCCTCTCTTCGTCTGTACGCAGACGATGCTACCCAGTATATGGCAGACAAAAATGCGATTGTACTCCAGTTCTCGTTAAATCAAGATATAGAAAGATTATCTTCTTGGCTTGACCATAACTATCTTCAGGCCAACGGAGATAAGACACAAGCAATGGTCCTTGGCAAAAGTACCCACCACTATGACTTAAAGTTTAATGGTGCTTCCATCGACATTAAAGAGCACTTAAAGATTCTCGGAGTACATCTTGACAATAAGTTATCTTTTAATGAACATATAAACGAGAAGTTAAAGAAAGTATTTGCTAAAATAGCCGCCCTCCGTCGCCTTAAACGCCTAGTGCCTTCCAGTACACTGCTAGTTCTATATAGGAGTTTCGTTTTATCGCATCTTGAGTACTGTAATTCCCTACTAATCCGCATCGGCAAAACTCTTAATAAGAAGTTAGAAGATGCAAACCACTACGGTCTTCGAACATTAATGAATTTAGGAAGAAGCATTTCCTACGAATCAATTCTTAGAACAGCAGATAAGAACACGCTGGAACATAGACGCATAGAACAGTCACTGATAATATTTTATAAATGCTACAAAGAGAACGGCCCAAGCTATCTAGCCGACTTTTTTGAACCCCGAATTACTCACTACAACCTAAGAAATACTGGTCTTAACGTAACTCAACATTCTTACAACAGCAAATTCCGTCATAATTCGTATTCATTTATCGCATCTGGATCAAACTACCATCTTCTGTTAAAACCGCCCCTATTTATCGTCTTTTAGAAGAAAACTGAAAACTCTTATTTTTACCGGCTGCCAATGCAAAAGCTGTCTATAATCTTTCGACATTTCAGTGTATACATTGCTTCTCTTTAAATATATATTTATAAATAGTTAAATTTAATAGCGATTAATTTAGATTTAAGAACTTTTAAACTTTCATTTTAGAGTGCCTCTAGTAATCAAGTTACTCAGGCGGCCGCCCTTTTAAGAAGGGCAAGTGAAATGCTCGGCGCATCTGGAAGGGTGCAGCCATCAGTTCCGGCTTCCATTCCCCCAACTCCTTCTACGGGCGCTACGATGGTGCAGCCATCAGTTCCTGCCTTCATTCCCCCAACTCCTTCTACGAGCGCTACGAGGCCGGAGACTTCATCGGTCTCAAATTTTGGACCTGTTGCCGTCCAAGAACACAGGCGGTTGTTTAACAGGCAAATGGTGTGTAGTATTAGTATTGTATCTACTGCACGGTTCTAGAATCATTTTTTTTTAAAATAGTTATCTTTGAGGCGTGCAGCGTCGACGCCGTCCGGTGTTTTGGCACTGGGAGGATTTATATAAGACCAATCCAGGTGGACATCGCACTCATTGATGATCCTGACTGGGGAGAAGAATACGATGACTGTCTAAAATGCAACATGCCGGTGCAGCTATGTGATATGCGTAAGCATATGGACACCTGTGGGGTACGTAATGGAAGTTATTGAAAAAAAAGTGTAGCCTAGCTATAAATAATACTAGTAGTTTCCAGTGGAAAGCGAGTGCTGCTTTATATGTACATGTAAATGTACATGTATATGTTTTTATTGCTTCATTTGTTCTACGAGTGCTCTATGCGCGTAGAGATCAGCGCTGATTGTTAATACTCATTTGTTCTAATGCGACTCATTGTTGTTAATTTTTTTTATTCAGCATGACGATCTGGATGATGTTCCATCAATGTTGCACGGACCGGCCGAACCCCATTCATCTAACACAATTAACAACAGGTCGTAAGGCTTCCACTCAGGCTTCCACTCAGCATATTATGTGTGTCCGGAAAGATCGACCTTTCAATGGAAACTTTATTTTCATAATGCTGCGTGTTACATCCGTCCAACCCCTTACTCAGGGGGGGGGGGAGGGGGGTTGGGGGCTGACGGTATACGGACATTTTAAACGTTAATTAGCTTCCACACATTGTCATTTGTTCCATTGATTAATATTTTTATAGCAATGAAGATAACGCTGTTGGGACTGACACCCTCGAGCACTCAATTTATATATTGGCACATGAAATATTTATAGCGTTACCTGACACACAATGTAATTTACTCCATTTCATAGCAATGAAGGTAACAATGATGGGACTGAGTCGACTGACACCCTCGAGCACACAAACGTAATGTACCGTATTTTCTCGAATAAACGCCCCCGGCGTTTATTTAAAACTCAGCCTTGTAGACCCGGCGTTTATTCGAAGCCGGCGTTTATTCGGGGCCCGGCGTTTATTAAACAGGGGTATATTTTCACCTTTTTCGAGTAATGTCTTTTAATGGAAAATTTATTAAGTTCCACGAGTTACAAAGGCAAAACTTAACAAGAACATTTGTGAAAGTGACAATTCGTAGTTGCAATCGTATCGTTATGTTTCTGTTTCTTGATTTATAGCTGCCATATGTTAGCAAAGGACATTTGAAAGAACTCGAGAGTATTAAGGTAAAGTCGCACGCGGGCCACGATGGCCCATACGGCCGGAGCTTAACCCGGTTTCCGTAGCATGAAGCAACTAGGAATATTGCTACTCCCCCCTGGATGGGATGCTAGTCCATCGCAGAGTTACCCCCAGCATTTTGTCGCCGGTACCCATTTATACACCTGGGTGGAGAGAGACAGTGTGGAGTAAAGTTTCTTGTCTAAGGAAACAACACGACAGCAGAGACCAGGCTCAAACCACCGACCTTCAGGCTGAAAGTCCAACGCGCTAACCACTAGACCACCGTGCTGCCCACGAGAGTATTAACTGGCGTTTTATGCATCTAATTAATTGTACAATAAAAAGCAGTGACCTATACCGAGCTCAAATAAACGCCGGCCCCGAATAAACGCCGGGACCTCGAATAAACGCCCCCGGCATTTATTTAAAACTCGGCCTCGTGGACCCGGCGTTTATTTGAACCCGGCGTTTAATCGAGAAAATACGGTAAGTACAACTTGGGACTTGTTCATAAATGCTGCGTGTAACTGTTAGCTGCAACCTATTTACTATTTACACAATGCCATAGTAAATACAACCAAAGTAAGGAAAGTCGTTTTATATTCGACGGAATGCTTCCTACTGTATTTTCTATGACATGGTATAAAATAGTTATGCAACACTAGTACTTTCTCGTGGGTATACATAGAGGATATTACACGGCGGCGCGAAGATGTGAATTTTATCTTCGAGTGGTAAAAATATTGTTTTTAACACGAGAAAATAAAATTCATATCTTTAAGCCACCGTGTAATGTTTTTTTTATTATATAGACAACACAAATTGGACGAATTCAGCAATTTTCCGAAGATTTCCGAGTATTTTCCGAAGATTATCGAAGAATTTGGAAATTGTCCGAAAACCGTCCGAAGGTCATACGAACGTTTTCGAGCATTTTCCGAAGATTGCCGAACATTCCCGAAGATTACCGAAGAATATCCGAACATGTTTCGATCATATACCAAAGAAGTTTAGCTCCTACAACACTTGAAATGATTAAGCATGCAAGTGGTTATGACGTCATCGATATCCGCACTAGTGAGGATATGGAAAAAACGCCACTCGAAACCCGGATGTTGTTCGTATGAATTTTACGAGCGGTGTATTCCCCAGTAAAACACTCACGTCTATATAATATGTACTTATTGACTAAGTGGGAGGGCCGGATGGGAAAATATTTGGCTCTCGGTCATGGCGCACGGACCTCGCTGCGCTCGGTCCGTCCGCCATGACCTCGAGCCAAATATTTTCCCGTCCGGCCCTCCCACTTTGTCAATAAGTACATAATCTTTTAAAACGAGTGTTAATATTAATACTTCACGTCTTTACCTCGTTTCTTAGAGAAAAGCTCCCCTACGAGACGCATTTGGAAAACGCATTGAAGGAAACATTACATGATATGTGAGTAGTTAATATAACACACAACCCCTCGAGCAACTCCGTACGCTTCTCTCGTGCTTTCCGCGTGCCTATACACGCATTTTGTTTTATAAGAACCAATAACTTTCGGCTGAAGCTGGGTTGTTCTTAATTTTTTGACGATTTCAGCCTCAGATTGTTCTTACATTGTTCTTAATTCCGGATAGTTATGGGGAAAAACAGACCAATTTTCACATTTTACTGTTACTATATTTGTCTGATCGAAATTTCAGCCTGGGGTTCTTCTTAGGTTGTTCTTAATTATTGGACAAATCTCAGCCTGCTTGTTCTCATAAAGTTTGCTCTTATACAACAAAATACGTGTATAACTCGACTGATACGCACGCTAAGTAACTAGTTATAGTCATTTTAACTTAGTGATTTTTAACTTAGTCATCTCATATTTTTTTTAAGGGCGACTTGTGACGATCCTGTCTCAATCCTGAGACATTTCAGAAGTAAATTGCACCGAGGACGAAGCCTCGATCTCGAAAGTGATTCTGATAAAAAAAAAATTATGTGAAGGCGAGACGTCTGATATTTTCGTCTCGCGCTTTGACATATTTCAAACTGGGATGGATGAGATCATGAAGAGCGATATTACCGATTTCAGCATTCCCTTGGAGGTAACCTATCACGGAGAAGCTGCACAGGATTTAGGCGGCCCAAGAAGACAATTCTTGGGTTCGATAATGCACGAAATACGTGACAGGCTTTTCGTGGATCAAGGAGAAAAGGAATACATCCTCACAGAAGACATGAATGCCATCACGGGGAAGTACTACTATGGAGCTGGTTTATATTTTGGTAAATATAAATCTCATATATTATATAAGGGACCGGTCAATAAGGGAAAGGGGTAGGGGGGAGGGGGGTTTGGGTGTTGGGTGTTGGCGGAACAGCCGAAAAAGTGTAGGCCCCAAAACATACGGCACACTCCCAGCCATTGGGCATGAAATCCCCTGTCAGGGGCTTAAAATAACGTCTCATCTCTCAATAACAATTCAGTACAAAACCAATCTTGTAGTAATGCTCCTGTATTTTTTCTGAATGGTCTTTTTCTGACACCTCACCCAATTGGGCAAGCTTATAGACCATAAAGACTGACTAAAATGATTTGTACCATTAGTAAACGAATCTTTATTAAAAACAATCTTATGATAATAATAATTAAAATAATCTTTTGTAATAATAATATTACGATACGACCTTTTTCCAGGTTACAGTTTGTTGCAGGGTGGCCCGTTGCCAACGTTTATGGCTGAAAATCAGATTCAACAATTTTGCAAAATGATGGCTCGGCCAGTCTGAATAGGTCGGAAGATCAATTCCGGGCCGGACTTGAGAAATTTGGCCTAGTCAAGGTTGGTTTCCAAAGATATCATCAGTTTTTGTAATAGACTATACTCCGCTCCTAGGTAGCTAATACTCTTTTGACTAGTATTACAAATCCATTAAAAGTTATGGAATTTTGTTCTCTATTTTTAGCTGGGAGAAGGGCAGATGGGAAGGTGTCCTTGGAAAACATACTGAAGTTCACATCTGGGTGTGACAATGAACCCGTCCTTGGTTTTCAGCTGAAACCAACTATCGAATTCAGGGCGATGCACTCAGTGTTCCCAATGAGTAATACGTGCATAAATAGGCTTACATTGCCTATTGGCGAGATAGTCCCCGAGAACAAGGAGGAATTATTTTCCTTTTGCATTTTTGAATGATTACTTTGGAATAATTTAAGGACTAGACGTTTTTCAGTACATCAAGTTTATTGACACATTTATTAACACATTTTGGTCAGTAATAAAATAAAAGACTAACAACAATTCTATAACGTCACTTCATATTTTTTAATTGATTCCAGTAAGTGTCATTGTTAATTGTAACAAAATGACAGTTAAAACTCAATTGCGCCATTCCTTAAGTTGTCGAAGGACATTCAGTGCATCTAAATAAAGAGATATATCCCATAAATCTGTTCCAAGAACTCCTAACATCATTTCCTTGAAAGTGGTAAGTTCACCGGCATCTAGTGAGCATGTCGGTTCCGTGACATAAATGCCTGATTCCAAATCGTCATAAGGAAGCGGAGATGATGGATCCACACCATAAGTTTCAAGATCAACCTTAAAGATATAAATTTGCGTTAGCCAACTCTAACAATCATATAAATCTACTAGTATTCTATCATGAATGCTGCTATCTGATTGGCTACTCTACTATCTATTTGTGATAGATAGTGAGTGATAGTGATAGACGCGCGCAGTTTAACCTTTAAAATAACAATGCAATATTAAAGTAAAACGCTAAACCGTTTGACGGTAAGTCACAGACCATTTCACAGAAAGCTATACTGTTTGGCGTTGCACTAAATCATTTCAGATTACGCTAAACCGTTTGAGAATTGACTTTGCCAATTTAACATTGACTACTTCACCACTTTTCATTTACTTTGACCGATTCTATTTAGCTTGTGTTGCATTACAAACGGAAGCTGAATTATTCACATTCAGTCACTTGTTGTACCGTTTTAACATCGGTGACTGGGCAGTTTTGCAACTGTCTAAACCATTTATTGTTTGGCTTCATCATTCCATCAAAGACAACTTGTCCTACTGCACTCTATCTGCATCATTTCTTAATTGTCTAAACCAACTTACAAAAGACAATCGAACCATTTCTGTTTATTCTATATCGTTTGCAGTTAAGTCATTAAACCATTTCATCGAAAGCTAGACTATTCGCAATTGCACTGAACCATTTCACATTACGCTGAACCATTCGAGCATTAACTTTGTTGATTTGACATTGATTACTTCACCACTTTTGATTTACTTTGTCCAATTATGTTTTGTCTGTGCTGTATTACGAACGAAAGCTGGACCATTCGCGTGTAGACTAGCTCATTTGTGTCTTTGTTGTACCATTTTAACATCGGTGACTGGATAGTTTTGCAACTGTCTAAACCACTTATTGTTTGTCTGCATCATTCCATCAAAGACAACTTGTCCAACTGCATGCTATCTGCATCATTTCGTAATTGTCTAAACCAATTTACAAAGGACAATTAAACCATTTCTGTTTATTCTATATAGTTTGCACTTCTTGTATTTTTGGCGGTGATGGCCGCCCATACATGTGTACACCACATGGCCTGCTTTTCAAAGGTGCTAATTGTGGTGTTGGGAGGGTTTGTACTAAATATATACATGTAGAGCTTGAGAGGGCAGCAAAAAAAGTGTGTTTACCCTTAATAGTAAATAGAGTTTATTCATTGAAAGTTGTGTAACACGGCTGAGTATTTACTGACTAGTAAAATTGCCCAGTTGTATTTCACAACTTTTTACTGAATAAATGTTTATGCGACAGAAATATTCTCCTGAAGGCTAAGTTTTTGTAGCTGTTTTTCCTAGTGCACGGTCAGAAGAGTGTAATAACGTTGCATATTTGTAATGTCAAATGCTACATGCATGTTGCAAAATAACACCATACAGCTGTTTGATTAAACGTTGTCACTGATCGGTCTTACCCCTACGCGACCAGACCGAAAGGGAGTATGGGTGAATTAAAATGCATGATTAATTATTCTATATCGCGTTTACAACGGAGAACAAAACTTATGTTTGTCTTCGCGTGTTACGCAAAGACAACCAGAGTCGCTTCGATAAGGACGTTCCGTATTTTGATAATGTGCAGTTATTGAATTTGAATTGATTTCTCCCCATAATCCTTTTCGGTCTGGTCGCGAAGGGATGAGACCGATCAATGACAACGTTTAATCAAACAGCTGTATACATTGATTTATAATCAGCAGTATTTGAAAAAATACATATTTATTTAAATTTCAATAATAATACATTAAAAAGACTTTCTGACACAGTAATTGATTTGACAAAATGTACTGGTCATTATTATAAAACTATTGTCACTTTCCTTATTTTCCCTATAGCATTTCACTCGCGTGGTCTGCAGCTATGCTAATTTATTTGAACAAAACATAGTGTTTGCATTAGAAAAGAGTTCAATACCCACAGGATTAGTTTGGGACACCAATGTGGCCGCCGTTTTATTGTTTTGGGACACCAACATGGCCGCCGTGACGTCATGTGAAAACACTCTATATCAACCAGTGTACATTCACTTGGAAGATGACAAAGCTTTAGAAAAGAGTAAGAACATTGTCATGATGCTTAAACTCTCTATTCTGTATGATCTGGGGATGATCAAACCGTACATGCACATGTATATGTATATAACCAATTCACTAAGAAGAATGTCCTATCCATCAAGTGTTTATTACTTTAATTTACTATTTGTTTCAATGTACATGTACCTCAATAGAACCTTAAATTTTTGCAATAATCACTGGGTGGCCTTTTTCGCAGCACCCAAAAATGGCCACAAACAGAACCTCAGAAAGCAATGAACCCTGGTTGACACTGACCCTTTAATGATTTAAAGGGAAGGTCAGATAATTACACTACAATGCTTTTTACAAACAGACAATATTATTATTAATTGAAAATATTTTAGTCATTGTAAAAAATTCCATTTACTGTACTAGTTCAGTTGTAGAAAATCCACCTTATGCTTATACTGAATATACACCAAGGGATGCCTCTTCAACAGTCTGTTGAAATAGAAAATGTTTGCACTTATTGTTTATGTCCATCCTTACTGCACATACAGTTTATGTCACAATGCCACACTACATCATGCAACTCAGCCATGCACAGAGGAAGAAAACTAACCACATCAACGGTTGGTAGCCATTGCATTAACTTTGCTAAATAAAAGTTGGTGTCACCTCCATTTTTTTGCATTCATTTTCTTTACAATGTTTTTCTTCATTCAAAGGTATAAATAATTTTTATGCAAATTTAAAAAAACATGGCTGTAAACATCTTGTTGCCATGGAAACATCGAGTCGCGTGATCAAAAAATTGTCATATGAAATTGTTGCCAGATAAATTTTAGGAAAAGTCACAAAGTTTGACGGCGTCTGAATACATATTAAATAAGTTATGAATGTTCAAAGTTAGCACAGGCACCTTGTGCTCCCCCTCAGGCCGAATAGGGTTAATTCATTTTTTATCCGGGGGCATGTGATTAGCATAAATACACACTGTGGCTAGTTTAAACCCCGGCCTGTTAAATCGATGACAATCGATCATCGGAAATCCAATCAATCAATCGATATCAATCGATAAAATTAGTTAATTGATATCGATTGATATCGGCCAATCGATGATCAATCAATAATCACAAAAAATGTCCCGCAAATTATCAATTTTATCGATTTTTGCGTGTTTTCTTGGAGCTCGTGTAACAAAATTCCGAACACGATGTCTGGTCAAGACACGTCGCATTGCGAGCAGGAAGTTACCCTTGTGATATCCGATGTCGTTGTGAAAGAGTTGCACTAATCGTCGCGGGTCGCGGGTCGCGGGTTTCAAGTCGTGGGTCGCGGGTTTTAAGTTGTGGGTTCTCAAAGTCGCGGGTTTAAAAAACATGCTAAAAACTACGCTTCAATTGCTCGTAACGTCTCCAAACTTTGGGAAAAGATTTTATGATTTATTAAGCTTAAGTACAAATAAAAGATTTTTGACGAATTAAAACACATTGGCTGACTTTACAAAATCGTTGGATCGGTCGATGGAAGGAGAAAGCGGAATTCACGCTCACGTGTGAGGAGAGGTTTAGTAAGCTTGTCTTACATGTCCGATTCACAACTGCGAAAATATCACTCTTTAGCTTTGCGATGGAGACGCTGCTAGACCTTTTTTTACTAAAGCAATGTTAGTTCTCATATTAAGGAAGCTGTAACTTACAGCTTTGTAAGGAACTAACTTAAAATCGCTTTTAACTTACATCAATTTGGATTGAAGACGATAGAGAAGTTTAACTTCTTTAGACGTTTAGAAAGCTCCTTCATTCCTTCTTCACCCTTCATTTCTCCGTTGTTTCGCGACGCCATGTCTCAGTATTAAACGCTTGAAATTCGAGCTAAGTGTGAGAAATTCAGAGGCGCGCGTTGTCATCCAGACTTTTGTTTCCATAACTTTTGGCGGGAAAAACACCTTCCTTACTTCCGGTCCCATAACTTCCGGTCGATAATAACCGAGAATAATATTTTCTGCCTAATTTCCAGGTCTCCCGGTTTTCTTCTGGGAAAATACGATTCAGTATACTATAATTTTACTAAATTCTCAGTATTACCGAGAATGGAAAATATCATAAACTCTTGGTCTTCGGCCATCGTAGCTTTAAAACGTTAAGTTCATAAAATGCATGTTTTTAAAATGTTTATCACCGCCGTTTGTTTAATATTTTTATGGAAAATATCATTTTTTTTTTGGACATCAAGTACTTTGTGTCGTCACGCAACGCTTGACACAGTTGACACAGAGTACGTCTGCTAAAATATTCACCTCTTCCCACGCATGTTTTTTAAACCCGCGACTTAAAACCCGCGACCCGCGACATGAAACCCGCGACCCGCGACGATTAGTGCAACTCTTGTGAAAGGGTACCAGGAGTGTTCATTTACCGTTGCAAATGGTGACAACGTCTCCGCAAGCAAGAAAAGGGGAGATCGTGGCAATGCTTTTAAGGTGACTGATGATCGCGAACAACTTGGTCACCTACAGAGGGATTTAGTCGCTCCGCTTTGGCGACTTCCAAAACCGTTTTCAGTGTAAGTCTTGTTGTCTTGCCGTCCATATAACCCGGGATCGATGGCAATCGATAAAATCGATATCAAATCGAATTATCACAAAAACATACGTCATCGATTGATCATCGATTTCCAATATCAATCGATTAATTGGCATCGATTGATATCGATTGATATCGATTTCATCGATCATCGACTTTATTGATTTAACAGGCCGGGTTTAAACACTACCCTGGCCCTGACATGAGTTACTTATTACCAAGCTGTAGCAAAATTTTAGGCAATCTCCCCCCCCCCACCCCCCCGCCACTTCCCAAGGGCCATAAATATTCAGTTTTCCTACTTTCTTCATTAAGAACCATCTTCCTAAGAACTCATGGATCAAGACGTTTTGGCTAAATGAAATTGGCAAATAATGCAATTACTGTCACTTTGCAATGAAAGAGACAATTTCTTGCAAGTTATGTACAGTATAACTAAACAATAGTAATATTCTTAATACTGTACTGGAGCAGTCGTACAGTATGCATAAAGAGGCCCAAAATATACATGTAAATGTTCAGTATTTACGATGAAAACATAATATAAACATGCATGTAATAATATACAGTAAACCCAAAACCAATTATTCTTATTTACATGGAAACTAGTATATTAACAATTTTAAATTAACATACCTTAGAAAGATCACACATTTGCAGTGGGTTTACAATGTGGTGTAGACTTTTATGTCCATAATCCATGACAGTACATGTAGAGTGTGTGATGTTTCCTGGGAGAAACAATTTGAATAATATAGCAAGTCAGCATCTTGAATTGATTGATAAATTTTTCAGAGATAAAAAAAGGATTAACTGCTAGTATGCATGCACCTAGTTCAGCCGAGGGGGGCTGTCACTAAGGGCCAGGGGCCGGGTACTTCCCCTGGCTACTATAAGCGTGACCCCAGCTACTTCCATGTGAAAATAGATTAGTAAAATAGAACCAAAAGAACTCCTCAGCTGTTAGAATCCCCACCTACTAATTGCATTTACCCAGCAACTTGAATCTCAGTGACAGCCCTGCTTGCTGTTTGTAATTGTTATAGTAACATTAAATTATTCTTTCACTTTAAGCAAGGTACTGGGGCTTGTAAAAACAGTTTGCAATTTGATTGCCTTTCTACAGGTAAACAAAGAACTAATTGTTTGAGTATATACTTAAGCACTTCACTTTTAAGCAATTATTTTATTCCAAGGAGTGGAGTAAGCAAGTTCCTTAGTGCAAAGCACAACGGTGAGAAAAATAGAGCATCTTTAGATTCCTAATTGTACACGTAACTGACAATGACAGAAGAGCAAGACTGATGAAACATGTCTTGCATAATTGAAACTGTGGTTCTCGTATTACAAAGTACCAGTTACAATTTTAGATCTTTCTTCGTGTTGCATCGTTGTATTGGTTTAAATTAATTTCGAGTCAAATTTTGTTAATACTGTATGGAGATCTGTATGAGCTCTTGGCTGATTTGATACCATCACAATCATGTGACCTATCTTAAAGTATATATTAAATCTTATTACTCATGGCATACATGTAGCCGAGGAAGAAGTTATAAATTTGGCTTTTCCATTAGTGCATGCAAATTAATTTTATGCATGCATATTTTTGTCTCACTGATCTGATTGGTTGACAATTTAGGCCTCGTGATCTCATGGCCTCATGTGTGTTAACTTGAGAAGCAGAAAGTAGAATAACAGCATATAAGTTTTCAAGACAATGCTTGGCATTCATGGATGGATAGAACTGTTTGATATTGTGTTCACCGCTTATTGCCACATGGGATTTTTGTTCCAGCAAGTTTCGTGTTTATATAACTTTGCATTTCAGTTAACTATGGTGGTTTCTAGTGTCAGCTACTGAATCTAGTCTTACTCTTTAGACACAATTTTATGTTTCTCTAGAAAAGCAATCAAAACATTTGGGAATCAAATACTGCAATGGGTTAAAGACACCACAAGTTCAAGCTGTGTACAATTATACCTTCAAGTTTCATCGTCACAGCTTTAATACTGTTGATATTACATGGGAGGAAAGAGGGAATCCCCTAATGTACAGTCCTGTGAAAGGGCTCTAAGAGCCATGCATCTCATGAATATGAAACAGTGTAAGGATGATTTTAGTTTTTCTTGATGTTTTGTAATTTAGCAGTGTCACTGTGGTAATTAACACATCTTAGGATGACAGAAATATCCATTGTGTAAAACGAGACAGCTGGATTATCTGAGTAAGCAAGCAATGACAGCAATACAGTGACATTTTCCCTAAATGCTACAAATCCATTTGAAATTCAAAGATTGGTTATAATTTTCCATACTAAGTTAGAAGTTCAAGAATTGAAGAGTATTTTTTATTAAGAATGGAAGGATCATTCTCAGCCATATTTCAAAGTTGATGCAGAGCTGGCTACTACATTGCATAGCAACAAATGGCTCAGGAATATGCTGGGTAATTCATGCTGTGTGTTCAGAAAATAGGCACCGGCCTAGTCTGTTTATTCCAACATTTTCCTCTTACAGTCATGCATTGTCATGACTGCATAAAAGGAGGCTCAATAAATAGTGGAGAGACTACAAATATTTTAATTCCCACCAGTGAATGATCAAACCGTACATCAAACCGTAATAATAATAATAATAATAATAATAATAAAGCCTTTATTTAAAGAGGGTAGCACTTAATAGCCAAAGGCTAATAAGCTTGTGGCCCTCATAAAATACAGAACTATTTACAGTCTAATAAATATTGTAAGCTAAAATATATATACATATTAAAATATAACAAAATTTGGTAATAAGAAAAAAATGAATAAAATTATTAAATTATAAAATGATACAAACATTGTTGTTCCTTAAAAATCTTGGCAAACATGTTCTTTTTAAGACATGCTACAGAATCTAATTTCCTAATTTCAATTGGTGTACTATTCCACAGTCTTGTTGCCGAAACAGCGAAAGAGCATCCTCCCTCTGTTTCTCTTTTGTATTTAGGAGAAACAGCATAATGCTTGAATGTTTAGTGTTGCGGGAGTGCCGTTTATTATTATGTACATGTATATAACCAATTGTAGAGTTCCTGTATTAATACTTCATGTATGCGTATGTTTAAAACCGCAAAGCATTATGGATAGAGTTGTTGGCGGCCATCTTTGTATCACATGGCGAGCATTATTAAACATGTTGAGTTCTGAGTGAATCGAGTGATATTGTGTTGCCATCCGCCGCGGAACAGTACATTGGCGACGAGCACAGGTTTCTGCCTGCTTTTGTAAGTGTTCATTTTGGAAAATCCGCGAGAAGAAAGTAAGATTTTGAGGAGAATGGAAGATACAGAAACGAGCTCAACGAGTGACACGGGAGGCTCGGTGGAAAGTCAGGCAACAGGGAGTCAAGCAGCTCAACCGACCCAATTTTCGGTAACAGAAGTACGAAGTCTACGCCAGCATCGTTACTAGTGTATGCGCACGCATGTTTTTCCTTGCTCGTGTTATCCTGAGCGGCCATCTTGTTGTACGAATGTTTGGTTGTTATTAAAGCTGTTATTGTTCCTTCGTTGTGGCGCTCCTGTCTCTTCAATACTGGCGTGGTGGCAGCGACTACTTATCCACGTCCCGAGAGCCCGTGAGCCGTCCCGCTGATCCAAGCAACAACGAGTCTACCTATTCTGTGGTCGAGCGAACTCTGAACAGTCTTCTCAACTTAAGGAAAGTATCACTTCACTGTTCCTTTATATTGCTACAGCATGAATTCAAGTAGAGCTCCTAAGCAATGGTCCCTCACAAAGAACGAGTCTATCACAACATTCGAAGTCTGGAGGCATAATCTTCAGTATTCCCTCTCCCTGGACGCTAATTTCGCACCTTTTTTAGCGGACAATTTTACGTGGCAGAAAAAGTCTCCAGCTGCCCCCCATAGAGGACTCACTCCCGATGGGGAAGACGTCCCAACTACCCGCCGACGTACCACCTTTCAGAAAAACTTACATCTCGAACTCATGTTAGGACAAATCGCTAACTTTTGCCCTATTATTTCACGTAATACTATCGTGAAAAATTCCACATCCGTCAACTCTATCAACCTCGTTCCCAGGGTCTCTCTTCTTCCCACCCCCTGGAGCGAGAGAGAGAGAGACCCTGGTTGGGTCTGGTCACGTGTCTCCCAGAATCTGGGAGATTCCAATTAAAGGACACGGGGGAGGGGCGGCAAAGTGTGAAATTTGTCTGCTCTAGCTGGGCATTGCGAAACAAATGCAAAAGCATTCGGCGGCTCGCGACAAATGTGAAGCGGCGGTTTAGGATCAGAGGAATTGTCACGGCGTTTGAAGATTTACCGCAGTAAAGCTAATTTTGAACTTGCTGCGGAATGCAATCCAATTTTATTACTTGACGCCGTTAAGCTGCGCTAAAGCTCGCGCTCTTGATTTATGGAAATTGTTCCGGACTGGGATGAATTATCGCTACATACTGCTTAACAGGTGATCTTCAAGCTTCATTCGAAAGGCCCATTAAAGTGCTGTCGTCTGTTCTCGGACGATGGCAAAGCAAGAACTGAGAAGCGGCCGCCACGGAACCAATGTTTGCCACGCTGACCAACAGTACACTTTTATAACAGGAAACGATCGAGAGAAGACTTTTATTCTTCGTGTGTGAGGCATGTTGTTTAGTTCAATGTTCACCAGTTCCAGTCGTTTAAATGTCTATACATTGTTCATTTATATACTTGTGAATTTTTGAGCAACAATTTTATCCTTGCGCATTGTTTATTCGCTTTTGTTTGAATCGTTTGACTGAACCGTTTCGTTATTTCAATTTTAGGGCTTTGTTCATATTATGTTCAGTTCGAAAATTATAAGCGGTCAAGATCTTTTGTCCCTATTTATTCAGTTATAAACGGCAGGCATAACATAACAGCAAAAATGAAGCACAGATTCCTATTTTCAACAAGAGGTTATGAAACATGGAACATATTTATTTCACAGCCACAGCTGAAACAATAACAGTCGCGCACAGCACGAGCCTAGCCACTGTACAGAAAACAAGACAAAGTTACAAATACTGTCTACCCCTCCTTAGGATTATGATTGTCCACCAGACACGTGACCAGACCCAACCAGGGTCTCTCTCTCTCTCGCTCCAGGGGGCGGGAAGAAGAGAGACCCTGGGAACGAGGTTGCAACTCTATTTGGCAAGCAATAAGAGCCCACTATGGCTTCCAGTCTACTGGTGCACACTTCCTAGATTTCTCGAACATAAAGCTCGAAGTTGATGAACGTCCTGAAGACTTATTCCAGTGGTTAATGTCCTTCACCGAAGATAATTTGCTTGTTGCCAATAGCAACATAACCCACCATGGCGCAACCATTTCAGTTGATGAGGAAATGACCCCCACGCTTGAAAACGCGGTGGTTTTAACATGGTTAAGACTCATCCATACCGAGCTACCTGGTCTCGTAAAGCAGCGTTACGGCACAGAGTTAAGAGCCAGGACACTAGCTTCTTTGAAACCTGAAATTTCTCAGGCGCTAGATTCTCTCCTCGAAGAGCTCCGCACTGTCGCTGACACCAAAGTACTGCGCACCACTACCCCGAGGTTCAGACAGCCTCCACCTCGCCCTTCTTACAAACCGTTCCCCCAACCATGGCCTGCTAACAAGCGACCAAAGTCCTGTCCATTATGTAAACAAGCAGGTCGCAGTGACCAACACTATCTAAGCGCTTGCTCGTATTTACCCCGGAGGACTGTTCTTACCTGTCTCGATCTCGCCTTACGTCTACCCTTGACGATGAGGAACCTGACTACACAGATTATGCGCCCTCACCCTTCCTCGATGAAGATGACCACCCACCACGTACCTCAGCACGTTCAGTCTCGCGTTGCGTCAGTACTAAGCAGTCACCCCACTTCAAGGCTTTCTACAAGCATCATCCGTTACAACTCACCCTCGACACAGGTGCGGAGACTAGTATGATCAAATCTTCTGTGGCCCGTTCTATCGGTACAACCATTGAAAAGTCCTCCCAACAAGCATTGCAAGCCGACGGTATGACTCCCTTAGCTGTAGTTGGCGAGACTCGTCTCATCTTATCCCGAGCAAACAAACAACTCGCTCTTGATGCCCTCGTTGTTGATGACTTAGACGTAGATGTTCTAGCTGGCACACCCTTTCTCATTACCAACGACATCACCGTTTGCCCTGCAAAGTGCCAAGTACATATTCAAGACTCAGAAATCATCCACTATGAACTTACTGGTGACCCAACCACTGGCTCCAATGCTGTGCGGCGCGCGCAAAGTTACATCCGACGCGCATCCTCGTCCCCGACTGTTGTTTGGCCTGGTGAGTACATGGAGCTGGATATCCCCTCCGACCTAGGAGAAGATGGTGTACTCGCCCTCCAACCACGTACAGACACTCCCATATCAAAGCATACCAAACCTATCTGCATTTGGCCTGAGCCCCAAATCCTGGAAGCCGTAGGAACCAAAATCCGTTTAGTCAACACGTCTGATGAACCTAAAGCCATCGGCCGCCACGAGCACCTCAGCCAGGTTCTACCTACAGCGGTCTTACCATCACCGACCACCACCTCAGCACCCACCAATCAGACACAACCCGCACAGCCCAAGAGTTCCCCACCCTTCTCGTCTACCGTGTCCGTAGACCCTGACAACTTACTGCCAGAAGATATCCGCTTCAAGTTCCGACAGCTGTTGCAGACATACGATAGCGTCTTTGATCCTGACATAAGTGGTTATAATGGCTCGGCTGGCCCCATTCAAGCAACAGTGAATATTGGTCCTGTACAGCCCCCTCAACGGAAAGGACGCGTTCCTCAATACTCCCGTAACCAACTATTAGAGCTACAAGCTAAGTTTGACGAGCTTGAACAAGCCAAGGTCTTCCGTCGCCCAGAGGACCTCGGCATAACTGTCGAATATCTTAACCCTTCATTCCTCGTGAAAAAGCCCTCTGGTGGTCACCGACTCGTGACTGCATTTGCCGACGTTGCATGGTATAGTAAACCTCAGCCATCACTAATGCCTGACGTCGACACAACCCTGCGCACCATCGCTCCCTGGCACTACATGATCAAAACCGATCTCACTCGAGCATTCTATCAGATACCTCTCTCTCCATCTCTGAAGTACTGTGGTGTAGCAACACCCTTCAAAGGAATCCGGGTATACACAAGATCAGCAATGGGGATGCCAGGCTCCGAGACCGCCCTTGAAGAAATGATGTGTCGCGTTCTGGGAGACTTGATTCAAGAAGGCTGTGTGGTTAAACTTGCTGACGACCTTTACTGCGGCGGCGATACACCTGAAGCACTCCTGACCAACTGGAGACATGTACTTGAGGCCCTCGACAACTGTAACCTTCGTCTGTCTCCAATGAAGACCGTCATTTGTCCAATGTCTACCACCATTCTTGGCTGGATATGGTCGCAAGGCAGACTATCAGCTAGCCCTCATCACATCTCCGTCTTGGCATCATGTCCTCCTCCCAAAAGTGTGAAAGGCCTGCGGTCTTTTATCGGTGCCTATAAAGTCCTCAGTCGCGTGCTGCCTAACTGCTCAGATGTAGTTGATCCCCTCGAGTACGCCCTCACCGGTCTTCAGTCTAACGACAAACTACTGTGGGATGAGAACCTTACCTTCAGGTTCAAGTCTGCACAGGAGGCCCTATCTAAACACAAATCCATAGTTCTCCCTCGCCCATCAGATACCCTTTGGATAGTCACCGATGGATCCGTCACCAAGAGAGGCCTTGGTGCTACATTGTATGTCTCGCGTGCCAATCACCTTCACTTAGCCGGCTTCTTTAGTGCCAAACGTCGCAAACACCAAGTGACTTGGCTTCCCTGTGAAGTTGAAGCACTGTGCATTGCTGCTGCCGTCAAGCACTTCTCTCCTTTCATCATTCAATCGCAGCATCCCACATCTGTATTAACCGATAGTAAACCCTGCGTTCAGTCAATCGACAAACTTTGCCGAGGCGAATTCTCGGCAAGTCCACGAGTGACTTCTTTCCTAACAACTGTCAGCCGTTACCAAGTCAGTCTACAACACTTGGCCGGAAAGGCCAACTTACCGTCTGACTTCACCAGCCGCAACGCGCCCGACTGCACCGAGCCCAATTGCCAGATCTGCAACTTTGTCCACGAAATGGAAGACTCCGTTGTGCGAAGGGTCTCAATCCAGGACATCCTCAACAATAAGTCTAACCTCCCGTTTACTACAAGATCAGCCTGGTTGCAGATCCAAAACGATTGTCCTGACCTTCGTAGAGTTCACGCCCATCTTAAACAAGGCACTCACCCGTCAAAGAAACTAACTAACATTCGTGACATTAGCTCCGAAACCGGACGGGGACATTCGAGTGTGTGTAAACATGAGGAGGGCCAACGAAGCAATAGAGCGTGAGCGACATCCGATCCCCACCATTCAGGAAATTCTGTACGATCTCAACGGATCCACAGTATTCAGGAAGTTGGATCTTAAGTGGGGGTTCCACCAAGTCGAGCTAGAAGAAGAGTCGAGGAAAATAACAACATTTGTTACCCACCGAGGCCTATACCGCTGCAAAAGGCTCAAGTTCGGGATCTCGTCTGCACCAGAAAAGTACCAGAAAGTCATATCAGATGTAATACGAGGATGCCGCGGAGTAGCGAATATTGCAGATGATCTGATTGTACATGGAGCAAACCTGGAAGAACATGATCGGAATTTGCACGCAGTTCTACAGCGTCTGAGGGAAAGGGGACTGGCTCTGAATGGTGCGAAGTGTGGGTTCAGACTGCATAGATTGACCTTTTTTGGGCATGACCTTAGTGGTGAAGGGGTTGCACCAAGCGAGGAGAAGGTTGCTGCAGTTGTGAATGCGCAGGCTCCGAATACGTCAGAGGTACGGTCGTTTGTACAGCTTGTGCAGTACTCATCAAAGTTCATCCCCAACTTTTCACAAGTGGCAGAACCTCTACGGAAATTACTCAGAAAAGAAGAGCCCTTTGTCTGGGGCAATGAACAGCAGGTCGCATTTGAGAAGTTGAAACAACTGATGACATCAGCAAATGCGCTTTCCTACTTTAGGGGTGACTGCAAGACAAGAATCGTGGCGGATGCGGGGCCGGATGGGCTGGGAGCGGTGTTGCTGCAATTGCGAGATGGTGAATGGAGAGCAGTGTCATATGCTTCGAGAAATCTTACAGAGGTTGAAAGGCGTTATGCACAAACCGAGAAGGAGGCGCTGGCTCTAGTCTGGGCATGTGAGAGGATGAACCTCTACGTGTATGGGCGCGATTTTGAGCTAGAAACAGACCACAAACCCCTGGAGTGCATCTTCAGCAGAACATCCAAACCATCCTCGAGGATTCAACGTTGGGTACTTCGCCTACAGTGTTACAACTACCGAGTGGTGTACCGCCCCGGAAAGACAAACATTGCAGATGCGTTGTCCCGTCTGAACCAGGCCAATCCAAAGGATCCCAGCAGTGAGAAAGAGGATATCGTCAGATTTCTTGCCCAAGAAAGTACGCCGGTTACCTTGACTCCAAGGGAGATTGAGAGGGGTCAGAGAACGATCCAGAATTAGCAAGTGTGTGCCAGTACATCCACACAGGCGATTGGTCGCAGTGCAAGATGCCAGGCTATGTATGTGTGAAGAACGAACTGTGTACCATAGGAAAACTAGTGCTCCGGGGAGACAGGATCGTGATACCCCAGTCTCAGGAAATCGGTATTGGAAGCAGCCCACGAAGGACACGAGGGCATCGTCAAAATGAAGAGTAGGCTGAGGACCAAGGTGTGGTGGCTTAAAATGGACAGCAACACAGAACGGATGTGCAAAGGCTGTCATGGGTGTCAGGTTGTGGGTCACTTTTCACCTCCTGAACCAATGCAGAGAACCGAACCGCCTACTGGACCTTGGCAAGATGTCGCAGCAGACCTTATGGGGCCAATGCCCAGCGGAGAAAACTTACTAGTCGTGGTTGATTATTATAGTCATTATTACGAGGTGGTAGTTATGCAGTTAACTACCACACCCAAGATAGTCGAGGCCTTGACAGGAGTCTTCTCTAGATTTGGATACCCCTATTCACTCAAGACGGATAACGGTCCACAATTTGTGAGTAAAGAATTCGAGGAGTTCTTACACGAGTGTGGAATTGAGCACAGGAGATCACCACCGCTTTGGCCACAAGCCAACAGCGAGGTGGAACGGCAGAACAGGACTCTATTGAAGACCCTAAAGATTGAGAGGTAGAAGGGAAGAGGTGGACGGAAGAACTGCCGAAATTCCTCCTGGCATACAGGTCAACACCTCAAGTCGGTACAGGTGCAACGCCTGCCTTTCTGATGTTTGGCAGGGAGATCAAAACCAAATTACCAGAGTTAAGACCAGACAAGTCAGTGATTAATGAGAGTATTAGGGACAGAGACTGGAGTCACAAATTAACACAGAAAGCCTATGCTGATGGAAAGCGTGGTGCGTTACCGAGTTCGATAGTTCCAGGAGATCGGGTACTGCTAAAGAACACTAAGAGTACTGGAAAACTAGCGCCAAACTTTGAGCCAGAGCCATACACTGTGTTAGCAAAGGATAAACATCAAGTAACTGTGAAATCCAGTGAAGGAGCTGTGTACAGAAGAGACAGTTCTTGGGTAAAACCATATATTTCATCTGATGAAGTAGAACTTGACCCAGGGGACACTGAGATTGAAGACATGGACACTAAGGGCAAAGACACAGACACGTCCAACTTAAAGTCTGCTGACTTAGAGTGTTCAAGGCCAAAGAGGACAATCAAACTACCGGAGAGACTTAAAGATTATGTTTTGAGTAAACCTTGAGACAACTTCATGCATCTGTAAGAAATTGTTGTTGACGTTAGGAACTCTTGTTGACATTTTATTTGTTTAACCAGTAGTATACTTAAAGCCATAATAGTGTCAAAACATTTATACAGTTATAGCGGAAAGGAACGGATGTAGTGTTCCTGTATTAATACTTCATGTATGCGTATGTTTAAAACCGCAAAGCATTATGGATAGAGTTGTTGGCGGCCATCTTTGTATCACATGGCGAGCATTATTAAACATGTTGAGTTCTGAGTGAATCGAGTGATATTGTGTTGCCATCCGCCGCGGAACAGTACACCAATTCACTAAGAAGAATGTCCTATCCAAGTGTTTATTACTTTAATTTACTATTTGTTTTCATGTTTTTAAGAAAGAAAGAAATCCAGTTTGCCCATGTTTCAATGTACATGTACCTCGATAGAACCTTAAATTTTTGCAATAATCACTGGGTGGCCTTTTTCGCAGCACCCAAAAATGCTACAAATCCATTTGAAATCCACAGATTGGTTATAATTTTCCATACTAAGTTTGAAGTCCAAGAATTGAACATTTTTGAATTTTAAACATTTTTGCATGACATAAACATGCACCAAATCATACAAACTCACATGTAACATAAGTTATATAACATCAGCTCGCATGTATACTCTGCTATACAAAATTGCATTTACACTGTACATGTACATGTAACTCGCATGCATTACATTGTGTCTCTTAAGAAATTTAATTATTTCTACCAGTTGCTTCTAAACACATGGCAGAAAGAACTCTGAGTTATAACACATGCTGCAAGATTGGGCATTATTACATGTAAATAAATAAATTGAAGAACACATTATGGCTCCATCAATTCCAAGCCCAGTCACCCCCACCCCTGGCATTTGTCAGGCATTTTAGAACTTTTCCTTCTCAAGGGTGGGGTATTGACCAAAACAGGTCAGCCTAGGGGTGGGGCATTGTCAAAACAACCTTATCTTTCAGATTTTAAAAGTTGACTAGTACAATGCTTAGTTTTTTTATTTTAAATTTCCTGATTGCCCTCAAAAATACAAAAACTGGATTGATAAACATTGTTTGGGCCACACACTTTTCAAGTGAACCGGAGCAACAAGCAACAGACTGAACACAGGCTAGTGCCTTACCTTTCAAGTGCCACAGAAGATAATACATGTATCACGGTAAATTGTTATGATGTTGAGGTCTTATTTACCAACATTTCTAAATTCCAATTCAATCAAGAATTTTAGAGGGCCACGTCAGAGTCAAACGTTTTGCGGGAACAATAAATTAAACACAAATATTTAGAACGAATAAGGGAACAGATGTAAGTAATGTAAAGAATTTCTAGCATCAATAAAGATCCATTTATTTGTGAACAATTATTGCTGTCACCATTAATTATTAAAATAACATTTTGATCTTGTCACTCGGCATTTGCACTCTTTCAGAAGCCCCACCATGGGGATTTGTACGTACATGTATAAGCTGACCCCACAGTGAAGCATTTGCAAGATTAATATTAAAAAAAGACAAATGCCTGATTAATGCCGGGGGGATGAGCGTGCTTCGAATTGATGGAGCCATTTGGGGGGGGGGGGGGGGGTAATGAGCGGGTTTGGAATTGATGAAGCAATTGCCTTTATTCAACTTGTTCCTTCTTGAAATGTAAACCCAACATGTACATGTGACTGTAGTCTTTGAAAGTCAAATTACCATACCAGACCAAAAATAAACAAAACTTAAAAATAGCAATACAACTTACCGTAGTTGATGACAATTTAATTCTAGAGCATGATGCAAGATGCAGACCCTCAGGTTTTTGTTTTACTTCCACCTTTAATTTCCACTGTCAAAGATCTACTGTACACGTACATATTCATGCTTGAAATACAGTGAAACAGGTGAAAAGAAGGGCAATGAAACATCTTTCTAGTTACACGTCATATTTAAAACCTCTTATAACTTCAAATGTGGACAAAACATGTTGAGAGCAAGCTTAAAACCTTACCGTAAAGATGTAGCATATGTATTAACTTCAAAAATTACCACGAAAGCTACTATCGAGCTGATATCAGGGCATAACACGTCGATAATTTTGATAGTCTAAAAATCGTATCTAATGTTATCAGTCATTTACTTTATAGTGAGCTTCTGTTATTGTTTAGTGTGCAGCAACCTGCCACGATTAACTTTAGTTTTCTTTCAATAAAGTGATTCATTTTCATGTCAAATCATTTTACGTCTTATCAGTGATTTATGTATCTCAGTTTCATGCTACTTCTTGATCGCCGCCTTCTGTTACACTGTGTCATGCTGCTTCTGCATCCTGTTTTCATAAAACCTGATTAAACTCCAGCGCTTATCAATTTTAAGAGAATTTAACGGCTTTTTGGGGTCCATCAAGCACTGAACGAACCACTGTTTATCTTGGTTTATCATTTCTTAAGGTGATTATTCGATTCTTCATTGAATAACAAACCACTGAATAACCCCTGATAGGTATGAATGAAAAATGCTACAGAAAAACTGCCAACGCCATTGGTAAGAGGTAAGATAAAAACCACTTATGCAGATTTGTTTATAGTTCTAAACTGAAAAGTCGCTGAACAGGATCAGGAAAGGATGGATTTTCAAGGTCTTCCAACCTGTAAAACTTTTTTTCGTCGCCTTCATTTTTACTAGAGAAGTAATAATCGCCTTTTTTATACACAAAAATAACAATTTTAACCTGGGCGGAAAAACGGAGATTTATTTAAGTTAATAAAAATGTTTGATGGTTCCAAAAAGTTCCAAAAATCAGTCAACTTCCGTGCGTTCTGGTCACGTGTTTCATGACGTCATACTGATGACGTTCATAAAGAACTTATTTTTAGACTTATATCTACCAACATACGAAATAATTTAACTTTGCATTTCACCCTTACAAAGATACATGTATACAAAGATACTAGTCCCCAGACCCCTATTTGCTCATGTGTATAGCCCCCTTAATTTTAAAAATCCAGAGTAATAATGGGCATGCGGAAATGTTGCAAGCAAATGCCTTACTTGCCACGTTGGCTGTATTTGCATTCATCAAGGCATGTTCCTAAAAACGTTGAAAGGCACTTGGGGGCATAGTCACGTGACTGACGACGTCATCGCACTTAGTCAATTAAAATAGGTATTTTATGGTAGTTGCTAATAGCATGTGGTGTAGTATCCTCATACACTCAAAATTGACATCGAAATTTGGCATCGAAAATTTTTCTGGTGCAAAGGGTGCTGGGAAGGTTTTTATTATAATTATAATATATTATTTAATTATTATTATTATGTGTTCTCTATATAATTATGTGTGCTCCATGGGGGCCGGGTCCAAACCATGGACCTAGGGCACCCATGAGGCGCTGTGTGGAGGCCACACTACTCAGCATTGCAGGGAAAGGGTCTTGCGCAGGATGCTGGCTGTCCCAAGTAGTGCGGTTTTCTGAATTTCGCAGAGGTTGATGTTGCCAGGGATGCCAGTGACTACTTTTTCTATGCCTTTCTTGATCATCCCCAGTGCGCCTACTACCACAGGAATGGTTTGAGTTTTCGTCTGCACATTCTTGCTATCTCAAGTTCTAAGTCTTTATATTTGGATGGAGATGTTTTTGTCAGAGGGAATGGCTACATCTATAAGTGTGCATATCTTGTCCTTGTTGTTCTTGATGATAATGTCAGGGCGATTTGCAGGAATTTCTCTGTCTGTATGAATGGGCATATCATACAGGATGGTGATGTTATTATTATTATTATTATTATTATTATTATTATTATTATTATTACCTTTGGTGTGTTCTGTTGAACACAGATGGGCGTGAATCAAAATAATTAAGGGTTTTCCCTGAACACCCCTCATTTCCCTATCTATCTTGTCTATAGGTTTTGTTCAAGTGTCAACTCGATGGTGTGTGCGAAGTAATCGAGTTAAGAAAGGCCTTGAAACATTTGTCAATGACACAGGAAGATTTCCTGGACATGTGCTTAGTTGCAGGTTGTGACTACTTAGAAAATGTACGTGGCATTGGTGTGCATACAGCCCACAAGCTTGTGACAAAAGAAAACGATTTCTTAGCTGTTTTACAGGGAAATCGATATGCACCATCGGACTACATTGGTGGATTTCAAAGGGCCAAAGCAATATTTCTTCACCAGACAGTGATCAATCCTGTGAATGCAGCAACCATGCCATTTACGCCTTGGGGAGAAACTCCCGATAAGGAAGCTTTTCTGACTCCTTGTAGAATGTATCCAAATTAAGTGATTATAATAACTTACTATAAATGCTCTTGCTCACTGTCTTTTTGTCTGGTATGATTGTCTGGGTGAGAGAATTTCTTCTAAAAACTGTTTTTGGTAAGTGAAATAGTAATAACTGCATAGCCAAAGTTGGAGAACATAGTTGTCTCCCACTCCACAAAATGGGGGTCTGATGAAATGTTGTTCAGTATCCATAGCAAAATACCGAATGTTGTAGCTTAATAATCCAAATGGCATCTTGTCAATAGGGAGCCGTGGACCCGAACCACCTTTCCGTGGGATACCAAGTCCCCTGGCCAAGTAATAAAGAACATTTTCTTTGCCATTACTATGAAGTACATCAATGTCATTGCAGCATAGTTTAATAAAGTCAGAAGGAATAAATGCTCGAAAATCATGATCAAGTTCTAAAAACATGTACTGACAAAATAAGTTCTGGATCAAGTCCCCTCTCATACGTGAAGTCATCAATGTCAGCAGTTTAACAACCTTGGCAATGGTATCTCCATGATTGTATGTCTCATGGTTTGTTGAATTGGCATGTGGAGAATGGACCAATATTGGAGATAACGGAGTGTTCTTCTCAAGCCTTGCCTGTGGAGTTGAATTTACATTTCTAGGAGATGTTAGTGTCGATGAATTTTTGGAGTGGAGCCACTTGGTTTTGCCGATCTCTTCATACCACTATGTCCTCCACGGCCTCTAGCGGGAAACACTGACGGGGTAGACCCGGGTAGACCCCAAAATTTCCAAAGAAGACAAGTTAAACTAACTAAAGGACCGAAAATATTGGCAAAAATCGATAACTGTAAGGAGCTCCAAGTCCAAGAAAAGCGGTGAAATTTAGAACCAAAACAACATGGCGGCTCACACGAGACCGTCACCTTTGAAATTGTCACAAAGCCGAATAAACTATTCATACTCGTGTAATATTCATTATCCCGCACGATGACGTAATTGGCACTATATAAGGTAGAATAATATATGCAAATGTGTCAGTTTGCAAAGATTTCCATGGAGGAACGTCATAGTGATCCTGCTTCAGCACGGCCTGCTCCTGTTGTGGCCATAGAATTACTGCAGCAGGCCGTGCTCCCTCTTCAACCACAAATGCAAGCTTCTTCAAACGAAGTTCTTGGTTTTAGTACCGCTTCGATGAGTGCGTCAGTCGCGGAACAAGCACATTCGCCGAGCCACGTGGCGGGGCTCCGAGTTCATTGTTAACCACAGCGAAGCAGTTACAGGTTCGCTTCTTGGTTCTGTGTATTTTGGGCGTTATTTCGGGAATAGCTATGGTTTGGTTCGTTGGGACGATATATTTATTTCTCTGGTTTCTGTTTCAATTTTTCTTTCGGACCCTTGTTTGTTGTAGTTTAGGCAGCGTTTTTATTTCGGTTGTGTTTGTAGGAATTTTGCACGTGTGAATTCCTAATTAGATTCGCTAGATTTTTTGTATTTAGCCTTTGTTCGCGGGGTGTTAAGACATTTTTGCTCGCCGAATATCGACAGTATATTATATCGGGCCCAAGATTGAAAGCGATAGGTGAGGTTTTAGTCTCATGTTTATGTGACTGGGCTATGGCAAGGTGAAACAAAGGGTTCTTGGCGAGCCTAACGACAAATAGCGTTGAGTATCTTTGTGAACTCACTATTGACATAAAGGATTTCTTTGTGAGCCCAATGGCGGAGTAAGTTGAGTATCTTTGTGAACTCGCTATTGAGATTACTTGTTGCTGGGTGAGCCAAATTGATGGATCGGAGTAAGTAGGGTATATTTTGTTGAACTCTCTGTTTGGATAAAGGGTTTCTGCGAGCCCAGTGACGGAGTAAGCCGAATATCTTTGTGAACTCTCTGTTGAGATGAAGGGTTTCTTTGTGAGCCCAATGACGAAGTAAGTGGAGTATCTTTGTGAACTCACTGTTGGGATACAGGGTTTCTTTGTGAGCCCAATGACGAAGTAAGTTGAGTCTCTTTGTGAACTCACTATTGAGATTAAGCGTTGCTTGGTGAGCCGAATTGATGGAGTAAGTGGAGTGTCTTTGTGAACTATCTGTTCAGATAAAGGGTTTCTTTGTGAGCGCAATGACGAGGTAAGTTGAGTATCTTTGTGAAATCATTGTTGAGATAGAGGGTTTCTTTGTGAGCCCAATGACGGAGTAAGTGGAGTATCTTTGTGGACTTTCTGTTGAGATAAAGGGTTTCTTTGTGACCCCAATGACGAGGTAAGTTGAGTATCTTTGTAAAATCACTATTGAGATAAAACCAGACATTATGGCTAGACATAATGTAATTTATATCAAGGCATGGTGCTCACATGATAATCTGTTGGGTAAGGCTGTACCAGGTACGCCAAATCTAGCCAATGAGATTTGGGAGGCGTGGTTTCGAGGGTATATTAGGTCTAGTTCAATGATATTCTTCCTTCTCTCCTGTGTCATCGATAAGGAAAGATCACCTTGGATTAAAATCTTTTCGTTTCTTCAGGCAAGTATTACCTTTTTGCTATCATGGCGCCACTACGTGTTTTGATGCTCGGACATTCGTTTATTCGTCGTTTGCACACCTTTCTTTTTTGCGCAGAAAACTTTAGTTTGCCAGGTGATCTTGTCATCCGATGGCATGGGATTGGAGGGAGAACTGTGTTTAAAACTAAAAAATTTGATCTTAGTGCTGTCGAGGATTTCGCTCCCGACGTGGTTGTTTTACAATTAGGTACCAATGACCTTGCCAACACTTCGGCCGTTGAAACGGGCTCAGCAATAGAAGACCTGTGTCGATTGCTTCATGAGTCATATGGTGTTCAAGTGATTTGTGTTTGCCAAACACTTCATAGGCACGATGCTCCTTTGTTCAACAGGCAGGTCAATTTACTCTCACAGTATCTTAAGGTAGTCTTAGAGCCTCTATCTTATACAATTTATTGGCGTCACAGAGGTTTTTGGCGTGCCAAGTCTCGTTTTCTTGTCCGCGACGGTGTACATTTAAACAACCGTGGCAATTATAAGTATTTTCGCAGCTTGAAAGGCGCGGTTCTTAGATGTAGACGGTTTTTCACTGCCCGTTGAGTTTCATTTGTTTAATTGCAGTACGTCTGTTTAATTTACATTGCCAGTTCCCAACTATTGCCCAGCCGATTGCTTTGTTTACAACAGCCTCGCTATTTGTTCAAATGTTATAGGGAATTTTATTTCCCATGGTACAGCAGGCTTGTTTTAGTTGTTCAATCACGATGTACATGATATCATGTTGATTATGCGGCTTTGGTCCTGTTTATTTCTGTGCTTACACTTTACCAATTTGAGTGTTCAACCCTTTTGTCAGCCCCCGTTTGGGGGTGTGGCCAATGCACTCGGTAAAAGTGATTATGCACCTCATGTTTATGGAACTTGGCTATCTGTGTGTTGTACTGCTTCATTGTTCCTCCAGTTACATTCAATTATTTGTATCCTGATTTGCTTTCTTTGATTGCTGTCTATATGTTGAACCGTGACCTCTCTTAAGCTGTTTAAAACGCCGCTATAATTAGAATGCTAGACAACAATGGTGGGTTATGCCGGGGCCATCTATTGTCTATTTTTTGTGTCCGTTGCGAAATAGTCTGTCACTGTGTTATTTGTTATTCTGCCAGTTTCGTAGTTTCGCCATAATGCCTCCGAAAAAGAGTGCAGCTCCGAAAAAGCGTGCAGCCCAGCAAGTAAGACCGCTTCGACCTAATAAACGAGCCAGACGAGGGAGGCTACAAACTGGTGAAGGGCGCGATGTCACCATCACGGAGCCGCCAAAGGAAGATTCCAGTGGTACAGTATTAGTAAATGTTGGAGCCATTTCCTCCACTATCTCGGCAGTTGTGAGCCAGGCCATAAAGACAGCATTTTCACCGGAGAATCTGGCTTCTCTTATTGGCGTCGGCAATCAGCAAGAGGCCCCCGGACTTGTTGACCAGGCGGTGGAGGACGAAGTGATTGCAATCTCGACGACCCATGGTCAATCAGGAACTGATGAAGGTGCATTTAATCATCTGAATAGGTTAGTTAATTTTAATGATCCCAGACCACAGAGTCTGTTTACCAGTGTTTCAGTACCGCTTACGACTAGGATTAGTTCCAAGGTTAAAGCAAAAATTTGGGCGAATGAATACATTAATTTTGCGACCTTATTATCTGATTCCCCTCAAGACGAGGGAAAATATTCTTTAGCAATGTCCCCGTCGGTAGGTTCATCGAGTCAACCATCACTGACGCTTGAGCCCTATCACACTTCCAAGCGAATTTCAAATATATCCCAGTGGGTTTCTGCATTTAGCATATTTGTTTCTGTGTATTCGGAAAGAATTTCTAACCACACGGCACAGTTGATGAAATACTGTGAGGTGGTGCGGGACCTGGCTTCAAAGGCGGGTGATTGGCATTGGTACGATGAGCAATTTAGGTATTTGAGGCAATCGTCGCTAGAACAATATCCGTGGGATCAAATTCACTGGGAATTGTGGTTAAGGGCATCTAGTCCTTTTCGCCGACCGCAAACGCCAACGCCCACCAACAAACGTTTTCGTTCCCAAAGATTCCCTAGAGGCACGTGCTGGGCTTTTCAAGCCGGTAAACACTGCTCGGGGTGCCAATACGAGCACATGTGTTACAAATGTGGTGAAAAAAACCCGGGGGGGCAATGCTCTGCTCCGTCAACCAAATCCAGGTTTGCTACTAATGGCCCAAAAGGCAAGCGAGATAGCCCTCAAGCAGCGGGCTCTGCACAGCAAACCGGTCACACCAGTAAGCGTTGATCGGCTTGAATTCTTGTTAGACAGGTACGATCCAGTTTTAAAACAATTTCTTGTTGAGGGATTTCGTTGCGGTTTCAGGGTTAATTATGTTGGTGAGCATTCTGCGTCTGATTCTCCTAATCTTAAAAGTGCCTTGGAGCAACCGGAGATAATTCGTGCTAAATTACGCAAGGAATGTGATGCAGGGCGAATTGTCGGACCGTTTTCAACTCCACCCTTTTCTAAATTCCGTTGTTTTCCATTGGGCCTTGTTCCTAAAAAAGATCCATCCGAGTTTCGAATGATACACCATTTATCTTTTCCAAAGGGTTCTTCAGTTAGTGATTTCATTCGTGATTATTGTTCTACAGTTCACTATGCATCTGTCGGGGATGCGACAAAGTTATTGAGACGTTTGGGTAAAGGTTGTTTTATGGCCAAAACAGACGTTAAATCGGCTTTCCGTGTAATCCCGATTCACCCTGCTGATTATTCCTTGCTTGGTATGAAATGGGATAACATGTATTATTTTGATCGATGTCTCGCTTTCGAGTTCTTGTGCTGTCTTCGAGTCATTTAGCACGGCTCTCGAATGGTTGTCCATGACGCGTCTCGGTGCTAGTGCAGTTTTACATATTTTAGATGATTTCCTGTTTATGGCCAAAAGCGAAGAGCAGTGTCGGTATGACCTGAACAATTTTGTTACAATGTGTCATCACCTGGGTGTCCCTTTAGCCCCTGAGAAAACCATCGGCCCCGCAACTGTGTTACAGTTTGCGGGAATCACGCTAGATTCTGTTCGCCAAGAGGCGCGCCTCCCAGAGGAAAAACTGCTTAAGTGTCGTGCGATGTTACAAGATTTTCAAGCCCGGCGCTCCGTTCGCCTGAAAGAACTTCAGTCTTTAATAGGTTTGTTGAATTTTTAGCCCAATGACGAAGTAAGTTGAGTATTTTTGTGAATCACTGTTGAGGTAAAGGGTTTTTTTGTGAGCCCAATGACGAAGTACGGTAAGTTGAGTATCTTTGTGAACTCATTGTTGAGATAACGCGTTTCTATGTGAGTCCATAATGACGAAAAAAGGTTGAGTCCAAAGGCGTTGTCAGTAAGATATAATATGTCTAAGATGGTTGTTATAAGAGGGGGATATATTGTCTGTTGGGTTCTCTTTTGAGGACTCGCAGTTACTGAAAGATAGCCCCTGTAAGGGCCTATGCCAATTGAGAAGCGTATTTTGCACGAGTCCAGCGGAAACGCAAAACGGGTGTGGTGAGCCCAATGATATGCGTTACAGGTATCTGATTGAACCTAATGTTCTTTGAGAGGCGTGATTGTCTTATGTGACCTAGTTTTATGTCTTTTGGGGGGCCTTCCAATCAACGATCGCGTGATTATACTGATGCCTGCGGTCGGTATGGCCATATTGCTAGGTTTTGTGGGAAAAAATCCTTTGTTATATATATGTATATACGGGAAAGCCGTCGTGGCTGTTATTGGCGTTTTAGGCATAATTATGCAAAGGAGTGTTGTAATTTTTTGTTTGTCTTTTATGACGTGGTTGTTCATGAAATAAACTTGGTAAGTTAACGTTTACATTTTTCTTTTACTGTGTGGGGAGTGAATATGAATATGAATATGACTTACGGGTAACTGTGGGTTCCCTGTGCTACAGAACTGATAATGAAGATAGGAAGCGAAGGACTGAGAAAGTGTCATGGGATTCTTTCTTAACAGACAGAAGTTGTTGTTAGGTTTATGGTTTTATATCTATTTTTCAATTTCTGGGTCCTGAGAGATGACTCTGCAAGCGATTGTCAATGATGGCATCCCTTGTTGCTTCGACTTGTTGGGCAGTGGCTGCCATCTTCTCTAGGCCTGGGTCGGGGTAAAGTAAAGTGGGTTTTCTTCTCTTCCATCCGTTAGTTACTCGTTTTTCTTTGTTTAATTCCAAATAAGGGAGATCGTTAATGTGGGGGAATGTTTTTCCCCGAGCAAAGTGCAGCAATTGGCTGCAACAAGGAAAATTCAATGAGTTTGGTCGGATGGAGCCTCGGCCTCCTCAGGTCTAGAGGAGGTGACGGCTGTTGACGTTGTTTTGTCAAGTATCAAATGGGTGTTATCAGAGTGAATTTCGACTATTAAGAAGTAAAGTTTCGGGACCCGAACATATTCTTATCAGGGGAACTTCACGATCATTTGGAAGCGTGGGAATGTCATTCTGAAGGACTTACTGGATAAGAAAACTATCAAGAGTCAATACTTTAGATTTTCTCCGTCCCTTTCAGGGAGTGTTTACAGGAGCTCATTACGGCAGCCCTTCCCCGCCAAGGAAAGTCTTTTCAAACCACCTATCTTGTAAAGGCTTGGAAATACAGTCCTGCATTATAACTGCATTATAACTGGAGCTGTGAAAGTTTGGGATGTAGGAGGAACAGTGGAACCTCCTTGGCTTGTTTTACCCTTACTATAGAGCCTTCGAAACCTCGCTGGTGTATTGATGCTTTGTTCCTGAATTTAAGGATGGCAGACACGCCATTTCCAATAGATAACTTAGCGGAGGTTTCACGATTTCTTTATGCGGAATCCTTATGTTTAAATTGGATGATAATGTGGGCTATGACCACATCCTGCTCACGGAAAAATCACAAGAGCTTTGTGGGTTTTGAATGGAATGGCTGGTGGTTTGTTTCCCAGTATGTGGGTTTAGCGGCAGTTAGCTATCTTCGGGGCCTCGGTGTCGCCTGTCCTTTTATGTTGATGTTAGATTGGTAGGAGAACTGTTTGCTAAAGAGGGCTTCTGGTCCCGCCTGCGAGACACTCTTTTAAGTAGGAGGTCGCGGAGGCCTTCTTTTATATTGTTTGTCGAGTTTTAATTATGTGGGGGTACTCCCTTGGTTTAGCAAAGTGCATCCTTGTCCCAGTTGGGTGGATATCATACCTGGGAAGACTTACTGAGACGAAAACAGTCAACTCCATATTGTAGCCAAGAGTCATCTTTGGGGAGAGAGTTTGGAACATTTTTGCAGAAGTTGTCGCTGCTTCGAGATCTCCACTTAGCTACCCCGGTTTATGTTATCCATTTTCTAATCTGGAAGGATCATGGGGGTAAAACGAAAGTGCATGTAGACATGTGTCCTGTCTTTGGGATCAAGAGGCCTTCTAAGTGCCTTTAGCCGACGCGATTGGTATTTGGGACTGTGGACTCCTTAATTAAAAGAAAACTCAGAGCGATCTTCACCGCGCAAGGGTGAGGTTCGGATAACTCAGGTGTTCCCAGTTATGGTAACCCTGCAGCATCGAGAAGGTTGAAGGTTTATCTCACATCGGTAAGGGCAGAACAGCTTCAGACCAGGGTCTCCCCTTCACAAGCGGAGCCTTTTTTGCTGACTGACCTGATTGCGATCTCGGATCTTATCCCAGCGCAGTCAATTGAATGAACTGGGTTTAGTTTCTAAGAAGATCTTCGTTTTAGCTCGGAGTTAAGCCTTCTTTAAAGGTATGGTTTTTGCTGGGGACGGAGCGGGTGATTTAGGCAGAATGGAGACCCAAGAAATTCTATATTTTCCACAGTGAGGGGGCCTCCTGTTCAACCATATGTATACGAAAATGCTGCGGGGTGGCTCGAACAATTTATTCGCCTTTATACGGTGTGGAAACAATAATTAAACAATAATTTGATTGTCACGTTACGACGATACAGGCTTATATCTCCATTTGTGACCTATTGACAGTTCGCTTGTGGCATATGCCGTTTTCCTCCATTAAATTCGTCGGGGGATTAGGGCCGTAACATTTGACTCTTCCGCAGCACAGGCTCGTCTTTCTTTTTATCTTCAGTACCTGCCTCTTGTTAGTGTTAGTTGGGTCGCGCAACAATACTCTTCATGGCTTGAGAAGTGGCTCTGTGATTTCGTTGGTGTTAGATGGAACTCCTATGTCTGATATCCTTTCTCACGTGGGCAGGAAGACATCGGAACTTTCAGTTCAAGTTGAATAAAGTATTGTGTCCGGGAGGACCGAGTGATGACCTTGGATTTCGTTGGCCTCCTGAGCTTTACAAGAAACGAAATGGTTTGACAGGATTCACTACAGCTTTTGGCTCTTACATGTAATAAAAGCTTGTAGTTCTGTAAAGTTGTAGATGTATACTTATCCACGTTGGGGATAGGAGGGGAATTGGATTTGGGAGGTGAATTTAGGATTGGGAGTGTTAAGACGATGGAGAAAGGTTCGTACAGGTTGGATCTGGGGTACCACGGGGACCTGAGACAGGGAGAACTTGTCCTATACCTTAATGCTAATTAGTCAGAGGAAGGAATAAGGTACTATTCATACTCATGTAATATTCATTATCCCGCGCGATGATGTAATTGGCATTATATAAGGTAGAATAATATATGCAAATGTGTCAGTTCTGTACAGCCCCCGAAATGATCCCAACCCCGAAATGATCCCCAAATCGACCCCGAAATGATCCCGACCCCGAAATTTTTGGAATGGAATGGCTTTCCATCCAGAGATAGCTGGAATGAATAAAATAAAGGCAGGTAAGGAAATTTTGATTCTCATTATATGCAGTATTCACTTATTTATTCATTTGGGCAATTCTTAAACTTAATAATTATAATGCATTTTTTAACGATTTTTCAAGTAACTATATCATTTCTTATTTTTGCGAGTGTAGCGTTTTCAACTGTAACTAAGAACAAATACAAACTTATCCGCTTCTTATAGCAGACCGGCATGCTTTAAAAGAGGAAACAAACATGATCGAACGTGAAAATCAACAGCCATATTATTTCAGCAACGAGAAATACAACACAATCATACGATCAAAAACTTAAATGGTAACAAGCTGACGTCTCTAATAAAGACGGCTAAGATCTCAAACGCATGGTTCTACTTGGGCACGAAGCAGAGGCTCACTATCACAGCTTAGACTGTGTGGACATGCCATCATCTAATGAAGGGGAGGATGTTGTCGAATACTTGAAAAAGAAGTACGGGGAAGGCAAAGTGATAGAAGAAATTTGCCCCAAATGCTGTAAGAAATTCCAGTGCCTATCTGCAGGTGTTTACGCCAATGAAAGCGGCCTCATGCAGTACTACGACGACTGAGGACTGTTACATGTGTGACGAGTGTACTAAAGATGAACAGTGGTACACATACTGAAAGTAAACAGTAGCTCTAGGGTGTAGCTTCTATGTAAAATTAACAAAGGAATGTTCAAAACTGAGATATATAGAAAGCCATAAAAGATAGCAGAATTGGAATGCTTTTTAAGTCGTGAATACGACTTATTGCAATTACTGGAGAAAAGTCACTCGGTCATCGTAAACTTTATATTAAATTTATATTAAATTGTGGATATGTTACACTTCGGAAATAGCATACATGGAGTCTGAAATGGGAGTAAACAAAGTCCGCCATTACGATTGTTGTGTTTATGAATGCTCGATGAGCTGAAACGTCGGTTTGGGAAAACGTTGGGGTTCTTTTTACTTGTTATTATTGTTTGGCAAGGATATCTGGCATTAACAATGAAGGAAATGGTAAGTTTGTCCCGTAATTTTCATTTTTGCCAGTAAACACATTCCTTTGTGTTTACTAGCTACACACGAAGGCTTTAAGGTTTTAGAGTTCCTTTTTTGGTAAGATATTGGTACGTGGATCTGCAACATAAGGGAAGTAGTCATAAAATGTACAATCTAAAAGGATCCACACCTTGTGTAGGGTAGGAAAAGGTCCGATGGTTGTTTCATATATTCACGACTTGGCTCGCAAGGCTGGAGCCTTTGATTTCGATTCGCTATTACCCTTATGCACATGGTAACTTAGCGAAATTAAACACAAAAGTATATCTTTACTGTGACATGAGGCGGAATATCAAACAGATGTTATATGGAGAATGTTCAACTGACTTGAGCTCCTACCTTATTCATGTTCTGAACGTGCAACCATAAGAAATGATATAGTTACTTGAAAAATAGTTAAAAAATGCGTTATAATTATTTAGTTTAAGAATTGTCCAAAATGAATAAATAAGTGAATACTGCATATAATGAGAATCAAAATTTCCTTAACTGCCTTTATTTTATTCATTCCAGCTTTCTCTGGATGGAAGGCCATTCCATTCCAAAAATTACTTGGGGATCATTTCGGGGTCAGTGTGAAAAAAATGGGGATCATTTCGGGGTCAGGATCATTTCGGGGGCTGTACGGTTCGCAAAGATTTCCATGGAGGGAGTCAACCCTCCCCCCACCCTTTCGCTGACTACATTAGTACTCTGTGTCCCTTGTTGTACTCTCAACAGGGAGAACTTGTCCCACACCTTAATGCTAATTAGTCAGAGGAAGGGATAAGGTATGTTTCATCTTAAAAAAACAACTAACTTTATAGCGAATTTTGATTGAGAAAAAATTATTACAATCTTCAAAAACGACGAAAATCTTAACTCATGTACCTCTCAAAACTGCTTTTCTCGAGCACGAAATCTACACCAAAAATAACGCATTCTGATTGGTTAAATCTTGTGACGCACACCACCTGATACACTGCATTAGATCGAGGAGTACGTTTACGGATTTTTTCTCCCAATGGGTTCTATTCCAGGTTTTCGTACCAGGCAGTGTATCATTGTTTTGTATTTCATTCGCTTTTCACTTTCCTTATTATCTTAATGTATGTGTATCTATCTTATAAATCGAATTAATGTATTATGTAATTTTGAATCGATTTCGTTTCACCTTGAAAATTATTTAGCCCAGCTATGTTGTCATTATGTATTTTAAAAACAAGAATTGTATTGCCCAGACAACTTGTAACAAAGGGGGTCCATAGTGTACATTAGGCACCATGCGCATCTATGTAGATCTTGTAAATTGAATTAATGAATTTTGTAATTTTTGACATTACGTTTAAGATCATTTGTAATTTTTTGGATCGTATTTTGTTTCACCTTGTGCATTATTTAGCTAAACTATATTGTCATTATGTATTCTAGTTTATATAGTCTTCATAGCCTTAGAGCCAGGGTGCAACGGCTGTAGTTAATAGTAATCATTTGTTGTTGTCCTTCAGTAGCATCGTAAATAAAGTAAGTTATAGTCAAGTGAGGCCCTAAGCTACTGTATCCAAGCCTGAAAAAGCCTGAAAAAAAATCAGGGCTTTTCAATGGGAATCGAACCCGACCTTCGCGTTACCGGTGCGATGCTCTACCAACTGAGCTATCAAAGCCACATATGTTGGGAGCAGGTCAAATGTGAGTTCATGTGGAACTACACAAGGATGAAGTAGACTTGGCCCTAGTCTAGGTTCAGTAATCACTTGTTGTCGTCCTTCAGTAGCATCGTAAATAAAGTAAGTTATAGTCAAGTGAGGCCCTAAGCTACTGTATACAAGCCTGAGAAAGCCTGAAAAAAAATCAGGGCTTTTCAACGGGAATCGAACCCATGACCTTCGCGTTACCGGTGCGATGCTCTACCAACTGAGCTATCAAAGCCACATATGTTGGGAGCAGGTCAAATGTGAGTTCACGTGGAACTACACGAGGTAGACTTGGCCCTAGTCTACAATCATGGACAAAAAAAACCATTAAATTGCATAAATGAAATTTTACATAAAATATAAAAATTAATGAAAATTTAGATCCAAAGAAAGCCAATTTTGTTTGCAATTTAAGTGCTAAAGATCAATTGGCTAGTTGCCGTGTTTCTGAAGACGACTATAAGTGGGCGTTATCAGTTTCTGCTGATAGCGATTATGAGATACATCTTAGAAGATCGCTAGATAGTTGCTTTGTTAATAATTATTTTGAAGTCGGAATTAGAGGTTGGAAGGCGAACGTCGATTTCCAACCAGTTTTTAATCATTATAAATGTATAACATAGGTTTGTTCTTATTTTTTTAAAGGATAAAAGTGAGTGTTATATCATGATGGCTGCAAAAGAAGCCAAAAAAATTAAATGCAAGAGATAGTTTGAAAAAGGTTGGTACAGCTTTTTTATGTTCTAGAGAAGTTAATGCTCATATGCAATGAGTTTACAGATGTCTACCTGAATTGAGGTTAAGATAAGATAAGAATTGAGTTGAGAGTTGAATTGAGGTTAAGATAAGATAAGAACTTTAGGAAGATTTTTCCGGCAACTGTGTTTGTAAATACAAGTTTTGAAGCTCTTAATGATGATAGTGCAGATATTTTTAAGACGAATATAATTGAAAGATATTCTGATAGGCCTCATGTACTTACAAAGAATATAAAATTAATCCAGATGAGTTCAATGATGTCCAACCCAGTGTTGTTACAGACAGCATTCTTGAATCTCAGCATACTAATGAATCAGGTTTTTGTAAAATCATTAAATTAATGCGTAATAATGAAATTATAAAATGTCGAAAAGTTAAAAGTGTTGTAAGATTTCATGTTCCAAGTATAAATAAGGAGCCTGAAAAATATCATCACATGTTAATTATTAATGGATTATTATCCTTGGCGAAACGAAAATGAGTTAATTGGTTGTAATGGAAGTTTCATGTCAAAGTGGGATGATTCAATTGTTAGTGAAGTAGTAGAAAAAATAGAAAACATTTGAAGTTAATGGTGATGTTTCTGAAATATTGGAACACATGAAAGAAAAGGGCGTTACACATGGTTATTCATATGATCAAGAAAATGAAGACATATTTAATGAAAGAACAGAAATAATAGAAAGCGAGGAGTTGGACGAAGATTCAAATGAACATGCGCTGGATGTCGGTAAAAAAAGATGTGAGCCATTGTCAGCTGCTCCTTTTTTGAGTCAACCATATCCTGTTTCTGACGATGAATTAAGAGGGTTTATCAGATCATTGAATAACAAACAGCGTTTTGCTTTTGACACAATTTTGAAGGGTGTAGAGATGTAGTGAAAAGTGCTTGTTGTTAATATTATGGTAGCGGTGGATGTGGTTAAAGTCATTTCATTAAAACTATTTAATATATTGCAACAAAAATGTTTAATAATATTTCAGATGATCCTTCTTTACTAAAAGTTCTTTTATTAGGTCCTAAAGGGGTATCTGCAGTACAACTTATGGTGCAACTATAAATTCAAGATTGGGATTTTCTAGAGATTCGGGATAAAGATAAAGATATATAGAGACAAAGAGATAAAGGTATATTTATTCATAGAATTTCAATTTTATTTATGTTTGTTGTTGATGTTCTCTCGTTTTTAAGGTTGATGTTTACAGCTTTGGAGTTCTTCTATGCGAACTGTGCATACAGGAAGTTCCAGATACTGGCAGACATAATGAACAAGTCGTACTGGCGACGAACCACATGTTGCGAGGCCTGGTGCGACATCATGAGATCAAACATGCAACAGATTATTGATGAACTATCCAGAAGATAATAACGTAACATTGTAATCATTTTGTGTTTAGACGAGATATGAGTTAGTGTGGTTAGTCTTTTTTCAATTATTTAGTACAATTTTTCCCAGTTGCTAGAAGTTAGTGGTAGTGTACTGAAAAATGTTCCTTTATGAAGTTAAGTTCGAGTAGGGTTTTCTGGCAGATTTCGAATACATTTTGAAAAATGATAGAGAACCAGTCCTTGAAAAAATTAAAGATGACAAGGGTTAGCTCGCCATCTCAATGAGGGGAGGAGGGGACAAGGGGAGATATCCTGCTATGCAGGCAGTCTGAATCAGTCCTTGAGAAAATTAAAGGTGATAATGATTAGCTCTCCATGTCAAAGGTGCGCCATATTTTCGAACCATATCAAAGAGTTATAGCAGGTCTCTCATAACACGGTCATCCCTCGGCAGTAATCAGAAGCTACTAAAAAATTAACTGACGTCCGTGAAAAAAGAAAGCAGGTTTATTTTCTTGAAAGTGGGCCTTCGCTGCTTACTTATAAAAAAGGTCATTATTATATTCAAGTCACGAGAAGACAGGTCGTTTATTAGAGTGTTGCGAGATGTTGAAATATATACAATTAAATATATGTATTAGTAAGGTATTAGGTATTTGTAGTTAGAGCGGTTTTCTGCCCAATCACAACAGGCGCAAACAATCCAGTGAGCCAATGATAACTCAAAGCAAATACATGAAGCCCATGCCAAGCACGAGAAAACACAAGTGAGCAAATCACAGTTGCTTTCACTTTTGATGCTGAGAAAGTGGCATGAACTTTTTTTTAACCAATAGCAAAATGTAAACTGGAAACCGCCCCTGGATTAGAAGTTACTCTTAGTTCAAAGTGGAATTTGTATTTCACTCATATCCGAACAAAAGAGAAGTAGTCTTTTTTCTTCAGTTTTATTATAATCGAATGAATATCTGATTAGGCAGTTTTAGAAATGATTAGTAGAGTGAAGAATTAGCAGATAAACTAGTGCATACTTGTAAAGGGCCTTTACACAATTGTGCAAACGTTGCACAATGTTGAGGACGTCGCACCCATCTCGTGCGTCCTCGAAATCGTGTCCTATTTATAGTCCGGCGCCTGCTACGCATCCTATAATGGGGTAACAGTTATTATTTAAAAGATGTATATACGGACAGCAAACCACAGAGGATCGCTGACCCTCAGATGTCTGAGAAATGACCTGAAACATTCAATGCATACTATGAGAATTAGCTCTACACCCGTGGGGGACTGGGAAAGGACCGCACATTGACAAGAGACAGTCCTTTGAATGAGTTCAACCTTGTTCCCACGCTCCTTTCAGTCCTAACCGATTGTAGAGTGACGCTCCAGTCTAGCTCATTTCCGGGATGTTTTAGTGGGTGTCATACATTCAAACATCGCTACAACGTTCCTCTCTTGTCATCTAGTGAGAGAGAAGTCTAGTAACGCTTGACGCATACTCATTTGCCACCACTCACTCCTGAGACAGGTGCATTGGCGTGGCAGAACTGGCTGAGTGCAGACCGGAAAGATCAAAGAGTAATGTCCAGATAAAAGTCAGTCTTCCAGTTCCTCAAGTCTGAGGTTTGCTTCTAGCAACCCACTCAAATGCATTTTTTAATTTGGAAAGTACGAATTCCTTTAACCTATGCACTACTTACGAAGCTCCCCCAAAAATGACTCGCTTATTATGCTACCTGGACAGGCATTTTAAATAGTTTATGTATCACTCTGGAAAATAAATCTTCATTAATGTTTGGAGAGATCAACCGGGCAGTTGTACTGTGTATGCCAATCAATGGAAAGACTTCCAAGAAACATCTTGTGCTAAAGAATGTGTTCCTGATTGGTATGGCAAGTTGGATAGTGTTAATAATTACCATGAACGAGACTTAGTGAAGTCACAAAGGAGTCCATGCTCTAAAGTTTCAGTGTGTTGCCCTCCCCAACGGTCTCGTAGGACGTCTATATGGCCCAGTAGGTTAGAACTTCATTTAATTTGATTTTTCTCTAATTTCAAAGTTATTCATAGTAGAAAAACAAGCCTTTTGCATTTTTGTATCAAAAGATTGTATTTGTTCTTTTCATTTTTATACTGTCTTGATGTGCATTTCTTAAAGATACTCTCTGATTCTCCTACTTAAGGAAGGGTTTGGATATTCCAAAAAGTTAGGGATCGAAAAGGCCAATTTGAGAGGAGTTTAGGGGAGAGGGTATGGGGTTAATATATTCTACATATCTGTTTACACATATGACCTCTGACATTCAAATCCAAAAAGGAAGGCACTGGCTACATAATGAGGTTTATTATAAAAGTATTAGATTTACTCACTCAAAAGCAGGGATGTAAAAATCGTCTTTCGATAACAAGAAACATTCTCATTGGTCATGGCTTCTGATCATACGACCAACGGGATCGCTTCGTTTTCCCGCCACTGCAGTGGCAGCCGTGCTTGGTTTGCGGTTCCCGGCTTAGCTATAAGATTCAAAAGCAGACATTACGATTTCATAAATACAACTTGCATCATTCTACAAATAACGAAGGACATGATAAAAAATATGTGGCTCAAAATAACAAAACTTATCTTGGATTCAACGAAAAGTGAAAAGCTTAAGACAGCCCTTCAAGATAACGATTCAGTCAACAAAAACACTTCCTCAGCGGATCCAAACAATATTAAAAAAATTCCGAAACCAGAGTTCTTATCTAGTGGATAAATTCCTAATTCCCCCCGCCGACAATACAACAAGAAGACAGTCTGTTTTTGGCCAAGAGAGAAGTTTATTTCCTCGAATAAAGTAGACAAAACAGTAATAAACAAGGAAGCGAAATAAACCTCTCTGCCACCTCACCTAAATAAAACTAAAAGGAATGATGGGTGGGTGGGTGGGAAAAAGAAAAATGTACATGACTAAAAAACACTGCGCACGCTACCAGATCTATTAACAAAACTGAAACCTAATACTGTTACTAATCAAGCTATAGACAGAAAAGGGTGTGTCACATGGCGGATAGCAATTAATCCCTTTGCACAAAAGTGCCCAAAGGGAGACAATTCCCCCCACCAACAATGCAACAACAATACAGTCTGTTTTTGGCCAAGAGAGAAGTTTATTTCCTCGAATAAAGTAGACAAAACAGTAATGAACAAGGAAGCGAAATAAACCTCTCTGCCACTGAACACAGCCAAAAACAAACTGCACGGCACAAGAAAAAGAGAACAAAATAAAAAGCTATGACGGCGGCAATGAAACTGTTATGTAATGCAATAGTCACATCACCTTGATCCGGGACATCAATAAAAGTTGTTATCCACCATGTGCTTGAGTGAGTAGTCACTTAGAACATAACATGGTGTTTTAAAGCAGGATTTTCAGCCGTACAACGCTCAAGCCGGCACTAAAGGCGCTGAAAAACAAAGACAAATGCTGAAGATATCGCACAAGTAGGCTGTGAAGATCTTGTTCAATGCCACTCACCGTTCAGCCGAAGTTTGACCCGCTCACCGACACACGTAAACAAAGCAAACATGTCGAAGTTCGTGATTCCTCCGCCGTCCAAGATGGATATGACAGGAGATTTAGTCTATAATTGGGAGTTCTTCAAAGATAGTTGGATGAATTACGCTAGCGCCACAAAACTGGCCGAAAATGATAAAGAAATCATCGCCGCTACGTTGTTATCGGTTATGGGTAAGGAATGTCTCCACGTCTGCAGAAACCTTCCCATGACAGCAGATGAAAGGAAAGACGCCGATGTCATTCTCGCAAGCTCAATGACTACTTTGTCTCTAAGCGAAACACGATCTACGAACGCTATGTGTTTAATTCTCACTCCCAGAAAGCCGAAGAGACCTTCGATCAGTTCCTAACAGCACTTCCCAAACTGGCTGCCACTTGTGAGTTCGGCACCTTTGAGGATCAAATGCTCCGCGATCGTATTGTCACTGGCTTACGAGACCACAGACACCGCGAACACCTTCTTCGAGAATCTACACTTACCCTGCAGAAAGCCATTGACATTTGTCGAACAAGCGAAATGGCAGCTACTCAGCGACACAAAATGGAGCAGTCTGACACTATTCACTTCGCCTGCGAAGAGAAGAAACGTGGTCCATGCGAGGATCCATGAGGGAGTTCTCGTCCAGCGCGCCCTTGCAAATATTGTGGTAACATTCATGCAGCCGGAAACTGTCCAGCCTACAGTAAAACCTGTGCGAAATGCAACAAGAAAAATCACCAAGCCAAAGTCTGTCAGTCAACTTTCGGCCAAGGCAACAAAAAGTCCAAGCCTACGGGAAAGAAGTCCGGAAAACCTCCCCAGCGAGTAAATCAGTTACAGCCAGAAAGGACTCCTGAAGAGCTAAGCAGTGACGAAAGCATCTTCACGTTCAACGCTGCAAATAAAGGCAAGAAGCAGTACATCACTTCAATACTTGTGTCTTCCAACAAGAAAGAAAACCCCATCCTAACCAAGTTTCAAGTGGACACTGGAGCCTTGTGTGGTACCCTAACGCTTGAAGAGTACAAGAGAATCACCAGTGCAACACCTGAACAGTCTGATGCCACACTAAAGCAAGCACTTAACCAAGAAAATCCACTTTGAGATTGTTGAGCACGCATCCACATCACTACTCTCAGGAAAAGCCTCTGAAGCTTATTCACTTCAATGAAGAGTGTCTCATGCAAGTGAACCTCAGCAGTGACACGCCGCTTAATCAAGAGCAAGTCCTCCGCGAATACCACGAAGTATTCTCCGGTCTCGGAAAGTTACCTGGCACCTACAAAATTGATATGGATCCAAATGCCAAAGCAGTGCAAGAAAATCCAAGGCGTGTACCAATTCCAGTTAAAGATGAGCTCAAGCGCAAGATCGACGAACTTGAGACCATGGGTGCTACCGCCAAGGTAACAAAGAAAGCCTAACAAACTCAGGTTGTGTCTCGACCCTCTTCACCTCAACAAAGGCATCATCAAAAATCATTACCCCACACCCACAGTGGAAGATATCGCACCCAAGCTTACCAAAGCCAAGGTCTTTTCTGTTGTTGACGCTAAGGATGGATTCCTGCAAGTCGTCCTAGATGAACCCTCTAGCTACTTGACGACATTTTGGACCCCCTTCGGCAGATACAGATGGTTGCGAATGCCCTTCGGAATTAAGTCTGCACCCGAGGAGTTTCAAAGGCGCCTTGATGAATGTCTAGAAGGCCTTGAAAACATTGCCGTCATTCATGATGACATTGTTATCTTTGGATCCAGTGATTCCATAGAAGAAGCGACCACTTCACATGACCTAACATTTAAAGCACTCCTAGACCGATGCAGAGAGCGAGGATTAAAACTCAACAAGAAGAAACTACGCTTCAAGCTTAGCAAAGTAGTTTACATGGGTCACATTCTAGGAGCTGATGGCCTCCAAGCCGATCCCGAAAAGATGGCAGCCATCCGTGAAATGCCACGCCCTACCGACGTACCAGAACCAGAAGATATATTTCAAACAGAATCCAACAAACAGCTGGAAACTGGAGGAGCTGATGGAAAAACTGTAAGAAACCTGTTCTCTAGAAGAAATTGGATTTGGAAAAGGTTAATGGAATACTAAGGCTTGTCCCAATAAAATGAAAAACAGTTTTTGAAATGCATAATTAAAACAGAGAAAAATAAATTTTGGCTATTTCAATAAAAAATTCACCAGCATTTTTCAGAAACCAGGTAAAGTACTTTTGACAAGAAAAAAGACAATCTTAGTAGGCAAGTACAGTAGTACAAATGTTTCTTACAACTATGGCATGTAATTTGATAGTGCCTGCTGCTGGCATGTATCATGCTACATGTATGTAAAATAGTATACCACTTCTACAATATTAAAATGTCTGTGGCTATGATTGTTGCAGTGTTATAAAACATGTTTCAAAGTACTACAACATTTGTTGTATCGTGCACGACAATCATAACCTGGCAGAATCAATCAATGAAAATAATGCAATAATAATCAATACAAATCAAAGCCTTAAAGTTAATGATTTGTTCCTTTCTTTTTTCTCCAGAAGTAATTCGTTCCAATATACTACAGTGGAGCCAGGAGAAAAACTGCAGACTTTCTGATTTTAAAATATCTTATTCATATCATGTAGTTATAATTTTTTGTGTTAATAGCCTTCTTTAGAGAGGAATAGCATAAAACAATAAAAATGCAAGCAATGAAACGTCACATACGTTTAATTATAATTATGTTTAGAATTAAGGGAGACTTGTTTTTGGTGTTCAAAATATATGCAATAAGAGTTATATAATCTTGAAGCACTTAAAAATCTTATTTATTATTCTTATTATTTATGTTGTTAACTCGCTCTTAACTTGAACTCTTGAAAGTGATTCTTCGTAGTGATCAAACTGATGTTTTCTCTGGTGTGATTTTGGTACAGGGCAAGAGCTTTGCGATAGTTGTCACTTGGTGCTTTGAGGCAAATTAATTCGCTGAATAAACAATCGTAATCGGGTCTTTTGTTTTGCATTAATGCTATTCACCTTAAGATCAAAGATTTTAGCAAGGCGTGTTAATACAATAATGTGAATGGTACATGTACCTGAGAATACAAGCAAGTATTCCCACATTCTAGCATGTGACCATTCACAAGAAAGAAGCATCTACTTTCATGGCTTTTTTTCGAGATCATACCAGTTTATATTTCATAGAAACTTTAGCTTATCCATATTTCGTGACTAGCAGCAATTACCATTACGTAATTATCTACGTATTAATGGGCTTTGTGCTCTGACAGCGATAAGGGTCTTATTAAGTTAATTAAATAAAGCTCAGGTCAACTTTTTCTAAGCGTGCTATCTGGAAATAGTAATTCCTTCGGTACAAAGTTACTTATGTTAGTCACCAGATCTTTTCCGACAGTATTACAACAGATCCTGAGAAGACTCAAGCTGTATCAGAGTGGAAACCACCAACAACTGTCAAAGAACTCAGATCATTTCTTGGATTCTGTAGTTATTACCGAAGATTTGCCAAAGACTTTGTAAGAATTGCTGGACCACTACACCAACTAGTAAACAACTGTTTACAAGAACTGAAAGTAGAGAAGAAATTGAAAGTCCCATTCATGAAGAGATGGAATTCGGAATGTCAAACTGCATTTGACGTGTTGAAGACTAAGTTGACACATGCTCCAGTGCTAGGCTTTGCAGACTACAACAAACCGTTTATTGTGGAAACAGATGCCAGTCACGTTGGACTTGGAGCAGTCCTTTCTCAAAACCAGGAAGGTCAGTGCAAAGTCATTGCCTATGCAAGTAGAAGATTGAGGCCAAGTGAGAAGAACCCGAGAAATTACAGCTCCATGAAACTCGAATTGTTAGCATTGAAGTGGGCAGTAACTGAGAAATTCCGGACCTACCTCCTTGGTTCAAAATTTGAAGTCTTCCCTGACAACAACCCTTTGAAGTACTTGCAGACTACTGCCAAGTTTGGTGCTTTGGAACAATGATGGGCAGCTCAGCTCACTTTATTTGACTTTTCTATCAATTACAGAAGTGGAAGATCAAATGGAAATGCTGACGCTTTATCACGTCAACCCCATGGACCAGTGCCAGATGAGACAGAAGACTCAAAAGATGAGTTATTACACATCGAGACCATAGTCACCATGGCAACTCATGTACCACCTGACCTGAGTCATGCAATTGGAACAACACCAATAGCGATAGAAGTGAGACGAATGGCAGTACATGAACCATAATTTATCTGCAACCAACCAGTTACCATATAAGGATGACAAGTTACCTAGAGATGATCCAGTGATTGCTACAACATCGTTCCCCACTCATACGAAGGAAGAACTTATCAACATGCAAAAGGAAGACCCTACAATTAAGGATTTTTTGAAGTTCTGGGAGAGAAACACAAAACCTACCTTTGTGGAAAGGAAACAGCTTTCCCACCAGTGTGTCACCGTGTTATGACAATGGGACAAGACTACAAGAGAGCAAGGTCTGATGTACAGCATTGTACAGGATCCCAAACATGGAGAACTGAAACAACTTCTGTTACCAGCCACTCTGAAAGAAAAAGTCATTACCAGCCTGCATGATGATATGGGACATCAGGGATTAGAGAGAAGCCTTCAACTGATTTGAGAACGATGCTATTGGCCTAAAACGTACTCAGTCCTTGAACAAGCAACGGATGGAAGAGAGAATGTTCTTGTTATGACAGATGTCTTCACAAAATTCACATGTGCAGTTCCAACAAGAGATCAGAAAGCCACTACAACAACTAGAGTCCTAGTGAAGGAATGGTTTTTCAAGTATGGAATTCCCCTCAGAATTCATTCAGACCAAGGAAGAAACTTTGAAAGTGAAGTTATCGCTGAACTTTGCAGACTTTATGGGACCAAGAAGACACGAACTACACCGTATCACCCTCAAGGAAATGCACAATGTGAGAGTTTGAACAGAACAATGCATGACTTGCTTAGAACTCTCCCACCAGTCAAGAAGCGCAAATGGCCAGAACACCTACCAGAGTTACTGTATGTTTACAATGCAACACCACATTCATCGACAACGTACAGTCCTCAATTTCTCATGTTCGGACAAGAAACTCCACTTCCAATTGATTTACTCCTGGGTAAAGACGAAGAAGTTGATGAAAACCCATCTGATTGGCAAGCAACCCACCAGGAAAGGCTGAGAGATGCTTATCAAAGAGCATGGGAGCACCTCAAGCAGCAGGCTGAGAAGCGACAATACCAACACTTTGAGCGAGAGTACAACAACCCAATTCAGAAAGGTCAACTGGTGTACCTAAGAAATTATGTACGTGGACGTAATAAGATTCAAGATGCTTGGGATTCTACCCTGGATAAAGTTGTTGATGTTCCAAGACACAACCTTGTATCAGTTTACACAGTGGAACCCGTGGATAGTCCTGGTGAAACTAAGAAGGTGCATCGAAGTAACCTGAGGATAAGCACAGTCAGTCCAAACAAGGAACAGAAAGACCGTAGACCCAAACCTGTCATACCGTCATCAACAGATTGCAGTATTGCAGCTGATAAGGAAGACTACATTTGAGGAGTTTGTGTTAATTCTCAAGCCCTACAGCGACCACAGTCACCCCACGTGAAACAGAAGCAATAGTTCCAGTCAGAAATGACCATGTAGTGATAACTACCTTATTAATAATATACGGACTATATATTTAGGTTCATCAATTTTTATTTTTTAACCAGGTACACATGTCGTGGACGACAGTGTTAAGCAGGGGAGTGTGTGACCATGTTCACAAAATGCATGACATTGCAATATTTTTGTCATAGTTTTAGAATTACATCTGTAGAAAGTATTTCCCATGCTAATCAAATCAGCCCACATTGTTAGGAGTTATTTGCCTTTCTTAATCAAATCAGCTTATACACAGGATTTGCATCTTAAATTTCCTTTTGTCACACTACCACTCCTTGTATCAAAATCATAGGAATTTCCTGCTATTGTTCGATGCCTTATAAAAAGTACAGTTAGTAAGCTTAAGTTTAATTCAGTAGTTCAAAGTGTTCAAGACCTGCACTTAAAAGCTCAGGACCTCTTGGTCAAGAAAAGTAACTCCAGCATAACCTCCAGTCGGTGACTTATTTTACTGAGGATTTGCCTGCAATCACCCTTTTGCTTTTTTCTGTAAATTCCTGCATAAATAAATTTTATTGTGGCTATAAGTCTGTATATATCGTTCTTCACATAACAACACCAGAACCTGCCTCGGTCACATATAGTTTTGAATATGTTTTGTGGAAATGGTAATTATTTGAAAGAAAGAGGAGGAATAAGTGAATGTACTTTTGGCTGTTTGTTTCAAATATGTGTTTTATTTATAGGGTTGTTTAGCATTTCTTTTAAATTGTATAATGGGAAGAAATCTTTGTTATTAAAATTATAGGCGTCTGAAAATAAGAGTTCGAAGGAGGAACATTCTTGATATATGCACGTTTTAACCTTGTGAAAGTTACAATATTGAACGGATTAGGTTATTTAGTGTAATGTACATGATATTTATGGTAGTGGTATGAGTTTATAGTATTGTTAATGTGATATATTTTGTTTTGTTTTTCAGGTTGCAGTTGTATTACAGGAAGAATCTTCTTCATATGAAAATGTAACGGCATTAAGGAATTTATGTGAATCTATGGTTATTAATAATAATGGCGTAATATTTATTTCAATGATTGAATAAATACTATTAATTATTACTATTAATATAGACGTGTTTTGTTTGTTGATTGTAATAAAAATGAAGAAAACTTCTAGACTGTCTGAGTTTGTTCAGTTCAGTTTGGATTGAGGATCATAAAAAGATAAAGTAGGTGTCGAGAGCCAAGTAGGTTAAATTGGAAGGTGATTAAAAAGTTTTATAAGGAAAGGAAATGTAGAGACAAAGTTCGGAATTATATTTTAAAATTTCTTCCTAAGAGTTCTGTTTATAACGAAATTATGAAGAGTATGGTGGCCCAGCATTCTCATTACAATATTGCACAAAAATATTACGCAGAAGAGCAAAATCCCAACTGATATTGTTAAAACAATCAATTAAAAGGAAATATTTCTATATTTTAATTTATTTTTTTAATAAAATTTTGTATTTTATTTTTTCTTATTTTATCTTTGAAAAATTATATATTTTATATTAAAAAAATTGAGAAAAAAATTAAATTAAAAATTAAGTAATTAAAACTGTAAAAATTAAAAAAAGATAACAAAATCAATTAAGATAAATTAAATAGAAAGAATAAAATAAAAACGACATGTGAAATCTAACGGAAAATGTGACAAAAAAAATCAAATAAACATAAAACGACATGTGAAATCTAAGAAAAAATCTGACATGAAAAAAAAACAATAAAATAAAAATCAACATGTGAAATCTGAAAAAAAAAATTCGACATGAAAAAAAAAACAATCCAAAAACACCCACAACATTTGATTTTCAATTTCATTTTGAGTTTGCTATGAGAACGATGGGCCGTCAAATGGAAAATCAAAAACAAAATTGAAAATTTGATGTTGCCTGAAAGACCAGCGTTTTCGTAGCCTGAGATGTTGTTGGTCAGCGGATACATTTCCCGCTAAGCCTTCCGACGTTTGGTGCGCAGTTTCCTTCACTCAGTTGCCGGTTGCTGCCTTTAATTGCTTTCTCGTGAGTCTTTTCAGTCAACTCTTCAGTCGATTTCAGCTATCAGACCCTTTTACAGACAGTTTCCACTAATACTTGGTCGATCAAAGGCAAGAATGAAATGACAGGCGGTTTGGAACGATCTTCAAGCGAAAATGAGCGGGAAGAGATCTCGAACTGATGCAGCTCGTAAAAACAAGAAGGGATCAAATGCCCCACATGAAATCATTGTACAATGGCTGGAATCCGAGCCGGTACAGCCTGTACAGCTGAGAGAATTTGTTCAACTTGATTATGAAGAGCTTTCGTTGGGAAACCTCAAGAAAGCATGTGCAGGACATTTTAACTTGCCAGCGAGTACATGTGATGTGCTGGTTTCAAACAAGGGCCCTTCCTGTTCGAACATAAACCAAATTCCTCACAGAAAAGATAAGGCCTGGGTCGCATATGTGAAGTTGCTGTTTACTTTAGGGTCAAAAACTGTCAACATGTGACATTTTCATATGCGACCGACATTTCTGGCGCTGGTTGAAATTTTCAAAATTTTCTAAACATCAAAGATGCCGAAGAGTATAGGTGGGGCTGGTAGATTTTTTAAAATCTGGCTTAAAACAAAGGAAGCCGCAACCAAAGATGTCAACACTTGTCAGATAAACGGATAAACGCGAAACAGAACTGTGCTTGCAGGAATCACGAGTGCAGAAAGTGCGGGACAAGCAGCAAAGTACAAGTGAACAACATGAGCGGCGGGTATTATGATCCCCGTTTTCCTTATGGCTTTTATTTGCCTGGGCCCAGTAGCCACAACATTTCTAACATGCAGTCCATGCCCTCGTCCGTGCCATCATTTGGTACCATAGATACTAGCAGCAGCCCGTACACACCAGCGACTCAGCTTTCAAGGCATTCTCCAAGCAGCCCGCCACAATTAAAAGAAGGCATTAGTGGCGCAAGTTCAAGCTCGAGTTCAACCGAAGAGGATGCGAAAAAGCCAAAGCAGTATGACAAATGGAGTTATACGGAACAACAATTTCTGTTGAGCCTCTGGGCAGACCGATTTGATCACCTTGAAAGCAAAAATGCGAGGAAAGCGTGGGATGAGGTGGCGCAGGAACTAAACAAGAAGTTTAACACGACACAGCCCGCGGATAAATGCAAGGCCAAAATAAAATATCTCATCGAGAAGTACTAAGCAGCCAAAGACTGGAATGTTAACCAATCTGGGGGAAACAGACGGCAGTCAATATTTTATGAAGAGATTGACGCCGTTCTCGGTTGTAGGGACGTTGTAACCCTTCGTCATGTTGCAGAAACTAGCAGCAGTGAATCAAGTTGTGAATTGAATCAACAAGATAACGCTGCCGAAACAGAAACCAGTGCTGTAAGAAAAGGCAGAAAACTGAAAAGAAACAGAGGGCGCAGATTGACATGGAAGACGACGAGGGAAAAGAAATGCTGAAAGCTTCCTTCGCTGGCCTCGAAGAGCAGAGGAAAGAACTGAGTGAGTTTATGAAAAGCTTCAGCAAAACGCAGGAACAGCAAGTTAACACAATGAATTCTTTGGTTGGTGCGCTAACCAATTTCTTACAAAGCAGCAACAAAAATTGACTCGTTGAGTGTGTTAACTTCGTATTATAAACACTACAAAGTATTTTAGCCAAGGACCTCACGTTTCTGTTTCAATCATGAACGATAATTTACAATTTATTGATTGTTTTGATCTGGTGTATTATCATGGAAAGCTAAAGTCGTCCACTTTCTATATTTCAAACAATCACATGATGTACAATATTTTAGTGTAAAACGTTTAAGTTGAATATCTATACTACTGTAATGGTCATGTCCAATTTCGTTTATGTTACAGAATTCATATTGATTTCTAAAGGATGATTTTGGTATTCTACAGATCAAGCTACGATTTTATTGATATGTTTAATTCAACAGAACATGAACATGATATAATTATATTAGCTTTATATACATCGATCAAGTCTGTATTGTACGAGTCAGATAAACGACTCCCGTATTTAATAAAAATATAGCAGATACAGTTGAAAAATTTACAGTGATTTTTTTAGGAGATCCCGAATGTTGTCTCCATCGTGCAATACATCCACTGCTACATTTGGTGGGCTCTGATCGCCACCATCATCTTCTCCTTCATCCCAGTCATCGCCATTTCGTAAACATATGTTGTGTAAAATTGCACAAGCCACAGCACACCGAATTGCAAAATCAATGGAGCTATCAAAGCGTTTTATAACAATTCTCCAATGATTTTTGAGTACGCCAAAAGCACACTCTACCTTAACTCGAGCAGAGGATAATTCTTTGTTAAAACAAATTTCATCTGGATCTCGTGTTCCCTCTGGAAAGGGTTTCATTAGCCACGGACTAAGTGGGTACGCACTATCGCCAACAAGATACGGTCCTATTTCTCGACCAGACACATTTACTGTTGGAATAGTTAGGATTTCTCTTTGTTCTGCTTTTCTGAATATCCGACTTCGTCTGAGTACGCGACCATCGTGCATGCTTCCCGGATATCCACAGGCAAAATCAAGGAATAACTTTTTACCATTAACCACTGCTTGAATGATAAAATCGTGCTGCTGATATCTACTAAAATAGTCTGGTGCATTGTCCAATGGTGCTTTTATCCTAACATGGGATCCATCAATAGCTCCAACAACGTTTGGTAGGTCAGTCAACTCTGAAAACGTTTCAATAGAAGTAGTCACTTGTGCTAGAGTTTCAGGAAATTTGATGTGTTCGTTCCTGATCTCAGAGGCCATTTACAACGTCTTGCACTGCTTCAATAACAGTTGATTTACCGGCGTTAAAGACTGGACCAATAGTTGAGTAAGAATTTCCATGTGCTAGTCTATATAGCCCTAAAGCCAGCACTTTCTCGGGTGGCAAACAATCTCTCCATCTTGAATTTTCTCTCACGATCCTCGCACCGACAGCACGTCATATTATTTCAAAGGTATCTTTGTTCACTCGTAGCTGCTGTCAAAAATATTCTTGTGGTATAGTAGCATCGTTGTAGTGTATGTCGAACCAGGATTCGGCTGGTCGGGGAATAGCCCATGCATATGGAGCGATGCGTTGCCGTTGTAATCGCCGATTCCTTCGTCGTATCGCAGCGATAATAAGCAGTGTCTGCTGATAATTTATCAGTCTTGTACAACATAAACAATGCAACCATTTGTTGATGTTGAATGCTGATAGTCTGAAGGAGAAATATCACAAGAGCGACGCAAAATGCTTGATTTTGATCCATGTTTACATGCTGTGTACACGGGAGACTCGTGCGGGAAGATGTATAGTTGATGACAGATGTCTAATAATCTTAGTACAAATGCGACTCCACTTGACCCTAAAAAAATTTGTGGACTTTCGGTTGTGGTTTCAAATTTTTATTGACTAGAAAATTTACCACGGGCCATATGCGACCCGGGCCTAAGGTAAGATAGGAAAAACCCTATGCTTACTAAGCTTGTCAGTCTTTACAATTATGTCATAAAATTATGACATAATTTTGTTATATTTAGAAACAGACTCACAGAATTAATGTATTTTTTATGCTAAAACAAGAACATAATGGGTAAGTGAACCCACTACTTAAGGCATGACAAATATACCACACGTTCCAAACTGTTGGGGGATATTCCAAAGTTGAAAAATTTCTGCTGAAAATGGCTTTAAACTGTCATTCTTTGATGGAATCGTAATATTTGGCTGAAATGTTAAACACTACAGTAACTGTTTTTCGCCGGACAAAATGCCGTTTCAGCTAGAAAACATCATTATCCATTTTTTTCAGATGGACTTTAAAAAATTATTCTCATCCACGATTGGTTTCAAAAATTTCCAAACCCATTTTCATTTCAAATTTCTGAAACTCTTCTTAAACCCAATTGGTTTCAGAAATTTCCGAAACCATTTTCACTAAAAATTTGTTGCAGAAATTTCTGAAACCCTTTTTAAACCCGATGGTTTAATATGTAAACAACCATAACCATTTCCGAAACCATTTTAATTTCTCGGTCTAATGGTTTCAGAAATTTTTGAAACCCTTTTCAAACCCGATTGGTTTCAGAAATTTCCCAAACCAGTTTTGTTCACGTTTGCCTTTAGTTTACAACGTTTGAACTTTCACACAAAATAAGCAAATAAATACATATTTGAAAGTGTTTTAATATATTATGGAAATGCTTTGACTGACTTTTATGCTAAAAATAAAATATTTAGTACAAAGACAGCAAAAAAGGATTTCATGTAATAACTCGTTAAATTTACTATTAAAGTGAAAACTGGCGAAAAGAAAATTGTTATAGTTTATAGATAGCTTTATTAATATGTAAACAAAAATTCACCAAAAAAAATAGCTAAGGGAAAAAAGGTGAAAGTGTTCTAATGCTGCCTAACTATAAATTCGGCAAAACAGACAGTTGTACGCCTCTTACCGAACCAAGAGCCAAATATTATTTGTATTGGCCAAACGTGAGATCAAGATGGGGAAAAAATTGGCCAAGTTCTTTATTTTACTGCACGTTTGAGCAAAAATACTGCGTTCTTCTCCATGAATACATGTGAAGACAAGTCAGAGATTAAACTAAAGGGCAAAAATACTTTGGAAAAATCTCCATTGATAATTATTTAACTGGAATCAAAATTGATGCTAACCCTGGGTTAGTTTAATCGCGCTTTGATCAACCTGGCCCTGTATAATGACAAAAACTAACGAGAGCACAAACATTCTGCGCACTACTCCATGAATAAATTTAGTGCAAAATACACTGTATAATTACAAATGCTAATGAGGGCGCAAAAATTCTGTCTGCTCCATAAAAAAAATTCACTGCCAATTACTCTGTATAGTTATGAAAACTAGTGGGGCATTCTGCGCACTGCCCCATGAATGAATTTAGTCCAAATCACATTTAGTGAATCACACTGAATTAATAATTATATTGGAAACTAATAAGGGTGCAAAAATTCTGTACTTTGCGTCATTAATATTTTTAAATCTGAATGATAAAATATGAAATAAGAATGAAATATAAATATGAATGAACTAAGTGCTGATTACTCTGTATTAAATAGTCAGGAAGCACTGTCACGCAGGGCACTCATTTTTCATTTTCGCTAAACATTTTAAGTAGAAGCAGGCAACATGGCTTAAAATCTTCATCTTGCCATCCTGATTAAGAATTCCGCTGTTGCCCACTCCAAATGTTATCATATATATCTGTCATTTAGCAGGTTTTTTGTCTAGGCCCTCGCTCCCGCAGCATGAAAACGAGGCTGAACTGTAACATTTATATAAACCAATAAAAACTGCACAATACGATGGGGAAATAGCTGAATCTTTGCTACTTGATGTTTAGAGCTCGATAGACAGTAGTATGGGAGATAAAATGCGTCACGTGATCAGTTATGAAGGCACGTGACTTTCCAATAAAATCGATTTTAAAGCATAAAAGACGTTCTATTCACACTTTCCTTTAATATAGTTTTCAACTTACTGACGTTTCTCATTTCGATTTACACATCCAACAATAAAAACACAAACATGCAACAGGTGATCAGCTATGATGGGTCACGTGACTAGATAACAACCAGTGAATAGATACTGAATTAGCCTTAGCTGTGTGAATAGCGTGATTGATTAATTGTTTCAGTAAGCTCTTCAGGAATTATTTTCTATAAGAAATAAAAAAACTTTGTTTCATGGGGTAAACATGTGCTTCAAAAAGTTTTATTTTGAAAATTAATATAAAAATAGATTCTTTTAATTATTTTTCTCAATTTAAACAAAATGAATTCATACATTCGCCTTTCACAGTTTCTATTTTACAATATGGCAAATTCCTACCTTCAAATGCATAACTAATGCATGGGAACAGGATTTGCACAAAAACGAGGCTGAACGATATCGAGGCAGATTTCGGCGGCCATTTTGTTTTAGAATTACTTGCAGCTCGAAGAGAGAAGAATTTAATTTTGTCCTTCTGAGTTTTTGTATTAATTGATAGACCAGTCTAAGATTTCAAGGAAAAAGTATAAGTTACTGAAAGGCAGATAAAAATTCAGAGAAAAGGAAAGCCATTTAGCGTTTCAAGTTTACATTCTGTGAGGAGGTAAGTACTTAAAAACTACAATTAAACAAAGATTCATAACAATACGACAAGTACATTTACTTTTTTATTCCACTTGAAAACAAATATTTGAAGATGTACTTGTTCATGCAGTGTAATGTTTGCTATGCCTCCGTGGTATTGTCGTGGCTGCACTAAATTCGGTGATCTATTTTGTTCCCCGAATCTTGAAAACTGTAGCTTGGAAACATAACATTTTTAATGTCTTGCATTTGTTGTCTGGAATTGCTACACTGTCAAGTAAAGTCTGTGAAGTAAATTCAAGTTGTTCAATAAGCATGGGTCACGGTAAAAATTCCGCAAATACACGAGTCGTCATATTGAAAACCAGTTAGTTACACAAGCTAAAGAATAGGTAAAATTATATTTCCCGTAGAACCCCAAAATTACACATTTACCATTCTATAGCTATATGTTTACAAATGAACTGATGAATCGGAGAAGTTCAAACAGAGAAAAGTGCCTTCAGGTTTATCTTTAAGTGTATAGCAAGCTTGGTTGTTAAATATGATATCGTAATTGTCGTGTCTCTATTGTAGAGAAATGGAATTGGAGTCCGCTGCCAGGCTTCCTCTAGACAATAATCCAGTCGATCTGACAGGTGAAGTCGACTGGAGCAAATGTATTATCTGCCAACAAAACAAGTTGCCGAAGAGAAAGTTTCCGTTATCAAAAGGAAACGCTGCAGGTGTATCCAGGATTTTACATTGTGCTGAGATCAGAGAAAAGTGTGGTGGTGATAAGCAAAAGAATTACTCGAGTATAGTAGATAATTTAAAGACGAAGGAAGAGAACCAAGATGTTGTGTGGCACAGGTACTGCTTCAGTGATTTCACCAGCGAAGGGCACATCAAGCGTGTTCTCAAGAAACAAGAGTCTGAAAGTGAACCAGATGGAAAGGACGCGCCGGCTAATGAGACTTCTAGGCGATCATCAGTTCGAAGAATCGACTGGAGTAAATGTATCTTTTGCCAGACTGACGTAAAAAAAGTCGCCTTAAACCAAGTTCAGACTTTTCAAACATCACAAAAAATTCTTTTGAATGTAGCAAGTGACAGAGAGTTGAGCTGTAGGCTAGCCGGAGTAAGTGATTTAATAGCTGCTGAAGGAAAATATCATCTCAAGTGCTACACGCGCTTCCTAAGAAACACGGAAAGAAACGAACAGTGTAGTGAAACTGATGATGCCAATAGATGTTTCGAGGAGGTAATGACTTTGCTTAGGGGGAGGCTTTCTCAAGGCCATATTTTGTCCCTCAAAGCTGTTTGGACATACTTTTCCCACCAACTTGAAGAAAAGTATCAACTCTCTCCGGGGGATTACAGGAGCAACAGATTTAAAGAAAGGATTCGGGCTTTTCTTGGTTAAGATATCGCGTTTATCCCGCCGTTAAACCCCTCTGAGCCCCACTTAATCGTCTATGCAAATCTAGGGGAAGCTGCTCTGCATTCTCTGCTAACAATTCCGATAAATGAATCAGACGATGACGATCTTAATGGCGATGCCACAGAGGATGTTGATCTGGATGCAGAGTTATTGAGTTGGCTGTACCGCGTGGCAGTTAAAGTGCATCATGACATCAAGGTCTCGCCGAACCATGATTGTATTGGAAAAATCAGCAAGGCAAGTGCAGAGGAAATTGTTCCAGAGAGTCTCTTCATGTTGATATCACTGTTGTGCACTGGCTATCAAGAGGAGTTTCAAGAATCGCACGATGACGTGAAAACCTGTATTCTGAGCATATGCCAAGATATAATATTTCTTTCTTGTAGAGGGCATAAGTTAACTCCTAAGCATATTGGAATAGGCCTTACTGTTCACCAGGCAACTAGATCAAAACAACTGGTACAGCTTTTGCACGCTGCCGGCCATTCAGTTAATTACGACACTGTCCTTAGAATGGACAATACCATCGCAAATGATGTCCTTGAAAGGTACAGGGAAAGCGGTAACGCGTTTGTTCCTCGTAACTTCACTGGAACCACAAATCCTGCAGGCTACACTCGTTTTGCTGTAGATAACATAGACATAAACGAAGAAACACTCAATGGCATGGGCACATTCCAGGTTGCCGCCTTTCGTCGCAAAGAGAAAGGAGAACCAGCAATGGATATCGAACTGTCTCCTAAGTCAGAAAGGCGAGTGGATGTACAAGTGCCATTGCAACTTCATGAGCTAATCAATTTGTCGTTGGACAACAAGAAACCAGAACCTGAACTACAGAAGACAGTAGTTTCTGAGTGGTACACACCTGACAGCAGTCTAATTGATGAGTCTTACAAGAAGGACCTAGCTTGGATCCTTGGTCGTTTGCATGAACAAAAACCTGAACTCCAGTCAATACCAGGGTGGACTGGTTTCAACCAGCTTTTGTTGACTGTAAAACCACAAGTCACAGTGGTGGGTCCACTTCCCATTGTGAATGCTCCAGCACATGAATTCGAGACTCTTTGGACGGAGATCTTAAGGTGCAAGGCAATGACGCACCTCAGAAATGGCAAGTTCACTGTTTTTACCATGGACGAGGGCCTATACAACATGGCAAAGATGTTGCAATGGGGAAAGACAGAAGTGCTCAAGGATGTCATCATTGTGCTTGGAGGTTTTCATACGCACATGACTTTTCCAAAAGTCATCGGGAAGTACTTACAGTCATCGGGGATGGCGGAGATGTGGGCAGAGAGTGAGGTCTTTGGTGAGACAACAGCTGACAACATCCTTAAAGGAAAGTTGTGGAATCGAGTAATACGTGCACACAAGCTAAGTTATGAAGCACTGTGGAGGGTATTGTGGCCTATGTTAACGAATTGGGCGAAAGACAGGGATGACAATGAATGCAACACTCTCGTGAATCTGTCGGAAACATTGGCCACTAAGTTTACGACTGGGAACGACGATGATTCATTAGTAGATGCCCTGACTAGCAGTGAGCTTGTTGATGAAGTTGGACAAGCTGCACATATCATCAAAGCTTTTGATGCCGCACATCATGGCAACCCCTCGTTCTGTTACTGGAGACAATACATGAAACTGGTCACCATCTTACTGAGGTTTACGCGTGCGATCCGGGAAGGGAAGTGGGATCTGTATCTCTCTTCATTCTCCAAAATGCTACCCTATTTTGCGGCTTTTGACCACTCGAATTACACAAGATGGGGCGTCATATTTCTTGCAGACATGAAGATGCTTCCGCAGACTGCTCCTGAGGTCCAGCAGGCATTTGAGAGTGGCGACTTTGTCACAAAGGAGACAGCCAGCACCTTCAATCAAATTCCCGACGACCAAGCACTAGAGCATGTAAACAAATCTGGAAAGGTAGCTGGAGGCCTTGTTGGAATAACAAGGACAGACTCGGCTCGAGATCGCTGGTGTCTTACCTACAATGAGCGCGCCAAGCTGTCAGAAGACACCAAAGAGATGTTTAACGTCTTAGAAAGAGAATGCATTAGCGCCAAAGATCTTGGAAAAGCCAGAATGCGACAAGGTGCAGAGGATGTAGCTAAGCTGGACGTGCAGTTTACAAAATACGAGGTCTTCCGATGTACGTCTGACTTAGTTGTAGTTACCACTGGAGATGTGGCAAGTAACGCCATTAAACAAGATCTACTTGGCGTTGAGGAAATTGGTAAGAAAGTCATCAAAGAGTTCGTTGAAACCAGGCTTATCAAAAAAGAAATAAAGTTCCATGACACTCTAAAGCAACAGAAGACACTTTACACTGAACCAGTGTCAGTTGATAAGAGCAAGACCATCGCCATGAAAGCAGACAGAGATCTCTTGAGAAGGGTGATAGTAGCCTTGGAATCCGGTCGTGATGTAGATGTGAATACGTTGCTTCAAAGCAAGCTTGCTCCAGTCCCAAAGTCACTTGCTACCCTAGACGGAAGTCTACGAGAAGCAGGGAAGTCGGATCTTGGTACCATTTTACAAGGAAATGTCTGTAAGAGCCAAATGCCTATCAGCAGGAGTCAAACATGCACTATTATTGATGGAATGGCAGCTGTTCAGTCCCTCGCCAACTCTTCAGGAGCAAAAACCTTTGGGGAGTGGACTGACCAATTTCTTCGTCATGTCACTTCCCATTTTTCGGACAGTTGTACAAGGGTTGATGTGCTATTTGACAGATGTCAAGAACTCGATAAAAGGAGGAACCAGAGACAAGCGCAAGGAGAAAAAGAGCACAGGGATTAGGCGCAATGTGGATAACAGAGATCAGAGAATTGGAAACTGGGAAAGGTTCATCATTCTAGAAGATAACAAGGCTAGCCTAGCTCATTTCCTCTCGACTGAAATCTCGGAGAGGTGTGGTCATCTGACACATCACGACAAGATATAAGAGAGCTCGCATCAGATCATGAGGAGGCAGATACTAGAATAGTACTGCATGCCCGAGACGCAGCAGCAAGAGGGTACAAGCAAGTCAACATTTTGTGTCGTGATACGGACGTTCTTGTCCTCCTTTTGGCACACCGAGAGCAGCTTTGTCAAGAGATGTGGATGTTTGCGGGTACATCAAGACAAAGGCGTTACATACCAGTTCACAGAATCCCGCTCTCCGAGGAGAAGAGGAAGTCGCTTCTGGCATTTCATGCCATTACTGTCTGTGATACGACAAGCCAGTTCTATGGTGTGGACAAGGCATCGGCATGGAAAGTCTTCAAAGATGCACCTGACCTCTTGGAACACCTTGGAGAAGAAAGCCAAATCAGTGCTGACGTTCTTGCCAAAGCTGAAGCCTTTGTATGCAAACTCTACAATCCGGGAACACAACAGGTAGAAATCAACAAAGAAAGAGCAGCAGCGTTTCGCAAATCCAAGATCTTGACGCCCTACCTCCGACTCAAGATGCACTGATTCTCCACATAAAGCGGGCAAACTATCAGACCATGGTATGGAATAAAGTGCTGGAACCATGTCCTTCTCTCCCAAGCCTGAAGAGAGCGGATGGTATTACAGTGAAGGCCTTCTGAAGCCAAAGTTAATGACGCGAGAAGTGTCAACCGCGTGTTTACAGTTAGCATATTGTGGGTGCTCCCGAGAGGGCGGATGCTGTGTAAACCGACGTTGCACTTGCATTCAACTATCTCTTTGCTGTTCCAAGGCATGTAAATGTTGCGACAGGTGCAGAAACGACAGGAACACTGCAGCAGAGGTGAATGAAGCATGACCTTTAACTTTGATGAGGTGGAAGTCACATGGTGGTCTTGTGTAATATAAGATAATTTGCTTATGGTTTATAAGCTTGTATTTCTGGCTTAAACCGTGCAGCCAAGTAGAAGAAAGTTCAGTCTTTTTATATGAAAAATCCTTACTCCTGGGAAATGTTACATAGGTTAAAACGCTATAGAATGACTGAAAATAGAATGATTTCATTACATCACGTGACCCATCATAGCTGATCACCTATTGCATTTTTGTGTTTTTATTGTTGGATGTGTAAATCAAAATGAAAAACGTCAGTAAGTTGAAAACTATATTAAAGGAAAGTGTGAATAGAGCATCTTTTATCCTTTAAAATCGATTTTATTGGAAAGTCACGTGACTCATTTTATCTCCCACACTACTGTCTATCGAGCTCTAAACGTCAAGTAGCAAAGATTCAGCTATTTCCCCATCGTATTGTGCACTTTTTATTGGGTTTATATAAATGTTACAGTTTAGCCTCGTTTTCATGCTGTAGGAGCGAGGGCCTAGACAAAAAACCTGTTTAATGACAGATATCATAACATTTGGAGTGGGCAACAGCGGAATTCTTAATCAGGATGGCAAGACGAAGATTTTAAGCTATGTTGCCTGCTTCTACTCAAAATGTTTAGCGAAAATCGTTTTTTGGCGAGCTGCCTCCTGACTAAAACTTTAGACCAATGAAGGGAAAAATTTATGCAGTTTGCACCAAATAAATTCAGAGCAAAATCACGCTGTATAATAAAGGAAAATGAATAAAGGCACAAAAATTCTGCATCCAGTTATATAAATACATTGAATGGAAACTACACAGCTTTTACATCATGAAAGGTGCAGTGCAAACTCTAACATTAAATTAGTTATGGTGGAAGCAAAAGTTCTGCCTCTATTTATGAATATATGAATATAAATTCTACATCTGACAGGGAACAAATAACTCAATAAATGAGTATATACTTTCCGACTTCAATGACATGGCGTATCCCAGCATACATGTATGGACGAATAGTGGACCTGAAATTTAAAATAAAAACGCGAAGTCAGGCAATGTTTTTTGTTATTATAGCTGGGAGAACTAAGCTCACTTGCGTTAATGTTAAGCTTATAAATGCACTGTACATTGAACATTTTTTAGTGAGTAAACAGGCGAACAAATTAAAACCTGTCGGTTTATAATTCGTAACTCATCAGTTGCGTGCAAACAAGGCTTATCATCTGCGGAAGTCGTTATTTTACTGTATGTAATCAATTTTGGGTCCAGCATGTTTCAAATTATCCAGCTTCAGGAAAATAAGCCGCCATGAACGGAAACGTGTTTATAAACTTACCTTACGAAAATGCCTATGGCTCCTCACCTTGGTACATATTTTGAATCGGTTGTTTAACGCCGTCCAATCAGAAAGAGGCAATCGGCAGAACGGTTTCTGGCTGGCACAACAAAATGTTGATACGAATATCGACTGCTTGGAAAGTGTGGGATTTTGATTTTCTTCGACGGCTAGCTCCGGGCTGTTTGGACGGTTTTCGATCAAGAGGTACGAGAAGAAGCATCAATCTTTGGGCCTTTCTGTTGCGTGGTTTCAAGGCCGAGCAATGCGACTTTATGTGAAAAAATCGTCTCGGCGCTGGAGCCGTTCAAAAATCCCTTTCCACCCTTGTCCTTCACTCAGACGTACAGTCAACGGCGAACTCAGAATCCTTCAAAATCGCTCAAAATATCACGTTTACAGCAAAAGGACGACAACACACAACCAATTAGGTAATTAAACGTTTATTTAGCATTGATCAGTACATACATTTGGCGATACGTCGCCATGATATGAAATTTAGGTGAATCCCATACATTTCCTATAAAATTACAAATGGTCATTATGTTACGCAAACAGATTGTATGGGCACCCAATTCAAGCGCCGCTAGCGGCCCTGGTTCAATCTGCCGTCAACTCAGTCGCTTCCTCTGGTGTACCAGTACCTTCAGCCACTTCCCTTGCTACTCCCATTCACTCCTCTCACACCGCTTGGCTGGGACAGGTTGGAACCATTCCTACTTGGTCAACTTTACCTGCTGGACCCTTAGTGGTCGTGCACACGGCTTCTAACGTTCCTCTCTCAGGTATGTCTTCTTCGCTTGTTGTTTCTCCATTCCTGCCTACCTTCACATCTCCGGCCTCGGTAAATTCCTCCTCTCGGTCGTCCAGTGTCTGGCCCTCCCCTAGTTTACCAGTTTCGCCTTTTACCCCTCCTCCTGTATCAGGGATAGCGGCACCTGCCTTCCAACAACCGTTTGTCATTGGCCCTGGGTATTTTCCCATCCCTTATAAAATTGTGGTGGTCATTACCGCTGGGAAATTCATTAACTTTGAAGATCTGCTCCCGGAAAATATTCCTTCCCAGGACTCCTAACCAGTTGCTCTTTTGCATGGTAATTACCCAAGCTTTAAACACAAACATCCCATAGTTGACATCATCACTTGGCTTGAAGCCTTTTCTATATTCTTGCTTATTCTGTGCCGCCACTTCCCACATCGGTGGTCCGACTTGACGAAGTACAAACTGCTCATAATCTGCACATTCCGCCAATTCAGCCGCCAAGGCTGGCTCCTTTACGATCATGTCTTCCAGGAATTGGCCGCAGCAGAACGTCTTCCAGGAATTGGCCGCAGCAGAACGGTTCACTGATTGGTCTTTAATGAATGTACAACTATACAACTTCCTCACTGCAGGGGCTCAGGTTCACCATCGCCTTCTATTAGCAACGGATGGTTCTGAACCTTAAGGCAATCAGACATCCAGCATCCTCTGCATGTCTTGAAATGCCGGCAGCTGTGCAGCTCCCACCTCCCATTGTCGCCATCGCCATACATGCTCCAACTGTTCGGGCAACCACCACGCCAGCACATGTCAGGTCCATGCCCCCCCTCACTCAAAGCGGGCCCGTTCCACAGATCCCGAAGACAGCAAGCACAGTAAGGGCCTCTAGCCCTCTTGTTCGGACCCCCCCCTAACTAGCTCATTCGGTTACCATTTATATTGGACTTTGTTTATCTGTTTCCGTTGTTACCGTTGTCTCTTTCCTCGCTCTTATATATAGTCAACTCGCTTACGTGGTTTTCTTTGCCTTTAGCATCCCTGCCCGCCGTTTCCGAAATTTGCCGTCTAAACCATGCTCAGTTTGCTGCAGAGCTATCCAATAACCCTGATCTATCCCAAGTGAACTATGTCCTTCAAGACATTTTAAACGGATTCAAAGTAGGTTTTGACACTTCACTCACTCTAAAGGTCGCCAAAAAGAACAAGCCATCGGCATACCATCACACCAATATAATTGATGCCTACCTCAAGAATGAACTACAGCTTGGTCGCATTGCAGGCCCATTCACTACCCCCCTCTCCAACCCCTCCAGGTCAGCAGCTTCGGAGTTAAACCTAAGAAAGGCCAACCCGGGAAATGGAGACTTATCGTTGACTTATCCTCCCCCGCCAACCATAGTGTCAACAGTGGCATTGATCCAGACTCTTGGACTCTTCAGTACATCAAGATAGATGATGTCATTTCCATGGTTTCCAAACATGGTCCAGGAGCTCTAATGGCCGAATTCGACGTGGAATGCGCTTTCAGGAACATCCCAATTCATCTGACTGATCGTCACCTTCTAGGCTTCAAATGGAAAGGGCAGTACTTCATCGACCTTATGTTACCCTTTGGTCTTTGCTCTGCCCCCAGCATTTTCAACGCCGTGGCAGATTCCATGGAATGGATCCTTAAAAACAACTATTCTATATTGGACTTATTACATTACCTCGACGACTTCATAATGACCGGCCCTCCTGATTCAACAATCTGTGCTCAAAATCTCCTTAAGGCAACTTCTGTAGTCCTAGATTTAGGACTTCTGCTGCACCCTCAAAAATGCATCAGACCAGCAACATGCTTGGTTGTATTGGGTATCGAGTTAGAGACTGTGAACCAGACAGCTCGCCTCCCTACCCTCAAGTTCCCAGCAACTAAGGAGCTTCTTTCAGCATGGTCCAACCGCAAGTGGTGCCGGAAGAAGGAGCTGCAATCTCTCATTGGATCACTCCACCATGCCTGCAAGGTCGTTTGGCCAGGTCGCACCTTCCTTCGCGGTATGATCAACCTCCTTGGGCACTTTCATAATGATACCCATCCAGTTAGACTAAATTCTGATTTCAAAAAGGACCTCCCTTGGTGGCTTGAGTTCTTTGACATGTGGAATGGAACCTCTCCCCGACTTCCACATTGGCTCTGACGCATCCGGATCATTAGGCTATGGTGCTTTCTGGGATCGCTCTTGGTTCTACCTTGCCAATCTTCCCTCTCTATCACATACAAAGAGCTATTTCCGATAGTTTTGGCAGCTCACGTCTGGGGCCATTGCTGGACACAGAGGTGCATTTTATTCAAAACCGACAACATCTCAGTGGTCTTCCTCTTAAATTCCAGGACTTCCCGGCAAAATTCTCCTTTACTTTTTCTGCCATCCACATCGCAGGTGTCGATAACAGTATTGCTGATGCTTTATCTCGATTTCATTGGCAGGCCTTTCACAACCTCGTTCCATCTGCCAAGCAGTCGCCGGTGGCAACCCCTCCACAGTTAATTGCCCACCTGTCTCAAGTAATTTAGAATCGCAGTGTTATGCTCTAATGTATGCTGGTCTCTTCTGCCCAACAAAAATTCTGGAACTTTTGTGTCATGAGTGGTCATCTCAATTCGAATGGCTCCCCTCTTCCTGCCAATGAATGGACTCTATGCCTGTTTGCTACCTTTTTATCTCAGTTTCTTCGCTTTTCCTCAATTAAAGTGTACATCTCAGCGGTTCGCTCACTACACATCGAACATCGTTTCCCAGACCCACTTCTGAACTGCTTACAGCTTCAACGTGTTTGTAGAGGTATTAAATGCTTTCAAGGGTTCTCCTGTCAGCAACATCGACTCCCCGTAACCAAAGACATTTTGCTGATAGTGCTCTCAAGTTTGACCTTGACCGATTTCAATGATGCTATGTTTTGGGCAGCATGTCCTTTAGCCTATTTTGGTTCCCTCGGAGCTGCTGAATTTACTACTCCAAGTTTATCAGCTTTCAATGGAGACATTCACCTCACTTTAGCAGATATTGCCATAGATTCCCTCACCAACCCCTCCTGCTTGAAAGTTTTCATCAAAGCCTCCAAAACAGATCCATTCTGCCAGGGTTGTTCAATTTTCATTGGCCAAGGTTCCTCCCCTCTCTGCACAGTGGAAGCGATGGTTAGGTTTCTTTCCCTCCGTGGTGACAAGCCAGGGCCTTTATTTTGCCTATCAGATAGCCAACTGCTCAAACGTACTTTGGTAACTAACTGGTTACAAACTATCTTGCAGTTTGCTGGGATCCCAGGCAATTACTCTAGCCACAGCTTTAGGCTTGGGGCTGCCACAATGGCCGCGCGTCATGGCATCCCGGATCACCTCATACAGGACTTGGGGCGCTGGAAGAGTGATGCTTATAAGCGCTACATTCACATACATTGTTAAGATAAATATTATTTTACAAAAAAAAAACATTCTAACCAGCGAGGCCATTAATCAACCATAATTTTTCAAACCGTACCTTGTTTGGAAGTTCCTTCAAGCCTCAGCTTGACTGGAGAGCCGTCAAAGTCAGCGAGGCCTACAAAAATATACTGACTCGATCGGCACTGACTGGCGAGTAATATAAATGTTTATACGGTATTCTGAATTATAAAATTCAAGGTGGAGCGACACAAGTGTTCACTAGCAGGCTTCTATTCTATGGAACATCTATCAAAACTATATCTACAGATTCGTAACACTATTCGTAACAAAATTCATCGCTGAATCATTGCGTGTTTGATCCAATAAATTTTATTACAGACATATAAATGTAAACACTGAAACACAATACATTGAACTCACTTACAAGCCGCCAAGCGGTTAAAATTTCCAGAAACGTTCAATCGCTGGCAAGACACTAAACTAAGACGCTTAATTATTACGTATATGCTTGAGTTTAAACATTTTGAATAAATAAATAAATATACTATCAAGCCGCCTTGCCGCTAAAAATACACCATTCACATTCAATTCTCAGACAATTCAGTGAGCTGCCTGAAAAACACCACCTCGGATATGCATAATATATCAGTATAATTTAGAAACTATCAACTACAGCTGTAGCAGCGAAGCAGCTAAGACATATGTCCTTCGCGTTGAAAAAAGAACTTTAAGAAGACGGGCGAACTGCCAAGCCGATAAAATAAGCTCATAACCTCCACGCACGTTCAATGAAATTCAGAGAAGACCGGCCAAGTCGCTAATATCATGTAATATACATTGTCTCGTTTGTACTACAAATATATCGTTCGTGTGCAATAAATGCTAGGCACCGAGGCACTAAAAAGATTACAACTCAACTGGCGAACCACTGAGACGCTGTGCTACTAAAATGTTTACCTTTCACGTCCAATAATCTAAATCAGAGTCCGTCTTCTTCATGTTCACTTCCTTCACTCAAGCGGCACAGTTGGTTCGCCTCGCTGCGGCAAAACTACAGTGGACACGATCATTTCATTTGATCAAGAGTGATCCGAAACTGATCCACTTAACATTCAGAGGACTGTAAAGAAACATATTAGCCGCTGTCTGACATTTGTACAGCCAAAAACGTTGGCAAAATGACCATCACTAAAGGATTCCAAGGAAAATATAGCGTGAACAAACCAATTTGTCATACTATTTACGTAATTTACGTCATCACTCACTCCCACTCGCCCAGGGCTCTCTAAAAATTGGAGCCACTTTTTAACCGAAGTGACGCATCTTCAAGCGGCTAAAAAACGATTTACTTTCTTTTCCTCGGGAAATGATTATTATTTTCGTTCTTTGGACATAATAAACTACTGAAAAATGAAGAAAAATATATATTTCATAGGCACTTTAAATGACAGTATAATAGAAGAGAGTTGTTGTTTACCTTTGTTTAATATGGAATGCCTTGACTGCCTTATGTCACTTGAGTTAATGATATGTAGTGATTTTGTTGCCATGCTTCGGTTGATATATCTACTGCTTATCTCATTGTATGATGTGCTTTGGTTAATATATGCACTTCTTATCTCATTATATGCAGTGCTTTGGTAAATATATCTAGTGCTTTTGCTAACATATGCACTTGTCATCTCAACATATGCGGTCGGTTTTTCATTATACATGCCACAGTTGTCATTACATGGTGCTTTTAAAGTTATTTGTACTTATTTAACAGTACTTTCAGTGAGTAGCTCTTTATATGAAGAACTTTTTGTTATATGAAACAGTATTGTGATATACCCACAATGCAAAGCGCTAATTAAGTTCCAAGCTACTTACAGTCTTCAGCCGCCATCTTGTTTTTTCGTTTTCACGAGGTTGTGGAGTCCATACTTGAACAGCTGGACCTTGGAACCCATATTTATTGACCATATCGTTCAAATCAACACACGACCGGCAACGGTCTATTTGTTATTGAAACGTCTACCAACCTCGTTCCCAAGGCCCCTCTCTTCCTCTCTCTTGGATTTGGACATGCAGTTAGAGTAGACCCCAGACTTCCGGTATACACATACATATCGGTGACCTTTGATTTTTGTCGCTCATGTATTTCAAAGTCATTCATTGCGTTCTGAATTCTGGTGATCTTATATCGTCAAATAAGGGTCAATAAGTAACTCTTCCCGTATCATAAGTACACACACAGTCATGTAAAAACACAAGGAGGAAAAGAGGAAAGGAAAAAACGTAAAAAAACCCGCAGAAGTCGACACCATTCACGCAAGGCTCAAAAGCCTCGAAAGGGTGGAAAAGGTAAGCCTTAAGTCAATTATTTTTATGGTCTTTTATGACTTTTTGGAAAGGAACTTGATGAAGGTAACCGTTGAAAATTTATACATCAGTGGTCGCTGGCCACCCATGATTGTAAGTTCAGAAAATTACTCTGAAATACATGCATTGAAGACTTCGAAAATACTGTTGAACCCCGCTATTTCCAACATCTACTCTCGTTCATATAGTAAATGACTGAAAAAGCAAATCGAAACAAAAAGGATAAACCTTTAATTTAGCTAAATAAATGTAAGGGAAGTAGTAGGGAAAACATAACTTGAAAACAACATTTCCTCCAACATTTGTGTGTACGTTATATGAACTATAGGATTGCTTAAAACCACAGAAACAATAAATCCCAGATAAGAAACAATCTGTCAGGCAATGAGGTCTCCGACACATCCACAAAAGAAACAAAAAGCATAAAGCTTAACTAGTAGGGAAAATATAACTTGAAAACAACATTTCCTCCAATGCTCGTGTGTATGTTATATGAACTATAGGATCAGTAGTTTTTAGCTTGTATTTGCTACGCTTTATAGAATCCAACCCTGACCATCTTAAAGCCTTTGAAGATGCAAAAGATGCGTACACAAAGAAACAGAGAGAAGTCCAGTGCAGTCACACTTTGATCCTACTTCTTTCTCTTGAAAACAATGTCACAGTAGCTGGAACTGCATCTGTGTTGGGGGAATTTGGAAAGGAGTTTCAAACCCCTTACAACCATGCCACAATAGTGTTGCCATTTGATGAGAAGCAACAAAACTTTAACATCGACGCTGCACGTAAACATCACGAGTTCATGTACTTGCTGCAAGAGCACAAGAATAAGATGAAACAACTCGAGCAACAGTTAACCACTCTGGAGAAGCAGTTCGTTGACAATGTACATGTTGGTGACAGTGAGATTGAAGGCGACAGTGAAGAGGAAGAACATGCAAACTAGATGAGATGTGGCGAGCAAGACAGTCAATTGACCCTGCTGCAATTGTTGAGTTTAACCAATACTTACAAACTAATTGCAAAGCATGGGAAAATGCAAGAGATCATCATGGGCTATCTATTATGCATCATGCTGTTCAAAATGGGAATCATTCTTTGGTACAGACACTGTTGAATGCAAGGGTCAACCCAAATATCAAAGCCTTTGATTACAGCCTTTGATTCCCCCCCCCCCATTATTTTACCTCGATGGATGTATAAAATTTTGCCCCCAATGTTATAAAAGCACAGTAGCAAGAACAACCTCTCAAAACTAGGGATTTCATTCCAACTTTCACTTACTAATGGATCTCCACACAGGTGATCTAAAGAAATTTGGTGAAAACTCAAAATACACATGAAATTTACTCCTTCACTACATTGATACTTATTGTGATTCCCTACAACTTAAATTCCCCCATCTAGAAAGTGCTGAAATCAGCCAGAATAGGTTCAGCCGTGCGATCACCACGCCGGAGATGCAAAAAAAATGCAAGTGATGGCTAACAAAGGTATTGTTAAGTGTTCGTTTTCTGATGTTTGTTTCCTTTATCCTTTGACAAATTTTCATGTTATTGTCATTTTTCCCAGTGCTGTAAGCCTTATTCTCTTTACACAGGTGCATTAAGGGGTGATTTTTCACTTTCTTTTTGTTATAGATATCATGTTTTCGCGCAAAAGCTCACGTGGTATTTCATTGATGTTAATATAATAAACTATGATACGTTTTCTGTACTTCATTTATTGATTCTCTACAGGAAAACTTCGGGGTGGTGGTGAAGACGATGTTTTCCTTTTGGCAGATCAAGTGAGGGTCGATGAGAAGCATTTTGCAGCTGGAGCAACATGCAAAATGTATAAAGGCAGTCTGGTTTCTTTTGGCGAGTTTGGCGATGTTCCAGTTGCCTTTAAGCAGTCAATTGTACCTGTTACGAGAGGAACCAAGCGATCTATTTCAAAGGAAGTCGGATTCTTTTGACAACTTCAACACCAAAACGTCATAAAATTTTTTGGTATCGAAAAGTCAAGGTATATGCTAGCCTATGAGATGATGGAAAAAAAGGTAAACGTTGACGGAGAGGAAGTTCTGGTTCACGATGTGAGGATGTTACTGGATGAACTCGAAGATTCTCCGCCATGGAACATTCGATTGCATATAGCTCATAGTGGCGCAAAGGACTGGCATACTTACACTTCACAGGGATGTGAAAGCGGCCAATTTTTTTTATTTCTGGAGGTCCCTCTAATTTAGAATGGATCATTAAAATTGGGTATTTTGGAGAAGCTGTTTACCAGCAAAAGCAAACAACGCTTACTACAACCTCATCACAAGCCTCTCAAGGAAGAAATGCCACCAAGGAATCTTACCGTTGTTTAGTGGGTACGGTTCCATTTATTGCCCCAGAAATTGGAAAGCCCGGTGCACGGCATACACAATTATCAGATGTGTAGTTTCTCTTTGTTCCTGCACAAACTTGCTTTCCCATCAAACCTTCATCCATGGCACAGGGTCGTTAAAATATCTCAATTTTCCAGGGGGGAAGCCTTTTGCGACATTATAGTAAGTGTTGGACAGGTAATGCCTCGGACAGGCCAAAAATGTCACAAGCTGAAACAAATAGGTTTGAATTCAGTCAGTAGTGGGCAATCCGAGTCAATTCCTGCTGCTATTAACTGCCCAATGGACCACGAAGGAGATGAAGACGATGGGAAAATGGCTGTTTCTGTTCAGCCTTTAGCAAATCATCAAAGTTGCAGAAGAAGCTTGTGATGTCCTAGCCCAGGCTTATAATGCTAACAGTGGTACTTTGGACAAGGATATAGTGAAAGTTTTTTTAGGAAAATATCACTGCCTTGGACGGCACTAATGCATGTTCGTTTCTCGCGATGAAGATTGTAGACACGCTCACTACTTCTGACTTCGGGGCCTTCAGAGATGTTTCCACCAACCTCAAAGGTGCTGTCGAGAACATCATATCGACCCTCCCAAGAAAAAATAAATAGACTGAGGAACATAAACGATCGTTTTTCTGTGGAAGCTTACTACGTGCTTCACGAAAATAAACTGTTGCTGCACCAGTACAACTTCAAAGAATGTCTATCGACCTTCAAGACAGGTCAGTCTGCTGAAGGAGAAAGTGAGCTGGAAAAGGCACTCCAAACTTTGGCAAAAAATCTTCAAATACCTTTGCTGTTTATACTCGCCCTCCTACCATCTTCACTGTTGTTCATACGGTAAGCGAGCAGTTCAATCGTTTTCTCATTATAGACACGCACAAGGTTCACGAGAAAGTGGGCGGCAATGGAAATGGGATAATCACCGCGATCATGAGTTGCCAGTGGTAACTCGATAGTTGGCGCGGTGGATTTGAAAGAGAATTGCTATGTCCACAAGCCGTACAGCATGACAGTCATTGGTGGAAGTGCTTCTAAAAAAAGATGAAAAAATAATATCAGATGAGGTAGTGATAATGAAGAAGATTTGATATCGGCCCTACAAAAATAATAATAATCAACTTTATTTATCGAGGGTAACACTTGACAGTATAAAACACAGTACTCTTTGATTGCAAAGACACTTCAATGATCTGCAAGACCACACAAATTTTGGAGAGCATGGCTTAAACATCTGCCCTCAGGAAGGCATATATGACCGCTTACATCAACAATGGGCTTTCAAGTTTTCGTTGCTGTCTCTTGCCGTAGATTCAAAAGAAAAACAGCAACCTGCCGACGAAGAACTTGCCGCAGCAAAGGGGGGCTAGAATTCCAAAGGTAAAGGCTGGGCACTCCAGAAACAAAGAGGAGGAAGTACTAGGTTTTCGGAAAAGGTAAAGTCCTTTCTGAAGGGTAGGTTTCATGCTGGCGCTTAAACTGGCCAGAAAGCTGATCCTGCTCAAGTAGCTGTGGACACAAGGAAGGTCAGGAATTCTGACGAAACAAGGAAATTTAGCAGAGACGATCAATCATATCATATTTTAGTAGGCTGTTGGCACTAAGCAGAAAAGTAAGCAGAAAAGTAAGCAGAACAGCGCGAAGGGAGAAGGTCAACATCTGCAATCAGGTGCGCGTGGTATGTACGATGCATACGACCTGTGTGAGCAGGTCAGGCTTGACAAGCTGATCCAAAGACAAAAAGCCTTGGTATGAGAATGCAGCTGCACCCATCCTGGATGTACAGATAAGTACCAGAGAGCAAGCATTCTCATATATCCAGCTCAATTGTTGTGAACGTATGGTCTGTTTTGATCGCCACCTGTCAAAAGCATTAATGAACACAACAACATATCACCTTCTCTGCTGCTTCCAACTATTACTACTGATAATGGATCGGTCATAGAACCATCCCAGACTGCCAGGAATATTGGTGTGATATTAAAGAAATAAAAAACGCGCCGAGTGCATTATTGAGTTATATAAGCACGTGGGAATTTTTAAGAACACGAGAGAAGTGCAGAGAAGCACGAGCCAAAGGTGAGTGCTTCTTGCACTTCTCGGGTGCTTCTCGCACTTCTCGAGTGCTCTTAAAAATTCCCAAGTGTTTATATAACTCAACAATGCATGAGGAATAATTCTTTTTATTTCTTTTATAAAATAAAAACGGTTATAATGAACCTTACGTCACGTGCGTGCTTTATCGAGTTATAATGAACTCGGTTTAACCAATCATAGCGCGCGCATTTCCTTAAGCATTTTATAAATGATAATAAGCTTAACCTGGAACGCAAGGTTATGGCCATCTGCAAGTCCGCATTTTTTTCATATAATTTCGGAATATTTCTCGCATTAGCTAGGGGTCGCGTTCAAGGACAAACGTGTTTGGATAGGTGTTTGACCTGTCATCGCCAGCCTCAGACAAGCACGACCCTTGTGTCGTGCTTACCGACATAGAGCTTCACTGGGCATAAGATCAAAAGAGCCAATGTCCTGCCTCAGAGCGGGTCAGAGCGGGTCAGAGCGGGTCATATTGGGCAAAAGAGGTAAAAAACAATGGAGTGCTGTCAAATAATATGTTGACGCCAGGTTTGAAGACACAGATTTCCTGGTACTTGGGTTTCACAATATAGAGGCTCAACCGCACTTTAAGCTCACCATCATGGCGAATAGATATCCAAACGATCCTTTTAACCAGTACCCTCCCTACCAACCTGGGTCTTCAATGAACTTTCCTGGAAGTGGCTCGAGGGAATTTCTCCAATTCCCTGGGTTTTATTATTCTTCAAGTCATGGTATGCAGCAAGGAGCAGAGCAGTTTAATCCCACAGTACAAATGCCATCGCTCCCAACTAAGCCATCAAAGCCCGGACCTTCGACTCAGAAGAGCCGCGAGCTATGGTAAACAAGAGACGAGGCTGTCCTGGTCCAGTTATGGGCTGATAACATCGAACGCCTGGAAAGCAAGGACAGTAGGAAAGCTTGGGATGAAATCATTAGAGCTTTCAACGATAACCAAGGCATTACAAAAACAGTAGATCAGTGCGTGCGTGACTGCAAGCCTGGCCATTATAATTGGATTATGTTATGTCGGGATTTGCCCGCGATCATTTTTTGGTAGCGACATATGAACATGTCTTTAAAACGCGACCCCTACCTTAGGAAATTCTTGTCTGTTGATCATACTAAAACCTTAGTTCATGCATTTATAACCTGCAAGTTAGACAATTGCAATTCTTTACTATATGGACTTCCTAAATGCCTGATTCATAGATTACAACTAGTCCAAAACTGTGCTGCTCGATTGGTGTTATGTGGGCGTAAGTTTGACCACATCACACTATTACTGAAAGAACTTCACTGGCTTCTAGTTGAACAAAGCATTACTTTTAAGATTTTATTATTGACATTTGAGGTTCTAAATAATCTGGCTCCTGGTTATATCTGTGATTTACTTCACAGATATACACCCACAAGGGAATTACGATCATCTAGTATGGCTCTGTTACGGGTCCCATCTTCTAACCTGAAGACATACGGTGATCAAGCTTTTTCAGTATGTGCTCCCAAACTTTGGAACAGCCTTCCAGGACATATTAAGCGCAGTCTTAGTGTTAGTTCTTTTAAATCTAGTCTTAAAACTTACCTTTTTAAACAGTATTCTTTATCATAGTTTTTAAGTGCTTACCTTTTTAGATTGCATTGGTTTTTAATTGTATTTTATTTTTATGCTTTTGTTAACTTCTTTTTACTTACTATAAAGCGCCTTGGGTGTTATATAAATATTTTATTATTATTATTATTTTGGTGGACAGGCACAAGGCATTTGTAACACAGGAAGTCATCAAATCAGCGGCTGAAAACCGAGTACTAGTGTTTTGGCTGCCCCTGCGCACTCTTCGCACCTTCTGTAGCCACTTGACCTTTCTCTTAAATGGGAATGGGTGACAGCCTGTGGGCGTTCAGCCACATAACATTAATAAGTCTAAAACAGAGTTTATGTTGATTGGGTCGAGGCAAAGGTTAAAGACATTTAATACAATCCTGTCTCTCTTTATTGATACCGCCTCTATAAAACATGTCGCATCTACTAAATCTCTTGGGGTTTATGTGGACGAGAATCTGTCCTGGAATGTTCACGTCGATAAAATCTCAAAAAAGATTGCTTCTGGCATTGGTATTTTAAAGAGAAGTCGGCCTTTCGTTTCATTTGAAATACTTCTATCTATTTATAATGCCTTAGTGCAACCTCATTTTGATTATTGTAGTGTTGTTTGGGGAAATTGTAACAAATCCCATGCAACTAAACTCCAGAAAATTCAAAATCGTGCCGCCCATATCTTGACCTTCTCTCCTTATGATACCAGTGCTAACGATCTTTTTATATCTTTGGGTTGGAAAAAACTAGAAATGCAATGGAATATTCAAACAGCGGCTATGGTTTACAAGTCACCAAATGGCCTCGCTCCATAATAATTATTTGCATTTGATGTTTACATATCGAAGTGAAATCACTATTATACTCTTAGGAACTCCGAGGGCAAGTAAGCTACTCCACTGCCCCAAACCAACTTTGTCAAAAACAGTTTTACTTATAGAGGTTCGGTGCTGTGAAATAGTCTACCTGTTGAGCTGCGGCAAGCGCAAACTCTCTCCCCTTGTAAATCCACCTGCAGTGATTTCTTTCAAAATGAACGATAATCCTTGTATTTCACGGCATTCATGGAAAGCAGGCATTTTTTTATGAATTAACTGAATTAGAGTTTTATTTGTATTGTTTTTAACTAGATTTTTATATTGTTTCATATTAGCATTAGTTAGTAGTTTATTAGTTATTCTTCTTATGCCTGATGATTCTTTTTACCCTGTTTAAATAAAGTTATTGTATTGTATTGTATTATATTGTATTAGTGGTCAACCAGCACAACTTTGCCAATATATTTAACATCACATGGTATTCCAGTACTACGCTGGAGGTAATCCGAGGGGGTTTCAAAAGATCTTGTATCTTTCCCTTTGATCCCACCATGTTCAATAATGGCAAGTTAGCGCCGACCATCCGTTCCACATCAACATCTAACCGAGAACAAATGAAATTGAGTGAAATGCCTGTAGTCACCAGTTCAGGTTCTGTTCCAGTGGCAACAGTGCCAGCTAATGCTTTCACATCGTCATCTGCCTGTGCCATTCCATTGGGTTCTGTTGCTTGTCCGGAGCTTCTGCAGAGAGACTCATGGCTCAGTGCACCTGAGGAAATTTACTCACCCTTTGCTGATACCGTGACAAGTTCTCCAGAAGTTTCATAAGTTGCTAGCATGCATGATACCTTTGTCGCCTTAGAAAAGAATGTTGCCCAGACCGTATTTGAGAAGTTCTACTGCCGTTTCCAAAATCGCTTTGAAGTTCTTGGTGACCATGAGTACTATGCGTGGCGGGATCTGTTTGTTAAACTTGGGGGAGAGGACAACTATGGAGCCTGTCCATGTGTGGGGATTGGTTTCTGTGAATGTTTCAACGGTGCTGCTATGTCACCGATAATCAGTTCCCCAGCAGAGTGCAGAGTGGTACAAGATCTCAACACACCTCCTAGCATAACCCAACCATACAAAATCTCTATGCGATCTGGAGACGTTCAGATCGACGAGGAACTGTGCTGCAGCCCATGCAGGATGTAAGTGGAAAGAGAAAGTGGGTGGCCAGAAACTTCGATCCAGGAAATAAGTGTATTACCAGCAGGTGTTTCTGGAAGCATTAAGATCTGAGAATCCAAGAAAAGAAAAGAGCGAGCAAGAGCTTCCGTAGAGAAGAAAAAGAAAGCAGAAGAAAAAAAGAAAAAAAGAAAAATTGAAAGAAAAAGCAGAAAAGAAAATGTTTTTGATGCGAACTTTCAAAGCAGAGGAAACTGCCTCAGCGACAGGAGTTGCCTGGAGCTACACTAAGGTCGGTTGAGCGGCTCCAGACAAAATGCGAGACATGTTATATGGCTTTAGATAGCTAACAGGACCGCTTCTTGGGACTAATACGTTTTAAAATTAATGTCGAACGAAATTTTAAACTCAGTGTTTATTTCTTCCTGGAGGTGAGGCAAAAATTTCACTTCGCGAGAGATTGCATTTATCTGGGTGCAATCAAAATAAACAATGCGCGGTGCATCATGGTAAGTGACGATGGGCCTTCAAGCGAATTTTCAAGTTGTTCTTGAAATCCATAAAAGCGAAGTAATTTATAATATCTCCAAGAACCCACTCAACTAATGTTCTAACACTACTCATCGTAGTGTTGTATTCATTCTGTAGAGGGGTGATCCTGGCACCTTTGAATGGTCCTTGGAGATGTATATTTAAGGGGTAAGCTGGATCCCCATATACACACACAACGGTTATCGAAGAGGGTAAAACGAGTGGCGTTGCAAATCTGCAAGTAAACCAGATTCTTCCAGCATACCACTGTCATGTCGTCTCCCCTCGACTGGGCCATACAGGTTAGCTATCAAACCATTTGGAGCGACAATGGACTTAAATTTTTATGGCGTGGACCCTCTTGTTCCTGTTGTACTCTTTGATTTTTCCCAGGCCTAGAAACTGGCCTAACCATTCCATCGATAAAACCTCAGCAATTTTAAAGTGGAGCTCCCTTAGCATGAATTACATCCACATAAGAAAGAAAGAGAGAGAGAGAGAGAGAGAGAGAGAGAGAGAGAGAGAGAGAGAGAGAGAGAGAGAGAGAGAGAGAGAGAGAGAGAGAGAGAGAGAGAGAGAGAGAGAGAGAGAGAGAGAGAGAGAGAGAGAGAGAGAGAGAGAGGTTGGATATCATACAAAGTTGTGGTATGGATCTTGCAAATCTTGGCAGCATATCAGAATATCTACAGGGGCATGCAAATATTTAAAGAAAAATACAGAGAACTTCAATTCCATCGACAACAACATGGTTGTAGCATCTTATTTGATTCGGAACCCGAAACACTTCAGCAAGGTAAACATCATTTACATAGAATCTGAATTCTGACATGCAATCATCGTCAGTTAAAAGATCAAAGTTAAAATATCAAGGTCAAACTGATCATAGCAGGGGTGGTGTAGTGGTGACAGCACTCGCCTCCCACCAATGTGGCCCGGGTTGATTCTTGGACCCGCCGTCATATGTGGGTTGAGTTTGTTGTTGGTTCTCTCCTTGCTCCGAGAGGTTTTTCTCCGGGTACTCCGGTTTTCCCCTCTCCTCAAAAACCAACATTCTAAATTCCAATTCGATCTGGAACGCACGTACATGTTGAAACGAGCTTCTGAGCTCTTAGATGTTAATGTGGGTAAATAAATTTCGTTTCGTTTTTTTTTTCGTTTCAGTAGCTCAAGGTTGCTTGAATTGTTTAAATCATATAGCAGCAAAAGTTCTTCAACGTTGATCAAATCACTGTAAGCAAACAGCAAGGTATCTCTGATTTCTCTTAAAGGCATACCGTGTAAAGCAGTTAAATCGGCAAGAATGCAGGTTTTCAAATCATTTTTTGTACAAATAAATTGTAAAAAGCCGATTAACACAGACAACTCTAAAACCTGCGGGCCGGGTCACCAAGAAAAACATTTTTCCCACCAAAATAAGAGTAAGAGCGCCGTCCTGGAACCCATTAACTTCAAGTTCAAGTTTATTATTCACACTTATTCAATTACAATACAACAACAAGGAAAAGAATCATTGCGAACTCCGTCGTGAAAGCCTCCCGTCGTCATTGCGTAAAGTCCCCAATGTTGACTGCCCTCTCAACTGTGAAATGATCTCCTGCAAATGGTTGAGGCTCACATCCACCGTCAGCTGTACGGGGAAGGTATGTGTGCAAGTGTTGCAGAATGGCGAGCATATCTTCATTTTTGTTTTCATTTTTGAAAATAAGACCAAGTGGGACATAGGAAAAAGTGTTTGTTGGAGTCAATATGCTGTTCCAAAAAATATTGGAAACTCAAAGGCCATCAGAAATTCGAAGGAGCAGGGGGTCTCAAAAACTTAACTTGTTGCAAATTACTTGATGACTTTAAGGTTTTCTCACTTTTGTTAGGGGAACCCCTTTCTAATTTAAACGCAACTTGTTGAGAATAATCCACAATATGTGACTACACACCTGAGTATCGTTTTTGGTGTATTTACAAAGATCTCCATTTTTTTCACAGGAAGGCTTGTGTGCAAATGTGACTACAAATTCATCTTGACATCTACACTTAAACCGAGGGTTGTCCAATACTCGGAGAATTTTATGCATAGCATTATATTGTATTATATGACCGTAACAATAGTTTAACAATACATTCTAAAATCGCAGAATACAACACAATGTAGTACAGTACAATGCTATGCATAAATTTGTCAGATTATTGGACAAGTATGATTAAACCTGCAGTTAACTTCTGTGCAGTAATCCATGCAGTCTGTAGCATTTAGCCAACTCCAGCATTTGCTAATTTTTTTGATCACTTAGTCCTTTTGTGAGCTGTACAAACCTCTTTATCAGCCCTGTGACTTGTAGATTGATCCACCAAATGTGCTGCAGATGGGGTTTGTTCTACAACACCGGAAAAAAGCTGATCGCCGAATTCTTTTGCAACCCATTGTTGCTCATGATAGTTTTTACAGATGCCACGTTCGGTGCTAGAGCCTCTTCCTGCATTTGATTCTCCTGACTGAAATGTTTGTAAGGAAACTTCTTATCTGACCATTTCTGCAATATCTTTTGTGGCAGTGACGAAATTGAGATTCCTCGCTCCTTGGTGGGTCCAACTTGAGTGTCCAACTTCTGCCAGGTTCGCATTTGCAGGATTGCTAGCAGGGCACCATGCCTTAAATATGTGCCCTCTTCTATCATGCCACCAGTTAACCCAAGAATTCAATGTCAGTCTTTCAATGTCCTCAATGAGTTTCAGGAGCTCCATCAAAATTCTCTGGTAACTTGCTGCCATAGTCGCCAAAAGCCAACGATCAGTCACTACAGTGAAGCGGTCCTTCTCTTCCTGTGTGGATATGACTCTTCTGTGTCTGTTTCGACAGTTTTAAAGTGAAATTTGCATGATTTGCACTTAAGTCATGCGTCTGATCCATATGCTTTTTCAATTGCTGACCAGTTGGGCCTGCCTCGTGCATACACCACCCTTTTGGATTAAAATGGTAGTTTGGGATCCCAGAAAGCTCTACAAGGGCATTATTCCACAGTGTCCAAAAAAAGAAATACATTCGTCATTTTTACTGTCAGAGTCCATCATCGCCAGTTTTACTACCTTACATAATAAAGGACGGTATGTCCACAGTGTCAGTGTTTTAAGACTGCGGCAGTGGCCATGCATACTATCAAAGAAACAATACTCCTTCTGCATAAAATGATCTTCAAATTGATCCATTTTTAGAGCAATATGGAGAGAGATCGTACTGGATTTAAAAACGTAAATTGGTTTTGATGGGTCATGTCTATACTATTGTAGAAATAAACAGAAAAGGATCCTTTTTCTGTGCTTTTTCTCGTAATTTGGTTTCTGCATGAAAACTTTGTCCATGTGGATTTTCTTTTTACGGTGTGTTTTATGTGGGACACTTAATAATAATAATCATCTTTACTGAGATGACTTTTTCATATAAAATATGGTTTTCAAAAAGGATCTCACAAAATTAAGAAAGAAAACACAAAACACACACAATTCGCGAAGACGTTAAAAGCTAAAATATATAAAAAAAGCTATTAAAATGTACACAACATTAATTCAAATCAGGACAGTTAGCTCCTGTGCTTTGTTTGTTATTTCATCCCAGTCGTTGTCTGCATCAATCATTCTTGTGACGGTTTGATTTGGAATCTGAACAGGTTTTAGCTGTTTGTTGTCTTGGAGAACGGCTTCCAAGTACTCCTTATTAATGGCATGGAGTCTAATTTTCTCTTGAGGGGTGGGGGGTGAGGGGAGGGGGTAACGCACAGAAAGGACAATATAATCAAATCATAAAACTTAATTTGTATAGGCCAGCTATTGACATGATGAACTAATTCAAATTTAAAAAACACCTTCTTGTGAATTAATAATCCCTGATCATTATTGTTCCAAATTTATTCTTATATTCAAGAAAACTGTAATTGTAAATCAATAAATTCTATAAATCTGTAAATGCAGCTTTGTTGTATACATACACACATGCGTTTGATTGATTGTATTCTGTGGTAAAAAAAAAGGCATTGAAAAGTTGTTTAATATCTGACAGTAGGAGATAAAAATTCAAACACCAGAAATAAACATTTTTATGTTAATTCCACATAGTTCTGGTGGTGTTTAACCTGAACAGTAAAAAAACCCGTTACATTGTGCAAGTCAATAAAAATGTTAGATCCTCTATTATGAATTTAACGTCAGACAAAAAAAATTGAACAAATTTTAACTTTTACTGAGGTTGATCATATTTACTTTTGCATCAGCTTGCTTTAGGACCAAAGTCGAGCAAGCGTCGTCATTAAATTGCAGTCTTCCTGTTTCCTGCTGGACAGATGTAAAGCTTCTCAACCACATCTTCCATGCTCACAAGTCTAACAATGGATCTTCAGAGGGCAAAACATGATTCTGTGGTACGTTACTGTCTGAAATTGGTATCGTTTGAAAAAACTGTAAAACCTATATGCCTGTAAAACTATAGTAGCAACAAAAAAACTATTTTGATGTAACATAAGGTGCAGGTGCAACTGCCTCATTCTACATGAATCAAATCCATTTATATTTTTTATAATTGCACTTAATCAAACTAACACTTTCTTGCAGGAATCTTTGCCTGTTATGATAAGTGACAAAAGCTTAGAAAGTACACCAGAAAAAGTACCTGCAAGGGCATTGTCTTCAAGGTGACTGCTGCATTTAAAGGGGCTATGTCGCGAGATATGAAATGCAGGAAAACATGTCTGGCCGACATCAAACAAATTCACGCTATCGCCGTGGAATCAGGCAAAATCTTTCAATTCTGCCGTACTGTGTACTCCAAAAGGTCTCAGATTTTTCACACATATAAAATAGTCTATTTGTCTTGATTTCGTTTCAGTTATTTCCCTGATTCTGAAGTCATACGCCTCAGTACATGTCAGTATCTCAATGTCTGGAAGTTGTATTTGTTATCAGTTGAGCATGGATGAAGTCTCTTCTCTGGTACAACTTAGGTGCTGATTGCTGTGGAATCAACCCCAAAGTCGTCAGATTTTTCTCACTTCTATGAAGGTAGTTTGCTTTCAATGCTCTAACGGAATTTAATCTGTTTAATAACGCTGCTCTAGTTGTTTTGATTGGTTTTGAGACAAGTCCACAAATTTTCGTTGCTCTCTGTCAAGCGAATAAAAAAACTATAAAGTATTGTGTTTGTCTTTGGCAATAACAAAAATTATAATGGCAAAGCGAAGTTTCTAAGCCGACTAGGTTTTATTACTGAAGCATGCTATTTTTGTTGAGAAAATCAAATTTTATTCATAATGCTCAACTACCAGATAACTAGTAATAGTTCATACCAAAACTGCCCCCGTAGTTAAGAATCCTGGTGGGTTTTTTTATAAATTGGGTTGTTCCTGCTGATATTTTCTATATTGGTCATTCGAAAAGGATGAAATTAATTAACAAGATTTCGCACTGTCCTGAAATTGTTGTGTAGAGATAATTATTTTTGGTTTTGCTTTAATGGATCCGAGGAAAGGCACAGGAAAGGGGAAGACGAAATTGAACAGTGAACACTTCCATGATCATGCAGACGCTCCCGCCTGACCCTTTAGTGTCGGTAAAAAACATTTTTTAAACATTAGCTGGGACAATCTACATGTAAAATGTGATTGATGCAATTTTTGTTTTAATATTATTGTAGCTTTTCTTAATAATATTCTAACAATTTGTATCACCCGCCACGATTAACTTGAGTTATTTGCGGGTTGCTAATATAATTTGTTTTATTATTATTTGTAAATAAATTGTTGTTGTTGTTGTTGTTATCACCGTGTCGCAACAGTAACATTTTCTTAACAGTAACCATTTTAACTATCAACAATTTTACAATTATTTTTAATGTAATGTGTCAGGATGCTGAAGTTTTGCTGCACTAAATTTAAATTCTTATGAATTTGTGATCTTCAGAGATGGACAGTTTGTAGTTTCAACAAACCAAACCATTTAAAAATTAATTTGAAGTTGTGTAACTTTTAGTTAGAATTATGTACACCAAGTCATTTGAAGATATATGCTGTTTACTGTTTTGCAACTGTCATAAATGACAACAATAATACTGTATTAGATTTCATTATTGTCTATTTAAACTGACTTATGAAAAACTATGAATTTGGGTTTGTTACACGACTTATTGTGAAATGACTTTAGATGTTACCCTTATGTACTTGTGTAGCAGCCTAGAATGGCAACATGGTAAGGACTGTATAAAAATGCAAAAGTTACTTATTTGCTGTCATTTGAAACACTGTCGTTATCAGTTTCTTTTTTTGTGTGGTTTTGCAGTTTTGTTACTATTTTTCCATTCTGCGACAAATGAAAATCAACATTTTCCAGAGATAACAGTAAGGGTGTCAGTGTTGTCTTTAAATGAAAAGATATCCTTTTCCAGGAACATTGATACAGGCTTTGGAAAGGCAGTCACCAAGTATTCCTTCCAATCTTTTTTCAAGTTGAAATTGACAGTCATGATAGCAGCTTCTCACCAACATTAAATGACTGCAGCTGTGGCACTTTACAACTCTCGAGCCTGGGATGGCATTAATTTTCTTTTTGCATTCTTTGTTATTGCAGGCCAAAAAGGAGTTCACGAACACGTTTAAAATTTTCAGACAGCAAATCCAATTGTCTGGTATTTGCTCCATAACTTTAGTAATATAGAGCTTAAGCACCAGACGTTTTTGATTCGCGGACGGTAACCGGAAATCTCGAGAAAGGCTTCGATACAACTGCGCATGTCCTGACGTTTTTTGACGATAGGTCACAGATGGGAGAGCAAGCTGTTTGTTCTTACGTGCTGTTAGTGAAAGACGTGGGAGTCTAAAATGGCCTCAAACATCAAAGAAAACCTGTAAGTACAGTTTATCGAAGCAAGGCAGAGCTTTATAGCGGATGACAAATATCGCCTGAGAATGAGGGAAGCCAGTGCGAGTGGAATCAGCCCTTCTTATAGCAGAGCTTTTGGCTCGCTCGCATAGCTACATACTCATAGAACCGATACAACCCATGCCCGTCATCTTTTTTAGGTCATGGCTAGTGGAATGTTTTGTGGGCGCATCCGTAACATGTGTTTGATTGAGCGATAGCCTCCCACGCAGACGTCCTTAGGGCTTGTCAAGCAATCTTTCCTCCCCCACGGGACGTCTGCTGAAATGAGCGGTTAAATTCTCTTCCTTTTGTTTGCAAATATCAGCTGGAGATCACATGCAGATTGTTGGAAAACAATCGGCACCAAGTCATTGTTTAATAGAAAGCGAATCATAAGCTATGTTAGAACAGAGATTAATTGTATTTCGATATGGTCCACATTATGGGATAATTGTGCCTACTTCCTGCATACCTACTGGCCAGCGGTCACATTAAAAAAGCTATTCAAATGCAAATAGTAACAATATAAACCCCAGAACCAGGCCTGGCAACCAGTTCTTCCTTTTTGTCCTTTTGTTTTTCCTTTTCGTTGGTTTGACCACGTGCGAATGGTGTCACCAGCGAGTTCTCAACTTAAACCGGTGGCTCTGGCGATTAATGAAGTTTCCGAAGTTCTTTCTCCAAACGAAGACGATAGCCTAGAATTTGATGTGGATGAACTGAAGGGGCAACTCGGCATTGACTGAATCCTTGATAAACTTAATAATCTCGCCGAGAAATTCAGCGAGCGGACTGAGTACCCTGGTTCAGGGGCTCAAAACACAAAGTCCATTTCTGAGGCTGCCGAGGAGGTTTTTGACCCAACGGCTCCTTTAGTTGTGCGTGAAGATTCTTCTGCACAAGATTCAAAAGATGAGGAGTTTAAACTCCCTTCTGTGTTTGAGGAGATTGAGAGCTTTGGGCCCAACGTGGCTGATGTCATTGCTCAACGAATCAATGATGCATGCTCTAAGAAGGTAATGGACTCTAGGCTCAAAGAGCTATATGAGAAATGCAAGACGCCTGGAAACTGTAAATTACCATGTGTGCCCAAAGTCAATATGGAACTATGGCATGCTTTGTCCAAAGAGTCTAAGAACAAGGACCTTGGTCTTCAGGAGGTCCAGAAAGGAGTTGTTAAAGCAGCCCAGCCTATTATACAGCTTTTTGATGCGGATTTAAAAGCTCGGAAAGATAAGTCGACCACCGATTCTGGCACTTTACTGCCTATGTTGGCAGATGCAGTGACCTTTATCGGTCATGCCTCTTTTCTCACCTCCTTGAAGAGGAGAGACTTGCTTAGGCCTGACATAGCAAAACCTTATCTTGCAGCAAGTCTAATCCCATTACGACTTGCCTGTTTGGGGATGAGCTGCCTAAACACATTAAAGACATTGGAGAGGTGAACAAAATCTCCAAGAGGGTGTCTGGTCGCCCAAGTTTGATTAAACATACAGTCAATCCATACAACAGTGGTGCAGATAACAGGCATTGCCAGCAGAAATCTGGAAGAAGAACCACTTTTTTAGGGTACCGAGGTCGTGGAGGACATTTTCACAACAGACAACACGTACCAATGCGCTCTACAATGTCGAGCAGCACCAACACACAGAAAGACAAGGCAAAGACAGGGTATGTTCTTTGTCTTTTACACAAGCTGGTAATTTGCTTAAGGTTACAGTGTACCTTCGGGGGTGTCTCCAGTATAACAGCTCTAGCGTCTTAAGATTACACTTAACATACCTAAACCCAGATATCAAATTAAAGCTTATAGAGCTGGCTATCTAAATATGGAAACCATTTGGTAATAAAATGAATTGTCGAGTTTTTTACGACGTCTAAATTCGAACGTCCGAATCAGCTTTAAAACGCTATAACTCAAAGCGATTATTATATTTTGCTAATTTGATTTGTTCTTGGGTTTCCGGACACGAAGCGCTAAAAAAACGTGTCGGCGATTTTCCATATTCAATTGCAGTGAAAAGTTACAGAATATTTTCGAAAAGGGGAGAAAAAAAATTGGAATGATCGCACGGAAATGCCTGTTGACGAAAAAGTTTTCGGAATTAAGAAATTCGCCGACACGTTTTTGTTGATTATATGGTAGCCTAGCTTCTGTTCAAATTTAAGGACAATCGAACAAATTTCCTTTGAGTTGTAGCTCTTTAAAGTGTCCCCAACAAGCGAAAAATTAACTTTGAGAAAACGGCGCTTAAAAAAACATATCGCTTAATAAACAAACTCCGCCCACAAAAGTTATACCGTCATTTCTCCGTCAATTTTCACTATTTTTCGATACTTTTTTTTTTGGATGAAAGTTCATTCTGTAAACTTTATTTTAACGCCAGAAAAAAATTTTCAATAAATTTTCGATCTGAAGGTACACTGTAACCTTAATAATTTACCATATAGGAGGGAAATCACTGGTGACCCTTGGGTTTTAGAAACTGCCTCTGGGTATCACCTTGAATTTGAATCCCTCCCTTACCAACCTAAGCATCCGAAGCTACCGACATTTAATGAGGAGGCTGAGCCAATCGAGTTGAAGATAAACAAACTTGTTTCAAAAGGGGCCATTTCTGAGGTTTGCCCTTGCCAGAATGAATTTATTTCAAATATATTTTTGGTACCCAAGAAAACTGGTGATTTTCGCCCAGTTATTAACTTAAAGCCATTAAATCAATTCGTTGAAAAGATCCACTTCAAAATGGAAAACATTCATATGGCTCTGAATTCTATTTCTCCTGGGGATTATATAGTCTCTGTGGACCTCAAGGATGCTTATTTCAGCATACCTATTTTTCAAAACCATAGAAAAGATCTGCGTTTTCTGTGGAATTCCAAGCGTTTCGAGTTTACTTGTTTACCCTTTGGCTATAGTATTGCTCCATGGGTATTCAACAAAATTTTCAAACCTGTTATGGCTTTTTTCATATTTCTTGGCTTTAGAGTTACTATTTTCATTGATGAAATATTGCTTGTTACAAGTTCCTATCAAGAATGCTTGGAACAACTGTCCATAATAAGGCAGACCTTGGAAGGTTTGGGTTTTACCATCAATGTAATAATAATAATACAAGAATTTATATAGCGCCATTTCCGTGAGCTCAATGGCGCTTTACAATAATCGTAATTCTAAAAATAAAAACATTTGGGAAAATCTCAGTTGATACCAGTCACTGAGATCCATTATTTGGGTTTTACAGGGTTCATACAGAAAATTGCAACCTTTTTTCAAGGACTTTTCGAGGACCAAGTTTATTTTTCAAGGACCCTAGCCTCCAATTAATGTAATGTTACAGGTTAAATAATATAAATCATATGAACCTTCTAAATTAACAGGTTTTTAATGCCAGGAGTTTCTCCTCCATCTTCTTCTCTAGGTTCTTTAGTTCGTATGCCTTTTCTTTGGAAGTTTTTCTGAGAGAATTTGATTGTCATGAAAGATATATCTCCAGTCGATTCAGCCTTCTCAGACAAATTATCCGCTGACTTAATTAAAGAATCAATGTTCTCAGTCATTCTCCTCTTTCTCCTTAAGTTCCTCAACTTCATCCAACAAAGACTTCTGCTTCCGACTTCCTTCTTCAGATTTCTTGTTCCGCTACTCTCACTGGGGATTCCTTCAAACAATGGCGAAGTTCAACATATTGTGTAACTTTAAACCCCAAGAATAGTAACATGGGAATGGGTTGCGCAACCGCTGGCACGTTGTTGGCTATATTATCTTATTCTGGTGCGATCAGTCCTTCATAACCTCAAAAGTCCTTTCCATGGCGCTCGGGGAGGATTAGTTAAGTACGTTCAAGCCTTCAGTCCTGTATCATCGCTGCGCCGCGGTTTTTGTTTTGTTTTCACCATGGCACATGTCCCAGTCATTCCCGGTAAGTGTGCCGTTCGCTTTTCTCTATGTTAGGTCAGGAATTGTACTTTCCCTTGTGGTCCGCAAGCCTTTAAGGTTGTTACTAGCTAGGGGTTTTTCACTCGCATTCCTGTAGCTTCTTACTTTTGGCCTTGTTTCGTACAATTTTTTCATTAGCTCATATGTTCATGCTGTTATGGAAATTTTTTCACTGAGCGAATGTTTGCGCTGTTATAGAATTTTTACTAGCAATAACAATATGAAAATGCACATGCAGAGGTATTGTTTTCGCTCATTAATCGTATTGTTTTGTGTAGCTCTCGCTTGCAAATTATAACATTACCTCTCACGTTTTAAGTTCGACCTTCTGAAGTGCGGCCGCTCAAAAAATAAACTCGATTATTTCACTTTTTTACCGAGTTATTTTAACTGGGTTATTTTTGCGCTGTTGGATGGAATTTTCAAGAGCAAATTTGTTTACACTGTTTAATTAGAACTTTCGCAAGCAAATATGTTTACGCTGTTAGATGGAACTTCCACGAGCGAATATGTTTGCGCTGTTATATGGAACTTTCACGAGCGAATGTTTCCGCTGTTTAATGAAACTTCCACTAGCGAATATGTTTACGCTGTTAGACGGAACTTCCACAAGCGAATATGTTAACGCTGTTGTATGGAACTTTCTTGAGCGAATACATCTACGCTGCTAGATAAAATTTTCACAAGCGAATATGTTTATGCTGTTAGATGGAATTTTCATAAGCAAATATGTTTACGCTGTTATACGGAACTTCCACAAGCGAATATGTTTACGCTGTTACATGGAACTTTCACGAGCGAATATGTTTACGCTGTTGGATGGAATTTTCACAAGCGAATTTGTTTACGCTGTTTAATTAGAACTTTCGCAAGCGAATATGTTTACGCTGTTAGATGGAATTTTCACGAGCGAATATGTTTACGCTGTTATATGATACTTTTCATGAGCCAATATGTTTACGCTGTTTAACGGAATTTACACTAGCGAATACATTCGTGCTGTTATATGGTACTTTTCATCATAAAATTTTTTTCAAGCGAATGTTTGCGCTGTTTAATGGAATTTTCGCGAGCGAATATGTTTACGCTGTTATACGGAACTTCCACGAGCGAGTATGTTTATGCTGTTATATGGAACTTTCACATGCGAATGTTTGCGCTGTTAGATGGAATTATCACGAGCGAATATGTTTACGCTGTTTAATGTAACTTTCGCGAGCGCTGTTATATGGAACTTTCATGAGCAAATATGTTTGCGTTGTTAGATGGAATTTTCACAGGCCGGCGAAACCGTTTACGCTGTTTAATGGAATTTTCACGAGTGAATATGTTTGCGCTGTTAGATGGTCTTTCATGAGCTAATATGTTTACGATGTTTAACAGAATTTTCACTAGCGAATACGCTCGCGCTGTTATATGGTACGTTTCATGAGCGAATATGTTCGCGCTGTTTAACAAAAATTTTACAAGCATGAGTTTCTCTTGTTTACGCTGCTATATGGACTTTTTTCTCTGGCAACATTGTTTGCGCTGGTAAATGGACCTTTTCTCACAAGCGAATGTGTTTACGCGGTTGTATCAAGTTTTCCCTTGGCGAATACGTTCTGCGCCATTTTGCGGACTTTTTCACTAAATAAATTTATTTGCGCCGGTCAAGCGAATTCCCACGAACATATATGCTTTCCTTGCTAATTAGATTTTCCACGAGGGAATATGTTTGCGCTGTTTAACAGATTTTTTTTTCATTAGCAAATTTGTCTCGCAGGTCTATGGAGCTCTTGCGAACTAGTGTGTTTACACTGTTAAAGGGACATTTTCATTAACGGATTTGTTTGCGCTCGCTAGCACATGTTTGTGCTGTAGAATGGACCCTTTCACTACATAATTTGGCAAGGTATTTTTTATTTGCGCAGCCTTTTGCAATTTTTCACGGCTGCTTTGTTTTAGCTGTTAATTGGAATTTCCACAAGAGCATGTGTTTTGCGCTGCTATATGGAATTTCGCGCCAGCAACGCATTTGCCTAGGGAGCTCTTCCAGGTCTGACCTTAGTGGAATTCAATTCTAGTCTGTTTTGTAACGCTGTTATCTTTTAGCGTCCGTCTATAGTTTGTATTCTGTCTGTTTCCGTGGGTGACCTTTTTTGCGAAGCTTCCTCGAAGGGATTGTCTAATATCCTTCATTGCCCTGTCCCTGGACGGGGTATTTCGGGGATTGCTTCGCTTTGGGGTTACACCCATCTCTTAGCGGTGTTTCTTTTTATGTTTTTTTCCTCAATGCTCGGAATTAGGCTGTGCAACTACGTTTTGTCTGCTTACTGGTATTACGTAGGGTTACCCCAAAGCGCGGCGGCCCCGGTGCCCCCATTACATCAAGTTTCCATGTTATTGGTTATGGTCTTGGCTAACACGGTACTTTTTGGAAACCAAAACCTTTTTGTTGTTTCTTTTGTTTTTAGAGGTAGTCAGACATTCACAGTCAGACTTACGACGTCCAGGGGTGGGAAAAAGATTCTACAACGTTATCCTAACTAGGGCTGTTGCATTACAGTTACAGTTACAGTTCTCTTTACTTCCTGTGCCCCTGTAGCAGTGGTAGCCATTAGTACTCAAATGTGGCTTACAGCGCGGTTACTATTTTTCTGTCCTGTTTCTTATTTATAAGGCTCCCTTCCATTAAATCAGTGCTACCACAAGGATAGACATTCTTAAAGTCCGTTTTGCTGGTTTTAGTTTGCGGCAAGTCTACCTACAAGGAGGGAGGATTTTCTGAGTTATGGGAGGACACATTATCTTCATGATCTTCCGCTTCATGCTTACCCTATTTCTGAGTTCTGGAAGGAAAGTATACATTTAGGTGCTTCCACTCTGGTTTTTCCTAGCACACTCTGCTTCCTGTGAGTTGCCAGGGAGCTTTAGCCGAAGGGCTGGCCTATCCCATATCTTAATATTACATCCTGAGGCATTGTTAGTTGGTAGCCCCGGTGAGAATATATCACTATTCTCACCGGGGATTCCTTCAAACAATGGCGAAGTTCAACATATTACGTAACTTTAAACCCCAAGAATAGTAGGGTGGGAATGGGTTGCACAACCTCCGGCACGTTGTTGGCTATATAATCTTATTCTGGTGTGATCAGTCCTTCATAACCTCAAAAGTCCTTTCAATGGCGCTCGGGGGGGATTAGTTAAGTATGCCCCTCCCTCCTCCCCGCAGCGATGATAGCGCACGCTCCAGGAAGCTACCTACTCGCTACTGCTCGGGTTGGCCTATCCCATATCTTAATATTACATCCTGAGGCATTGTAAGTTGGTAGCCCCGGTGAGAATATATCACTGTTGTTGTTCAAGGTACCTTTCATAACGTTTTCTTGCTGCAGAGCACGAGGTGAGGAAAGGCTGGGTGATAGGTACATTCAAGATGCCACCAACAGAATTTATATAATCACACACAAGGCGTTGAGCTACATGCGCAAGAGTATCACAAGTCATACACACAACCACTGGTCGTTTCAGATTTGCCTTTCTTACCAATTTTGTAGCGTGTAGGTTGTTTTTACAACATAAAAAGGAAGAATACCCGAACCCACACCATGCAACGTTTCTTAGACTCCTACAGATTTTATGTTGGAGAAAATTCAAGGACTTTTCAAGACCTTAGAAAGGAATTTAAGGACTCCCTCTAAAATTCAAGGACTTTTCAAGACTGTGCGAACCCTGTTTTATCATAAACTCTTTTTCAATGAAATTACAGTTACCAACAGAAAAGCTACAGAAAATCATTTTGGCCTGTTCACAGCTTCTAGCCAAAGACAGACCTTGCCTTCGGGATGTAGCCAGTTACAGGGCTGATAGTTTCAGCCCTCCCAGCAGTAAATTTCCTTCAACTCCATCATCGTTCTTTAGAGTTATGCAAGACTCAAGTTTTGTTCACTAGCTCGGATTATGATTCATTACTCTCAATAACTTCCCAGGCTCGGGCAGACTTGCACTGGGTAGTGGACAATATTTCTAGGTTTAATGGCAAATCTTTTAAAGAACCTAAAATTGACGTTTATATTGAGAATAATGCCAGTTTAACTGGCTGGGGAGCTTTATGTAAGGGCCAATCCACCAATGGGAGATGGTCGCCAGGTGAATTGGAATACCATATTAATTATCTAGAACTTTTGGCAGGTTTTCATGCCCTCCAATGTTTTGTTTCTTGTCAGAGATCCATTCATGTTAGACTGGCACTCGATAATTCTATTGCTGTGGCCTATGTTAACAATATGGGTGGTACAAAATCCCATTCACTGGACTCTTTATCTAAATCGTATGAGTCGTACGAATCGACAAAATAATTCTCGCCTCGAAAAAGAGAACTGTCGATCGGAAAAATGCATCTTATTAGGGACACTTGGAAATTATTCAACATGTTTGCGTGTAGTGGGCCCTGCTGCAAGGTTGTCAATTTATACGAGTCGTATGAATCGACAAAATTGTCGACCCGAAAAAGAGAATTGTCAATCCGAAAAATACATCTCATTAAGGACACGTAGAAATTTTCACCCTAACCTTAACCTAACCCAGTTGTCAGAAAAAGGTGATTAGTGCTAATCCAGGATTAAAAGTTAACCAAGGATTTAATTTCTCTTGCTTAAAAATGTTTTCAATCATGTATTTTGCGCAACAGATTAGACTTTTAGAACGAGTAATATATCTGTATTCTAGCCACCTTTCGCGCAACACGCTTTCTCGCTTCTCTTGTTAATGAGATGCATTTTTCGGATTGACAAGTCTGTCTTTCAGGTCGACAGTAGTTTTATCGATCTGTACGACTCGTACGAGTCGACAACCTTCAAGAGGGCCTGTTAAACTCATTCCCAGGGTCTCTCATCTGGCATGCATCTCTAATGAGATTCCATTTTTCGGGTTGACAACTACACTTTATGGGTCGTCTCATTTTGTTGATCCGTACGGATCGTACTTTGATTTTTTCGGGTCGTATCAGGTCGACAGTATTGGACAAGGATGGGTGCTATGGCTGTGGATGCTTTTAGTCTACATTGGGCTAATATGAAATGTTATGCCTTTCCTCCATTTAGCCTATTACCTTGAGTGCTTTCCAAGATTCGCAATGACAAAGCCTTAGTCCTGTTAATTGCCCCAGTGTGGCCTACCCAGAGTTGGTACCCACTTCTGCTTCAACTATTAATCAATCAGCCTATCAGGCTACCTCGTCTGGACAATCTCCTGACACTTCCTCACAGTCTGAAACAACACCTGCTAAGAAACAAACTGGACTTGGCCACTTGGATGCTATCCGGAAAGCACTCTCAGACAAGGGACTTTTGAAGGAATCTATTGAGATCATCTGTGCTTCATGGAGTGTGGAACGAGTGGACTAGCTGGTGTCATCATAGACAGATTAATTTATTTCAAACCTCTGAAGACCAAGTTGCAAATTTTTTTAACTGAATGTTATCATGAAGGCAAAGGGTACAGCACTATCAACACTTACCGTTCAGCACTTTCTACAACTCTCTGTTCTGTTGGTGATGATAAACAATCCATTGGTTCACACCCTCTGATTGCAAGATTACTCAAGGGAATTTATTTGCTGAGACCACCGACTCCTAGATATTCATCCACATGGAACGTTTCCACGGTGACTGATTATTTAAAGACATTAGCTCTGTTAAATGAGCTAAGTTTAAAGTTGTTAACTCTTAAGACGGTCATGCTCTGTGCCCTGGCTTCTGCCAAATGGAGCAGACTTTACGTGCATTGGACCTTAATTTTTAGAAGAAAGAGTCTCAGAGTTCAGTTAGTTTTGTTGTGACTAAACAGTAAAGACTTCTATACCAGGGAAATCCCTCGAGGTTTCTTTTTGAATCCTCAGACAGTGCCTCAGTTTGTCCACGTTGCCATTGAAAGAGTACATTTCACGTACGGAGGTGCTTAGGTCTAAAAATGGCACGTTTGAGTCAAAATTGTTTTTGTCATTTTATCAAACCGAACAAACCTGTTTCTTACTGGTAACTATTGCCAGATGGATCAAATCAGTTTTAGATTTGCAGGAGTTGATACCTCTATTTTCAAAAGCTCACAGTGTTAGGAGGGGCTGCCATCATCATGGCTATGGTCGGGTGTTCCAGTCTCTCAGATCCTTAAGATGGCAGATTGTTTAGCGAATGCACGTTTCACAAACATCTGATTCCTGAGGAAAATGTTGGGCCATTTTAGCTCTTAATAAATGCTCTGTTGGTGTTTATACACTTGTTTATGCTTTCTATTTTTTACTGGCCGCGGGTTCTTTGAAATCGACAACTCGCATTTTAAAAGAGAAATTAAAATTAGATTAAAGGTGTACTTACCTTGAAGTGTAATTGTAGTTAGCTGAGATATGCGTAGCATGGGATAATGCTTCCCACCCTATTTTTTATTTTTTTGTTTTGTTTCTCCCACCCCACGTTTTGTTATGGACCTTGGCCAGTATTGGCACTTCAGGAGAAACTGGTTGCCAGGCCTGGTTCTGGGTTTTATATTGTTACTATTTGCATCTGAATAGCTTTTTTGTTAAAATGTGATCGCTGATTAGTAGGTATGCAGGAAGTATGCACAATTATCCCATAATGCTACGCATATCTCAGAGAACTACAATTACACTTCAAGGTAAGTATACCTCTCGTCTAATTTTAATTTTTCCCACGAGTTTATTCGACCACTAAGTTTATTCATGTATGCAAAGTGATTCCAAATCCTTGCTTCGTGTATGGGTGAAACTCCGAAAAAAATAGTTGGAAATATTTTATTTTATTTTATTAACTTCGCCTTAAACATGTAACAAGAAATAATTAAAATAAATGAATAATAATGACTGACTGAACAGGAAACTAACTGCTTTCTCTGTAGTATTCCTTTGCTTCCTACTGGGAGAGTATGAGTGTTCGGCAAGAGTTCAGTGAACATCCCAGACCTTATTGAAAGCGCCGTGGAAATAGAAGTGTGTTTTCGTTGAGTGACTTGTTCGTCTGCACCAATTGTTACAAGTAGTTACTACAATTTTAAAAAATTAACAAACTTTTGAACAGTTCAAGACGAGATAAAAGAGGACGACAAGAACAGAGTACTAAGAACTAAATGACTGCCGAGATTCAGTTGAATTGGACTTTTCGATCACACTGATCTAAAATTCAACTGTGAAACAACGCTGCACTGCAGCAAAATCATTGAAATTTCCCAATTTCCCTACCACTTCTACTTCTCGCATTGAGCCCCTGGAAAATGATGGTGAAAGGTCAGCATGATCTGAAGGTTGCGCAGGTCAAGCAGTGAGCATCTCGTTAAACACACAGAAAATTCCTCAAACACCGTCGAATGAAGGTTTGTTTATCTTGCCTCTGCCTCGTTCACATCATTTGATTTCCACACCAATTACAGCTAACTTACCTTCCACATCACTGACAGCCATATAAAAGCACGGCAGTAAAAATATCGATCCACTACCCAAGCAAAACTGCCAACAAGTGCTTACCTCCGGAATATGAAGTGATTGGTAAAGCCCTCATATGGGCCACTGCAAAGAATAGCTATTACGCTGTTGTAAAGTCCAAACTTTTAACGAAGCACGTGGTTCAGAGTGTTCTTAGACTGGTGTCAAGTGAAGTTTGTGGTTTGTGCTCCAAATCAAGCCCGTCCCTATTGAGAAAGTACGACAAGGACAGCCTTGTAAATTTTAGCTTTCAATCAGTTGGCGAGGAGTGGAAGAATAGAACTCCAATCTTCTATTCTTTCTTGAAGACCTGCAGCAGTGTGGCAATTGCAGGATCTGTGTTACTTAAGCAGCAAAATTCACAAATGAATGCCACTACCAGTGTGCTTGGAACCCTCGTTAAAACGGGATCAATGGTGGTATGAATTTCAATTTGAACTTCAAGTCTATTTTTATCTCGAGGAATTTAAGTAATTTTGATTTTTCAATTAGAAGACCAAAAAATTGTTGAGTATTGACTTTATTTTAAATTGTGTTTACAAAACTGGAAAATACTTATTTTATTGAGGGTGGACAAGTTACATAAAAATCTGCATGTATAAATAGACCAAGGTTGTGTAAATTGTCAAGGCTCTGACAGGTGGGGGGGAGGGGGATCCAGTGTCGCTATTCTGAATTTCAAAATGTCTTGTGATGTGTTGTGGTCTTTTATCGATGCTTCATTTTGTTGTCGGAAATTGAAAGAATCATTTGTCTTGTCGGAAATTCATTTTATGGGCTGTTCCTACTTTTTGGGCCATGTCACTTGTAGGAATTTACCCTGGCAGAACTGAGATAATGCTTCAGTCAATTGAAAGTTGATCTTGAAATATTCTGAATTCACATGAGACAGTATTTAAGTCTGAGTGATGAGTTATAATTATGTGCTATTTCACTGCCCTGGGCCCAAGCGTTATTACATGTGGGTTAAATCCTGACGTTAGAGGCGTTCAGTCATGTTAAAATCCCCACAATGGGTCAGGGGGCCGGAAATTCAATTCACTGAAGCATAAAAGGTCATGCCAATTTAGAAACATATTACATTTGTTTATTCAAGGGAACTATTGACCGTTTGTCGAAGCTGAAGATTACCTGTTCAAACAGATGTGCTTTACTAAAATTCGATGTCTTGGGTGAAGGCTTTGATCAGCCACTTCAGGCCACTGAAGATAATTATAAAAAACAATTATAATTGCCGTGCATATCTTTAAGCCCAATGACCTGCCTCTGAACAATGCTGTTTACAAGAGCCATGTTTTATTTCACTTTTAAAATTATACTTTTCAGAGCCAATGTTATAATATGTACTGAACTTATCTGCAACACTTGCATCCTTTCTCTCTCCCCTACCTTCTAAACATCCAATCTAAGCTCTGCTCCCCAATGTCTATTGCTTGTTTTGCCGCGACATTAAACTTGCTCAAATTTGAGCAAGGCATGACCGAAATAAATTCATATGGATGGCTACCCTGTATGCGCTATCGTCATGTGGCTCAGGACATTTTAATCGAAAATGAAACTTAAAGCCTACCGAAACCTATAATTACTCATACTAATAATAATAATGATAATTTTTTTTTTATAATTTAGAAAATAAATCGAAATTTTGGCTCTAACACGAAATTTTGACTCCAACTCGAAATTCTAACTCACACTCATAAGTTTAATACACTCATTATAAGTCACAGTTTTAAAATTGTCTAGGATTTAACTCCAATAATCAGTTGACTTAAGCACTCACTTCTATTCCTTCCTCTTGAGAGCTCAAAACAAGGCGCTCAGTACTAACAATGCAGAACTTCACATGACAACGTATCTGCACTGCGTAGTTCGACCTGTTCATTTCACTTTAAATCAAGTATATATACTAAGCCAATTAAAAATGAGCTAGTTTTATTACCACTTCTGGCAACATTATTTAAATATCTGTCTGGCCAATTTTAAATGAATAATATTAGTCAATGATATAGCAAAAACGTGTTAGCCAAAAAATGAGCCAATTAAAGCTCTTGAAGTTATTATTCCTATATGATTTGAAATTGCTACATGAAAAAAAATTATAGAAAGATTGGATAGGTCTCTCTCGCTTTATGGGAAAGTGGCAATTATCAAATCTTTAATTATTCCAAAATTCGTTTTTATCTCATCTTTGCTTCCCACATCAAAAGAAATTATTCAAGAATTAAATCGACTGCTTTTTAAATTCTTGGAAAGGAACAGATAAAGTAACAAGATTATCAGCAACAAATGAATACGAAAAAGGAGGTTTGAAAATGATTGATTTGGAAAGTATGATTAAACCTTTAAGATTAGTCTGGCTAAAAAGAGTTTTTGGAACAAATGTGACCCTATTTGGGAGAACCAGGCTTAATGAAAATAGTATTGTACCATTTTTTCATTTGAACGCATTTTCAAACGTTGAGAATGCATTGGAGATCATTTTTAATGCGTTTTAAAATATTGGCAATGTTCCCTAACGAAACTGAAAAAAATCGTTTCAAAACATTTGCAATGCATTTTCAAACATTGACAATGCATTTCAATGAAACGGCCTTGCATTGAGAACCATTCACCAAAACATAACCAACAGTTCCGACAAATTAGTACATTCGCATTGAAAAACTTAAAAATAATCTGTCTAAACATTATGAAATTTAAAATGAAAACGCAACACAGAAAAATGTATTTTTAGATCTGGGAAAACACAAAACTGTTTGGGTTTACCGAATAAAAAGTAATTAAACTTATTGAACGTAAGAGGTTGAGTTCGCCAGAAATCATTTTTTACATTCATCATGGAGTTCTGGGCAACAGAGTCTTGAGACCGCCCAACGTATACCATACGAATTAACCTCGCTATAAACTTTGTCACAAATAGTATCCCTACACAACAGGTGCTTTTTCATAAGAAAAAGGCACACCATCTCAACGAAATGACAAATTGTGTTCTGGGGAAATGGAAAATGATGAGCGCAAATAATAAACTGAAACAATCACTTTTATTTGAACTTACCACAACTGATCGTGTTTTCGGTGCTACAGTTGTCTGCAGGACAAGCTTATTTTTAAACAGCTCAAGTTCACTGGAAATTGTGCGCCATTTGAAAAACAACTTGCTTAATAATTTGCCTATTACATTTTCATTCTTTAAAATAACCAATACTCCTTTCAAGGAGTAAAAATTGTAAAAACTTCACCTTTTTCTGTGAGGATACTTCTTGTAGGTGACAGTAGCCTTTTCTGGAATATGATATCTAGGTCCCTTGAGATTTGTGCTAAGATATAATTGGTTAGTTACGACAGGCCATATGCATTGTTTCAGTGCTCATGTTACAAATTGTTCAATAACATCTTCCACTGTGCAAAGCTTTTAGAGGCATAGTTTAGAGAAATGGAGCAATGTTGGACCTCTATTCCTTTTAATTTAACTGAACCCTTGCAAGCTTTTGTAAGCAGTGACTGTAGTGTACGCCGGAAATGAATGTAACTGGAAGTCGCTTGTGAGACATTCCGTGATGCTTCATTGTAATTGTTGTTCGAGGGCTCAAGGGAAGCCATGATGCTCGTTTGATGTTGTTCTTTGATAATCCTGTAGCATCGTTGCATTGACATAATAAATAGACAGGACTTCACATCTGGCAACGAGGACGGGATCTCGGAGGATGCTTTTTTGCTGGTTTTAGGCGGATCTTCGTGTGATAGAAGCATATATTGTGGCGCAATGCCTGGTGGAGGAACCGAAGAATCGAGCAACGGGGGTTGATCGGCAAATGCCGCCGGTGGCAGTCAAAGCGGCGGAGGTTTGACACCTGTAGCTGTAGAAGTTGGTGGTTTACAGCCTTTTCAAGTCAAGGGAGACCCACATTCGATTTCACAGCATTGGAGGAAGTGGAAAAGGGCTTTTCAGTTGTACGTGCTGGGTAAAGGCATCACGAGTGACCCGCAGAAACAAGGTCTGTTACTTCACACGGCCGGACTCGAAGTGCAAGAAGTTTTTTTTACCCTTGTGACAGATGGCGAGAACAAGGATTACAACGCAACTATGAAGGTACTGGATGATTATTTTATCCCTAAAGCTAATATACCTTTTGAAAGACACTTATTTTGGCAACTTACCCAAGGTAGTGAGGAGACTGTTGACCAGTTTGTTTGCCGACTAAGACAACGAGCGGCAACGTGTGACTTCGGAGAGCAGGAGGACGAGTACATCAGAAATCAGTTAATCGATAAATGTTATTCAGCAAAGTTGTGTCGCAAATTCCTTGAAAAGGAGGGAGGTGCTACTCTGAACGATTTGCTCATCACAGCAAGAGCACAAGAAGCAGTAAATTTGCAAATGGAAGCAATGGGAGGGAACACTAGTTCAGAGCAGGTGTACAATGTTGTGGATGCTAAGTCGGGGATAAATGGTGTTGGAAGGGATTGTTTTAACTGTGGTTATGAGGGCCACTTTGCAAGAGACCGGCGATGCCCTGCTAGAGGTCGAAAGTGTGATCAGTGTGGAGAAATCGGACATTTCAAAGTTAAATGTCGTAGAAGGCCATTAAGGGATTCCCAACAGGGACAGAAACAAGGCACCAGCCATCGCAGTTGGAGAGATGCCTCAAGAGTGAATGAGAAAGGCAGAAAGACAAACATGAACTATGTTGATGGTGATGCCAACAGCGAAGAGAGGGCAGAAACTGAGGAAAGGCCCCACCCTACACCCGATTATGTATTTTCAGTGGGAGATGAGTCAAGTCAGAGTAGTGGAGATGTATCTTTGGAGGTTGGAGGTGTCCATTTGCCAAATATTCTAATCGACTCTGGGGCAACATGCAACCTTTTGGGGAAGGAAACCTGGGAGTGGCTCAAGTCTCGGAAAGTCCAGTGCAACACCCTTAAACAAGCTAGGATTCTATTTGCTTACGGAAACACAAAGCCATTGCCAACACTAGGAACATTTACAGCTGACGTCATGTCTACGGACACAAACGTTACCTGCACGGCTGATTTTGTGGTCATGGATGGAGATGGTAGAACTCTACTTTGTCGAGACACTGCGGAGAAATTGAATCTACTGCGCATTGGACCTAGTCATGTGGTGAATAGTGTTGGTGCGGAAACTACAGGTCAAGACATTAAGAACAGGTACAAAGAGCTGTTCAATGGTGTCGGCCTCCTAAAAGATTATGAGTTGAAGTTGAACATTGATGATTCTGTGAAACCAGTAGCACAGCCTGTCCGCAGAATCCCGTTCGGTGTAAGAGAGAAGGTGGAGAGGAAGTTGGATGAATTGCTGAAAAGTGGGATCATAGAAGAAGTTCCTGAAGGACCAACTGGGTGGATCTCACCACCTGTTGTGGTACCAAAGTCTGATGGAGATGTCAGAATTTGTGTTGATATGAGACGTGCTAACCAAGCAATAATCAGAGAACGTCAGCCCATTCCAACAATTGAAGAAGTTCTTCAAGACCTGAATGGTAGCACGATATTCAGCAAAGTCGACTTGAAATGGGGGTTTCATCAGATACTTCTTGCAGAAGAAAGTAGACATGTAACAACTTTTGTTACTCATCGTGGCCTTTACAGATATACCCGACTCATGTTTGGGGTCACTTTAGCACCTGAGAAGTATCAACAAATCATCCGGGACGTATTGCGTGGCTGCGAGGGCGTGGTCAACATTGCAGATGACCTGATCATTCATGGAGAGGGGGTTGAGCAGCATGATGAAAGGTTGTTTGCTGTACTCGATCGGTTGAAATGGGCTGGTTTAACATTGAATGAAGACAAGTGTGAATTCAGATTACCAAGTCTGACATTCTTTGGACATGAGGTAACACAGAAAGGGGTGGAGCCGAGTGATGAGAAGGTTGCTGCAATCCAACATGCAGATCCTCCACAGAATGCAAGCAAGGCTAGATCATTTCTGGGACTTGTCCAATTTGTGTCCAAGTTTGTTCCAGACCTGTCATCCATTGCAGAACCAATCCAGAGATTAACTCACAAGAATGCTGAATTCAAATGGGGCCGAGAGCAGCAGATTTCATTTGAGAAGTTGAAGAAATTGATTACAAACGCAAATGCCCTGGCCTACTTCAGCATAGACAGCAGAACGAGGATTGTAGCAGACGCATCACCAGTGGGGCTTGGAGCGGTGTTAACCCAGTTGCAGGGCAGTGAATGGAGAGTAGTTGCATATGCTTCACGACGCCTGACAGATGTAGTGAGGCGATATAGTCAAACAGAAAAGGAGGCCCTTGCCCTCGTATGGGCCTGTGAACGTTTCAACATGTATGTCTTCGGGAGAGAGTTCGAGCTAGAAACGGATCATAAGCCTTTGGAGTACATATACTCACAGAAATCAAAGCCTTCTGCCCGAGTGGAGCGGTGGGTTTTACGCCTACAGGCCTATGACTTTAAGGTCATCTACAGACCAGGCAGAACTAATATTGCAGATGCTTTGTCCAGGCTGAATTGTGGGGTCCACTGCGATGTTGGAGAACACTATGACTTCATTCGTGCTGTAGTTGAGAACAGTGTCCCTAGTGCTTTGACACCAGCTGAGATAGAGAGGGCCTCGGCTGAAGACCCGGAACTGAACCTTATTAAAGAATGTGTCAGAGCAGGAGACTGGAGCAAGTGTAATGTCCCTGCTTACTTACATGTGAAGAATGAATTGTGCACTTATGGTCAACTGCTTCTACATGGCTCCAGGCTTGTCATTCCTCAAGTTTTGCAGCAGAATGTTTTGGAGTTAGCTCATGAAGGGCATCAGGGTATTGTCAAAACAAAGTGCAGATTACGCAGCAAGGTATGGTGGCCCAAGGTAGATGCGGATGCAGAGAAACTATGCAAGAGTTGCCATGGGTGTCAAGCCGTCAGTGAATATTCTACACCAGAACCTATGGCGAGAGCCCTCCCACCCAGTGGCCCATGGCAGGATTGTGCCGCCGACATATTAGGCCCTTTACCCTCCGGAGAGAATCTACTCGTTGTGGTGGACTACTATAGTAGGTACTTTGAAGTAGTTATCCTGAAGTCAACTACAAGTACAAAGATCATTGCAAGTCTCAAACCAATATTTGCTCGGTTTGGAGTACCATATACGCTGAAAACTGACAATGGGCCTCAGCTGGTTTTGGAAGAGTTCGAAGCATTCCTCGCAGAGAACGGGATAGAACACCAAACAACACCTCCATTGTGGCCCCAAGCAAATGGGGAAGTTGAACGCCAAAACCGTATGCTGATGAAATCGATCCAAATTGCCCAAATTGAAGGGAAAGATTGGTGCGAAGAATTACAGACGTTTCTAATTGCATACAGGTCTACCCTGCAGATGACAACTGGCGCGACGCCATTCTATTTGATGTTCGGAAGAGAAATGCGGTCCAAGTTACCAGACCTGCGATGGGAAGCACCTGTTACCAGTGAAGAAGTTCGTGACCGAGACTGGTCGAGGAAGCTGTCACAGAAAGATTATGTTGATGCTAAGAGGCGTGCAGCTGAGAGTCAAGTAGAAATTGGAGACAAAGTCCTGCTGCGAAACACAAAGACGAACAAGCCGTCTCCAAACTACAACCCAAACCCTTGTGAAGTCTTAGACAGAAGAGGAGAAGTGACAGTAAGAAACAGCGCCGGCGTTGACATAAAAAGAAACGTGTCATTTGTGAAAAAGTACCAGGAGAGAACCTCAAACGATGGCGAGATTGCTGTGGAGGCTGATCGTCAGTAGGAGAGAGAAAGCCATCAATCAAGTGTGGAACATGGAACCTTAAAGCCAAGTTGTTCGTCGCCACTGGCTCTGCCGATTGCTAACATGAGTCCCGTTAAGCAGATGGCTACTCCAAGGCCAACTAGAACTATAAGACTACCTAAACGATTTGAGGACTTTGAACTATCCAAAGGATAACTGAACATTGTTACTGGCATGTACTTATGGACTTGCTTACTGTTAGCACAACTGAACTTTGTTTATCTACGGTCATGTTTTGGCCTATCTTCCTGTTACGTTTAAGAGTTTTCATCGTGTTAAATTTCTTTAAAAAAAACATGGAGGGATGTAATGTACGCCGGAAATGAATGTAACTGGAAGTCGTTTGTGAGACATCCCGTGATGCTTCATTGTAGTTGTTGTTCGAGGGCTCGAGGGAAGCCATGATGCTCGTTTGATGTTGTACTTTGATAATTCTGTAGCATCGTTGCATTGACATAATAAATAGACAGGACTTCACAGTGATTCCCCAACATTACGGTCTTATTTTTTTAGCATACCTGCAAAGAAAACAAGCATGCTGTTTCAAGCTCAGACGGCTTGTTTGCCTGGATGTTCGTCTGCAGTCTGTTTTCGAAATAAGTTGGTCGGTTGCGTCCATCTCCAGGACAATTGCTCATGAACAATATAATATTCCTATGCAAAGAATGCTACTGACAGCGCAAATTCAAGGTGAGCAATTGAACTAATGTACTGGCCACATGTCACCTTAACAGCATGAAGAATTTGTTAAAAAGCATGGTGCCGTAGGGTTAATGTACAAACCCCCAAGCGTTGTAATAAAGGAACAACTTTATGAACTTGTGAGGACAGGGAGAAGTGTATCCGAAAGCAAGTTGAAAGACGTTGCCAGGAAGACGTTGCTTTCTATAGAGGAACTGCAAATGCACGTTGAACATTTAAGACTTACGGCTGAACGACGAAAGGAAGTGGCTAAGAAGGCAGCATTGAAACGAAAAAAGAAGTCAACAACTACAACAACGAGGAAGGGCAAGAAAAAGAAGAAAGCAGAGAGTAATTATTAGTCTTTTGACTAACCCAAAACTAATACAAATTTCAGTTTGTTGACAAACGCAAAATACGATTTTTTAAATTTATGTATTTAACTTTGTTTACAGGTGACGAGGCTGTTCCAGACAAGGATGTGTGGTGCTGGTGTCGTGAGGAAGAGCATGGGAACATGCTTATGTGCAAAGGGCCTAATTGTCCAGTTAAATGGTTCCACTTTGCTTGCATGGGACTATTGCACAGCCCAGTGTTCTCTTGGTATTGCCCAGACTGTAATGGTAGGTGTTAAAAGACTTGTTTCAGTTAATGACATGAGCCACATTAAGATAAGGGTGGTAGTGAGTTACAGTGGTACAGTGGTAATGATCGATTAATAATTGCTTTTTGCCTTTTAGGGGATTTATGGCACTTGAGATATGACTGACTTCTCGTTTTTGCTTTATTTATAGAGGAACCTGAGCAGTATTGCCTGTGCAATCAGGCAGAATTTGGACTGATGTTGTCGTGCGACAACAGTGAATGCACCATCCAGTGGTTTCACCTTTCCTGTGTGGGTCTCACAGATGCCCCTATTGGGGCATGGTTGTGTCCCAAGTGTGAGTCATAAAGTGTAACATCACAGAACCGTTACAGTGTCAACAGCATCTCAGTTTTCTAGATTGCTTAATATGAAGAACCGCTGAAAAACTTCCACTACCATATCATGATGCTTGCTGGAGGTAGTATTAAAGCATTGCATTGCTGTTAAAGACTCGTAGGGTGCATATTCTTGTAGCTATGTTTTTGCTATTCATTATATGAATATTGTTAACATTTTTTGTTTATTGGTCACTTTTGAATTATTTAGGAAGTGTTAAATGATTTAGGACCACTGAAAAACTTCTAGTACCGTATCACTTAACATGTTACTTTCATTGATATTTGTAAACAAAAACAAATGAAGTTTCGCTGTTCATATGATACATGCCTATGTGTGAGTTGTAATACTAATAGCTTGTGTCAAGGACTACATGTAGCTACTTCTGTAGGATGGAAATGAAAAAAGAGAAATAGACAGAGGAATGCATGTGGCTACTTAAATGGAAAGCAACTTATTTTGGTCTCTCGACCAATTCAAAATAGGCCTCTGAGAGGACATGAGGTTACCGGTGGGAAATACAGAAGTGCAAAACTAACGAAAGTAGGAAATAATCGATTGAAATGACTATCTAGCCTGTGGAACTGCTGCATATCAATTTCACCTCACTTTAAAGCGTCTACAAAGATTGACTTCTTGTCATTTTTTTTTCTTTTGTTTAAATGAATCATAGAACTTATTAGCCACAAGGCAATGTTGTTGTACAATTTATGTTTTAGTGCAAATTGGTTTAACATAATACTCAGTTGTAATTAATTCCTGGTCTTTTTATTATAAAATTGTTTGCACTGTACTGTAATGCTTATGTTTGTTATTTTTATTGAAATTGTATTGAATTATAAAAAGTATAATGTATGCAAGTATAATTATAAGAAACAAATTGTAATTATGTTATGCAAGTGATGTAGCTCTCTATTGTAAGTAATTAACGTGTTGTACAATGTAAGTCATGTTATATCTAAATAAGTATTCACAGTTGGTGAGGCAAGAACGAGAACGAGAACAAGAATGAGACAACGCACGAGTGAGCAGCAAAGGGCTTCCTCATGCTGAACCCTTTTCTCGCAGATTCTCTCGTCTCTCAGTCTCTTGGTATAACATTTCCTTGATCAAATATAAGGTAACACTGGAAATGTTAACACTGGAAGTGAAATGTTAACACGGAAATTTACACCATAGCTAGTGAGTGTCTGAGAATGACGTCAATGATTCAATACCACAAGATGAAAAGCGAACATTTTATTTTTAACACAAGGTACAATAGTTCTTGCCTTTGGATAACAGTTTAAAATCATCCATGGGTGTAGATCAATCTGCTAACAGCAAATGGAACTGTTTTTCTTAGATAGAGCTCTTTTCGGTTTCAACATGTGGAACTATACATTCGTTTAACTTGAAATATAATTTAACATTTGCCACAATATTACTTAACTAAAACAACTTGATTCTTTTATGAAAACTAACTTAACAAAACAACTTGATCCTCTATAGATCTATGTATAGTTTTAGCAGCAGCAGGTATTAATGGGAACTGTTTTCTTACCACTTGTACAGTTCTATTCCTACCCTAATTGGTTTGACTGGTGTCCATGTGGATTCAATACCTTCGACATAAGCTTACAACTGTTTTGCAATTTTGATCAAAAAACAAAACACAATGCATACCAGAGGACTTACAGAAGGAAATATTTGGTTCCCCAAAGGGAGTTACTCAGATCCGTATAAGGGTTCGCCAGATGATGTACATGGACCAATTCCAGGTGTTTCGCTACACAAATCGCTCCATCATGGCCGCCCAACAAAGTCAAACATCTCGGTTCAGCATTGATTTTTCTGGTGGAAATTCTGAGCAGACCGTCAAACAACCTAAAGAAGTCTTTTCTAGAAAACATCGTGCACATTGCTTGAAAGCTGTGCCCGGTTACTGGTGCAAAATAGCAAAACTTTGTAAACAAATTATCTTACCTGTAATCGTACATCGACCACATGGAAAGAAAGCACGTCGCTGGAACGTCTCAATCGATAAGTAGTCGATCGTTGACGAGAGCCGACGAAGATGAATCAGGTAACATCGAGATTAGTCTCAGCTATTGTTGACGTGATCGAGTTTCATCGAGTTTGGAATGGTATAAAACCGATAATCCGAAATAAAACCAATATATGTTCTGAACACAATTCGAAGATTGGACCACTTACGGACTTACACACTCGATGACATAGTACCTATTTCTCTTCGAGAAGTAGCTACAAAAAGCATAGCAGTCCACGTTTTGATAATTCTTCAAAGCAGAGCAACATCACAATTTCCTTCTAAACAGTGGAGGTTGGAGTGAAAATTGTATGAATGATGAGTGCTTCAATGTATAATCTACTTACTAATAAACTGTTTAAAAAAGGCCAAAATCTGATTTGTGTTTATTGCATAAATCAGCCAAAAAACACTGGGGCCTTGACAAGCGACCAAGGATATGGGGGGATATACGGGGTTTTAACAATGAATGATTCCCCGGTGACCGGGGAAAATAGCAAAATTTAACACTTCATAAATGTTAAATTCCCCACCCTATCCGGTGGGTGGGGGGGTGGGGGGTTTCAATTGACTAGTGCATTATGTGCGCCGTTGCGTTCAGCTTACAAAACGTTTCACCTGATTATTGCCCAATAAAGCGTTGTGAAAAGTTGCCAATGCATTTTAAACCATTACAAAAGCATTCTTGAACATTTTTGTGTCTAGTGCGAAGCACAGACACTATGAGAAAACGCTAAAATCCTCTGGTAAGTGCTTCATATATCACAAATTATTACGGCATATGAATAAAGTTTCAATGAGGTTTCTCCTACGTGACACATTACATGAAGCATTCTTTACTGGGTACCAGGAGGGTAATATCATCGATAATCACTCGTAATTTCTTCGTGACCCGAAATAAACAACCTATGACAATCGGAACCAATCGAATGTGTATTAGTAGAGACAACAAATGCGTCAACACCATGTGCTTTCCACGACAACTCCCGACAACTGCATGAAGTCTCTTGACAATTTGCTTTCGTTGGTTTCTTCGACGGTTGTCCTATCAGTAAGTTACCTTTTAGTTTCTTACTTTGTGATGAATTTCTTAAGACATATTTTCTCAGTATGCCACAGCTTTCGAAGTAATAGATCTGACTATATTTGAAGATGCTATTCACCAAATTGCTTAGCTTACTAGCGATACTGCTGAAGTACATGTAAAAGGACTTACTCAAGCAGCCATAAAATCTATTCTGTTTACTTCGCCACTCATGCCATCTGTATAACTTATAATCGACGAAGCAAAGTAATTGAAAATGTCAGTCAGTAAACTGCCATGTCATTATTCGTTTTAGTTCCTCATTTTGTTGTTGTTAATTCACAAGTTAGATGAAAGCTTCTAAAATTTACACAAACTATTCGTATTTCTTATATATTACATGAGAATGACAAGACAAGAATGACAACAGAATGGATCTTAATTTGTTTAAACAGAGTTTTCACCAAATTGCTAAGCTAACTAGCTATGCTATTGAAGAAGAGACCTTTCTCAAGCAGACAGACTCCATTCTGTTTACTTTGCCACCCATCTGTGTAACTTAGAATCAAAGAAGCAAAGTAGTTGAAAATGTCAGTCAGTAAACCACCATGTTATTATTGTTATTAATTCCTCTTTTTATTGCTGTTGTTAATTCACAAGTTGGATGAAAGCTATTAGTTGAAGTTGTAACACAAACAGTTCATATTTGTTATTTACAGGTAGACCGACAAAGTAAGAATGACATCACAATGGATCTTACTTTAAGATAGTATTCACCAAATCACTAAGCTACAGTGTAACTGGCTATGCTGCTGAAGTTTTAAGTCTCTCAAGCAGACATAGAATCTATACTGTTTACTTTGCCATCCTTTTATAACTTATAGTTGATGAAGTAGAGTAGTTGAAAATGTTAGTCACTAGACCGCCATTTAATTATTCTTATGAATTTTGCGTTTTATTGTTTTTAATTCATATCTTTGAAGAAACTTGCTACTTAAAGTAACTTTAAAACGTTACACAAACTGTTTGTATTTCTCATTTACAACTAGTTGCCTTGAAATAAAGTTGTGTTCAATTCATTTCATCATTACCACTGTGTTGTTAAAAATAACAAATTCATAATAGTTAGCACTACTTCCAGAAAAATGTATGCAATAATTTCAACCACACCCCAAAGCAGACCAACCTCTACTCCTCGTCATTTTTCTATATTGTCTTCAACACATTTGTTAGTTCCAGCCATATTTCTTTGCTACACTGTTCGAGCTTCACATTATACCCCAGCCTCCACACCTGTACTCTATGACAGATAAATCCTAATTGCATTCACAAAGTGTAATGCAATCCTATATAATCATACACATTACTCAATTACCCAGCACTAGACACATGTACGCATTGCGGACCTATTTTTAAACATTGCTTGCATTTCAAGAATTCGTTCAGAAACGTTGAAAATCATTAATGCGTTGCAATGCATTTACAATGCATTCAAAATAGACCTTTACAAGGTTAACACCGCCATTTTGCCGGAGGTGCAAAACTACTGGGGCGAGCGCGCGGCCAAACAATAAAATGCAAATGGTTGACTCATCGAGTTGCAATTACCTGTGAAGAAATATCAAAATATCTTAATCTAGGATCAACACACGTCTACTGAAACTACCACCGCCACCACTCCAGTAGAGCGGCCAAAAAATTATTTGTGATGCCTCGACAAGCAGAGGAATTCTTTAATACGACGACTTCCTCGGTTGGACTGTTTCCTCGTTAAAGGATTTTCTTTTGCTACGGGGACTCAAGCAAACGGGCAGAAAGTCTGAGCTGATTGCTAGGGCGTTTGGAGGCTACGAACTCGATGTGCCTGTGAAGTTTTCTCAGGAGCAAATTTATCAGCAGATAAAAGACGAATATTCAAGGAGGTTGACTAAAAATGAAATTAAGAGTGATCCAAACATGTTACCGAGTGACACTTGGATTGACGACATGAAGGAATGGCCAGAAGTCGATGATGGCAAATTGTTCAGTTATATTTTGAGGACTAAAGCCGTAGATGTCGACTATATTGGAAAATACAAGGATCAGAAGGCCTATTCATATTGGATGAGTGGCTTTGTAGACACAGTGTTCTTTGCTAAATGCCCTACTAACAGCAAGCATGTGTTCTTGAAAGGCTCTGTATCCCCTTCACAAAGGTCTGGGTTTGTTTAGAGGGCACAAAAAGTGAATGCAAAATCTTAACCTCTTGGTGTACATGTACAGCAGGTACTGCTGAAGTTTGCAATCATGTTATAGCTTTGCTATATAAAGTAAATTTTGCACATAAGAAAGCTTACATATCTCCTGCATGTACAAACGTTCCACAAGGATGGAACAAAGGAACTAGAAAGGATGTAGTTCCAACTCAAATCAAAAACCTTGTCTTTCGTAAAGACAAAAAGACTCGGGAGGACAGTCCCAAAGAACAGGCAGCCAATTTAACTTTAAAGAACAACTTTGACCCACGAAAGCCCCAGGATAGGCAGCTGACCAATGAAAGGGTGTCAGCTCTTATCAATGGAGTAATTGAGAATGTCCCATCCGCTTGTTTACTTCACTCTATCGAGCACACTAAAGATGACGGCCTACCCAAACCTCTTCCTCAGTGAGCCCTTAGCTTCATGTCATCTCAGGAAATGAAAGGAAAACCATTGGAACATACTGCTCCACTCTTTTTAAAAGAATGTCAGATGACGAGTGACCAAGTGAAAAGGGTGGAAACTGAAACTTGTGGCCAGAGTAACCATGACTCTTGGCATCAACAAAGAGTTGGGAGGGTGACTGCGTCAAATTTTCATAAATTTCACACCAAGGCTCAAACAATCATCAACAGAAAAAGTGACAATGCAGATGCACTCGACTTTTGGATTTGCCAGAGCTGCCTGGCTGATGCAGCAAACATACATGATGCTGGGGATGATGAACTTGACTTGAACTTACCTGAGGAAGAAGAACAAACTGATAACTCAAGTACTGTAAATCATGTCTGCCCAGTTTGTTGTCTTAAGAGTATCCCTGTGAATGGAGAACATGTTGGCACAGTCTGTAAAAAACCTGTCCATGCTTGGTGCAGTAACCATGAGAACATAACAAGCTCTGCAGACCTAATATTTGTAATTACTGCATTTCAGATTAATACACTGTACATTGAATTTTAATTACTGTTCACAAGGAGAAGTTTCACCACATGGTCGCATAACTAATCCCAAACATCAAATCAACAAAATCATAGATTCACAAGGTGTTAAGAACTTTAATACACCAGTCCAAGAAGTACATGTATAACCTACAAAATGTTTTAAATACATCATGTAATATTTTTCTACATGTAGAAAACAATTTAAGAATTTTGGATGCATTTTTATTTCTACTAAGTTAGACATGGAGAAAAGTCAGAGTTATTTACACATTTCTATATATTTTTTATAGCCACTTATTGTTTAGTATTGTCTTGTTAATGCATTTTTTTTATGAAATTTTATGAAAATGTTGTATGAACATTCCTGTTGCTACAGTTAATTATGCACATTTCTAATAGCAAATTTCAATTCCTTTATCAATTTAACATTATGTAAATACAACTTGATTTGGAAATATATTTTATCATAATTTAAACAAAATTGTTTTGTACATTCAAAGAAAGCCAAGTCGACTAGAATTAGCTTTTGTGGGGACTGTTCAATCTGAAATAGAAAATACATAAAAAAATGCAGAGACTAAATGTATTGCTGTTATGCCTTGAAATACACAACGATGTCACCTATGTACAGTGCAGGAGTAGTTTCCCATTTCATTGACATGTAAACAGTTCTCAAATGAACCTGCCCCAGTCTCTAAACTGAATATCTAGTTACCTTGGCATAGTTTTAAATGAAAATATCAAACACAGAGTGGTGGAAGCAAATTGCACAATGCACAGCAGACACGAACAATATCATCAGCCAGGGGAAGCAGGGTAATAGGCAGTTCATTTTTCAGAATAAGAAAAACTTTCAGCTGTCCAATAGCTTGTTCAACATAAATTCTGACATTCGCAATGTTTGATGTCTCTCTGACATCACATGGTAGCATTTGCATAGATGATGCACAACTAGGTGGAATGCATAATGTTGCCATGTGCATCATCAAGTCCTCTCGGATTTTAAAACCCCTGTCTGCCATGACTTCATCGTAAGGCTCAATCATTTTTAAAAACCCACTATTACTTACAATAAAAATATCAGATGCCCTGCCTCCATAACATGGTGAAACATATGAAATTGCTCCATTTGGGGTGATGGCAACAAGGACTTTGAAAGTGTAGTGGTGCTTGTACTCGCTCCATAGTGTTGCTGCCAGGTCAAGTCCACTTGGAGTTTCTGTGAAGCACTCAAAACAGTCAATTACACATCTCACTTTGGGATAAAGCTTTTTAAAACAGTATGGGAGGGTTTTCTTGATCTGTTGTCGACTAGGCCACACAATTAAAACGGAGAGTTCTTGGACATGAGCTTGACCCAAGTTATAAAAACGCTACTGACAGTGGAAGCTGACACATGGAACCTGAACCCCAAATCAAAAGTTAGAAGAGCTAGCCTTAGTTTCATAAGAGTCAGTAAAAACTCCTGTTCAAGTCGAAGCTTCCTCTCTGGCCCAGGTCTTCCTTCGAGATAACCAGTTACTAACTCAAAAGGACAGGGAGGTTGAGACGATTCTTTTGTTGTTTGTTTTCCACCCCTCAATATTGCATAAACCGAGCCTTTGGGCTCAAATAATCGAACAAGAACTCGAATGCTTTCGGTGATGGCAGACCTGTGTAGACTTTTACTTCCATTTCTCTTGTCAACTGCTCGAACTGCATTGGAACTGAAACGGAGTAATCTGTATCTGCTTCCATTTCTTCATCATCACTATCACTCTCCTCAGGATCCTGCTTTGACTCTTTGGAGCTAGGGAACAGGCTTCCTGCAGAACCAGCTTCTTGTAACTTGTTCGCTTTCCTTTTCTTGGGTGATTTTTTTATGCAGGTAATCCGAAACAGTCATAAAAATAGACGGAAAATCCGTTTTAGGGTTTTCAGGAGTTCTTCGTCCACATGGGAAATGATTTGAAGTCCCACTAGCTCCAGGGGAAGGATTGAAGGAATCACTTCGAGTCTTCGCCACTTGTTTTCGTCATATTTCGGCAAGTTTAGGATCGAGTGGCCACTTGTGATATACTAAATTCTCCACATGTGATCTGACAAAAGCAAGGTCAGGATATCTTTTATCATTATCGCAATAACCTACCGCACAACAAGCGTGTTTTGGCATGTTAACAGATTATTCAGCCATGTCGTCATTTGCATTTTATGCTTGGCCGCGCGCTCCCCCCTAGTAGTTTTGCACCCCTTGCAACATGGTGGCGTTAACCTTGAAAAGGTCTATTCGTTGAAATGCATTGAAACGCAATTTTCATTAAGCCTGGTTTTCCCAAATAGGGTCACAAATGAAGGCATATGGAAAAGTTACTTAAGGCACTTATTGGAACAGTTTGGAGGTCTTTTTTTTATTGTATTGCAATTATGAAATTAAAGATTTGACCATTCCTACGCCTTTCTATTCTGAACTTCTTAAGTGGTGGTCAGATTTTCGGGACGTTTTTGATACAGGAAAAGACTGGCGAAACATAATATGGAATAATAAAGAGATACGCATTGACAAACTGCCCTTTTTTTATAAAGAAATGTTCGAGTCTGGCATTCTGTATGTTGAGGACCTTCAATTCCAGCTTCATAATGCAGACTCTTAAGTTTGTTTCAAGTAGAATTAACAAAATAAATTTTCTGATATGGACAGGACTTAGACATTCTGTACCATCTCACTTAAGATACAATAAAGGTAATTCCTTGCCTTATCTTTCATTGATGATTGACAAAAATGTTTTTAATGTACTGAAAAAGAAATCCAAAGATTACTATATGTTAATTAAAGGTGTTAAAGCACAGTGCCCATATATTTCAGACGTTCTAAAACGTGACTTTAACCAGGGTGTACCCAATCGACGAAAATCGATGATCGGAAAAGCAATCGATCAATCGATACCAATCAATGCATGTCAGTTAATTGGCATCGATTGGTATTGGCGAATCGATGGCCAATCGATAATCACACAAGTGTCATCGATTGGGGTTTAACATTTTCCCTGATCAAAAAGACTGAAAAGATTACTTCAATGTCTCACCTCAAAAATCGAAGTTATTTCGTACACCATTTGACAATTTTAATGCAATGGTTGCGTCATACCTAGATTCGATGCAAAACATTTAATGTATTTTTCTTAGTTTTCCAACGGGTCTCTGCCCACACACTGAGAAGATGGAATTGTCAATAATATTAATTTCTATCCAGAATTCTGAGAATTACACTGAGCTGAGATCGCGCGTGACGTAGAACAGCGTAGAAATCAAGTCAAAATACAACAATCAGCTCAACTATGTGTTGCTTTGGAAGTTTTAAATCATACCATAACTGTAATAAAACACAATAAAACATGACTTAGCTCTTTCCAGGCGGCAGTGATTTTGAAACCAGGTGGATACCTGTAGAGGAAATTAACAATACGTTTTAGTTATTACGCAATTATTCCCATTATTAGCCTAAATCCTACTTTTATCAGTGTCTTTTTTACACTGCGCAACACTGATCCTGACCGCAACTACAATAGTCGCTGGTATGGTGCAAGCGCGCACAGACACTTGGGTGACACAATTCACCCACGTGTACCAAAGGTGTAGCTGATTTTCCAGTCATGACTTCAATAATCAGAATTTCCCTCCTGGTTATCCTTTTCCTGCCGATTTTGAATACATTTGGTGCACCTCACATGAGCATTAATACTATCCTGAAGCAGCTTAATTCTTTGGGATGTTCGATTTCTTCGCCAGACAACTTTGAAAGCAGTTTAAGATGCGATCCTTGTCAAGTGACTATAAGTTATCCACAGAAAACCCATCAAGCTGTTTGGATGTTAAAACGGCATTCAAGAGAGGCGGTTCATCAAGTGAAAGCTGGTTGGATACTTGACAATGAAAACAATGTAAAACGATCCAAGCCGAGAGGTAAATTGTACTGATTTTAACACTAGTTTTACGTTTATAAAACATCAGAATACCTGGTCCTTTTCCAGGCCCAGTGATGAAGTCAGTCGCTCGATCATCGAGCTTGTCGGCAGCCCTTTTGATGCTTCATAAATGGTGTCCATTGCAGCGAGCTGCATTTTGTCAAACATCTTTCTTTTTTTGGGTCTGCTGTTTGGGTCTGTTTGAGCTGTGTCTGTGCCCTGCACAGCCTGCAGGCTCAGCTCGCCTTTATGTTTACTTCTCACTGTCGGTGGAGAAAACAAGAGAATATCAGAGGAAACACATGCAAAACAACAGACATAACAAAGTAAATATGTTATATAAGATATTTCAGGGGTTTTTCCCAAAGATAATTGGATCTCTTAGGTGTGGCATTTCCTTTTTCACACGTTTTACTTTGCAGTTATTTACTTTTTCTGGTTTTTATTAATAGTACAAACCCCAGGGACATAGCAGTGATGTGGACCGATGACAGCGCCTTAGTAATTCTGAGTAATTCAGTAAAATATACTCACCTCTCCTTTCTAGCAGGTTTTTCTGTTCGTCGTCACTCGCCAAAAACGTTTTCATTGCTTCCCATGGTTCTCTTCCAGCGCCAGCTGGGAAAGTAGGGGGCGGGCTATTTAAAAGCGTGGATAACGTGCCTTGCGAGCATCGGACAACTTCTTTTGCAAGAAATGGAACTGAGATGGTCGGGTGTTTTTTTAATGAAACCTCTCACTGCCTTTGCGATCGTAGATGGAGTTTCCGTTTCAGCCACCTCTCCCTTGCCTGCTAGATTTAAAGAATAATGTGATTGATCAGATTATAATAAACTGAAAAACGCCTGCAATTGCTTGCGCAAACTACTGAAACTAGAAACGGCTAACACATGATTCTAGCTTGCTTTGAAAGTGTCTGAAGTGCTGCTGAACTTACAGTGAACTTACCATCGAGAACCTTGCCTCCACATCCTTCGACAACTTGAACACTTTCTCCTTTTCCAAGGCCAGTATTTCCACAGTGATTTGCAAAAAACGTGACGGTTATTTGTAAGTTTTTGCCGGGTTCGCCATGAATGAATCAGTTCACCTCGACTGCTAATGATTGATTGCATTCTGATTGCATGTACCAGGTTTACTGACCTTCAGCTTAGCAGATTCTTCCCTTGCTTCAACTTGAACGATTTCGTTATTATTCACAGTGACTGTATTATTAGCCATAATGACCTTGTGTAGACTTCTGAGAATTAAAACAGAGATACGTTCGTAAAATACCCAGAATACCGAATTTGTTTCGAGCGCTCGAATGAACTTTATCTGACGAACTACTGCGAACTGGAAAGAACAGGTGGCGACATCCAACACCACGTGTTTCCTGAGTGTTTCCTGGGAAAGCAATGAAACTGTCTCAAGATAAATAGACGAACAACTCTTCCAATAACCAACGTAACTTGAGACGGTTTATTACTCTCTTGTAAAATGCAACTGAAATAATTTCACAATTTTCCTGAATAAATATACTCAATCACATGCCCACGCGCACGTGCATATACAATCGTGCATATGAAATCATGCATATAAATCAATTCACAACATCCTCCCCCCACAACAATGGGGAAAATTTCCTGGTGTACAAAATAATCATTGTTTAAAATCTGAAATGTCACTGAGTCCACATCTGAATTTTCCGTCTGGCTTCCAGGGCAGATCTCCTCTTAGGGGGTTGTTGATCATCGGCGCTAGTCGAGTCGATGTATTCGGATTTCTTCTCTTCAGGTTCAGCTACTGAGGCCTGTACTTCTAATGGAAAGAGTAGCTGTAAGGGACGTTGAATCCGATTTCCATTGGCAAGCTTAACTTGAGCAGCACGGCACAAGCCATCTCTTCCTTCGATAAGTTTCTCCACACGAGCCAATCTCCACCGACTCCTAGGAAGGTTTTCTTGGACTAATACAACATCTCCAATCGTGGCAGAATTTTCTGTGGTCGCTACGGGTCTTTTGACACGTTGGCCATGAAATTCTCTCAAGTTCAGCAAATACTCCCTCCTCCATTGCGTCCAAAATGATGTCATTAGTGATTCATAGTGCTTGATTCTCCTTGATAATTCTTGTTTTCCAGACGATGGAGCATGAGATCCATAGGAACCTTGTTGCATCTCGGTCAGCCTCACTTAATTCGACCTGAAGAAACGCCTTCTCAATGTCTGCTATCATAGCTATCTGAGGAACTCGAAACCTTAACAACAGCGCACTTAAGTTTGGCAGAAGTGACGGTCCTGTGTAGAGACAGTCGTTGAGGCTCGGGGCATCAGGCAGAGTTCTTGCAGAGGCATCATAGACAATTCTTATTTTAGTGGTGGCTCTCTCCTCCTTAATCACAGGGTGATGAGGGATATAATGCAACGTTCCAGTGTGACGATAAGGGTTTTCCACCCTTTCTATGAACCCTTCTCTTAATTGGCTGCGAATAATTTGATCATAGTTCACGAGATGTTCAGTATTCCTTGCCAGACGACCCACCAATGCACGCAGTCTCTTTTTGCAGAGTCCCAGATTAGAAGGAAGTGATGGCCTATCTTGTTACCAAGGCAGCTGGACTGTGTATCTTCCTTCTCTCTCGTTGAAGCTTACTGTTTTCTTTAAAATGCTTGAGTACTTCGTCTTCAACTTCGGCAGGGTCAGTGATTCCAAGCGAATCCAGCTCCCAGAATCGAGGAAGAATATCGTTTAGCGTTGCGTCATCTTGAGTAGGCAAGACTTCAATTCTGTAGCAATGCATCTCTGCAACTTCTGCTCCTGCTTGGCCCACTGGTCCTGATAACAGCCATCCAAACTTACTGTTCATGGCCATTGGTCCTTGTCCTTTGATAATCTCCCCAGTTACTAGTGAAGAATAATAATCGTTGCCGATGATGATGTCTATCTCCAGTGGTCCTCTTTTCCTCACGGGATCTGCTAAACGAAGCCCTTGCAGATAAGGGAGGTTGAGATCATCATCTTGCAGCTGCGCCAAGATGGGTGGTGAAATTACTGGGGACACTAAGGCATCAATGAGGATTTCCTCGTCTTCTGCCAAAAGACAAACTCTCACCACTTGGAATTCTGTCCTTGCACTCTTGTCATGGCCAAATGTGCTCACCAGTAATTCTTCTTTCTTGAACGGTTGTGCTCCGATCTTGTTAACCAAATCTTGGGAGATGAAAGTGCGCTGCGACCCACTATCAAAGAGCAAACGTGCTTCGCAACCTCTTGAACCGGCAGCAACATTTACAAGTGCAGATTGAAGCAAAATGGTCCCTTGAGAAGTGTGTGTTGAACTGACGAGCGCAGATTCTTCGGGAACTGTCGCATCTTCATTCTCAGGATTTCTTTTATTTGTACTGGTTTCTTTTGTGTTATCTGATTTATGCACCTCCACTCCAGTAGATTTACAGAGTGCCACATGATGTTTCCCATTGCACCGCGAACAACGCCCCTTCGAGTAGCAGGACTTCGACAAGTGATTTTTCCTGAAACATCTAAAGCATCTGCGCTGCTTACGGAGAATTTCAAGCCGTTGGTCAACTGTTGGGATAATCTTGCATGAGTCGGAAGGGTGGGGCCCATCGCAAAAGGTACAGCTGTTGTGATTTATGTTATCTCCTCCCATGGCAGCACCAGAAAACAAGGCACCAGCAGTATTAAACTTGAAGTTCGAAGACTCCCTTCGTGTTGGCATTTCATAACTGGGTTGTCCTAGAATGCTTTTCTCCCTTGTCTCCACTTCATGTCTAAGTTGTTTCCTCAGGTCTGCCAAAGTCCAAGTCAGTTCGTCATGACTTCTCATCATTATACGTCTCATTTCTTCAGGTAATTTCTTCATGACGATAGGAATGAGTAAATCCCCATATGATTCTGGGTGAACGTCTAACGATTCCAATCCATGTATTTATCCTTCACAAGCATCGTAAAGACATCTCAATTTCCTCACATCGCTTGTCGCCGCCGGGATTCTCAACAAGGCATCCATGTGAGCGTTGATCAATACTTGCTTCTGTCCAAAACGTTCCTTGAGTAGGTCGACGGCTCTTTTGTAATTGCTTTCACTCAATGGTAAACCTTGAATAACTCTTGCCGCTTCTCCCTTCAGTAATCCGCTCAAATAATTCATTTTATCCATGCAGCTTATGTCGGAATTTTTGTCAACAGACGCTTGAAAACTGTCCCAAAATGAAAGCCACTCGAGAGGGTCTCCACTGAAAGACTTCAAGGTAATCTTCGGTAATTTCACATTCGCTTCTTTCTTCGTTGTAGATTTGTAGCTCGCCGCTTGTAATTCTTGCGGTTTGAGTAGAGCTTTCGCGTCGCGAAGGAATTTCACAATCTTGTTCTTTTGTGTCGTTAGCTCGTCGGTGTATTGAAGAGTTTGCGTAATTTCTTCTTCAATCTTGGTTTCTTCGACAGCGAGTTCAATCTTCAAATTTTGTAACGAGAGTTGTTCCATTCTTCTGCAGAGGCCTTCCAATATATCCTCGAGCGACTCCAAGTCAGGCGCATAGGACTCCATAATTTCCTTCGCCGCTTTAACGGCCCTTGTACAATGTCCTCTATAAGCTCCTCTGACGCTAATTAATCGCTTAAAATCTTCGGCCATCTTTGCAGCTATCCAATCCTGGTCCCGGCACCAATGTCTCAAGATAAATAGACGAACAACTCTTCCAATAACCAACGTAACTTGAGACGGTTTATTACTCTCTTGTAAAATGCAACTGAAATAATTTCACAATTTTCCTGAATAAATATACTCAATCACATGCCCACGCGCACGTGCATATACAATCGTGCATACGAAATCATGCATATAAATCAATTCACAACAGAAACAGTGAATAAAACCACATCCGCGGCGAAGCGTGACATGACAGGCATACAGACGAAAAAAATTGTTTTTTGCAACACGGTTACTGTCCTCCTTCACTGATTGAGTATCAGAGTTTTTTTGGAAGTAAAACGAAAAGGGTTTCGAAAGTGTTTACAAGGGTTTCGAAGGGTCTATACTCGTTTTTTAAAGTGTTTGGTTTCAAGGGTTTCAAATGGCCAGTCGAGTGAGTGAGTGAGTGAGTGAGTCACAGGGATAACAACCTTGCTGATTCTGGACATGTCGTGACATCAGTGACTTTGATCAGCTGCTTTGATTTGCCTGTGGGGATGTTGAGCAGAAAAATCAGTTAAAAATGCTTGATCAAGTTGTTGTTCTCAACAGGATGCAGATATGACAGACTTTTTTTCCAAAACGAGCAAAGAAACCTTTTCAAAGCCTTCCTCATCAGGAGTACATGTCTTACCAACATCCAGACCAAACCGAGAGAGGACCTTAGTATCATCACTGTTGGCAAGCGACCATATCGACCAAGTTAGTTCAATACCTGTTTATTATTGTAATAATTCGTTCTGCATTGCTTTAACAACAGTTGAACTCAGTATTTCTTAGTTTTAATAATGACCTTCAATTCCTATCATGTTTGTTATCAATTCTATATCTTGTAACAAATGCCGCATAACAAGCCACAGGAAATTAGCCGCATGAGAAAACCACTCATGTATCTGAACATGGCAAACTCCCCTAGCGTCCCCGACTTCGCGTGTCCAACTCTGCCAGCCATGTTCTCGGCATCACTCCTGAGTACTCCCGCTATCCGAGCACCTTCTACATAGGCTGTATTTGTCGGTTCAGTAGTAATGTTGTACAGTACTCTTCTCCAGTCTTCTCAGTACCCAACAGCACAGCTTGCAATTTCGCCCACCTTATTTTGCTCTGATAATTTGAATTTTTAGATCAAGTCAAGGACAAAGATTCAAATTGAAAAATAACTTGGAACAAGACTCAGAACGTCAATTGCAAAGTCCAGTACATCTAGAACAACGCAACCCAAACCTGATAAAACTACTTTTGACATTTCTGTAGACAGTGTAGAGGAAATAACGAGGGAAAATGTTGACAAATTCCAACGGAAACAATTGGTCATGGCAAGAAGTGTACAAAAAGTAATTTTGTCATCTACGCTAGCATCCGTCAGAACCGCGGCAAATATTGGTCCCGAAATTCTAACTATGTTAAGTACAGAGGTAGAAAAGTTCGAAGGAAAAGCTTTATGACAAATCAAGATCGTTCTCGAAATACAAATATCATCAAAGGAGGCAACAGGATCAAAAGCTGTACAATGTCTGTTACAAGACATGGTTGAGTATTCCGCACTTCTTGATATGTATCGCGCAAAAGTACGAGATACGCAGAGACAGTTAAGAGATAAAGAAATAGCGCTTGAAGAACTAAAGGCACTAACGGAACAAAACAATATTAATCGTGATGTTCCTGGCATAGCTATTAAAATTGCAGCTGTGATGGAAAATCCTGATAAAGATTGTTTAATATTGTGTGCAGCAAATGCTCTGGCGAGCATCGTGCCACCTCTTGCACTTCTCCTGCTCCACAGTCCTCTCGTCCTCACTCCCCAGTGGATCTGGATGAACCTAAACGTCGAAAGCACCACTAGCTGCTTCTTGCCTTAGATTATTGTTGGGTTTTTTTCTTGTTTGCTATACACAACTTGTACATAAGTTCATGTCTGTTGCACCTTTCCACCACTTGGTTGTTTCTTTTACTTCCAACATTGATTAAAAAAAAATCCAAGATTGTTTGTTTTTGTCCTAGGCTCCTTGCCAATACTACCAGCAGTTGGGGAAGTTTTACCACTAAATTTTGATTTGTTTGCTACCGAATTGCGACGCCATCCGGATAATGCGAAGGTACATTTTGTGCTTCAGGGTATCAGTCAAGGCTTTACACTTGGTTTTGATAAACTGGTTACTTTAAAATCAGCTAGGAGAAACAAATTATCTGCTTTTCAACATGATGACGTAATTGATGCTTATTTGGCTAACGAGGTCGAGCTTGGCAGGGTAGTGGGCTCTTTTGTCTCCCCTCCTGTAAGAAATTTTCACATCAGCAGTTTTGGGGTCATTCCTAGGAAAGCACAGCCAGCTAAATGGCGCCTTATTGTGGATATATCCTTCCCAGAGGGTCACAGTGTAAATGATGGCATTGATCCTGCTGCTTGGCATCTCCAGTACATCAAAATCGATGACATTATCAAGATGGTGTCAAACTTTGGGCCTGGTGCTCTTATGGCTAAATTCGACATTGAGTCAGCATATCTAAATATTGTACCACCACCACCTTTTGGGAATGAAATGGTGCAATGCTTATTACGTGGACCTTGCCTTACCCTTCGGGCTTCGCTCTGCCTCAGCCATTTTCAACTCTGGCAGATCTGGTCGAATGGATTCTTGTCAACAACTACGGTATTAATGACCTGTTACATTATTTAGACGATTATATCATGGCAGCCCCTGCCAATTCTCCAAATCTTCAAGTAGCTGTTTCAGTTGTGGCATGCTTGGGTCTCCCTTTACACCCTCAGAAATGCCTGGGTCCGGCTTCATGCATAGTTGTTTTGGGAATTGAATTAGACAGCTGCTCAGATTGCTCGCCTTCCAGCTGATAAGTTTTTGGCAATTCAGGACGTTCTCACTAATTGGTCAACCCACAAACGCTGTACAAGAAGAGAACTTCAATCATTGATTGGTCAGTTGCATCATGCGTGTATGGTAGTGTGGTCGGGTCGCATTTTTCTCCGCAGAATGATTGATCTATTGTCTTGTTTCCGGAACGTTTCTCATCCGATTCGTCTTAATGTGGAGTTTCGGAAAGACTTAGCTTGGTGGGTGGAATTTTTCAGTCAGTGCAACGGGATTGCATTTTTCCTTTTTCCCACCCTCGAACCCATCCCAGATTTCTCTGTTTGTTCTGATGCATCTGGTGCAATTGGCTATAGCGCAGTACTGGACATGGAATGGTTGAACGGAAAATGGCTTCCTCATCAAATTCATTTGTCTATTGCTTATAAGGAACTCTTCCCTGTTGTGTTGGCAGCCCATGTTTGGGGTTCTCATTGGTCTCGCAAACAGATTTTGTTTCGCATTGACAACGAAGCTGTGATTCACATACTCAATTCGCGTACCTCCCCAGACCCAAACATCATACATTTGTTACGTAGCTTACTCAAAGTTGCAGCGTGCCTTAGCTTTACTTTTACTGCAGTCCACGTCCCAGGAAAAAATAATGATGTAGCCGATGCCTTGTCCCATTTTAATTGGCAGGGATTCCGTTCTCAAGTCCCTACTGCCAAGAGGTCTCCAGTCTCCATCTCTCCTAATCTTTTAGCTCAGCTCTCAACAGTGATTTATAATCTCACTGCCTATCCTTCATGAACCAAGGTTTAGCTGCTTCAACTCGCCGCACCTATTCTTGTGCACAAGTAAAGTTCATCAATTTCTGCTATACGAGTGGACGGCTTAGCTCTGTTGGCTCTCCATATCCTGCAGATGAATGGACTCTATGCCTGTTTGTCACATATTTGGCTGATTCTCTGCGGTATTCTTCGATTAAAGTATATTTGTCTGCTGTGTGGTCTCTTCATGTGGATCAAGGTTTCGCCGACCCCTTGGAAAACTGCCTTCAGCTACAAAGAGTTGTCAGGGGAATAAAGTGTTCTCAGGGTACATTGCCTACCAATCCACGTTTACCAGTTTCTAGTGACATTCTCCGTATTATTCATTCCGCTATGGATTTCAATTTGTTTGACGATGTTATGTTTTGGGCATCTTGTACATCGGCTTATTTTGGTTTCTTGAGGTCAGCGGAGTTCACCGTTTCCAGTCCGTCAGCCTTCAACCCTAAATGTCACCTATCGGTTGCAGATGTTGCCGTTGATGTTCCTCTAAATCCGTCCTGCCTTCAAATCTTCATAAAAGCGTCCAACACTGACCCCTTTCGGAAAGGGTGCAAAATTTTCATTGGGTTTGGTTCTCTGTGTGCAGTTGAAGCAGTTGTCTCCTATTTGGCGTGTCGTGGTAACCATCCTGGACCTCTGTTCCTCCTGGAGAATGGCCTTCTTTTGACACACTCATTCCTTACTGATAGGTTAAGGGCTATTCTTCTGGCGGCTGGGGTCCCGGGTAGCTTCTCAAGTCAGTTTCAGAATCGGTGCAGCCACTTCAACAGCACGGGCTGGTCTTCCAGATCACCTCATTCAAGTTTTGGGTCACTGGAAGAGCGATGCTTACAAACAGTATATTCAAATGCCTCCCGATGTCATAAGTCGCACAGCCAAACCCCTGGCCTGTTAGTTTCTGGTGAGTTAATGTTCTTTCAGTTTTATTGATTGCCCCTTTGCCATTATTTGCCATTACTGTTTCTGTAGCTGAATTGTTGCCTTTGCCTTATGGCCTTTGGTGCCGTGGTTTCTTCAGCGCCGGATTAACCATATGGCTGAAGGGGCGTCCGCCCATGGGCCCCGCGCTTTACTCGGTTATAATTTTTTTTGCGCGTGAGTCGACGCCGTCACGCCGAAAGGGCCCCAACCAAAGCCGCATGGCCACAAAATAAAATAACGTTATTCCAAAAAGTAGGTATTTACTAAAAGTTCGTTTAAGAAATTCATTTTTGAATCTTGCATAAACTGCAGTTTAGACATGACTCATTGCCTATTTGTGTCACCGGAGCGCAGGTGTCATTTGACACGACGTCTCATGTTACAAACAACAAGATTACAGTCGACTAGTCGAGACATTCAAATATATATCAAATTGAAACCCTCTCTTTGGAAAGGAACTAAAACCAGGTATGTATAATGTATTATCCTTTTAAGAACTAATGTTAAATTATGAAATATAAATCAAATGTTGCGCATTTTCGAACAAAGCGCTAATGCAAATAAATTTGTATGAACAAATTGAACATTCAAAGCTGACAACGCATATTAATCATTATTGATAAAGCGACGCGTTTATATTCATATTTAAATTTTAATGTTTAGGTTTTCTACTTTGCTACAGACGTAGCTTACGAGATATATGCTCTATGAGTTCCCAAGGTGGACGTGGCGGTGGCCGTGACCGGGATAAAAATCGCAAATATGAGTCAGGAGCGGCAAAACGCAAGGCAAAGGAGGAACGTGTTGCACGGGAAAGTAAAGTTTTGAGTAAAGTCCCTAAGATATCCACACTGTTTTCTCCCAAAACTAGCGTTGGTAATATTGGTGGCAACGCAACCGGTTGCAGCACACAGACCCTTACAGATTCGCAATCCGCTCCCAATCCTGTTGAGTCGGCCGCTAGTAATACCACAGGTAATACGGCCATGAATCCAGCGATAGTGACAGATTCTGTGCCGGAACAATCTGACGAAACGATGACAATAACATCTGGCCTTTCTGGCGATCCATCTACAACTGACGCCTATTCCTGTGATTTAGGTATGTGGCCTCCTAATGTTTCAGAAAGTATGAGAGAATACTGGGTAGCAAAAGGAAGTGGCGAATGTAGAAATTTGGATGCAGATTTCAGCGCATCTTCCAGCAAATCTGAGGGAGAAAATTACAAACGCCAGTGCCAGAAAAGCTTGTTCACGTACACCCATGAGCTCACAAAACAGCAACACCCTCGAACCTGGCTCTGTTACTCGCCATCTAAACATGCAGTGTTCTGCTTTGCATGTAAACTGATGAACGGCACTAACATTTTGGGGAAGGAAGGATATAAGGATTGGAAACACGCACCCAATAAAATTCCACTGCATGAAAAAAGTGCATTGCACCGAGAGGCTATGATTCAGATGCTCCAACGAAGTGATGCTGGTTGCCGTGTTGATTCGGAACTAGTTAAACAGGCCAATGCAGAACGCGATTATTGGCGTGCTGTACTTCAACGGATAGTAGAAACTATCCGTTATCTATCTGAGCGCAGTCTACCATTTCGTGGCTCAAATGAAATTATCGGATCACCCAAAAACGGTAACTACTTGGGTACTTTGGAACTGTTGGCCATATTTGATCCATTTCTTGCACAACATATCAAATGTACCGCAAACAAGGGACGAGGTCACACTTCCTATCTCTCGAAGACAATTTGCGATGAAATTATCGATTTGCTAGCAAATCGCGTACGCGAGCATATCGTTACGGAGGTGAAGTCCGCCAAGTATTACTCGGTTTCTGTGGACTCGACCCCTGATATATCCCATGTTGACCAACTCACCTGCATTCTTCGGTATGTTTTACCATCAGGTCCAGTTGAACGATATGTAACTTTTCTCGACATGCAAGGTCACACTGGAAGAGAACTAGCAGAAAGCTTGCTTGAATTTTTAAAAGCCCATGACATCCCTATTGCCGATTGCCGCGGTCAGTCTTACGATAATGCGAGCAATATGAGCGGAAAATATAATGGCATGCAGGCCATTATTCGACAACAATGTAATCTGGTTGAGTATGTACCCTGTGCTGCACATTCTCTCAATCTGGTTGGTCAAACTGCAGTAGGTTGTTGCACGCTGGCCATTGGATTCTTCAGGTTCCTTCAAGGACTATACTCCTTTTTCTCCGCTTCACCACATCGTTGGAAAGTTCTAATGGATCAACTTTCAAGCGAGGGCCTGCCAACAGTCAAACGCATGTCAGATACTCGCTGGTCAGCACGCGCAGATGCCACAAAGGCTCTAGTCAAAGGCTATGATGAAATTAATGACGCATTGGTAGAAATCGCAGACGACAAAGAGGAGAAACCCGAAACGCGAGAGGAAGCCCGTGGACTTGCAGCCAAAATGAACCAACTGGAAACCGGAATTCTGGCAGCTCTGTGGCATCACATCCTGCATCGTTTTCACGCGAACAGTCAAGCCTTGCAATCGGCCAACCAAGATCTCAACTCCGCAGTTGCAATCCATGAATCACTCATGGATTTTATCAGTAAGCAACGTGAAAGATTTGACGAGTTTGAGGCGGAGGGAAAAAAGCTCAGTCAATGTGACCATTACGTCGGCGAAGAGAAACGGGTGCGAAAGAGAAATCGCCGTTACGACGAGCCAGGATCAGCGCCGGAAGTGTCGCAAACCCCTGCCCATAAGTTCCGCACAGATACGTTCCTGGTCATAATCGACAGAATTGATGCTGAGTTGCGGAAACGACTGGGCGCATACACTGCAATAGCTGCAAGATTTGGCTTTCTACGAAAACTCAAGGATCTTTCAGTACCAGAAGTGATAAAAAATGCCAAGATTCTCCAAGAGGCATACCCGGCAGATCTAGAAGCCAGTTTGCCTGATGAATTAGTACAGTTTTCTGGTTTCCTCAGCACAGATTTTGCTGTGAAATCATTAAATGTAACTACTGCTTCTGCAACTTCTTCAGCAGCTATGAACGAAACATCCTCTGATGAATCTGACGACGAAGATGACATAACGGAAGATGACTACGATGTCACAATTAACGTAGATTCATTGGAATTGCGCACGTACAGACTTCTTCTGGAGAACAATCTGGAAACTGTTTTTCCGAACACTGTAATCGCACTGCGGATCTATCTTAGTCTCATGATCTCGAACTGTTCTGGAGAACGATCCTTTTCTAAACTTAAGCTAATCAAGAATCAGCCCCGATCATGCATGACACAGAAGCGATTGAACAACCTTGTTCTACTGAGCATCGAAAATGATCTTCTTCGCAGCATTGACATGTCGTCCATAATTAACGAGTTTGCTCTAAAAAAATCCCGCAAACACAACCTTTACAAAGCAAAATGACATTTTAGTAAAAGATTTGTTACATTACGTCTTACACGTACATTTTAAACCTTACATCAGAGCATGTTACTGAGTAGAGATGAGAGTGTATATTGATAGAGCTGGCTATTGCTATTGATAAGCTGGGTTGGATGAAAGTTCAAATTCATGTACATACGTTCTTATTTGTCATAGAGTTATTTTTGCACATCATGGTATACATATTATATTTTGATTTCAGGACAATCTGAATTTCGGCCCGCCGGGGGGGGGGGGGGGGGGGTTGAGGGGCCCCGCGCTGAAAAAATGCTACGGGCCCCGCGATAGGTTAATCCGGCGCTGGGCTGGGTTTCTTGCAAGCCATTCAATCGTTGCCTATTGCCTTGCCTCTCATTTGACTGTATTTGGCTAACTTGCATTGCTTGGAGGTTGGTGCCTTTCACGTGCTTGGACTCATCTTTGGAGGATCGTCCCCTTGGCTGCCTCCCTGTGGGTCCTCCTTTCTCCAAGCACTTGCGTTTCTGCTTGGAGCTGTTTCTCTATGGAGTGGACCCGTGGGAGGTTGACATGGTTATCCCCTTTTGCTGCATTTTGCCCACACTCAATTGCTTATTCCTTGCATTGCTCACAATTGGCACCTACCCTCCATATAAGTACTCTCCATCGACAAGTTAAATGAGATTATCAATAATCATAGTTAACTGGGAGATCTTCCGTTGGCCAGCGGATGATTGCATGACGCATGCGCATTTGAGTTGTTGCTCGGAAGTTTTCGCCCTCGTGGTTCGCTTCATGCAACTTTACGGGTGTTTCTGCCTCCTGTTTGCATCCGCCCATCCACCTCGCGATTCAGTGAGTATCATGCATTCAGGTACGTTCACCTTTCATCTTTGTTCTCCACTGAGAAATCAGTGTGACAGGTGCCAGGGGGAGGGAGTGGACCCGTGGGAGATTGCCATGGTTACCCCCTTTTGTTGCATTTTGGTCACACTCAATTGCTTATTGCTTTCATTGCTCACAATTGGCACCTACCCTCCATATAAGTAATCTCCATCGACAAGTTAAAGGCAATAAGCTAATAGGTTTGGCAACGGAAAGCAAGTGTGTCAGCTCAAGACAATGGATGTCATGATGGGCAAGCTAATGCATTTTTGCTGGCACCACTTCAGGATCATGTACCGTCGTTTGTTTTGGCTATCACCCCTGTTTATAAAGGTCAAGACCACGCCCTTGTGAGGCACTGGTTTAATCAAGTCGCTTTGTGGGGCTCCCCCGTAGACTACCGCCTTGTCGCAGTGGGGGAGCTTGCATGCCTCAATGACCCTGAGAGCTATACCGTCAGGGGTTTTCCCCCAGCAGGTTAAACTTTGGCGGGCAGGTCAAAGGGTAGAGGCCAGACTAAAGGGTAGTCACTGGTCCTCCAGGTTGGGGGTTGGGCGTGCGGCTAATCACCGCACCTCGTAAAAAACATTTGATTACGGAAACCGAAAAGAAGATTGACGAACTCATCTGGGAGTGTCGTCGGGCGATGTGTGAGCTACCCGATGATGGCTTCCTGAGCTGGAATTCTGGTATCGCATGTATGACAGATGTGGGGCAAAGCCGCAAGGATCCCCGCAACATGATTAAGTCGCCTAGGACATCCCTTCTGACACAAAAAGCTGCCCTGAGACTTGGGTGTTGGAATGCACGAACACTTTATCAGATAGGGAACACTGCTAATGTCACCAAGGAATTCAGGAACTACAATCTGGACATACTTGGTCTGAGCGAAGTTCGTTGGACTGGCTTTGGAGAACTGAAAACAGGAACGGGTGAGAGCATCTTGTACTCGGGAGCAGAAGAGGTGCACCATAGGGGAGTAGGACTCATTCTGAAGAAGTAAGAAGAATGCTGCTGAAGTGGAACCCTGTCAACAAGAGAATCATGAGCGCACGCTTCAACTCACGCTTTGCAAAACTCACTGTCATCCAAGTGTACGTGCCTACCAATGATGCCGAGGACGAATCTAAGGAAGAATTCTATGAGCTGCTGCAGCGGGAGGTAGAAACAACACCTAGGCATGATGTACTGATTGTGATGGGAGACCTGAATGCCAAAATTGGAGAGGACAATGAAGGATGGGAGAAGGTGATGGGACAACATGGACTTGGAACGATGAACGAGAATGGATAGAGGTTGGCAACTTTCTGTGGCAACAATGACTTGGTGATTGGAGGCTCTCTATTCAAGCATAGAGACATTCATAAGATCACATGTACCTCCCCGAATGCGAGAGATCACAATCAGATCGACCATATTGTCATCAATGGTCGGTACAGAGGTTCACTGATTGATACCCGAGCAATGAGAGGGGCTGATGCCAACTCGGACCATCACATGGTGATGGGAAAGGTTAGGCTAAAGCTATGTAGCACAAAGAGAAAGAGCAAGGAAAGGACTATCTTCGATACCACGAAGCTTCGAGACCCCTGTGTCAAAGAGGTATTTCCCCTGGAAGTAAGCAACCGATTCCAGGTGTTGGCAGCGGATGACGTAGAAGATATTGAAGATAGGTGGGGACAATTCAAGAAGGTCTACGACGAAAGTGCCGGAAAGGTGCTGGGTGAGAAGAGAGAAGAATGATTGGATCAGTGGAGAGACCTACACGAAGATTGAAGAATGACGAAGGTTAAAGGAGAAGATAAGAAGTGCAAGGTCTGCCCACCTGAAGAAAAGAGCCACTGCTGCCTATGCAGTGAAGGATAGAGGTGAAGGCCAGCGCCCATGCAGACAAGCGGAGAAGGCTTAACAACTTAGCAGAAGAAGCTGAAATAGCAGCCAGAAACAACTGCAGCGGTGACTTGTACCAGCTTACTAGAAAGATAGCCGGACAAGGAAGGAACATGACTACCATCAAAGATAAGGAGGGTAAGCGACTTGTAAATGAAGATGAAGTCTTAGAGAGGTGGAGACAGACTGCTGCTACGTTGGCTACTATTATTATGTTCAATGAGTATATAGGATTACATAATTTTTAAGGTTAATTGTGTTAGTACTTCTCCGTAATTTAACGTAGATATTGTTTGTAGGTGTTATGTGTAGTATTATTTTATTTTATCTTGTATTGTATGTAGAGCAGTGTAATGTACTGTACTGTAAGTATTAAGTGTACTGTTCAATAAAAGCATTATTAAAAAAATAAATAATTGTCTTCTCACACCTTTTTTATTCGCTATTTCTATATGTCCGGCACCTGAACAGGTTTTTCAAAATACTGTGTGTCCGGCAGTCAAATTGTCTTAAAAAGTTCAGTTATTGATATCAAATCCTTCTTTATATGGCTGAAACCTTCACTATTTTCACCGTAGTGTGAATTTTTGCAAGCTTGGCACCCGGTAAACTTTGAAGCTCACCGCGAGCTTCCAGACAAGAAATTGAAAATACTCCGTGTCCGGCAGTCGAATACTTTCCCGAATAGTAAGTCATTCCACTCAATATATTCGATCGATACCAGCCTAGGCAAAGCTGTTCTTGTTGACATGGCTAAAGGGTACCATTTCCCCCGAAATACCAGTGTTATATTTTTGCCGCAAATGGCGATGTTTCCGCGAGCTTCCGGAAATTGAAATACTGTGTCCGGCAGTCAAATATTTCCCCGAATATTAAGTCATTCCACTTGATACATTCGATCTATACCATCCTTGTCAATGATGTTCTTGTTTACATGGCTAAATTATTTTACATGCTGTTTGTGAATTCATATTTATGCGACTCTGTACATGAAAATACTGTACACTACTTCTGGACACGTCATGTAGTGACAGGTTTTCAATTGGGTCACGCTTGATCAGGTGACCCAGCGCGACCTAATTTTGAGCGGGAAATTACTGCAACTGACGAGTAGCCGATCACAGCAGATTTCTAAAGCCAAGTGTGTTATATCTGCGCAGTAAAGGTGAAAAGAAGACTGAAGGACCACACATTAGATCCTGTTTCTTTGGGGTTGTAAATGGAACTGAGCTGAGGCTTGATGATACCATGCACTCCATAAATGCCAAAACTTGAGATAAAAACGGGTGTTTTCAGTGTGTCTGGGAGCCAAACGAAGGTTGCCTTTAGTAGTTTTTTCCTTTCTCTTCCAGGCAAATTGACTAGTTGGCAATTTGATTTGTATATGTTGATGGGTTTCACTACAATCTCCCGGCCAAAAATCAGAAACTCTGCATCTGCCATTTGAGATATTCTGCAAGATATGTACGTCTGCCTAATTTGGTTTTGGGGTGGGGATATCAGTCAATTCCATCTGTGCCCATGTCACCCTGGAAACGACCCTTGGGAATTAAAAGAAGAATTTAAAGATAGAACTAAAAGATAGTCCAATGCTCCTGGGTAACATGACCCCCTTATAATGGACTGTATGGGACAGCGTCCCACTAGTGGGGGGTGGTGGGGGGAGTGGTGGGGGGAGTGGTAGGTGGTTTCAGCTGGAATTGACTGGCGCATTGAAAGAGATCAACCTGGGTATGGCTTGGGCTTATTTGATCCCTAAAAGATGCCAATTTAAAGACTACTGATCAATGTTAGCAAACATTTAGCAAATACGGACATTACAATTTTCCTCTTTATGAGGGCGCAGCTTTTTTAACTTGCAACTCTAAAAGGTACATTGACAGTGATAAATGTTTCAGATTCATCCCAAACAACCAAAGTTAGGGTAAAATTCGTCATTTGCATCCCTAAGCGAGACTTTGGGTATCACCTTCCATTCAAATTGAGAGCCTCCCACTTATTAGTGGAGGGGGCGCAGCGGGGTAAGAAGTCAGCCTAGTTCCTCTTGTCTCGTGTACTGTACACTTCTTAGGTTTCTTGTTTCGAATCCATATTTTGTCCTTTTGGGTGTTATAAATGCCAGAAAATTTGACTCCAAAGCTTTGGAAAAGGTTGCATTGTTTAAAGTTTGTCACTTCTGGGCTGGTCAAAAAGTGTAGAGGAATGGGCCGTGCTAGAGAGGGGGTGGAATGTTTCGAGAATTGACCTCTTAGCGTGCAAATAAGAAACAATTGTGCATATTTAGTAAACTTGATTATTCTGCATGCTTCAACTCTCGTTACTTGATGGTTACAAACGATTTGTCATATCTGTTTATCCATCATCACCACCAACTTCTCCATGCATACGAAATCTCATTCACGTTTCAGGATTGCATGTCATATCCGAAACAATTACCTTGTTAAGTGATTATTATGGTTACTATTGTTATTTTAGGAGTTTTCACAATGGATCCAAAGTTAAAGGTTAGTATACAATCGTAATTATGCTTTTGTAAAGAGCATTTGGAGAACAGTAATAGCTCAACAGTACTCGCTTACCATCAAGAAAACGCTGCTTTAAATGAAAGTATAAAAAAGTAAGCAAAATACTTTATTATCACTTCATAATTAGACGACATATCCTAACTTCTTCTCACTGCTTTTGTAAGAGGAAGCACATCTCTTTTATCAAACCTTCCATATTGGAAACCGTAAGTTGACAATATGGCACCAGTTAGAAATCGTTCTAGCACTACTGTGAATGCTAAGGAAGATTGTTGCAGGGCGTACTATACCTAGTGTGAGTTCTGTGGATTGCAACTTGCCATTTTTCTCCTTCATTTTATTTTATAACATAATCTTAATAATTGTTTCTAGAACATTGTTGAATACAACAAGTTTTGCTTGACAACAAGATATCAAACGGCACAGATACACTATTCTCGTATACAACAGACTGTAGGAGCTTTCAGGTTTGTAAATCTATGCCCAGGGAATAAATTAACGGATATGTAATCTTTGGAAAAAATGCCTTCTTTGTCATATTGTGAAGAGATGCAAGATATTATGAAGAAAGAAAAAAGGATGCGTCTGTTTCATCCAATGTAGGAACTTTCAAAAGGAAAAATCTGGACACCATTTGCAAAATTCACGAACAACATGACATCTCAATGCGAGTCAAAGAGAAGGAATCTTGGCTGAGAAAAGAAATTTTGATTCCCAATGAAAAGTGTTTTATTTCAAAGGAAGATATGGTCAGGTATGAAGATTTGATCTTCAACTCTCCTGATGGGAAAGCCGTACTAGACAACAATAACTTCATCTTCTCTTCAGATCTTGCCATGACTGCTGGAAGATGGTTACATTACAGTATTTTGGCGGGCAAATAAACCTGAACGACCTTCTCCAGATGTACACAAAAGACTTGCGTCAAGCTGTACATAAATTTTCCATTAGAAGTGTCAAGTGCATCACATTCTTTGCCCATGTCACTAAGTCCAAGGCTGGGGAACTACAGTTTGCTACACAACAAGAACCAGGCTGTCACTGGACATTGTTGTACATAGATTTGACTACAAATAAATGGTTCTACTGTGACACCGCCGGAGCCAACCACACCATGTGAAGAAAGTAGTCTCTCCGATTGTGGAAGTGATTTATGAAGAGGCTACTGTGGGCATTAAGTCTTTCAAAGGAATTGTGCAACTACGAATTACAATGTTACAACAAATTTCACTAGTAAATTACAGCTCAAAAAAACTACCAGCTATAAAAAGACAATACTACATACTGTACACTATTATAAATTAATCAATACACATTTTACAACACTAAAAACGGTGAATATAATCTTCCATGTTAAAGACTCCAAACAAAATATCCGTTATTGTAAAGGGTTGTAGCATAACTTCACATTTACCAAGCCAAGAGCAAAAAGCTTCCCAAAAAGTCTCCGTCACATCACAATAAAACAATAAATGTTCAATGGATTCCATTTCTCGTTTGCAAAAGGTACATAAGGGCGAGTCAATCATTTTTAACCTAAACAACTTTTCATTCGTAAACACTATATTGTTCAATAATTTATACTGGAATTCACGTATTTTAGTCACTGTAAAAGGTAAAGAGTATTTCTTTCCAGTCGGCTTGAAGTTGGGGAAATTTCTCCTGAAACTTCTTTTGGGCAGTTGGAGGAAATTGTTTTTTATTTTTAAAAAAATTGTAAAGTAATTTGGATGAGACCTTTCACAAAGCTACCTCAGAGTTTTCCATCTTCACATAGATTGTGTCCCAGATGTGTGAAGGAGGATGCTGTGAACTTTGTTTAATGATCTGTCTCCATTCACAAGGAATGGCATCAACAATGCTCATTAGTTTAAAGCGCTCTATTGGAGAAGAAAATGTTCTCAAAATCTCTGATGACAATGTTAAAAGCTGTTGTAGCGACATCACGGGATGCTATGATACCGTAGAGTATTCAGACATAGAAACTGGTGACGACACAAAGGACACCACCAACATTCGTTGGGGACCTGATCTCCTAGAAAGTGACACTGGTATCTCGGACAACACTGGTAAGCATCCGACCAAGCACGAAATAGCCCAGGGACCTCTGTACGCCTCCAACTGTCCTGATGAGGATTCCACTGACAAATGTCAGTTTCAACGCAAAGAAGCTGTTTCAGGTGCAAACGCCTTTACTGATAGTGAGGGCTCGGATGACAGGAGCTCCAAAAAGTTTCTAAAGGAAGAAACGTGTTCACAAAATACCTGATGATGTAAAAGGCTGTAGTGGTGATACGGGATACTCTGACATCTCAGAGCCTTCAAACAGAAATTGGTGACAACACAAAGGACACCACCAACATGCATCATGCACGTGGAAAAGCGGAGGGATGTGGATGTGACGCTGGCAGCTCTGATGACATTGGCGAGGACACAAATGAAAATGAAATAAGTGAGACATTAGGACGCCAACAAGGAGGATTCCATTGTCGATCAGTCATCGGATGACCCAGCCACACATCGTGAAATGGACCCCACCCTTCCTTCTGGACCTAGCACCAACAACACAGACAGCGCTTGCAGGTTAAACGTGGGACAGAAGTTTACAGGGCTGGAGGACTTTCTTCATTTTAAAAAGTCTTTTAAAGATGCGAACTTTTGTGAGTTGTGCAATAAGCATGCTCGCTATTTGACATCAGAGTTGAGTTGCTGTAGAGTTGCTGCAGCCATAAAACTGTTGCAACATTACGAACTGAAATCCGATGAAACGCCCGACAAAGGTCGTGCGAAATTTTATAAATTGCTTTGGAGACTTCTATGGGTAAGTTGCATATTCTTGTTAGTTTTGTGGTTTAGTTTACTCCATTTAAATAGTGCTTGAATCTGCACATGCACTATCCTTCCCTGCTAGCAGAACATTCTTACAGTGTCTGTTGGCTAAACATAGTTCTATTGAATTATTAATTTTATAAATTTTCAATATCTTGAAGCCCTCGCTATAATTATAATGCACCAAAAGCGGTTGAATCTAAATGAAAACTTTTACCCAAAGCTCAAATTTTCCTTCAATGAGTGAGTGCAGGATTCCTTTGTATAATTTCACAACCCATGTATATGTAGACACTGGTAACTAGTTTCTTGTCGTTTATAATCGTTGAGTTTTGAACTGAGTTATATCTTCTATACTGGTGGCAACGGTGGGATAAAATGCCAGATCAGGAGGTGGAAAGTTCTGCCGATAGTTCTCAGAGTTCCAATACTTTGGCGAGTAAAGCAGATGGCTTAAAAATCATCCTTTCAACTTACAACACATCGACCGATCCAAAACAATGGCTTCAACAATTAGAGAAAGTAAAGAAAGCAAAGAAAGCAAAGAACTGGAGTGAACCCCAGCTAATTGCACAAGCCCCTCTTCTGCTTACGGGCAGAGCTGACGATTACTGGGAAATTATCAAATCCACAGTTAATGACTGGAAAACGTTTAAAGAACGATTCAGTGCAGAGTTCGGCGGGAGAAAAACAATCGGCAAACATTTCTGCGATCTGACACGTATCAGTCGCGAAATCGACAAACCACTCGATGTTTTGATGTGTAGAATCCAGAAAAAATACCGATAAGCTTTCCCTGTGGCAGTCAGTGTAAGTCAGTAAGTCAGTGCTCGATTTATTGCTGCCATTATCACAGGAAGTAATTCAAATGATCGGGCCCTCGGGCAACACCTTCAGCTGCATAAGGTGGAAGTTACGGACCCCGCAGCACTGGTGAAAGTGGCTTGTGACGTCCAACAGCGCCTCACTACGGGCATCGGGGACCAAAGTCAGCGTACCGTGAACAACATCGTTTCGGAAGATACACTTCTAACAAGACCTTGTAGCATTAGAAGACAGAATTGTGGATCGACTAGTGAACGTGCTGCAAGTGTCTCAACCAAATTCGGCAGGTCCTCGCTCATCTCCCGGACAATATGGCAGACAATTTCCACAACAGAATTCTCCTTCACCAGCGGCAAATCGTGGTTGTTTCTTGTGTGGCTCTACACAACACTTTGCTAAAGTATGCCCTTACAAGACAGCTTGCAAAAGATGTTGGCAATTTAGCCATTTCACACGTAACTGCCCAGCAGCACATCCAGTGGATTGTCCTTTAAACTTCCAAAGGCTGGGAGAGAAGCAGAGGCCCAACAATCGCCTATAGTTCATAGCACTATCTCAGCCTCATCACAGTTTTGTACCAGCATCAAAGTGGTATTACATGAGAGAAGATCAGAGGCGATCATATGGCCTGAGAGTTTACAAGCTTGCTACCAGTGAAATGTATTCTGCAAGTCCACAACATTGTGTACTCACAAGCTGCAGTGATGCCCAACTCCCCACTCTGAGAACTACACTGGAACACAGAAGGACCCCTTCTCTTCGAGAAATACAGGACCATAGACGATTACATTACAAAGCCCACACCAAAAGTGTCAGATGATCAGTGTGAAGGAAAACCCATGTGGTATCTACCTCACCATCCGGTGTTTCATCCTCAGAAGCCTGGGAAAGTGAGGGTTGTGTTTGACTGTGCAGCAGGATTCTGTGACACATCGCTAAATGATCAACTTCTTCAAGGCCCCGATTTGACGAACAACCTTATTGGCGTCCTACTCAGATTCAGGCAAGAACCCGTAGCAGTGATGGCTGATGTGGAGCAGATGTTCCATCAAGTTTTATTGGCGCCTGATGACTGTCATGCGTTACGATTTCTTTGGTGGGAAAATAGCAACTTAGCAACTTATCACAATTTCTGCATCAATGATTGCTTAAAATCTGTTGCTAGTGTTCCTGAAGCTTCTAGACTTGTTGCCCAGTCACACATTTGCTATCCAAGGGTGGATTCCGACTTACAAAGTGGACGAGTAACCGACGAGAAGTTTTGACGTCCATACCATCTACCGAGTGAGCCCCATCAGTGATGAGCCTAGACCTTGAAGATTTACCCATGGACAGAGCTTTAGGCACCCAGTGGGATGTGGAAAGGGATACTTCAAGCTTCCGAGTCGCAGAGAAAGAGGTTCTGGATACACAGAGGGGAGTATTGTCGTTAATATCTGGTCTGTACGATCCTCTTGGTTTCGCAGCTCCACTTGTATTACCAGCCAAGATACTCCTACAGGAACTATGCAAGCAGGACTATGGCTGGGACAAAAAGATTCCTGACGAAAAGCTTGTTGAATGGCGCACATAGGACAAAAGACAAAAGAGATTGTCAGAGTGGTACAAGCCAAAGTTTTTCCAAAAGTAGTGGCCATACTGTTACAATAGCAGTTGCAGAAGATACCAAACTCAAAGTCTCGAAGATTGTCTGGAAAGAGGTTAGCCTGTACAGGATACTTGAGCCCATTATGTAAGCTTAGTCCTTGGATCCACAATGGTATAATCTGCGTTGGAGGGCATCTTGAGAAAGCATCGACCAGCTTTGATGCCAAGCATCCCATGATCCTGCCAAGCAAGCACCACGTTACTGATTTAATCATGACAGACTATCATGAGACAGAAGGTCACGTCAGTACGAGCCAGGTCCTAGCCAGTATTAGATGTAAATTCTGGATACTACAAGAGCATGTGGCTGTACAAGTTGTTGGAAAGTGCCTGGAATGTAGAAGATGGAATGCTAGCCCATGCAAGCAGGTGATGACACCTCTTCCCACTACTAGAGTAACACCCAGAGCACCGCTGTTCTCCACCGTGGGGGTAGATTACTTTGGACCAGTATTCGTCAAGATGAAACCCACTTACTTACAATTTTGTGATGTAAAATGCTCATCATTGAGTGAAGACTTACGTGGTAAATAAATAAATAAAAATAAATAAATAAAAATCAAAGGGCTCTTAAAGCCATCTCGTTAATGCGTTGAAACATGAGGTTAAAAAAAGAATAATCTAAAATAAATATAAAATAAATATGGTAAAGATGGCGTTGTAGAATCAGACATTATGTAGAAAATGCGAGGCGCAGTAGTCAACTGGATATGGTTCTTGGCAGGATAGAGAAGATTGAGAGAACTTGGTTTGAAAATTCGTGTTGGTGCAAGTCAAAAAAAGTTATGAGTAACAAAGAATCACGAGTGTGAATGTAAATAATTTTGATGTTAGGGAAGTGAAAGTGAAAGACTTTTCCCGCCTTGCTAGCTAATTGACGATGAAAATGTGTTGTTGGTTCAATTTACACAGTGCATTTTCAGTTATTCATTGTCTATTTTCTGTTGGGATATTTGGCAATTGAAAAGACTTTCTCAATCAAATACAATAGATTGCCGCAATTTTAAAACAATTAAAAGCCCACATCGATAATACGTCACGTGCAATGACTTTATATCTGATCAGATGAGACATTAATATTAATTATCAAAATATCAATTGACACAACAAATGGTGACTGAATCTTTAATATTCTTTAAGTAAGGCCCGATTCAAATATTGAACTTCACATTTGCCGAATCTAATGGAAGGAGGCCGTAACAACATGTCATTTCTCTAGAGCTGCCTTTCCCCATGCCAGGACAATTTGAGCTATGTTTAGCAGACATCGCGCCATCAGCCATTTCTTTTTCAACTCTCCAGCAGTATTCGAAAATAGAACGAAAATCAAAATTTATGGTATTTTGCTGTTCCTACTCTATCAAGTCTGCTGTTTTATATATTTTGACGTGAAAAATGGCGGGAAAATGGTGATCACGTGGTCATTTTTCGGTCACGTCTGCTATGGACGCACTTATTGCTGCGGAACGAGCGTAGCGAGTGAGCAGCAACATAATCAGGATTTAAAAGAAATATATGAGAAAAAAAATATAAGCTAGGAAAAATCTCGATTTGATCGCTTTTTACCAGAATTCACTGCGCCACGAACACATTTTGGGCCAGAATGCACTGCGCTACGAACAAGAGCCTCGCTTGCTGCTTCAAGCTGTTGGCTGCGAGATTTGTAATATTTTGGTCCAACATGTCCCAGTCGAAATCGGAACTGAAGTGTCGAAGACTACCACGAGTTGAGCGAGGACTGTGAGGCATGGTGATAGGACCGTTGAATGGCAAACATTTTCGAAGATTGTACGGAATAAAAGACAAATTTACTTTGAAATCACTCCGACAGCGGTTGATGAGACTGAACTGAGCTGAGCGCTTGGGGACGCGAAACCTGAGCTGAGCTTGGGAGACGCGAACACAGTAATTAACCTAAATTTTCGCACCTTCCTCGTGGTCAACGCGTCCTTCACTCAACAATATTCTACAGACATTGCAGGAACTTGATGCGTGAATTACGAAACAAAATTAGTCTTATCAGCTGGAATTTTCGTCGATTCATCCCGGTTACATTTGCTTTGCTTCCCCTCAAAAAACGAAAGACAAAATTCCTTAATACCAGTGAGATGATAAAACAGCATTATTACAACAAATATACCGCAGCAGTTACTATCTTTTGGATACACTAGTATAGAAAATATTGGGTCTGGAGCGGATAAACAGGGCACCACTCCTGGCGGTCACTTTTTTAGTTTCCCTTAGATCGAAATGAGGTTCATGACAGGCCTGCACCGACTCCGCTATGTGGTTTTGCGGTTGCGATGCATTTATATTAGCTTTCAAAGTTTGGCTGTTATGAGTCGTGTCGTTAAGTGATTTACGTCTTGTATGATGTGTTAGGCGGCGTTTTGTAAATAGCTTTCAGGAATGGTTGGTTTTGAACGAAACTCCATTTTTCATCAGTATTTGTTTAAGGTTTTTCAGTCGTGGGTGAAATGTTGTGACAAAAGGCGTTATTATCTCGCGAGTTTTTTCGTTTTGTTTTCATGCCAATTGCGTTCCGGCAAAAGTGAAATTCAGAATACCAGTGTATTTAAGAGGGTGCTGATGGGGTTAACAGTTAACTGACAATTGCCCAAAAATATAGTAGTAGTTTACTGATAAATGAAAAGTTACCGTATTTTCTCTATTAAATGCCCCCGGCGTTTATTTCAAACTTGGCCTTGTGGACCCGGCGTTTCTTTGTATCAGCAGTTTTTTCTCGCCCGCCATTTTTTAAGAAAGGGTTATTATTCGTTTTTCTTGGCAGCCTTGTACCTTGCCCTTAAATCTTAAGTTTATTATACCACAAACAAACGTTTGAGGAGCTTACTTACAACTTCCTTAATTATACCCGGCGTTTATTCGGGGCCCGGCGTTTAATCGAGAAAATACGGTAACAGTGAAGTGACATTCTATTAATTATACTAAATTAACGATTGTTGTTGTTAATAAAAGCAACATAGTTTTTTCCTAACAGCAAAGCTATTTTGTGACTTTTACCTGCCTCGCTGCGTGACCAGGTGACATATTAACCGATATTATATGCGAAAGGTACCAGGGTCTCCGTGATGGCGTCGAGTGGCGTGGTCAAAGTTATTCTGAGTTTTTATCGAGATGATGACAAAGGATCGGCATTCGAATGACACATAAGTCGCATACCGTTTGACATGACAAAGCACAATTCAATGGACATATAATCAAACAATAAGCGGAAAGTTTGGACTCGGTGAGTTTGATTTAAAGTTGTTCCGATTAGAGAAGATCGACGGGAAAGCTGTTACAAAGGCTCAGTTGGAAATGGAGCTACCTTTTCTAATGGGAAGTGCGACAAGTGATGGTAGCATGGTGTGTATTTTGTTTCGTCATTTTGTCCTAGCACGCGAACGCGGGTTGACTCAGGGGTTGACCACACGAGCCCTTTTCAGTGTTAGATTAAATGAGTAAGATTTCTGATTACACTAAAACCTGTATTAAGCAGACTCCAAAGTAAGCGGACACACCGTATTTTATTGGACACAAGCATCAGTGAGTTTCGAATTTTTTCCTTCCCATACTCTCTGTGTACGATCCTGTATCAAACATACTGACGATCCTTATTACGGTTTTGGAAGCTATCTTGACAGGTGAGAAATTATGGTTTTTGTATGAGAATCTAATGTCGAATAATTTTCGTAAAGCGGCTGTTCTAAGTCCAATCCCGAAAACGCATTCACTCTGGTCATTCTCATGGCCTTTAAAGTAACCTTATCTTAACTTTGCAAATTTAAAAGCCTTACTGATATACGTAATTTCCTACTTGTCAAGCTAAATCACTTGATAAGATCAAGGAATGAAAATATTGATATGAACCGATTTCCGACAGCGTGACCCAGTTAAAAAAGAAAAAAAAAACTTTCTTATACAAGCGCATGAGTATAGGCTACCAGTGTAGCCTCTTGTTAACTGACAATTGGCCGAAAAAATAGTAGTTAACTGACAATTGGGTACCCCCATTAGCACCCTCATTTAGCAGTGCTAGATTAATTTGTCGTGTGTTTGGCCTTGTTTACAAAATGGTAAAGTAAGCTCACTGTAGCTGTCGAGAAAAAGCTGCGCCGGGTTTACAGCTCTTTACAGGCAAATTCTCCGCGAGAAACAACTTCAAGCATCACGCTTCAGTGAATGTTCTGACACCTATAGAATGAATTGAGTTCCATTGTAATAATCTAATGGATAGTATCAATTATATATCTGGAAAAAATCTGGTCATTTCACAAACAGAAAAATCTAGAACCGGAAAGGAGGAAAGAGTTACGCGATTAACATCGGAACGGATAGATTGCCGTCCAAAATGGTGGCGCTGTTCAGATATGTGTTACTTTTCCTTTATACCCTCTTAAAGTTTGATGTTCCCAATGTTTACATATTTTTCTACGAAAGAGACGATAACTTAATTTGTAATAGGAACGAAATTAAAAAAGCCCGTCAAGGTTGTTGAAAGGTGGTGTCGCAGAAGATTCCTGTCAGTTTTAAGAATTTTCAGTCAGTTCAGTTGCACCCGGTTGGTAAACGAACTTGAAATGTTCACCTGTATACAGACTTCTATTTTATGAGAGGGGTGAATGCAGCGATCTGTTTTTGGTCGTATCGTAAGTGTCTCAGTAAAGGCTGTAATTTTAGCTTGTATTCGCTACGCTTTATAGCTGCGTGGAGCTCGCTAAAACCTCCTTGGCATTTTTGACAGTCTAGCGACTGTTACGTTTAAGCCTAGCTTTTTCAGCTGCATGTAGAAGGTAAGTCTTCTAAAAACCTATTAAGAAAAATTTAATACAGTGCACCAAGGATATAGATAAGTACAGTTTTAAGGGGTTGCAACGGTTAAATTCCTCTTCATAAATATTTCAATACTATTTATCTTTTGAATTAAGAGTAAACTAAATAGGTATTGAGTCCATCCATTTGAATTAATGATTTCAACTGATTTTTAATGGCCTTAATTATTATATTGTCTACGAACTTCTCATTGCGTTAAAACCACACGGCTAGGCCTTGCACGCTCAGCTTATTACAAGTGCATGACTCATCGTCGTACATTTTTATCCAATTGAATTCCAGTTATGCAAAAATTGGTTAAACTCGAACCCTTCGTAGAACTCGAAGTTTACGCTAACTGTTACAAAAATCGATTACATTGAAATGGCATTATTTGGCAAGAGAATAGACCAAAATCTTGTAAAATTTTAAACTTTCCCGGAAATTTCTTTCACAGTGTGGCGCGTATAAGCAACTGATCTTGAAAATCCACCGGCATAAAGCCATCCGAGCCAAATGAACAAGCATTTGAGAATGCAATGAAATTCATCGGAACTTGAATATAAAATTTGAACTCATTTGAGTCAGAACAGCGAATTGATAATAATTATGTTTCGTTTCTTGATGGATTTCGAGTTAGTAGGAAAAAAAATCGAGAAAAATTTAAAAAACAAAAGAAAACAGCATTTAACTAGATTGTCACCACAGTGTTTTAATAATGGGAAAAGATTCACAAAAGATTCCATCTTGGATATCAACACTCACTACAAGCCGACCGAGACCTTTCAGTACAGACACATCGTCTCACGCCTGACCCACCAGGCGTAAAATATGGATTCATTAAAGGCGAAAGCAATAAGATTGCTTAGAACTAACTCTTCATAAAAAAGAAAACATTTGAAGAGAGCGTTTTAAGATTCAAACAACGCCTCAAATCACGGGGTTACCCAGAAAACATCAAGGTGTCTTTGCCTCTAGACAATCGGCACTTATACAAAAGAAAGAAGGTCACGAGAAGATACTGCCTTTTGTCACAACGTACCATCTGGCAGCACAGGTAGCCTAAGCTCAAGTGATAAACGTCGTGGTAAATGGCGTAATAGCGAAATTATAAGGATTTGTATTGGGAAAATTCACTTCGAGTTTGAGCGTAAAATTAGGAACGATATTTGAATAAAACTGGTTCATCTGAACTTCTTTGTGTGTTTACTTGTGTCTCAATGAGTGGTTTTGCGGTCGAGTTGCGATTCCAGCGATTTTTATTTCAACTGTTTCAGTCCTCCCTCTGAAAGAGACAGCACTCCGCTCATCGAGCCGATCGGATCCACCGAAGGAAATCGGCGGTAAAATCGCTCCAACGCCTCCAGTCGCCTCGAAATTCTACTTAGACCATAGTCGATAGTTCTGCTTTCCATTCGTTATCTTCATCAGAGTCGCACATTACATTGAGAGAGAATTAAAGGTCGCTAATCTCTGCAAACTTTCCCGTTTTGAGCCATCAGAAACGGCTTTATTCATACTTCGCGTTCATCCGTTCAGTAGCCGTGCGGTTTTGCCGTTCGAACGGCATATATATTAGCAAAGTTAATCCAATGGCAAAATAGATCAAGTCGCTCATCTGTTCACTATCTAAAGTACATGCAATTAACGAGATATCTCCAAACAAGTCTTCTTCTGCAATAAGCTTTACTCGCAGCACTTCACTTTCCAATGGAAACTACTAGTTTATCTTGTACAGGATTTTACTGATCCAGATCCGCGCGGCCAAATTTCTTGCCTACCGGTAGGCAAGATATTTGGCCGCGCGATACAAACGTCTGTGAAATTTGCCGACTTTGCGGAGCTATATCTCCATTATTTTAAAAGATATCGCTTTTAAACTCGGCCATTTTACTAATTTTGAGACGCTTTTCCCAGCAGTGTCGCTGGATTATTGCTATCAGGCCCATATAAAATTTTGGAAAAACCGTGATAAGGTCTATTCTGAAAACGTCTTGTGATACATGTTTGTAACCGCAAACAGGAAATTGTATTACTTACTCAAACTATCATCACCTGATCACCGGAGTGTCCGTTGTCCGTATTAGAGAGGGTCCGTATTATAGAGGTCTTTTTTAAAGAAAATATGTGAGAATTTTGTCGGGACACAGGAAACTGTCCGTAATAGAGAGGTATCCGTATTAGAGAGGTGTCCGTAAGGAGACTGTCGATTTTTATCGATTATAGTTTTTCATATTTCGAAATCCAACTCGAAGTCCAACTCGAACTCGAACTCGAACTCGATATCCAACTCGACGTTTCGGGATTCCCATACTGGGACGTTCATACTTGCATTGCGTGAGAGCTCTAGAATAATTCAGGAAATAACGCTTTTCCACTTATGCTGATAAACGTTCATGTTTAAAATTCTAAGCCGCCACCCGCGTACTAGAACAAACGCAAATTTTGCTCTGCCATATCGCTCATATTAAAACACAAACTTTCCCGTCCCATTTAACTTTCTTAAAACGTCGCCATTCGTAAAAATACACCGTGAAATTCTCAAACTGCGTTTGCCAAAAAACGCATTTGACCTATTTTTGGCTTTACGATAAATGATTGAAGCTGATAGGTAACGTGAGATATCGAAACTTTATAAGAAGAACTTAATGCCTTTGCGGTAACGTAATGTGAGATATGACAAGTTCATCACAAGTTCTGACATCCCAATACCCTAGGGAAATTAACAATAGGTCCGGGGGTGCTCCCCAAACATTTTAGTGGCAGTATGTGACGCCCTTCTTGAAATCCTAACCGCTTTAACCAACCATATCCTCAATGCCCTAATATAGCTTCTATAAAGAAGGAACAAGAAACCCCCCCGGACAAAAGTCCACAAAATTTTGTTAACAACTTTTGTCCCTTTTTAGTACTCGACTTTGAAATCTCGCTTAATGCGCAAGCGCATTAACGAGATAAAAATGATCAGTTATTTCTTTCAAGACATCTATAAGCAGGTCATTTCTGGGTATGAAAAATATGTTTGAACTTTTCTTTTCAGGGAGATAAGATTGCAAAAATACAAGATTTGCTCCCGCACAAGACATCTGAAAATTTGCTTGAATAATATGAGAGCCTGTGATTTTGTCTAATGGGGTTTCAGAGTTTTCTGCTCTTGTCTTGACTTCAACGAGAAATGCTTGTGAGATACCATCAGGACTTGCTCCATAGTTTGGGTCTGATGGATGTCTGAAAAACCCACAACTTGAGACTGGGACACCTGTAGGAAAAAAATAGAAATCAATACAAGATTACTCAAAGTTACATTAATTTTTGTACTTACATGTATGTTCATGTAAGTGTATTCCTATTTGATTATGATATGTACATTTAACTGCATGATACTTATTTGCTAAATTAAAGAGTATTGTATTACTATTAATATTTTTGAATAAACTGACTTACCAAAAAGTTTCTGAAAGTGCTCTAAAGCTTCTTTCTCATAGTAGTTTCCTCTTTTAAAGTTTCTGTATTGCTTTGGTTTACATTTACTTTCATCAATCTTGTTTAGGGAGCATTCATAATTTATCTAGAGGGTGGGCTATGATGATTTCCTTAATTTTTTCTATCATTTTTTAAAGCCCCCCCCCCCCTCATTATCTCAGGATTTTTTTCCTGACCCCCCCTCAAGCGATGCTGATTTATCAAAAGAAAATATCATAGCCCCCCCCCCTCCCCCAGCACATAAGTACCACTTTTCTAACTCACCCTTAGCCATTTCAAAGTCTTGTGAAAGGTATACTGTGCTTACTGAGCTTTATTAACTGGTAATTAACATAGTAAATCAGTAACAACTTGCACTAATGAAATGAAAATATAATGTTCAGTACAATTAAATCTCTATGCATTTTAATTCAAAAATGTTTTTTGGACATTCCTGAGAAAGCTGATTGAATTATTGGCTGATAATAACTTAAGTCATCTGAATTGGTACTGGAGAGAAAGTAGTCTCTTAGAAGCTAATGATCTGATAGATCATGGCCAGTTGTCAGTGCAGTGTTTTTAAATGAAGATCTGTTTAAAGGATGCTAATGATCTTCATCAAACATGATAGGAGACAATGAAAAGTTAATCACTGACGAGGATTACCATTTCGTATTTACAAGACCAACATTTTTTTATTGGTTCCAGTGGATCTGTATGCGCAAGTGAAACAATGAACTTAAGGTACTTGTATGCTAACATTTTTGAAATTACAGAAAAAAAATCTGACTTTTCCTCTGCATTTCGTTCGTTATGTGCTCAACTTCACAATTCCGTATTTTTATATAATGACATGTGTGAACCTGGAGATTTCCGTCGTGCGAAACCTGGAGCTCATGAGAATCCCCATACATGCTATGAACAGGAAAGGCTTGACAGATTACATACAAGAATTGATAAAGCCTTTATTTTGGGAAACAACTTCGAGCAGCTCAACGAGAACGATAAGAGTTTTTGCAAATAGAGTACAATCTTTAGTAGACAACATCATTCGGAATGTTAAGAATGCACAGCGTATTTTAGAAAGTCAAAGCAAGCAGTCCACCGATTTTATATCTGAAATCCAAGGTCTACAAGAAGAGTGTCAGAAATTGCTTCAAAGACTTAACGAGTTTGAGCTTGCAGCGGTCAAACCAAGGTGGTGTGATTTAACTGACGCAGGACCAGGGGTAGGTGTGTCTAATTTTGAAGTCTGATTTCGAGATGCCGAGTTATCAAGGATTTGGAACTCTGACTACCGCATCAGGGTTCATAGAGCACGAGAAGACAGTGGCCAAGGAGAAGCAGAAAGAACAAATTCGGCAGTAGGAGATGCAGTAATTGATGGTGGATCAATAAAATGGGAATATTTTCCAAGATTCCATGATAAATCAGACGAAGATATCGAGAAGATATCGAGAAGATGACGCTGAAAGACTATGAAAAACACGAAGATGAAAGAATTGAAAGAAACGCTTGGAGAGTTGCTAATGAAATAGCCTTACGCATTGATGATGCACCCTTTCTGTCAGACTATATAAGGGCATTTGTAACTGAAAAGGATATGAAGGCTTTCTTTTTTAACAGGAGCCAGCTCCATGATTTCATTAAAGCACCTGACAATTCAAAAAGTAATGTACCTGGCTATAACTATTTTGTCAAAATTTGTGACTATATTAATGATCATTATGATATTGGAGAACTATACATGGAGTTTATCAAGGATGCCTGCATTGTAAAGAAAGGAAGAAAGTGCGTTTCATGTGGTAATGGCTGGCTTGGTTCTGTGATGGACAGTAGGATTCCACGCCCTTTTCCAGATGTTGAGACATTCAGATATAAAAGTGTTTTTGAATCTACTGCTTGTTTGGATGGAAAGCCTCGACCAGTGGACGACTTTATGCCAAGGGCACAAATTAAGAAATTTTTTGCAGAAGGAAAGTTGGCGACTACAAAAGAGATAGCTGAATTTTCTGTAGCTTTTGTGGTTTCTGAGGAGCTGGTCAAGAATTACTTAGAACATTTAAAACACCTTTCTTTTTGCAAAAAACTAAGAGTTCAGGAAAATGCTCAGAAGAGGCGCGTGCGAGCAATGAAGAGCTATGAAGATTATAATTGGGCGGAACTTCTTCTGACTGGAGGCCTAAATTCCCTTTATGTTTCAGAACTTGACTTATATTTGAAAAAACACTTGTTGTCTTGGAAAAAAAGCTGAAAAAAGAAAAACTGGAAATAATTACCACCCATTTGAAAAATACAAGGACTGAGGCACTGAGAACAATGACTGTCACGGGGCAACGTCTGTTACAAGAGCCAGAAGCAGTTGACGATGATGATGACAAAGGCGACGACACTGTCTTGGGGGAAACATGGAGTGAAGAGAGTGAGAGTGAGGAGAGCGAGTTTGAGGAGAGTGAGAGTGAGGAGAGCGAGAGTGAGGAGGGTGACGAGAGTGTATTTGAGCCACTTGCAAAAAGACCTTGCAGCACAAGAAGTGGGCGTCATGCGTCAAGTTTTATACTGTAGGCCAAGCTCTGTATTTGTTGTAATTAAATAAAAGACAGGAATTATAAGAGCGTTCAACAGCATATTTTAATTTTCTTTTTTCCTGGGAAAAAATGGGTGCCCCCCCATGCTCGATGTAATTTTTATTGGCAATTTTCCACAGCCCCCCCAAATCAAAGTAGGGAAAAGTAGTGACCCCCCTCAAGATCATCATAGCCCCCCCTCTAGGTAAATTATGAATGCTCCCTTAGAATATAAACCATAATGAATCAAACTCTTTGTTTCCATGAAAACCCAGGAGTGATGGTAGTATACTTGCTGTTATTACCCCTGTCATCAGGTTAAGCCAATCAAAAGTGCCTTGTTTTACATCAATGTATGTTTCACTTGTAGTTAGTATGACTTTTTTAAGCTGAGGGACCTTAACAGTTATAATCTCATCTTTAGAGTTTGTAAGCAATTCTAACAACTCTTGAGTTTTATCTGCACAAAATATTTGCTCTTGACATTCAGAAGTAGGCTGTCCCACTGTGCAATTCTCTTGGTTGAAGTTGTTAGAATTGGCTATCAATGAAGATTGCCATTTATCCTCACTCTCAGAAGGTGTTTTCTTCCAGGTTAGCTGGAGGATTTAGTTTTGTGTAGTCATGTTCATTTTGTATAACTCTGTTCAGATAAGCATTTTTGTAGGACAAATGGTAATACAATCCTGAGTGTCTTATTTTAAATTTCTCAAGAGTTTTAAGAAAATGATTTGATAAATTGATTCTGCATTTAGACAGGCCATCTACTCTTTGACAGCTCATGGAAGAAACATCTCGTTTCAGCCAGTCACTGTTTTCATCACTTACATCTCTAGCTACAACTTTCTTCTTTGTTCTTTGATTCACATGTCTTGCTGATTTTGCATTTCTAAAATATTTGAGTTTGATATGAGCAGCAGCCTTCAGGTTAGCTTTTACCTCTTTTCCTTTCTTTAAATTTGGTCGATGCCACTTTTGAAGCTTCTCTGAACAGGTCAAAGACAAAAAAAAGCTCTTCATGTGTTGTGAAGTGTTCTAACTGTAGAAGTATAACGATAACATGACAACAGAGACCACACTTTCCGACAGCACATTCGCAAAAACCTTTCTTGGGAACATTGTCAATGAACAAGACAGTAGCAGTTCGTGTTACTTCAGAAGAAAAGCTTTTCAATATGCTTGACTTGACAAATAACTGGCTACCATTTTTGAAAACCTTGATGGTTTTCATTCGTCTTGAAGAAAACATTCGATGAGCTTTGCGAAATTGTCCTATCATTCCCTGTCGTTTATTACACTGATATCTCTTGATAACGTCTTTTGAAATCTTGGGAAAGAGAAGTATTGCATTTCCATCCAGCTGTTGGTGGTGGGATCTCCTGTCTCGAAAGGGCTGTCGTAAAGCTGTACTTGACAGAGATGTTCTTCACTCTTTTGTCGAGCAAAGCCGGGTCATCTTTAAATGATAGCAATCTTTGTAACAATTCACTTTTAGTCCCGAAAGCTTCTCCCAAGTTTTTTGTGTTGAGCTATTCAAGGCAATCATCATTTATGACTTTTTTGACTGCTGCAAAAGCCACTTTGGGCGAGTCTTCTTTCACATTTCCCGCCATCTTTGTTCACTTCCATCCGGCAAAACTGATAACTAGTGCCAGGCTCCCATGGTATGAAATCAGGCAATGAAAAGTTCAAGCGCTTTGAAATACATCAGTATAAATTTTATCAGCTGAAAGAAGAAAATATATTCAATGATCCAAACTGAAAGTACTTTGAAGGGGAAATTGAGAAAATTGTGTCCGGAATCCGGCGTCGCAACTGCAAGGAAAGTTTGGAAGCCCACAAACTATATTTTGGATTTAAAGATTACCTTCTTGTCAAGAATTTTTCAATTGCAATAAAGATTAGTTCCAGAAAGTCAGCTTCTTAAACTTTTTTCGGCTTTATCTACTTTTTTTCAATGAAGTGTATACAGTGAGGCCCGTACTTGTCTACATTTTCAGTGCTGAATGAAAACTAAGTTCATTGTCAGTTTTAGCCCATGGTGCTTAGATTTTGATTGGTTTGATGGAACATAAGCTTAACTGTTTGATCATTTTATGCAAATAGCTTGTTTAAACCTTAAGCTATAATTTTTTTGCTGTTTTAAGAAGTAAAATTTATCATCCTTGCTTAAACATAATCAGAATTTAAACTGTATTAGGTAGAAATGTATTCGAAATGCTCTCAAAAAACAAAACATGGTAAAGCATAAATGATATCGGCATAAAAAATTCTCCTGAAATACAAACCTTATATATGCTTTATATAATTACTTTTCATTTCCACTATGCAAATTGTACGCGGGAGACTCAAGTCTGGATCGAAACTGGTGGAACTCGAAAAATGTTTTAGTGTGACTATCTTGGCCACTATTACTGATGTGTATGTTGTATGTTGAAGAGCTCCAAAGAAAAAGCAAAACAATAAAGCAATGCTTTACATACTTACCAATAAAAACACAAACAACAGACCTCAGCAATTTTCCAATATGGCTGCCTCAATGGCCTGCCTTGTGCCTATCCATTTCCGGTCATTTTCACTTCCGCCCGATTACATCACTTTTTTCCGCCCGATCTATGGTCCACAACTTCCATTGACATTTGCTACCCTCACAATACCAAATTCATTGTGCATGCACATAAATGAACTAAAAAGCTTAAGCAAGTTATTACTCGTGGGAAATTTTTGAATTAGCTTTGAGCAGCAAATTATTGTCTTCAAGAAACAGATCTGTTCTCAGTTATCTTCTAACAGAACTCAATACAATAAGACACTAACCTCGAGTTCTTTCTCCTTACGCGTGTAGTGATGCAATATTGGAAAATATGATTTTGTTTACTTTATATAACCGTTTACAGCATACCAGTGTGCGTTCTTTCTGTCGTGTATCGATCTGAAGCAGAGTTCTCGCAGATTTCGGGTAGAAATTGTAGTTTGTGTCCCGTTCACGAAACATGTGGTTGTTGTAGATGTTCAGATTTAACTTTAACATGAATTACGCTCGACTTTTCTTTTATACAAAAATTTGAAAAGTTTTTAGTTAATCTTCAGCTTTCCACGGCTTCACTGTGGACAAGAACATTTCTCTATCCTCACTGGAAGCAAACACAACAGACGTTTTTTCTACCGATAGACATAAACTAATAGAAATGAGTTCACTTTGCAAAGTTCTTTTGTTTATGAATGAAAAAGTTGTGAAGATTACCGTTCTAATGTAAGTTTTGCACGCATTGTGTGCGGCGCTAAAAGACATGATTACTTGGAAAGCTGTACAAGTGTATCACAATTTTCTCGGCAACTCGCAGAATTGTAGTAGGAAAAAAATAAATAAGTTATCTACCAGCCTTGGTCGGTCCGTATAGGAAAAAACTGTGCCCTCAGTCTTGAGTACGGCTAAGACCTTGGGCACAATTTTTTCCTATATGGACCCCCGGCCAGTAAATAACATATATATATTTGATAATTTAAAAATAAACAAAAGAATGTGCACGTTTATAATATAGTTCGCTTTGTGATCTCTGAACTTTCAGAGGATGCTATTATGGTGGACGATGACAACTATGAAGTGGGAACAACAAGCCCTGTTACATCAGGTAATGTACATTATGTATTAACACTCACCTTGCAACTAGAAATTAAAGGATTTTGTTCAAATTTTAAAAGAAAAAAGAATATTGGTCACCAACTGATTATCATCATCAGCTATCACTCGGGTGCAATTATGATTTTCTACCAGCAATCAGTCTGCATGTGGCTGACACGAGGCTGATCCTTTTACTACAAATGGCACAGATTATTCCAGAGGGTGGTTGGGACCTGCTGTCATCCAGCTCATTCTTTAACTGCTTAAACATAACAGAAACATAAAAGGGAATCACAATTCATGAGACTGGAACAGGACTGTCTTTTTGTTACAGAAACCACAAAATTGGGATCTAAAGCTTATTTTGGTGTTGCTGGTGAGCCCAAATATTGACATTAATATTCTTGTGACATAGTAGGTGGAAGTAAGTTTGAGATTTTAAACCAAAATCATATAAACCAACAAAAAGAAAGTTTAAGTACTGTTGTTTTTACAGGAGCAAGCACAAATTTAAATCCAAGATCTAATGACATTTCACAAGCAGTTTCAGCTTATGTCAGCACAACTAGAAGGGCGCACTAATCAGATAAGTAGAATTCAGAGCCTACTCAACATTTTCTGCAATAGACCATTTTACAGTTTCTGCTTTGTAACCTGGTCTTTGTGTGGAAATGAGGATCATTCTTCGTTTGATTTCATTTCCGCAGTTCATATGATTTATTTAATATATATCACTTCACATGATTTACATATGAAAAGCAGGAAGGTTTGTATCAAACAAAGTCAACTGCAACCTCACTTTCACTCAAAGACCAGGATACTAAGCACACAACTGTAAAATGGTCTATTGCAAGGCCTGCATCAAGAAGGCATACAAGGCATGCTTTAAATCCACTGCTAGCTCTCCTGCACAGGATAATATAGCACCTAAGCCTGTTGTTAATTTGCTTTTTGGAAACGAATCAAGTCCTTAAAGGCTTGCACCATTAGAGCCAACTAAAACAACGGCACCTGCAAAAAGTGAGGCTGGACCATCAAGTCATCCAACTGATCCAAATGACAGCATCATGGTTGAGGGGGGGCAAGGGTATTTTCGTGACTCAGTGATTGGCCATTTCTGTGGTCCGTGAATCGTGATTTACTGAAAAACCATTCTGTGAATCATGATTGAAGTATATTCCGTGAAACGTGATCTGCTAAAATCCTTCACTGTGAATCGTGAATACGTTGATATTAAAGAAAATAAATCGCGAGTTTGCGACTTATTTGACTTATTTGGCCTCACCTGATGAAATAGATTGTCATCATGGTCATATATCATCCACAGACTTCAAAGATAAAATAGTCCGTTTCGAAACCAGTTGATTTCCTCTCAAGGGTCCTCCAGGGAATTTAACGGAAGTGACGAAAGTGCTGAGACTACCAGTGGCATTCAAAGGGGTAAAGGAAGACCAGAAAAAGGGCGGGCTACTTTCAATTGATCTCAACTCAAGAACAACTTCTGTTCTGCTATGGAATGATACAGAGGTCTGCTCTGAATGTACAGGAATAGCAAGTCATCAGGACGGTGTCTTGTTCTGCGATGCAGGAACCTTCCAAGTCAAGTATCTTGATCAGAAATGCAACGTTGAGATGATAGCTGGAAACGGCCGAGAGGGCAATGCAGAGGGGAGAGCAGAAAACTCCTCATTTGGCCAGTTTTTGGGTATTTGCACGGAAAATACCAATTTCAAAACTTCCCCATCTTAGTAAAACAAGGCACTTGGATTCTAAGCAAGTGCAGAGGATGAGGGAATGGGCAGTGCTGCATGGCAAGTGCGTTCACCAATGCACTGTCAGGCAAGAAACAACCAAGTTCAAAGCTGGCACCTTACCTCTAAATATGTACTGCCCATCCCTTTCAGACTACCCCAAGGAAAAGGTTAACCTATTCCAGAATCATATGCAAGACGCACCAATTATCGCCCATGAAGAGGAAGAGAGAGAGGAAGAGGAGCAAGGGCAAGAAGAAAACGGAGTGACTAGCAATCTCCAGGACAGGTTGAATATGACACGGATAGTCAACATGAACATACAGTGGATGATGATTAATTATGATGATGATGATACAGTGGAACCTCGATATAACGACGTGCCAAGGGACCGTCGAATGAGATCGTTACATCGGGACATCATTAATAACAAATTCCCGATAAAACGATTTTTCGGGAAAAGAGCCAAAAATATTGTTATATCGGGTATTGTTAATTGATTTTTCATTGATTTCTTTATGTAATTTATTATTGCACATTGTTACTAAATGCTTTGTAAAGTACAACACTTGTTTTCCATCTTTCCATCTTAACAAGGATAAACTTCAGTATTGTGTGTATACACTTAGTGTAAAACTGTAAAACTTTAACATTGAAATAACGACTTTATCATTGTCCGTATAACGTTCGAGTGCAGGGCGAAGAAGAAACTCCAGAGACCGTAAGCCATGCGCCTTTGACGTTGTCACGCATGTTTCATTTCTTCTTGAAGCATGGCAGGGAGATCTCTGTCAGAGTGACTGGAAAGTGAAGGAATCAAGGCATTGGTTTGGAAATTCCAGCAACCTATATTTTTCAGCACAAGAAGCCGTCAAAAGTTAAAAAGCTAATAGAATTAATTAAAGACAAGATAAAAAAAAAATTATATAAAGCGGCTTCATAGCTAGCTACCGGTGATGTACTGCGATTACTGTGCAATCCCTATCGTAACAAGTTGTTGACAGACACATTACAGCCGTTATGCAATGATTTTAAGAGTATTGTCACATATTTTCAAGTATTTAGCCTCCTTTTTCATCGGGGAATGATTGATTTTATCATTATATCAGGTTAAATTTTACCTTTGGCTGCCAGATTGTGATCGTTATATCGAGAATATCGTTATATCAGGAGTTTTCTCCATATATTTACTGTAACATTTGCCGGGCTGTCAAATGTTGATCGTAATACCGGGGACATCGTTATATCGAGTATCGTTATATCGAGGTTCCACTGTACACCGACATTCATGAGGGCAGTAACAACTTGAAGTGGACGGACGAGCTGTGCGAGCGAGATTTTTCTTCATAAGATGCACATGCCACTCAAGAAGACCATGAAGATGAACTGAAGCAAAGTGCGCTATTGTACAAAACGTGATTAGAGGTATTTTACGTTACTACGTTAACTGACTTAACTACTTTTGTAACTTTTTGGACCAGTATTTCCGAGAATCGTGAAAACGAATTTTTTGGCTGTGTGATTCGTGAAATGCAAAATTAAGTTTCGTGACTTCGTGAAAAGACCCCCCCTTGCCCCCCCTCATGGTTGGTAATGCCCCAACATGGAATTTATGTAGGTCGGGCTAGCATGATTAAAATTCTCAGTAAAAAGGCCAAGAACTATGCCATCAAGTTGTTTGAGCTCCTGTTCAGCAGAGAAGAAGCTGGGAATCCAGTATTGAAGGCAAAGGAGAGAAACTTGAAAAGTTGGACTCGAATAGGATGGATGCATTGAGAGACTATACGAAAAAGCAGTTTCCCAGTGTAGCAATTAACTGGGGAGAAATTGATGCTTCCATTAATGGCAAGTGAGGGATGGGGAGGAATGGAAGGTGTTTAACTTGGGTTTAAACATTCAGCCACGACCATAACTAATGTTATGCTCTGAATGTCTGAGACTGCAGAGGCCTGGAATAATTGCAATGACTTTCAACAGCTAAGTGCTCAGATTGTTTGATGATGTATAATGGATAATTTTACAGCAATTGAGTTAGACATTACATTTTTATGTAACAAATGAAACACGAGTTAACTTTGTTTTATACTTGTATCAGATACATTTAATGCAAAATCGAGAAAGTAGTTGGTTAATATTATTACCGAAGAAAAACAACAATGAATTGTTGAATGATGAAATGTTGTTAACTACTTTAATGTAGCCTGAGTGCTTTGTGAAAATCTACATGCAAATGTATATTTATTTTAAAATTACTTGAACTGTCACATTTCATCACAGAAAGTTAATTCATTCAGATTTTATTGTCCTCAAAATACATATACTCACCCAAGCATGAAAGTTAACATGTTTTTTATGCAATTTTTGCACGACTGAGGACAGTGTAAATTTAATATATTAGCAGTGGTTAATCAGTATAACAATTATTAAGCATCACATTTACTCAGTAGATGTACAATTTTTTGTGGTGTTTTTAATGCAATTTGATGTCACTCAGCAGACTGCACACTTAACTAGCTAATATACCAGAGTTTGTTGACTTAGACGTACCAGGTGGACCATTATATACCCACGCTCCAGATACTAAATTAAATATTGAATTATGCAGTCACACACTGCAATTCTTATGCTGATGTCTTTTGCTTTGCTACGAGGGGTTAAAATTAAATCTATATACATAAGAGTCCTTCTAAAGTATTAACCTTAAAACGTGTACCACCAAATTGAGGTTCAGCTATTCAAGTTGAAATAATTAAGAGTAAGTCAAGACATTATTTTATTGCTTATTATATATATTTCTTTAATACATACAGTAATTATTACTGGGGTTATTAAACTGCTATTTGCTCAATTTTCCATTTATTATTATTGTGGACTTAAAAAACATGTCGTCAAATATATCACTAACAGTTCAGATGTGATCATGTCGCTGACTTTACCACATTCATTATCACTGTATTAATATAGTATATGTGATCACGCATGTTAATACTGTGATCACATGCATTAACATCTGTGATTAACATCTTTGTTTTGACAGGTTAAATGCTGCTAGGTGGAAAAGTGTGAAAGCATTAATTTTTCGGGCCTAGTAGTATTACCAATCAAGCATTATATCAACCCTGCTAGAAAGTCTCCTACGAGGGTTTGGTTCCGTGTCAGCGGAACATCCAAGTTTTCAGGAGCCGGACAAGTAGTTGGAGAAAATGGGAAAAATGTGCTATTGAGAAAGACCCTTGCTTACTGTACCAAATATGGTATTGGAGTATTATATTATTTTGGGCTAAGGCAGGAGAACAACAAATGGGCTGGGTGCCTGAAAAGGACCAAAGTTTTGGATGTCGTTTGACAGGCATATCGTTTGCCAAGCTTTCGAGCCAAAATTGACTGTGCAACTGCCACAACAGTGGCAGATAAATTTACTAAGATTACTATTTATGTAATATGTGAAATTAAGAGGTGATTTTCAATTAACTAATTCGGTGCCTTTGTTGTATAAATAAGTCAAGGAAAATGTATGTCAGTTTGATTCAGATCAGGTATCCATTTTTAAGTGAAAAAGTTTGGAATTTTTTTTTTCAAAGTACTTAGAACAAACTTACTCAGATTTTATTTGGCAGTGTATATGATCTTTATATTGATGATTGTTTTTATTGCAATATCTTAAAAACATTTAAGCAGCTAACTAAATTTTTTCTCATTCCAGATAAGCAATACTGATCCTGCCTCTTCTTTGGCTAATTAATGTTCATAGTACAATTTAGCATTCATATTATTTATAAGTAGTTGTTATTGTAATAATTTGAATCTCAGTAATTTTGAGCTAAAAGGGGCTTTAAAATATAGAAACTGGAGACTTACAGTTGCTTAGGTCTATCTCAAAAAGTGATTGTGACAATTTTGTTTATTGAAAGACAAGACAAACTATCATGAATGCCAGGATTCAAGTCAGGACTCAAGCTATAGCCATAACCCTAACTCTGTTTAACCATAACTAGAGTCCTTGGTCGCATCCCGACTTTAGTCCTGACTCGATCAGACCTGCCTTGAATCCTGTCTCGTATTATGTCCAGAGACCAGTGGCTTGGTATTTAGTTATAGTGATGAAGAGACTGTCAATAACTTTTTAGAAACACTTATGTTGCCTGAAGTTGCCTTCAGTCACCTTAAGTCACCTTCAGAGCTCCTGCCCATAAATATCAAGAATCCGGCAACAGAACCGAAATTTCATAATTCATTTTATTTCACCTAATAGACCGCCTGGGTGAACTGTTTTTGTAACGAAGGCTATTTTAGGCTGTGATTGCGTGACTTACGTCACAGTTATTTCAGATCAATACTCCTTTGCGTGTCATTCCCAAAGTGATCGGCATTACCTTTCATTCGAACCACGAGACCACGAGCTAGAGACACGTTACTGATTGTAGAAAAAAGATAGACCAAGGATCGTTATAAATACTTGAGTTGTAGACCGGGGAAAGAGGTATGTCGTACATTTATTGTTTCCTTTTATTTAGATCTCGAAAGGCCTTATTGTGATCGATTGTAAGCAGATCTGTTACGTTTAAGAAGATTCGTATTGTTTAGATTACACGCCCCACGTGCCAGAGTTAAGATCATTTCAATTTGTTTAGATTTATAGTAATAGCTTTATTTTCTCTCATTAATTTATTTTCTCTCATTATTCATAAAGATATCAACGCACGCCACGTTACAGTAAAACCTCTTCCAAAGTAAACAGATCGATCCAACTGCTTATTGGAACATGAATAGACTGGCAAATTAAAATGTCCAACTCTGAAGATTCCTTGGGAAAACAAACTATTAGAATTAAGACTTACACCGAAAAGGAATGGAATTACCACATGCAATTATTCGAAGACCAAAGTCCATCCGCTCAGTGAGCGCGGAGAAAGCAAATAAATAAACTCTCAAATATCCTAGTGGACTCAATGAACGTATATATTTTAAAGACTGAACGAGCGTTTCTGGAAACTAGCATGGAAATCTTAAATGCCGCTAATGATAGGCTGTATGAAGCACTAGATGAGAATTACGATGCAAAGAAAGGACCAATGGTGAAATTTAAGAAACTCCAAGTGCTCTAACCAGGACTCGCAAAACTAAAAATCAAAAGGATCATCAGTCGCTTCTTTGTCTAAGCTAACAAGAAAGACCGCTATCGCCGCAAATGTCTCTAGAGTAAAAACTGAACTGGAATTTGCCAACACCAAGACGCAAAAAACAACGGCCCTAAAAGAGCCTGAAGATGAGCTAAAGAGATTCAAACTCGCTAAGAAATTGGCACTCACAAAGGCTGAAATGGAGGCAGTCATGAAAACTGAAGAAGATGGGGGTGGTAATTTCATTGGAAGAGAAAATTTACCGGAAGAGATTGACAAGTACTATGTTCTTTAAAGGTATCTTAAAACACAGGCGTCGTCTGTTGCAAATGCTGGAAATTTGACTGTGGAGACAAATGTACCATCAATAAACGAACCTTTGGAAGAAAACTCCAGCAACAAAAGTACCCGTGTTAAGGAAAGAGCCAGTAACTACTCTCTCGCAATTGAACTCTGCCAACGAGATGGATTGCTCTTCCGACAAGAAACCGGTGATCTAAACTTCGAAGTCACTGAATCCGTTGACACCCGAGTTTGAAGCCAGTCCATTTACCACACGGCTATTCTGCAGACTCCAAACCATTTGGATACCCACAGCCGAGACAAGAACGAGAAGTTGCATGGACGACGAGTAATTCAGCCCGAAAGTCAACCGTCGAAGACTCACTCCCTAGATTAGCCAATATCTTGTCCCAACGGAGACTGCAAGATATGCTTCCGCTTCCCGAGCCGGAAATCATTAGTGGTGATTTGTTGCACTATCCTGTATGGCTTAAGTCTTTTGAGACATCATAGAAGGACTGACCGAAAAGACGTCTCAAAGATTATACTATCTGGGAAATACACCACCGGAGAACCAAAGGAAGCATTCAGCAGCTTATTATTGTTGGAAACTGGGGACGCATATAAACAGGCGAAGAAGATCCTGTCTGATTGATATGGAAATCCCTTCCTTGTCCCTGAAGCCTATAGAAAGAAAATTAACGAATGGCCCAAGATTCCCCAGAATGATGGAACGAGCCTGTGCAAATTCTGACTTTCTCATCCACTGTCAGACAGCCATGAACACAGTGAGGTACCTGAAGGTTCTGAACGATCCAGACATAATCAAAGGATGGTTCGCAAACTTCCTCGCTACCTTATGGATTGTTGGAGTCGTGAAGTAGACTGTTGGCTTAAGGATGAAGATCAACGTCACAGAGAAGAAACACGCGATGTAACTGATGGTGAAACTTGTTATCCTCCATTCTCTGAATTCTGCCGTTTCCTTCAAAGAGAGTCGAGAATTGCCTACAATCCTGATACAACAGTAAGATCACACAAGGAAGAAGTCAGGAAAGAAGACTCGGATAGAGGGGGGTCAAATGGCTTTAATAGGAAGAAACCCCAAGAGATAGGCGCCCTTGCAACTGGTTCTCGTGAAGAAGAGAGCAGAAGCGCTAACAACGGAAAGGAAAGGAAGTCAGAAGCTACCCCTTGTCTGCTGTGTAGGACCCCTCATGATTTGGATGTGTGCAAGCAATTCCTGAATAAGTCTATAGCTGAACGAAAAGATGTCTCAAAGGCAAACGCACTTTGTCTTGGATGCCTGAAGTGGGGACACATGAAACGAAACTGCCGAAGACGGCTAGTGTGCAAAACCTGTGATGGCTTCCATCCGACATCCCTTCACAGCAAACCTGTTCCTAATCAAGACAAGCAAGAAAGTGGTTCAGGAGATACACCACAGGCCACCTCGCACCGTGTGAGCCTCTCCGATATGAAGAATTTTAATTCATCCTGCATGCATTCCTTACTACTTCCTGTATGGCTTCACCACAGAAAGGATACCGACAACAAGTTGTTAACCTACGCACTTTTAGATGAACAATCTGAGGCTTGTTTTGTGAAGGAAGATCTCCAAAAATTAGACGTAAATGGACCAGAAGTCGAGCTGAAGTTGTTGACAGTCCTAGCAGAGGTGATTAAAAGTCGAAGGGTTGAGGGCCTGGTTGTCCGAGGTTACAGGGAAGATGTGGAAATTCCCCTGCCCAAAAGCTATTCAAGATCTTCTAAACCAGCTAGGAGAAGCCAAATCCCAAGACCTGAATCTGCTCTTAACTGGCCACACCTTCAGAGAATTTCAGAGAAGATCATGCCCTTAAACGAAGACGTAGAAGTTGGCCTACTCATTGGTCTTAACTGTTGCTGTGCAATTAAACCGCTACAAGTGATTCCAGGAGGAGATGACCCCTATGCAAAGAGAACTGCCCTTGGATGGGAAATCATAGGTGCTGTAACATGGTCAAAGAAAGAAGATGTTGAAACCAGGAGTGACATTTCATGCAATCGTATCATAACCTGGGAAGTCCAAGCGACATCAGACAGAAAGATGTGTCACTTTGCGTTCAAGATGCACGTGAAAGAAATGTTCAGTCCAAAGGACGTGTCAAAATGTGTCAAAATGTTTACTTTCGATTTCAACGAACAAGCTGATGAGAAACCTCTGTTCATTGAAGACCGAAGATTCTTAAAGATAGTGCGTGAAGGTGTCTTTCAACTGGAGGACGGCCACTATGAAATGCCTCTGCCTATGAAAAGCGAAAATGTAGAGCTACCAAATAGCAAGGAACTGACCATGAGTCGCCTTATGAAGCTGAAACGAAGTGATGAGCAGTTTCAAACGGATTACAGGACATGCAGGACATCATATCCAGTGGTTCTGCAGAGAGGGTCCCGGTTGACGAAACATCCACAAAGAACAAACAAGTGTGGTACATCCCACATCACGGAGTGTACCATAAGAAGAAACCAGGAAAGATTAGAGTCGTGTTCGACTGTAGTGCTGTATGTGATAGCCAATCCCTGAACCAACAGCTACTCCAGGGACCAGATCTGACGAATTATCTGACTGGTGTTCTCTGCAGATTTCGGCAGGAACGAATCGCCTTTATGTGCGACATCCATGCAATGTTTCACCAAGTAAAGGTCAATGTGGAACACCGCAACCTCCTAAGATTCCTGTGGTGGGACAATCCAGAACTAAATGGAGACCCTGTATAGTTTTGCATGACTGTCCATCTATTTGGTGCCACGTCATCACCGGGATGCGCCAACTTTGCCCTTAAAACTACTGCAGACCAGTATGAAGAATCCTGTGGCAGGGAAGCAGCAGACTTTGTGAGAAGAGACTTCTGTGTAGACGATGGACTGAAATCGATACGATCCGTTGAAAAGACCAAAGAATTAATCAAGAACACCAAGTCTTTATGTCAAAAGGGAGGCTTTCGACTGCACAAGTTTACTTCGAACAACAAAGAAGTCATTAGTTCTGTTCTATGAGAAGATCGAGCAACAGACACAAAAGATCGTCACCTTGTTAGTGACAACACTGCCATAGAACATGCTCTGGGTGTTCATTGGTGTATAGAATCCAACATACTCCAGTTCAGAATTGTCATGCAAGATAAACCCCTATCAAGAAGAGGAATCCTTTCAACAGTTAGCTCAGTGTTTGACCCCCTTGGTCTGGTTGCTCCATTCATTTTGGTGGGCAAGCGCATCCTACAAGAACTGTGCTGTGACGGTGTTAGCTGGGATGATGAAATTCCTGACAACTTAAGACCTCAGTGGGAGAAATGGAGAGCTGAACTTCCCATTTTAGAAAGTCTCTGGATAGCAAGATGCCATAAGCCCCAGGAATTTGACTAAGTTAAGAATGTAGAGCTGCACCACTTCTTGGATGCTTGTCAGAATGGCTACGGGCAGTGTTCCTATCTCCGTTTGGTTGATGACAAGAACCGCGTACATTGTACTTTAGTGATGGGAAAGTCATGCGTAACTCCCTCAAGCCAGTAACTATACCCAGACTAGAACTGACAGCTGCACTCGTCTCATCAAAGATCAGCTGCATGCTGCGGAAGGAGCTGGAGTATGCAACAATGAAATGAGTCTTCTGGACTGACAGTAAGATGGTACTGGGTTCCGTTAATAATGACGCCAGAAGATTCCATGTATTCGTTGGTAATCGAGTTCAAGAAATACATGAACAGTCATCGCCTCACCAATGGCACCACGTCAGTACCAAATCCAATCCAGCGGACATAGCTTCCCGCGCTGCTGGAGCTCAAGAACTGATTGACAACCCTTTGTGGTGGGATGAGCCAGAGTTTCTCTGGGACTTGTGTGAAGACTGGGATTCCGTCGATGACATAGCTTTAATGAATCCTGATCACCCCGAAGTCAAGAAAGTCTATGTGAGAGCTACCCAGCTCCAAGAGCCAAGGCTATCATCTGTACTGGAGCGTCTGACATATTTCTCGAGCTGGCACTGAGCAAAGAAAGCGACTGCTGTCTGTCTCCGACTTCAACAGAAATTCCGAAAGTCAGCTGATGGCCTGTCCTAAGTCGAGGAAAAGAATGTAAAGAAACGAGACAAAGGGATTGCTAGCTATAAGCCAGTCGATGTCAAGTAACTACGTGCCGAGCTGCAAATCATCAAGATAGCGCAGAGGGAAGCATTCCCAGAAGAAATTCAGTTGCTTAGAGATGTCAAAGTCAAACTACAAGACAAGAAGACCTGGGGGGAGCGCTACTTTAACCAAATGCTGAGGGTAAACTCCAACCAGTCGCCTTTACCTCAAACAGCCTGAGCAGCACAGAACAGGGCTACTCGCAAATTGAAAAGGAATGCCTTGCCATCTGCAATGCGTTTGGAAAATTTGATCATTGGCTCTTCGGCAAATCAGACATCACAGTGTACACAGACCACAAACCCCTCAAAACCATCTACAAGAAACCACTTCACAAGTCACCCGCATGTCTTCAGCGAATGCTAATGAGACTTCAGATATACGTTCAGCCTACGGAACAAGAAAGGTACAAGCCTTCATATAGCAGACACACTATCTCGCGCTGCTCTACCCACCCCAGTGCACGCAAAAGTAACAGGGTTTGAAGTGTTCCACCTTGAACTTGAACACTCCGACAATGACCTCACCCCCGACTCACGGATGTCACAGAAGAACTCCTCAAATCAGAAACCAAGAAGGATCAAAGCCTGACTGCTCAACAAACTATCACCTCTGGCTGGCCTGACGACAAACAACACCTGGCCACCAACCTACGCCCATTCTGGACCTTCAGACAGGAACTAAGCATACACAATGGGATCATTTACAAAGGCCAGCAAGTCCTAGTTCCACAGTCCATGCACTCAACAATGCTTGGAAAAATACATGCGAACCACTTTGGAGCAGAGTTGAAGATTCGCATGGCCAGCGAAGTCTTATTCTGGCCAGGCATGAGGAAAGCCATTTCAGACATGTGAGACACCTGCAGTGTCTGTGCCCAGTACAGTAGAACTCTTACAAAGGAACCCATGAAATCGTTACCAATTCCAATGCAGCCGTGGCAAATTGTGAGCCAAGATATTTTTACCCATGAGCAGAAGGACTACCTGGCTACTGTCTGCCATTTCTCGGATTGGATAGAAGTAAATGAACTCCAGGACACCCTCTCTGCCACAGTAATAAACAACACCAAGGCCCACTTTGCACGGTTTGGCATACCACAAATCTGCCACACTGACAATGGCTCACAATTTACAAGCAAAGAATATGAGAACTTTGCCACACACTATGGATTCAAACACACAAACTCCTCACCCTATCACCCTAAAGGCAATGGCAGGGCAGAAGCTGCTGTCAAAGTGGCCAAAGCAACACTGAAGAAGTCCACGACTTCCAGACCGCAATGCTCAATTACAGGAACACACCACCTCAGGGACACACATATTCACCTGCACAGCGCATGCTCTGTCGACGTACAAGGACGACACTGCCAACACCGAACCACCTCATAAAGACTTCACCGGTGAACCTAGATGTTGTCACTCAAGACCTCACCCTGAAGCGAGCAGCGAGCTGCGAGCAAACGCTACTATGACAGCTCACCAACCAAAGTACATCCCGAGCTTGCTGTCGGCTCAAGCATCTAGGCGAAATCTCCACCTACACAGAGGAGTCAGCCATGGATACGTGTAACTATCGTCTCCCAGGACACACCCAGATCATACACTATTCAGACACCAAACAGCAGAATCCGTAGAAACCGGGTTCATATCACGCCAACAGTTGAACAGTCTCCCCCACCAACACAGACCACCCCTCTGCCACTGATCCAGGAACCACCACCAGACAACGGCAACATCTCCATAGGACTACAAGCAGAAGAAACTGTAGCCAACAATCATCCTCCTGCGCAGACTCTACCACAACACACAGGAACAGAGACTCTCAAACAATCGGACTGAGAACCTGGCAACTCTAGCTAGCCAAGACAAACCTCAAGAACCCACTCCTCTTGGGAACACAAGAACCAGAACGAGGATAATCAAACCTCCTTTGAGGTTAAAAGACTATGAACTGACCTAGTGGTCTACATTGACTGCCAATTGTTTATTCTCTTAGGCCATTTACAGCACCCATTGTTGTAATTGCTCTGTACTGTTGTTATACTTTAAAAAAAAGGGGGGAGATGTTGGGAACTAGTGTTGGGAACTAGTCCTGAGACTCCTCTCGGTCCTGATCCGGGATCTAGACTGGATGTAGCGAGAGATCGCACATGGCAGAAATACAGTTTTCACTTGTTGTTTATACTTCGTCTGTTCCTTGCTTCTCATAATACACAGCGCCAGACTAAGCCTCCCGCTTGCTTCTTTGCAGCACAAACGTCATGAAAGCTCCTGGAGACCATAAAGGCTTTTTTGTTGCGAGTGATAGTGGGGCAGCTCCTTACTTTGTGGCTGTAAAGGAAAATGGAGCCTGCATTTGTCAGTGTAAAGGTTTCAAAACTACTTCCCTTTGTTCCCATTCACTTGCTGTTGCCGACCATGTTGTCAAACTGGAACAATACCTTTCCTGGATTCATTCTCGTAGTGGCCCAACATCACAGCAGCAGTGTCAACATCCACATCCAAGAGTACGGGGAAAAAGCCTGGCAAGACGTCACATGTTAGGCAAAGTAGAACAAGCATGTCATCAAGAAATGATGACAGCTGTGCAGAAAGGCGCCCATACGTTGAAACTGCAAGTCCCCAAAGTGAGTAGCTGTACCACTTTAAATGGCTAGACAAGATGACAGCTTGAGTATTCTGCAAAAGGAAACTTTGACCTTTTGATTCAAGTTTGCCACCACCTCAATTTCACGTGGTAGTGACAACCAAAGAATGTCGTTGTTGGTACGATAAATCCACTGAGACAACAAAAATAACCAAGAAACCCGAGGCAATACATTACTGTGTTAATCCCGTTTGCTTCTCGTCAAAGAATGCCGAGTTTCAAGTGTCTCTTCATTTGGGCATAACTTCGGAAGATTGAGAAAGGATGCTTGACATCCATAAGAACTTTCTGAAGCCCCGGAACTGGAACTGCAATGGCAACATCAAACCCGGGGAAAAGACTTTGGAAAGAACACAGTCTAAGCACCACGTTACAAATATTTAAGCAAACCAGCTACAGAACTGCAACATTTGCCAAATGTGCAGCTCTGTAGAGGCAGCTTTTTTCCGAACTATACTCGCTAAAAGAGGTCAGGGAAATGCATCTCATAAGCCGTGTCAAGAAAATAATCAGACTGATAGTTTATGCTCTTGTACGATTTAAACACATCCAATAATCTTGACCTGCTGTACGATTCTTATGACAGTTTTGACTTCGATGTTCTTGAGGATGACTAGTGTTTGTCGGAATTCTGCTTCCATAGGCAGGATATCCCGCTTCTAGCAGAGGTATTACAGATATCAGATCTTATAACCTGCTACCAAAGAAGCATTTGTAGCGGATTGGAAGCCCTTTGTATTCTCCTTAAAAGAGTGGCATATCCTTGCAGATATACGAATATGATAGCCAGATTTGCAAGACCCGTTCCAGTGTTATGCATGATAACCAATGACATGGTGGACTTCATCTACCAAACACACGGCCACAGAATTGAGCAGTGGAACGACGTGGTTCTGAACCCACAAGGGCTCGAAATGTATGCTGCTGTGATCATTGATAAAGGTTCTCCCTTGGATAACTGTTTTGGTTTTATTGATGCAACTATGAGGGCAATATGTAAACCAGAACAAAATCAACTAGTCTATAATGGATACAAACAGGTACATGCAATTAAGTTTCAGAACGTGGCACTTCCAAACGGAATTATTGGAAACATAGATGGGCAAGTAGGTAAGATACATACAATACATGTACTACATACAATACATATACTACTGTTTCACGTTGGCATGTTCATGGGACAAAGAATAGGATAGCCAACAACCGGGCAACTCCCATACAAAAGTGACAGGGTTGATTGTCCTACCATTTAGGGGTTTAAACTCGTGGTTTGATACCACTAATAGTTTTTGAATAAAAAATGATCACTGTTTAATACCTTTTCGGGTATTTAAGAGAGGCTTTTTTCCTGACCGGACATCAGTCCAAAAGGGATTTTGCATATTTTGTCCATGGATAGTTTATGGTGTGCCATTTACTGTGGTATAGTTATTTTGTTCAAATTATGTTTCAATTTCGTAAAAAATTCGAAAAACCGTTACGGCCGTACATTGTGGTTCCAGAAAATATCCATACCCCCCCACGGAGGATTTTTTCACTTTGACCCCCCACCCCCCACGAATTTCCGTTCCAGAGGGTCTCGCCGGACACCCCCCACCCCCTCGGAAATTCCTTGATTTTGCCACATGGTCCCCATACCCCCTGGAACATTCCATAAACGAATAAATGCAAAAATTGAGTTATTTCTTTTTATTCTATCACCTTGCTCCTTTTATAAATCTCCAGCCGTTAAGTGTACACGTAGATTTTAAAAACGTATTAATTGCAGAATAAATATTTTCTTACGGTAAACTTTTAAATATGAACATTCAATTTGCCCGCATCACATTCGATACTAATTTTTATCGTGCATTAAAAATATATCGAAAAAAACATATTTGTTAGGTTCAGAATAAACTTGTTGGGCTATGAGGCGTCAGAGCTGTGTGATAAACTTTCAGAATTTTCCCTAAAATGAACACGGAAAAGTCTAGACAATATGCAAATACGACCTGTTAATATTGAAGTGTTAATTAACAAGCAAACGAAACCTAAAATGTATCTCATAAAAGCTCATCATTAGATTCAATCATTAAAGGAGACTTTCACTCAGGAATAAAAAAAAGACTGAAGGTAAGGCGTTTAAACAATTTCCAGATGTTTTACACGGTTGACTTTTTAATTTTTGCATTGTCAACACAACATATCAAATTACTCTACCCGCACGCTAATTAGATTTATGCGCACACATAATTTTAACTTTATAGACAAACTTCTAAAAATACACGAGTATTAATTTCCTTGATATTTTGGTATATTGCAGGTACGAAATTTAAAAGAAGCCATATATTTGTGAGCAACAAGATATGCGAGAATTTTGGAGTGTCTACACTTCAGCAGAGATAATTTGAAAGCCACTAGTTGTCACACAATATTTTTTAGATCTTCCTTTAGGAAACAATCTCATCAGTGAAGTCATATGCTTTGTCCTTGTAGTTTACATTTAAAAGTTAATTCAATATTGTTGAACCATGCATGAAACACATTTCACAAACCTTACGCAAACTTAACAAAGGTAAGTAATTGCATCGCCGCTCTTAATGTATATATACAGCTGAATATTCTTCAAAACAAACGCCCTGGCGAAATGCTTGCCAGCCGGTCAAGACATCTTCAAAATAGTCCCATTATTTGCAAGCATTTTATAAATACCCTTAGCCTATCCAAACTATTTTTAAAAAATGATAAGTGGTTCAGAAAAGCTCTGTGAGCGGTGCGAAAAAAAGATAAAAAAAGTGCTGCTTTCAATTCGTGTATAAAAAGCTTGACCAGCTGCCAGTCACATTTAGCCACAGCAAGATAAAAACAATAACAAAACCTTTTGGGATGACTTAGCTCCTAGTTTGATTGCCTCGCTTAACTACGCTTACAAGGCAGGAACGCTTTCGGTCTCCCAGAGACGAGGAGTGATCAAACTAATACCAAAAAAGGACACTAATCCGCACCTTATCAAAAACTGGCGTCCCTTAACTCTCCTTAATTGCGATTATAAAATAGCTACGAAGGCCATCACAAATCGAATAAAATCAGTTATTCCACAACTAATTAATAATGATCAGACTGGCTTTTTAAAAGGCAGATTTATCGGAGAAAATATAAGATTGATTGATAGTGTCATAAATTATACAGCACAACAAGAAATCCCTGGTTTGTTACTTTTCATCGACTTCGAAAAAGCTTTCGACTCCCTGGAGTGGTCTTTTGTTAATCACACGCTACAATATTTTGGTTTTGGCCCCTCCTTAACAAACTGGGTTCGAACTTTTTATACCAACATTGAAAGTTGTATTTTGAACAATGGATGGTCGAGTGATTTCTTTACTTTACAAAGAGGAGTTCGGCAAGGCTGCCCCCTGTCGCCCTACTTGTTTATCCTGTCTGTTGAAGTGCTAGGGAAATCAATTAGGGCTAACTCTCACATTAAAGGTATCCCTGTTAATAACACAGAAATTAAAATAAGTCAATACGTGGATGACACTACATTGATCCTTAACGGCGAACAAGAATCTTTATCAGCTGCCCTTAATACTATAGAAAATTTCGGCTATGCGTCTGGCCTCAAACTTAACGACAAGAAAACTGAAGCCTTATGGATCGGGTCAAATGTGGGCTACAACAAAAAACTCCTCCCAGAGAAAAATTTTAAATGGCCAGAAAATAAAGTTAAGTTTCTCGGTGTTTGGATTTCAACTAACCCAACCGTCACACTAAATCTAAATTACACAGAAAAACTGGAACAAATAAGAAATCTTCTAAGCTGTTGGAAGTACCGACGGCTAACGTTAATTGGCAAGATTCAGGTTTTAAAGAGCCTTGCTTTATCTCAATTGACGTATATTTTAACCCCTCTGGTAACAAACCAGAGTTTTATTGGCGAGATAAACAACATTTTTTACAGTTTTCTTTGGAACAACAAGGGTGACAAGATTAAGAGAACCCTTTTGATAAGCAACTATGATCATGGCGGACTAAGGATGATCGATTTAAGTTCTTTCAATAAATCTCTTAAGACTATCTGGATACGTAAATACCTTGATACGTCAAACCACGGGAAGTGGAAAGAATTTATCGAGCTCGATCTGGGAAAATATGGTGGAAACCTTATCTTTAGGGGCAATCTTAACAAGTCTGACTCTCTCAAGATAATATCAGTTAAAAGCATCTTTACAAGAGAGCTACTACAAATATGGTCTGAAGTCAATTTTGAAGAGTTTGTTAAAACCAAGGAACATTTTCTTGAGCAACCCATATGGCATAATTCGCTAATTAGGATCGAAAACAAGCCCGTCTTCGATAAAAACCTCTTTTCTCTAGGAATTTCAAAGGTAAAGGATTTTGTGAAAGAACAATACAACTTCCTTTCCTACACAGATTTTATTGAAAAATATAATTGTCATTTCCAACCTTTAAAATATTTTGGACTCATATCTGCCCTTAAACAAGTCATAAATAATAGCATCACTCAAAATCCTACTCTTTCAATCCCAGAAGATTCACTTCTTACCTTATTTCTTAAGAACGCAAAAGGAACTAAGGTCGTCTACAAAAAACTTGTCTGTAAAAAAACGTCCACCCCGGTGAGAAGTCAGGCGAAATGGAACAGTACGGTCTCCCAGGAGGGATGTGTTGCTGATTGGAATGCAGCATACACCTTGGCTTTCAAGTGTACTAAAAGCACGACTCTTATTAATTTTCAATATCGATTTTTGCATAGAATACTTCCCACAAACTCATTTCTGACAAAGATTGGTATCACGCATGACCCAAACTGCTCCTTTTGCCGTACTACTGAGGAAAATCTCGCTCATCTTTTTTGGCACTGTCCAAACGTTCAAAATTTTTGGGGAACCTTGACTGAAAAGCTTGCTGATTTCGACCTTATACCTAGAGACTACTCGATGGATATCGCAGTTTTTTTAGGCCTAAAGACGGATACCTCTAAATTTTCTCTTCAGATAAACTTCTGCTTTCTTCTAGCCAGATATTACATCTGGGGTTGCAGACTCTGCAACAGGACCCCTAAGCTAAAAATGTTTTTGAAGACCCTTCAGTCCCAATATAAAATTGAATTGTACAAACGAGTACCTACAAACAATCCTACAAACAAGAAATGGGACCCTTTGGTCCCACTTTTCAATGGTATTTGTTAGTTTTTAACTGGCACATGTATATATGTTCCCAAATTACCAGCTCTAGAGACGGCTTTCTTGTAATTGTGTGCTGCTCCAATCAAACTAATGGTTTTTGTGACCAATTAACAGTTATGATCTTTGAGAATATTATATGTTACGTAAATTAAGAATATTATAATTTACTTTACGTTTGTTTTAGCTTATGTTTTTAGTTATTCTCTTTTTCTACATTTACTTGGTAACGTAACTGTGTAATAAGTGTAATTGTAACTAGTGTCTACTACTGTTGTTAATTAGTTTTTGTATTGTATTATTGCATTAAGAAAAGTATCGTATTGTAAGTAGCGTAAGTATCGTATTGTAAGTAGTGTAAGTATCGTATTGTAAGTAGCGTAAGTATCGTATTGTAAGTAGCGTAAGTATCGTATTGTAAGTAGTGTAAGTATCGTATTGTAAGTAGCGTAAGTATCGTATTGTAAGTAGCGTAAGTATCGTATTGTAAGTAGTGTAAGTATCGTATTGTAAGTAGTGTAAGTAAAAATTAAAAAAAAAAAAAAAAAAAAAGATAAAAATAATAGTCAACAAAACTTAAGTGACGGCACGGATAATTCCATCCGAAAAAGCACCAGTTGCATTCAAGCTAAAAACAGAACGATCTTTAAAATAGAGAATGTACAACATGTCATCATCTTCGTCGTATTTCTGAACCTCCCCGCGATACCATCCCGGATTCCAGCTTGTTCCTTCCAATTCATCTTCCGTCCACAAGACATCCACTATAGTTCCCACATGCGTGAACTGATTCGGAGAGTCTGCAGAGTCCTGTAGTTTTGTTGGTTGCTTTCTTTCTTTCAGAACGCCGAATGCCAACAGAGTCACTGCTATTGCTCACTGGTTCTTTGACCTCTCTACACTTTGTCTTTACGGCAGGTTTCCTTTCCAACTCACCAATCCTTTCTCTAACCTTTTCCTCTTGTTTAGCAACTTCATTTCTCCAATGGTTCAAGGATGCTCTGTAGGGCTCGTTTTGAACGGCCGATCTCAATGGCTCGGGTCTTGTTTTTCAACAAATCTCGTAGGCAAGAGTTCCTGGTCGTCAGATTTTCCTCTTTGCCGAGTGCAAATGTTCTTGAGCGACGGATAAAGGACTTTCCCACCTGATTTCTGTAAATCTCTTTTGCAACTGTAACGTAATGTAAAATACACAAGCGTTCTCTTGAAAACGCTGCCTCTGGATGATTCGCTTTAAGAAGTCCAACCCTTGCAATAAGTTCTTCCTTTGTACCAACTTCTAGAATATTATGGCGTCTCAGTATTGCTCTTAAGTGGGCAACGGACAACTTCATGAGACCTGCTGTAGAACTGGGTATTGACGACATCTTGCCATCTTGCCATCGTACAGATCATCAGCACTGAGCAGTTTTCTCGCTTCACCTTGCATCTCTACAATTCGCTGAACCAAATCGTACTTTTTTCCAGTGGAAATCAGATTGGCCTCAGTACACTTGTTCGCTAAAGTTGCCCTGCTCTCCTTATAAAGAGGGTGTTGCTTCCAGGTTTCTCTTTTCAAGTCTACTTCTTGCTCCCTCAGTTGTTTTCTGGCATTCTCAAAGTATTCCGTTGCTTCCTCTACTGAAACCCAGGCCAGAAAAGCTACAGCTTTCAAATGTTCTGGCGACGGAACAGGATTCGCGTGGAAGCAAGTGTCAAGAACTTTGTCTGGTAAAAAGAGACCAGGGCACTCATCCCATGGCCCAGTTGGAAAATCGAGTCTTGTTTCGTAGCTCATGTAATGAAGCTAGCCAGAATCTTCCCATCTTTTAAAGTCGGGCAAAGGTTGTCGATCAAACTGCTCCAGCACCTTTCCTCCCCTCCATGAATCGTTATGGCGGAATATAGACGTACTGTACTTGTCAGTACAGGCTGTTCTGAAACATTTTAGTGTTCGGTAATCCTTGCGGTAACTTCCGATAAAATCCTTGTCCACACCCCAAACGTTCTCAAGATATGCCATCATGGCATTGTTTGTGGGCCTATAGTTCGTTTCATCCTCCTCTTTTCTCTCATTAGACAGTAGACTAAATGACTTAAGGCTTTCTTCATCTTTGAAAATAAATTTTTCTTCCGGACCAATACCTCTAAAGCACTTGATTGTTTCTTTATTGTACACTCCTTTTCCAATACACTGGATGACTTCTTCTGCCATCTTTTCCATATTTTCCTTGTGTTCTTGACTTCCTGGGGTCGCATTCTTATGAACCATCTTTGAACAAAAAGGACCGTGACTTGTTAAAGAGCTGTTTTCGGATGTATGGACACGCTCAACAAAGTTCCTTTTGCTCAAATACTCGGCGAACGATCTTTGAGTTACCTTATCTAGATCCAGAAATTTTAAAAGCCGAACTAGGAGCACTTGCACAAGGAAACTGCCAGGGGCTTCTGAAGGTCCGTTATCGACTACAAAGCCCACGATTTCTTTCAGCTTTCCAATTTCCGGATTCCGAAAGAACTTATCAAGTGAAGGTATTGTCATTAAATAGAGTATTTCATTGAAAACGCAAAACACAGTTTCTGGCTCGGTTAGGGATAAATTGATGAGAGTCACTGCCTTTCCCGTCCTTGTAACGTTTACAACGGTCTCAGTGTCTGGAATAAGTAGATCGACATTAGATATGTCCATGAAAAGGTGGGTCATGGGAGTTACCACATTTACACGAGACTGATCGAAGGAGTGATCCGGTGTTTCGAAGTTGGACCAACTTTTTCCAGGTTTAAGAACAGGAGCAATATCTCCGCACACTATACACTTCGCATCTTTAGAGTCAAGAAGAAATCCATTTGCGTTCTCAGATGCTGAGTCAACAAGGTAATTTACATGAGACGTGGACCAGTGCACGTTGATTGGATAAATGTTCTGCGACGTGTTGGGTGCCTTGTGCAAGGATACATCTGCATTTACTCCCTTGCCGTGATGGTGGTGTTCTGCCTGTTTCGTACCTTTCCTGTAGTTCATTGTATACGTATACAAACAGGACGTGGATATGTTAAGTCTGGCTTTGTTTTCGTTAACATCTCTTGAACATGTCTCATTACAGCTGCATTATTGGCAGCTTTAAACAGCGTAGTATCCAACAAGCGAGGATCAGCTTGAAGGCCACCTCCTCCACGAAGAACCCTGTCGCCTTCTCCGAATGCAAATTCTATGTATTGAGCAAGTTCAGGGAATTCTTCGCATTTCAGCCGTCATCCTCTTCCACTGGCGATCACTTTTAATTTTTCCTTTTTCGTTCTTTCTTTGTCTTTTTGGATTTTTCTGTGCTGCTGTGAAACAGTTAGATCACTTCTTACAGTTTGGCAGCTTTGGCTGATGTCCTTGAATCGTTTTAAATTTGAATCCAAAGTTGTATGATGTCTGCTAACACTCCCTTTGAATTTTTTACCTTTGATAGAAACGACGCTTTTCACGCTTGTTATCTGGGCGATAACAGCTTCCATGACATCTCTGTCCCTTTTGCTGTCCAAGTATTCCAAAACCTCACTGAAATTGTCCTTTAACCGAGAGTGTACAGTTTTCTTTACTTCGTCTTTCCTGAGATTTGCTAAGGTGTCGCTGACAGTTTTAACAACCTTTTCAATATTAGTGTCCTTCGCTTCTACAATAAACGCTTTTTGGTCGATGTATATCTGGGCAATGTTCATGTGTTTTGACAGTTTCTTGTACGTTTCAATCGGACAGAAGTAGGAACTTGCTTTTCTATTAACAAGGGTAGCTTTCTTCTTCTTATAAATTCCAGAAGCTTTTGAAGTTTCCAAGAGAATACTTCTTTGCAGTTCCATACCAACATCAAGTACAGCACAAAGTTCAGCATGTCTTGTTTTATCTGTGCAAGACTTCATTTCCTTTTTGATCCTTTCCAAATTTTGCTCAAGGGATCCCTCTACCTCGCTTCTACACAGACCGATAGGCTTCGTGTTGTCATACACCACTGGTACTTGTTGGCGTCGTTTGGTTCTCGATACATTATGATTTGCTTTCTTATTCTGCTTGTGATAAAAATTTCGAGAAGCGCATGGGAATGGTAGCATTGAACGGTCATTGACGAATTTCAAAGCAGCTTCCCATGGTCTGTATACGTTCCTTTTTGGTGGGGAACAGAACTCCACGGTGGAATCATTCATTTCGAGATCTTTTTGTTTTCTTTTCTTTCCATCAGTTTGACGGTTTCTTCCTGGTGTTAACGACTCTTTTGTGACTGCCTGTACAGTGTTTTCGGTAGAATCCTGTGTGCTGTTTTTCTCTTGCCCTTCCTGTACAGTGTTCTCGGTAGAATCCTGTGGGCTGTTTTTCTCCTGCCCTTCCTGTGCAGTGTTTTCGGTAGAATCCTGTGCGCTGTTTTTCTCTTGCCCTTCCTGTACAGTGTTCTCGGTAGAATCCTGTGGGCTGTTTTTCTCCTGCCCCTCCTGTGCAGTGTTCTCGGTAGAATCCTGTGCGCTGTTTTTCTCTTGCCCTTCCTGTACAGTGTTCTCAGTAGAATCCTGTGGACTGTTTTTCTTCTGCCCTTCCTGTGCAGTGTTCTCGGTAGAATCCTGTGGGCTGTTTTTCTCTTGCCCTTCCTGTACAGTGTTCTCGGTAGAATCCTGTGGGCTGTTTTTCTTCTGCCCTTCCTGTGCAGTGTTCTCGGTAGAATCCTGTGGGCTGTTTTTCTCTTGCCCAGCCTGCGCAGTGTTCTCGGTAGAATCCTGTGCACTGTTTTTCTCTTGCCCAGCCTGTGCAGTGTTCTCGGTAGAATCGTGTGCGCTGTTTTTCTCCTGCCCTGCCTGTGCTACGTTCTCGCTTGGTTCTCGTGCGCTGTTTCTCTCTTGCACGGCATGTTCTGCGTTGTCGCTTGACTCTTTAATTTTTTCAGACTTAGAAGTGGTTGTCTTTTGCTTTCTTTTTTCCTGATGTCACCATTGCTTTCATTATGTTGGGTCCATCTGAACCTTTTTCTTTCCTTACCCAGGTTTTCATGTCTATCTGTTTTTTCCCTTGCAAACCCTTAGCGCCCTTGTTTTTCTCAGATACTTGGCTGCCTTCGCTCTTTTTTCTTTTTACTTTTGCATCCTGAGTTACTTTCTTGTCATGACATTGTTCAAACGTTTTTCTGCCTGACTGCTTTTTGGGTTGGTTTGTTCGGACAACATCAGCCCACGATTTTGTTTCTGTTGATGTTTTACTTGTGCTTGGTAAAGATGTGTTTTGCGATTTAACTGCGTCATCACCAAATTTGAATAGTGGCACAAAGTGATTGACTACAAATTCCTTGGAACGATCCGACCAACCTCGCGTATTAGTCCACAAAATTCGTACAACTACAGAACTTGAAGAATTATACCCTTGCCTTGGTTCAAAAACATTTTCGTAAACTGGGAGAAGTTTGTTGTTCTGATAAGGATAAACTGTTTGAATGGGAACTCCGAGAACGCTTGCAAGAGCCATAATTTGCATAGTTCCACTGTAGGAATAGTTTATTGATGTTCTCATGATCTCGTTTTGAAATGCTGCATCAAAACCCTTCTTCCCAAATACGGAAGACGAACTTTCATCAAAACAGGTAAGATCAAACAAAGTGTCAACAGACATAATACCTGGACCTTGTCCTGCTTGTCTTCCAGCATGGTAAGGGACTTTGGCGTTTACCGACACGGGATGTGTCAAGTAGAAATCACTGTTTCTGGCGAGCTCAAGGCACATGTGCACTCGAAGTTCAACTGCGCGGCTTTCATTCTTACAAATAGCCAAACTAGCAGAGTTAAATAGACAGTTGTCATCTCCAGTGCTGCGAATAGGGACTAGATCTGCGTACTTCGAAGGAATGATGTGACAGGAGATTTGGTCAATTTGGTGTTGTCCAAAATGCGTGGAAAAAAGGCTTCTTCGACGCTCCAGTTACAATCACCCCACCACTTGTCCAGTTGTTCGCATGTATCACAGAATTTTCTGAAAGCTCCCCTATTGGTAGCTAAAAGCTTAAGATCTTTGAATGCCATACCGTTTCATGCGTAGCAAGTAAGGTTGTTACTGATACGGGTATAAAGTATCAAATGAAAGCAAGTAACTGACACCTAATTAAACAACAAAAGGTGCGATTAATTTCTGAGATTAAAGTTACTTGCGGCAAACTCGTGAGTTATTTCCAAGCCCGGGTTTCTAAGCAGGGCTTCTCTATTTTTTTTTCTCCATAAGTTTTAAAAATCAAATATCCGACATGATGGAAACGGGGGCAACTGACGAGTAATACGGCGAAAGCCTATGTGTGGAACAGCCAAAAAAGAAAATCTTGTTTGTTGCTTAATGAACATCCGGTCAGCGGGAATCCGTTCTTTTATAATTTATGGGTGGATCATTTTTCTAACACAATTGAAGCGTATTTTTTGTCACCCTATGCCACCTCCAACTGCCTGCAATCAATAATTTTCCAGAGTATGCCGCCGTTTCCATCATGTCGTATATTTTGGTTTACGTAAACGAAAGCAGCTCTTGCTGTGTAGTTGCTGAGAATACTGATGAAACACTAGAATCTTTTCGCCATGAAATGAAAGCTCAAGTCGATGATGTTCTCTGTTTTCCTTTTAAATTTACGCGACTCGTTAGTGGCTAGCGTGTCACCGTCGGAATAAAACAAGAAGCAGTCATCAAATTGAAGCAGTGTATTGAAGGAACTGACGAGCCTGCAATTTGGTTAATTCGAGACAAAATCAAAGCGCCAGGCAGTTCTGACATAACCGTTGAAGCTTCCACCTCTCAAAATGCGGACACAGAGAAAACGGATTTCGACTCACCACCACCTAAAAAATCTAAAATTTCACAGCAGCCCACGCTGTTTGATTTATGTTCATCCGGGCGATCAAGACCGAAAGATCCTTATTCTGCAGCAAGAGCCAGAAAGATTAAGATATACAGCCAAGCAGAAATTGCAAACACTACAGGCATGAATAAGGCGTACAGAGAGTTTTTGAATGCTAAAGCAGAGGAACTTTGTCGTAGTAGCGCATTAAGCAGTTTTAAACCTGGAGAAATTCATGGAGCAATAAATGTTTCCTGGATTCTTAACAAAATCAAGCTAATTAAGGATGAAGTAAGCATGCTAAAGAAAGAAATAGAACAAGAGTGTCCAGATCACTTGCTCAATAAATTCAAATTATCCAGAGCTACTTTGGACAAGAACATTGGACGGGTGGAAAACGACGAGACCTCACTGCGGCAACTCCAGGACAAGCTAACAGTTGCAAGAATGGAGTTGATTGATTCAAACAAGTCTCAACGCAAAGATGCGCAGAACAGAGTGGCTGACATCGAGAGAGAAGTGGACTCTAAACTGTCCGACCTTAGAAAATCTCAGGACGCACTGAGAAAAGCCATTGGTACAAGACGAAGCCTTCTCCAAACACTGGAAGCTAACAGAAATGATTCGTCGAGTTTTTCCAGTTCAGAAGGTGAAAACAGCTCAGTAGAAACTAAAGATGAAGACTAAAATCAGCCGGGACGAGACTTTGAACTGCATAATTTAGGAAAATTTATGAACTATAAAATTATGTAGTGTTTCGGTTTTGTTGGTAGCTAGTTCGCTGGTTTACTGTTAGCAAATTTGCATGTTATAAATTCACTGTAAATAAGTTTGGTTGAATGTTAATTTGCATGTAAACACAGGATAATTACAGTGTAGTTTGGTTATAATTGTGGCTTTGGCCACCAAATAAAATAATTATCTTCTAGTTTTTGTTCCTCAGTTATCGAGAGGCAAACATGAGTCTTCACCTCACGCGGTCTGTCAAATTCAAACCATGTGTCGCACGAGTGATCACGAAGTATTTTGAGATTTCATAGAGCAAAGGCTTTTTACACGTACACCCGCAAAGGTTTTGCGATATTTTTTTTCAAGCGGAATGATTTATCGGAAATAAATATTTCTACAGAAGGCCGGGACAGCTACCCTAATTAGCACCACGTTTGGCCCATTAAATATGGAAATGTCGCGCCTTTTTGCTGTCGCAGAATAAAAAACTTTGTTTATTGATAGTCATCTTCCGCTATCATTCGTGTGAAAAGCTGATTCAAACTTTGGAATTTGACACGCAAACATGCAACGTTTGATGATAAGCCAATTACTGAATTAGAACATGTTTTTTCTTCGCATACATGTATTTCCGCTTTGATACAAGCAACAGTCTTGCTCGCGATGCGAGCAAGACTGTCGCTCTATTTCTTTTCACACACTTTCACTAGGGAGCCTGTTTGCAGGCACATCATTTGAATAACGCTAGGAAAAAGGTATAATTACTTTTATTGAATTTTGCGGGAATGAACAGTGAACGGAAGTGCACTTTATGTCGCTTCACGTCTTATGGAGTAATCCATATCGAACCAATATCTGCATCATGCTGCTCACAAGCACTGTCTTCCATATCCGAAGTCGAAACAATAACGGAAAAATATGAAAACGAATCATTCATTATTTCTGCTTGTCAAAGTTTCAACTGTTATGGCAATCGAATAAGCACGTAAGTATTTTTCGATTTGCACATTTTCAAAATGATTTCGAACCCCCTGGAAAGTAAACTGTTCGTGTAACCCCCTAACCCCTCGGAAATTTAGTGCTTTCAGACCCCCCTCCCCCTCGGAATTTCTGTGATCCTCCGTGGGGGGTATGGATATTTTCTGGAACCACACATTGCCTCAAAATGCCTAAAATGATAGCGATTTTCGTGACCACAAAAACCATGGCTCGCAAAAGCGCAACGGTAAACTAGATTTGAACGAGTTCAGATATTAAGTTAGGAGATATTTACCAGCAATTTGAGCCTAAAAAGAGAATTATAGATGTAATCCTAAATTTCTGGTGATCGAGTAAAGCACCTCTCAATGTCAACCCCGAGGGGGGTGTTCTGGCATATGTGGGGCATTTGAACTGTCTTGCTATCCCCACACTCCGGAATTTGACTGAGGGTCTGGGCCCCAGGGTGGGGATGTTTGATTTTTTCTGAGGAGGACTGAAACTGAGTCTCGTGTTGCTCGTGATGGCCATCTTGGAAACTGGTAGTTCAAAGTGGTCCTTGAGTGTGAATAAGCGGTCAATCTTTGAAGGTAAACTTGTTTTCGATGAATACACGTACAACAACTTGTTCTCACTTCTCTGCACAACTTACTATTGATAGAAAAACTCGATTTGTGGTTTATATTGAAGTTTTTTAAATTGGTTTTCAAAGTCAATATTTGAGAGTTGGAATTAAGAAGACGAAGAATGCCTCTCCTAAAAGTTACAGACCAACGAAGGGCAACAAAGTACTGCAAGGATTGTGTTGAAGACGGTGGGGTGATTTGATCTGATTTTACCAGTTTTTCTGGCCAGAAGGTGGGGATTTTGACCAAAAATTATTCTGAAAAGTCAAATGCCCCCATATGCCCGAACACCCCCCTTGGGCTTGACATTGATAGGTGCATAAAGATAGCTCACATTTCGATATTTAAAAATCTCAGTTTAGAGCACTTTTCCAAAACATCAATTTTATGTCTGGTATAACTCAGATTAACTCACAAATTCGGCTGCAATATTTAAAAGTGTTGTCCTTACCCAGAATATGAAAATTAGTCTGGTACTTTTCATCGCTCAAAATCACAACAATGGTCAACAATGGCTTGTCAACACCTTGCAACAATCAATTTGCTCTCCTGGAAATATAATGGCCAAAACTCGAACAAAAACTTCACAAAGTTGATTTGTAGCCTATTTTCCTATCAAACTGCTTCTTCAATCTTCAATGCCAAAGGTCAACAAGCGATGAAATATGGCCTAGGTCACGAACATCTGGAACACCACATTACTTGCCACTTTCTGCCTCATTTCACATTTGAAACTGCTCTATTGTACAACAAATATATCCCCATGAATGTCCCAGTCACTTTGAGGGCTTTTTGTAGAGGGCTTTGTTGAAATTAATATCAAACCCTGACAAGCTGACACAAAGATCGCGAAAGGAGTTTGTTATGTTATTGGTGTCACGCAAGAAAATATTGCTTTATCAATGATCTTTGTTCCTTCAAACATGAATGTGGCGGGCTGGTTTCCACAAAAGCTGTCTCGTAACGACGCTATGCTGTCACCAAGATGCCGGCAGATTGTCTAGACGGAGTTTAGAGGTGGAAATGGTCATTTTCTTCTCCTCTGTTCTCACAGTCTTTACCCAGAGTCCCAAGACTGTTTGTCCCAGCAGTCGGCTGTCCGTGCTGTTTTTACCCTAACGATGAGGGATTTTGATTTTGCCAACGGTGTGGTCATGCTAGATGTGGAACAGGTCCACCCTCGTCTCAGTCCTTGAAAGCTCCTGTAGACCTTCCGATCCACGAATTGAAGCTCGAAGGGAAGACTTACTGAGACAAAAACAGTCAACTCCATATTGTAGCCAAGAGTCGTCTTTGGAGAGAGAGTTTGGAACATTTTTGCAGAAGTTGTCGCCGCCTTGAGATCTCCACTCAGCTACCCCGGATGATGTTATCCGTTTTCTAATCTGGAAGGATCATGGGGGTAAAACGAAAGTGCATGTACACATGTGTCCTGCCTTTGGGACCAAGAGGCCTTCTAAGTGCCCTTGGCCGACGCGATTGATATTTGGGACCATGAACTCCTTAATTAAAATAAACTCAGAGCATGTTCCGGTTATGGTAACCCCGCAGCATCGAGAAGGGTGAAGGTTTATCTCACATCGGACCGAGCGGGTGATTTAGGCAGAATGGAGACCCAAGAAATTCTATATTTTCCACAGTGAGGATGGCCTCCTGTTCAACCATATGTGACCTGATTTGGGAAAACGTACACTAACGGATATCCGTTTAACGGCTTAAAAGCGTTTGCTATCCGTTTAGCATCCGTTAAAACGATTTAAAGAAGCGTTTTATCTGTTTTTTAATCCGTTTGATAAATTTAACAAACCGTTTTAACGGTAACACTAGTCCGTTCGAACGGATTCGCCATCTGTTTTAACGGCAATCAGGTCATCCGTTTAATAGACTGACCCTGGCAAAATCAATCCGTTAAAAGGGCAAGAACTGCATGCGCTCTCGTGGAATCGATTGAGTTGCGATTCAACGCAAAACAACAGCTTCACAAAACATGTTTGAATTATAATTACGCAGCATAGTCTATCATCAATCGACTGATTTATTGACATGACTGGTAATAAGCTCTCTTGTTTACAAGTTTGTATCACAGTGAATCGATTCAAATTCGCATACTAGCATTATAAAAGCTTGTCAAAGTGTCTTTGAATTGATACATTTTTATGGAGAAAAAAAAGCGAAAACTTTGATGGCCAGGAACAGCTGAACAGCTCACGTAAAGTTTTGAACGGATAGCCGTGAATCATAGCCGAAGACGAGAAGACAAAAATTCATCCCCGCGTGGCAGACGGAATTAATTCGCTGTTATCCTTGCAGCTTCGCTCGCCAAATTACGGCTGATAAACGTTAAGTGACCGGCTTGAACGGATAGCATTCATGAGCTATACTTTTGTTGTGCGACATTTGTTGACACAAGGGAATATAAAAACCATTTTCAGCTCACATTGCTTGTTGTTATTTTAATGTATTTTAATACAGTCATCTAGCCTGCGAATACGGCCGCTTTTGACCGCTCCCGGCCGCTAGGAGCGTTCATGCGAGAGCTCCCTAGCCATTTACCCCGAACATTTAGCTCCCACATTTAACACGTTTTATCATAAACACGGGTTTTTTATTATATGTTTCATTACAAGACTCCAATATGAATAACAAGTTAGCGGGAGTACATGGCGGTGTCACTAGATTCCTTTGCGTAGCTGAATAAACATCGCTCACAAGAACCGCTTCATGAATCTAAACAAACGTACAATATTATGGATCTGCAAAGTGAAGAATAACATTGAAAATTGACGAAAGTTTTAGACTCCCGTACGAATAGGAAATCGAAGTTGGCCGTACGGGAGTATTCTTTAACGGGAAAAATTTTCAAGTGTCACGAAATGAGTCGCTCGCGTAATATACAGCACAGAGACTCGGCAAATTAGTCTGAGCCAAATCAACATCGCTTACCAGAAGCGCTTCGTAACACTAAACAAACATTTAATATTGTGGATTAATAAAAGTAAAGAATAACATCGAAAATGTACGAACGTTTTGGACTCCCGTTCGAATAGCAAATCGGAGTTGGCCGTACGGGAGTTTTCTTTGACGCGAAAAAATTCTAAGTGTCACGAAATGAGTCGCTCGCGTAGTATACAGAGACTCGGCATATTAGTCTGAGCCAAATCAACATTGCTTACCAGAAGCGCTTCGTAACACTAAACGAACATTTAATGTTGTGGATCAATAAAAGTGAAGAATAATATCGAAAATTGACGAAAGTTTTGGACTCCCGTACGAATAGCAAATCGAAGTCCGCGTACGGGTGCCGTACGAATAGCCACTGCGTTAATTAATCGAAATGGCTATCCGTTAAATGAAAGTTTTAAATCCGTTTGAACGTTTTGATGAACCGTTTAACGTTTATGCCTATTCGTTTCGAATTTTACCCAGCCGGTCGAACGGTTTGTGAAACCGTTTTAACGCTATTGCGAATCCGTTTGATAAATTTGCTTGTCCGTTCGAACGGTTTGGGAAACCGTTAAAACGCTTTTCATGGCCGTTTGCTATCCGTTTTGTGTACGTTTTTTCAAGCCGTTTAACGGATATCCGTTAGTGTACGTTTTCCCAAATCAGGTCACATATGTATACAAAAACGCTGCGTGGTGGCTCGAACAATTTAATTTATTATACGGTGTGGAACAATAATTTGATTGTCATGTTACGGCGATACAGGCTTATATCTCCATTTGTGACCTATTGACAGTTCGCTTGCGGCATATACCGTTTTCGTCCATTAAATTCGTCGGGGGGATTAGGGCCGCCCCGTTTGACTCTTCGGCAACACAGGCTCGTCTTTCTTTTTATCTTCAGTACCTGCATCTTGTTAGTGTTAGTTGGGTCGCGTAACATTACCCTTCATGGCTTAAGAAGTGGCTCTGCAATTTCGTTGGTGTTAGATGGCACTCCTATGTCTGATATCCTTTCTCATGTGGGCAGGAAGACATCGAAAACAGCGGAACTTTCAATTAAGTGGAATAAAGTATTCTGTCCGGGAGGACCAAGTGACGACCTTGGATTTCGTTGGCCTCCTGAGCTTTACAAGAAACGAAATAGTTTGACAAGATTCACTACAGCTTTTGGCTCTTACATGTAATAAAATCTTATATTTCTGTAAAGTTGTAGATGTATACTTATCCACGTTGGGGATTGGAGGGGAATTGGATTTGGGAGGTGAATTTAGGATTGGGAGTGTTAAGAGGATGGAGAGAGGTTCGTACAGGTTAGATCTGGGGTACCACGGGGACCTGAGACAGGGAGAACTTGTCCCATACCTTAATGCTAATTAGTCAGAGGAAGGGATAGGGTACTATTCATACTCATGTAATATTTATTATCCCACGCAATGACGTAATTGGCATTATATAAGGTAGAATAATATATGCAAATGTGTCACTTCGCAAAGATTTCCATGGAGGGAGTCAGCCCTCCGCCCCCCACCCTTTCGCTGACTACATTAGTACTCTGTGTCCCTTGTTGTACTCTCAACAGGAAGAACTTGTCCCATACCTTAATGCTAATTAGTCAGAGGAAGGGATAAGATAGTATTAAAGGTGAAAAGAGGTTAAAATATCGTAATACAACAAAACACACATGACGGGTTCGATACCCCCAACCCCCCTACTCGCACACACCACTGTAGCATGGTGGGGGTATGACTTTGCTTGTACTCCTCGGCGGATGAAAAATAAGGTGTCTTCGGAAGATGGGTTATTATTGTTGCTTCAGGAAAAAAAACGAATATTTTATACACTGTAAAGCAAATAGGAGCCTGCGTTTCAGTCTGTATGTGATCAGAAACACACTGTTGCTTGTGACCCCTGTGAGATGCTGGCTTCAGCAATTCAAAGAAATAGAGGCAGGCTTTGCTGCACAAGGTGACAACATGTCATCCGAGGTGAAGGAGGAACTTTGTTTCATACTAAAACAAGCCAAAACTACAATCTTGTTGTGGAAATCGTACCTATGTGCTCGGTAAACCAAGATGTGGTGAGCATGGAGGTTATGGAAGCACTAGATGAATCTTCAGTGTTATTGATACAAGACTGGGCAATGAAATATTTGCACAGAAAGTACATATAGTCCAGTAACATTAGACGAAATATGGGCTCAAAATGAAACAAATTGCAACAGATGTTTTATCGGTTTTAGATAGAGAATGTTATTGTGAATAACATATCCAAAATTGCAAAAAATCCCTTAAAGGGAAAGTGCTAAAATTTCCACTTTAAGGAACACCGGCCAGGGGTTTTGGGTATACAGTATCCGTGGCCTTTTTAATTCAGGTATACGGTATTTTGCTGTCGCAATACAGGTAAAAAGTATATCCTTTTTTCTGAATTTTTGGTATTCGGTATATAGACACAAGTTTAATGTGTTTTTTTGTCAGTTTCTTATATATGACGAATGATGCGCCAATACGTGCTTAAGAATAATCACCTTCTCCAGTTTCACTGAATATTTAAGTCCTTTATTTAAAGACTTGAATATTATTAAGCTGTCTGATATTATTACCCTTCAACTTGCAGTGTTGATGTATAAGTTCCATAACCAACTTTTACCTTCTGTTTTTGATACTTTTTTAAATTCTGTTAGGAACATACATAGTTATAATACTAGGTTGTCCTGCAGGATGATTTATGTTATCACAAAAGCCAGAACAAATTATGGTATTTTAAACCTAAGGTTCCAGGGTGTTAAAGTTTGGAATGATATAAGTGATGACATCAAGCTCCTTCCTCTTAAACGTTTCAAGAATATGCTGAAGTCACATTTTATTGAGAAATAGTAATTGCAAATTTATCATCAATATATTTTTTCTGGCTTGCCGTTGTTTAATACTGGCACAGTTAGTTGCTTTTTGGCTGCCTTTTTCCTTTCTTTTTTTGTGTTTGTTTTGTGTAGCTGTGTGTTGCGTGTCGACCTGACCTTTAATAAAATCATCTATTAATAACCGAAGTAAGGCTGCCCTATTTTTTTAGCCTTCAATGGTTATTGTAACGCCATCCCTGCCCTTAGATGTTTGGTCACGCATCACATGACACTTTGTTTTTCATACAGGACGTTTAGGGGCTCCTCGTGGGGCAAGAACGTTTTAGAACGCTACCAGAATATGTTTGGCTTTACTCGAAGCAAGAGTTTGTAATTGACTTCGCTCAAAGCAAGAGTTTCACATCAAAACTAGGCAGTGTACGTCTTCTACACGAATATCTTAGAACGTTACAGTCTTTGACGGTCCTTACGGTCCTTACATCCCAGGTTTAGCCAATAAACGGATTTGATAAGTTGGATTGTGTGGGTTGTGTCAGACTTTTCGGTTCTAGCAACATCAGTTTACTTGCGCCCCTTTTCAACACAATAGCGGTTGCTACAGTCAAAGACTTGTAAACAATCGGAATTACACTACTGTGGATTCAGGACAGCACAAAAACAAACACGTAGATACGGGAATCGGACTGACTTATCATCGAGCAAAGCGGTGTTGAACTTACGCCAGGGATAGCGGCGGAAGAAATGTTTGGCTCAACAGGGAACGAGGTTAGTGATTTGCCAGTTATTTCACGGAGAAATGTTTCTTCATCGCCAAAAATAATTGAAATCTCATCGAGTAACAATGCAGATATTGATGAAGCTTCTACACGAACTAACACTAGGCCCACGACCCTCACGGCCAAAGGGCGAAAACATAACTTTGACTTAAAGAAAAGCGCCGCGTTGTCTAAAGACCGCGAATTTCGATCAAAATTAATAAGTTTTGAGGAACTAGTTAACTCCCAGTTATCACAAGATCCAAACGAAATCCAGAACAAAATTAGACTTCTGGCACAACAGTTGGACGTTGTAATACAAACTTTTGATGAATGGATAGAGCTATCGGATGATACAAATGAAACACAGCGTGCTATGAGCAAACAAACATATCTGCTCGACATGTGGAAAACAGTTCATGCCACAGCTATTAAAGAAATACATAAATTACAGGATGATGCAGGATCTGTTTCTTCGCGAAAGTCACATCTCTCACGTGCCTCCAGTAGGTCGGGATCGAGCGGAAGTTCATGCACGGAGACGCTCGTTAATGTTTGTGCTAAAAGGGCTGCCTTGGAAGAGAAATTAAAATTCTCGACGGTCATTGCAGAACAGGAACAAAAATTGGAGCAGTTAAAGATCAAAGAGAAGCTCAGGGAAGTTATCGCACAAGAGCAAGTTTATCAAAAGGCCTGCATGGAAGAAGAAAATGAACAATCACCTATACTGCCTACCGAAATTCATGATCCGATTTCAACCTTCCTTGACAACAAAATAGGAAACGGGGCGTCCACACCAGGACCCCTTGCTACACCACCCCATGGTCCGGAAACATCGCATGTAGCTTTTAAAGCAACAACGTTTACGTCACCTACCCAGTTTGCTCATACTTCCTCACTGAGACCTCAAACTACTCCTCTTCCAATATCACAGGAATTGCCTATCTCACCAAACCAAGTATCTCAGAGCTCGAACATCAACACAACAATCAACTCTGAGTTTGAAGGACAAGCTCCTCCAATCTATACACAGCCGTCTACAAGCCAGTTAGGAAGTACACTTCGTGGAAATGCTCCATCTTTTATGCCATCCCTACCTACATTCAGTCTGTTCAGCTACACCACGACATTATTCATTACAACTGACAGATGCTCTAACCAAAATGAGCCAGTTACAGCGCCTACCACAGGCTAAACCTCATGTCTTCAAAGGTGATGAGCTGGATAAAACCAACTTCTTTTTGTGGGAAAATGCCTTTGATAGCCTGATCGATTCAGCACAGGTGATGCCACAGCAATATACATGCAATACAGCAATACATGTTACACCAATATCTGGATGGGAAGGCAAAAAAGGTTGTCGAACAACTTCAGTACTTAGTGGGAAACCCAGACCACGCCTATCGACAGTCGCGCAGAATTCTCAAGGAACGTTTTGGTCACCCGGCAATAATCAGCAACGATTTTGAAAAAAATTAGTGGCCTGGCCAAAAATTGGACCGAACAATGCAACTGCCTTAGAGGAGTTCAGTGACTTTCTTCAGCAAGTAAAGATTGCCAGCAAACACCTTCACAGTCTCAAAGTGTTTGACTACCCCTCTCAAATCCAGAATCTCCTCGATAAGCTACCTGTTTGGTTCAAGACCAAATGGTCGAACAAAGAAGAAAGAAGGCAAGGAAGCATTCCCTTCCTTCAAAGACTTCGTCGAAGAAGTTTGTTACCATGCTGAACGTATGAACATACTGCAAATTGCCCAAGCTTCAGGGACGAATACTTGCACCCAACCAAATTATGTCACGTCTTTTAACCGCTCACCTCGCCCCCGACCTTCAGGTTTGGCGTTAACTTCCACCAATCCTGCAAACAGCGACAGCGAGTCAAACTCTATCAACGAAGATGAGTCAATCCTCCAACGTGCTTTCAACTCAAGCTCAACAGCCAGACATCTCTAAAGAGTCTGCAACCAATGTCTATTGCTTCTACCACAAGATGAAGTCTCATGGGATGAGTGACTGTGAGCAGTTTCTGAAGTTAAGCTACGACAAACGCAAAGATTTTTTAATGAAACACAGGATCTGCCTCAAGTGTGTCAGCTCTGACAAGCACATCTCCAAAACCTGTGACAAAGACAAGTTAGAATACTGCATGGCCCAACCAGACACAAAAGCAAAGACACTAGCCAAGTAAATTCTGCTCGTTCTCAAGTATGTGGACCAAATCAGTCTGCATGCTCCTGTGCTGGAATAGTTCTCCTCAAAGTCTTCCACCAAGACAACCCCTCAGTAAAGGTACCCACCTATGTAGTACTGGACGACCAGTCAACAGATGTCTTTATTACAGACCCCCTTCTTGAGCAGCTAAACATTGAAGGCCAAGAAGTAGCCCTCGAAATCAAAACGATTACGGGCATAAACAGTGTACGCACTCAGAACGTGAATGGATTACACATCAAAGACATTGATGGTCGACACACGTCTATGAAGATACCATTCGCGTTTTTCACGAGAGAAAATTCCAGCCAGCCAGGAAGATATTGCAACGCCAGAAGTAGCCAGATCGTGGAAGCACTTAGAAGAGATCGCTCACTACATGCACCACGATCCTAATGTGAAGATAGGCTTGTTGATTGGACGTAACATTCCAGTTGCTTTCCAGCCACTACGCATCATCTATGGCAAATATGAGCCTTGGGCTGAACAATACAAATTTGGCTGGACAATCATCGGCCCCGTATGTCTTGCCAACAGGGAGGACAGTGCAAACCATGCAACAGTTAACCGCATCACATCACATCATACAGCGAGAAGATCCTCAGAACCTTTTCAATTTGCCAACCAGTAACAGTTCCAAGAACCAATCTGTAGTCTCCTTCGCCACAAAACGCCATAGTAAAGGTGTTACCTCTCCCCAGCAAATTAAAGAAATGATGCAATTGGATTATAGTGAACTTCGTCATGGCCGAAACATTCCAGGCACTGAGAAGAGCGAATCCGTTGAAGACAGACGCTTCAACGACCTTCTCACCTCAGGCATTCACACAAATGAAAAGGGTAACTAGGAGATGCCCCTGCCACTAAAAACAGACATCGTGACCATTCCGAACAGTCGAGATCAATGTTTGAAGAGACTGTTAGGCATAAAAAGGAAACTACTTAAGAATGGCAATGTTCAGAAGCATTATATTGAGTTCATGCAGAAACATTTTGACAGGAATCATGCTAGCCTTGTCCCACCAGGCGAACTCAAAACTGCAGAAGGAAAAGTTTGGTACCTTCCTTTATTTTGACATCTTTCACCCAAAGAAGCCAGACCAAATTCGAAAAGTTTTCGACTGCAGCGCCATTTCCCAAGATCAGTCTCTCAACAAACATCTCTTACAAGGACTGGACATGATGAATGGTCTGGTTGGTGTGCTCACACGATTTCGAAAAGAAGAAACAGCAGTTACATGTGACATTGAACAGATGTTTCACAGTTTTTACGTCAATCCCGAACACCAAGACTTCCTGAGATTTTTGTGGTTTAAAGATAACGATCTAGACGGCCAAATTGTTGAGTGTCGCATGAATGTCCACCTGTTTGGGGCTGTCTCTTCCCCCGGCATTGCCAATTTAGTCTCAGAATGAAAACTAAAGCTGGCCAAGAACAGTTTGGTCAAGAAGCCACAGAATTCTTACAGAATGATTTCTACGTAGACGATGTTCTGAAGTCTTTTGCCACACCTGAAAGTGCCATTAGCGTCATCAAGAATGCTCAAGCCGCTTGCACAGCATTCAACCTACGCTTACACAAGGTCGCCAGTAACAGTAAAATCGTGCTGGAGGCCATACCTGTGAAAGACTGTTCCAAAGAGTTGAAGGACCTCGATCTACGTCATGATACTTTACCAGTCCAGCGCTCCCTGGCCACCTATTGGTGCATTGAGTCCGACATCATCGGATTCCGTATAGAACTTAAGGACAAAGCCCTTACTCGCCGCGGAATACTCTCAACCGTCTGCTCAGTTTATGACCCGTTGGGCATAGTAGCACCAGTAATCTTAGTTGGAAAACAGTTGCTTCAAGAACTCTGCCGAGATGGCATTGATTGGGATGATCCCGTACCAAACCACATCCATTCACGATGGGAAAAATGGCGATCGGAGCTACCACTTCTAGAGAACATCAAAATTGCAAGATGTGTAAAACCCTCTGGGTTTGGTGAGCCGGTCACAGTGGAGCTCCACAGCTTTTCTGATGCTAGTGACGTGGGTCTCGGCCAAGTTACCTACTTACGTCTCGTAAACAGTTTGAATGAAGTACACGTTAGCTTTCTGATGGGTAAAGCTCGATTTGCACCGCTAAAGCCAATGTCAACTCCACGTCGTGAACTGCCGCAGTGATTTCCGTAAACGTTGCTTCGATGCTCAGCAAAGAGCTTAAGTACAAGGATCCAGTGGACGTTTTCTACACTGATTCCTCTGTCGTCCTTGGCTACATACGCAATGAGGCAAGACGTTTCCACACTAACGTAGGAAATCGTGTTCAGCACATTTGCAACAGATCAAAGCCACAACAGTGGCATTATGTTACCAGCTCAAGCAACCCTGCCGATGGTGCCTCAAGGCGCATTACGGCTAAGCAACTGTCGGAGCATGAACTTTTGGTTAAAAGGCCTGGACTCCTTATGGCACAGTCACATAGCAGTGGTAAACTCTGATCCCGTTCCTGATTTAAATCCAGAAGACGAAGAAGTAAAGAAAGTCAAAGCTGCCCTCTTTTTCCAGCCACAGAGTGTGCGAGACTAAAGAAAAGAAAGCATTTCCTAAAGTTCTAGAATTGGAACACTTTAACCACTCATCATCCCTCAGTCGCCTGAAAAGAAGTATTGTTCGCATCCAGAGAATGATCAAAAAGAATCGTCCGAACAAGCAGTATAATACAAGGCCTGTTTGTTGTCCCCCAACAGTAGAAGAACTGTGTTCAGCGGAAGAAGTAATCCTCAAGTCAGTACAGTTCTGGCATTTTAACAAGGAGATCCAAACCCTCCAAAACCTTAGCGACAATGATGGTATGTTCCAGAACTGACACATCGCCCACACCAGAAATGTAAAGATGAAGCAGACCAGCTCACTCTTAAGGCTTGATCCCTTTCTTGATAAAAAGGGTATTCTTAGGGTAGGAGGCCGACTTAAGAAAGCTGCCTTGGCTTTTGAAACAAAACATCCTATCATCTTGCCCAAAAAGAGTCACGTGACAGAACTACTCATCAGACATTACCACAGTAAAGACCAACATCACCAAGGCTGTGGTATGACCCATAATGCGCTTCGACAAGCCGGTTATTTGATTATAAACGGCCGCTCCTCTGTTTCTAGTCAACTTCAAAGATGTACCACTTGTTGCAAATTGCGCGGATATGCTCAAGTTCAAAAGATGGCAAACCTTCCTGAAGAGCGTCTGACACCCGCCCCACCTTTCACATACAGCAGTATGGATGTTTTCGGCCCTTGGTACATAAAAGAAGGCCAAAAGACACCGAAACGCTGGGGCTTGATTTTCACGTGCCTTTGTTCTCGAGCTATACATCTGGAAACTTTAAACACAATGGAAACAGATGCGTTTATCAACGCCCACAGGCGCTTCATCAACCGGAGAGGCAAAGTACGAGAGTTGAGAAGTGATCAAGGGACGAATGTCGTGGGTGGAAAGAACGAATTACACGCTGCTTTGAAAGAAACACCAACTCAGTTAAGAACTTTCTCCTGACAAGATTGCGACCTGATCTAGTTCAAGATGAACGTGCCATCCGCATCCCATATGGGTGGCATATGGGAGCGACTTATTCGTACCGTGCGCTCAGTTACTGTCAGGCCTTTTGGAAGACCACGCCCAGCAGCTTGGTGACGAAGCTCTTCCAACTCTGTTCACAGAAGTAGAAAACATCGTGAATAGCCGTCCGCTCACTATTAATAACTTATCAGACCCAGATGCACCCGAGGCAATCACACCAAGTCACCTGCTTACACTTAAAGCTAAAGTAGTGTTACCACCTAGCAACTCCTCGCGACCCAATCTTTACTCAAGAAAAAGGTGGCGCAGAGTACAATACCTATTAGATCAATTTTGGCAGCGCTGGCAACGAGAATATTGCCTGCTACAGCAGAAACGCCAGAAATGGAACAATGTCAGTTCTAACAGTCTAGTTGGTGACGTTGTTTTGATTGGTGACGTCGTTTTGATTCGTGACGCATCCTGCCCTAGTAACCAGTGGCCACTCGCCAAGGTTACATAAGTCTTCCCTAGTGAAGACGGGCTCGTTTGGAGAGTCCGTCTCTTCGTCACTCAGTCTGGAAAAAAGAAACTATTTGACAGACCTATTCACAAGTTGATCCTCATTTATCGGCCAAATGAAGATGGAAGTGACAACTGATTCAAATGCTAAGAAGGAACCTTTATGACCGAAGTACGACCCCGTTGGGGAGCCTGAATTGATCATAGGAAAGATTAACACTGACTGAACTGAGAGAACACTTAAATTTCCGTTGTTTTTTGATCATTGTTATTTCATACATTTTAACAATGTCTGGTGGAGCCATGTAATGCCATCCCTGCTGTTAGATTTTTGGTCACGCGTCACGTGACACTTTGTTTTTCATACGGGACTTTTAGGGGCTCCTCGTGGGGCAAGAACGTTTTAGAACGCTACCAGAATATGTTTGGCTTCACTCGAAGCAAGAGTTTGTAATTGGCTTCGCTTGAAGCAAGAGTTTCACATCAAATCTAGCCAGTGTACATCTTCTACACGAATATCTTAAAACATTACAGTCTTCGACGGTCCTTACGTCCCAGGTTTAGCCAATAAACGGATTTGACAAGTTGGATTGTGTGGATTGTGTCAGACTTTTCGGTTCTAGCAACATCAGTTTACTTGCGCCCCTTTTCAACAGAATAGTGGTTGCTACAGTTATTATGGGCAGCCTGTACTCTATATTTAACAATAGTTTTTTTAATATAATGTCAATCAATGTGGAGTACAAATAAAGTTGTTGTTGTTGTTGTTGTTGTTATCGTATCGCCCTGAGGGCATATCGCCCTTGGTTCTTAGCACAGCCATTTCACATTCTGCAACAGATCATGTGATAAGCGATTTGCATCCATTTAACATGAACATGGCTGCCCATGGTCACGCTACTACATGCATTGTTCTATGCTTTGTTCCAGTCCCGAAACTGTGAGAAGTGGTCAACGTATATTACGATTGAGTTAAGAGAAATATTGACCGACCTTGCACCAGTGTTCAAGCCCTGATCAAATACCTACAAAACCTGTGGTTGTTCCTGTCAGCCTTCAATCTGACTGGAGCAACCACAAGGTTAAGTTATGATGAAACAATTACCCTCGTCCAGCATTACTATGTTTTTCATGAAGAAGCCTCCAGAGTATCAAGGGCTCAACTTCTCAGACCAAGAACCAGATGGAACACTATCTTCTGCTTCTTTAAATGCCGTGAAGATGATACTGGAAGGCCTCACCAGACTCAAGACAAAGGTCATGGAAATCAACCCTAACTTCATGCATCACATTAATGTTGAAGGCCTTTTAACTCTCTTCATCAAAAACTTATTTTCCAGCGGTATGAGGGTGGAAATACCGATACTCCAATGATGCTCGACTTCTGCATGCACCATCAACATGCATTAACGAATTGTTAAAGAGGATGACAGGTTCGAGCTACAGGTATTTTACAAATCCAGTTGCGTCTTACTACCTACAGCCTACTTTAGGCGACGTTAATATAAACGTTTGCGATCTTGCAAAGCTGCCCAAGCATTTAACTGGTTGTTTGTGCAAGAAACAGTTAGATGAGCTCCGCAAATGGGTACTTCAGTATGGCAAGAGTGTCAGGCAACTACTACACAGAATTTTTCAACTAAAGACAAACCAGGCACCTTGCCAGTGAATCCGTATGAATCTGCACCTCTAGAGCAACATTCCGTTGACTTCGACGAGCTCCTCAAAGAAGACATCCCCTCAAACCAAGGTACCAGCTCAACATGCAACATCGTCATTGCTGAATTTTCGTACATTGGCGTTTCACGAAGATGCAGACCACGTTCGGTACCAAACAGCCCACTTTATATTACAAAAATGTTACGTGACTGACAACGATCACAGCGCTTATGTTAAAACCGTTTGGTACACCCAGGACAGTGTTGACCATCTGTTGTTCAGTACTACTGCAGACGAGCATGCTATTCCAAACGAGGCAATCAAGGGGGTTGTCAGCAGCATTAGAGTTGTTGATGACGAAACTCTTGAAATAGATGAAGGGGAATATTACCTGCTCCTGGTTTTGCTAAACGGATCCACTGACAGCACCTCTCCCGATGAGGCTTTATGAACCTGTTGAAGAGGTCATTGAAGAGGAAGATGATGATCCAAATACCATACACACTGGTCAACAACAAAGGAAGTGGAAGAGGACAACGAACAATGCGTTTTTAATTTACTAAGATATGTTGTCCCATGACCTTCCGTACACCGAACGCTCTAACCAACGTGACTTAGATACATGGAGACTTGTGGCAAAGTGGACCCCCTTGATTTTATATGGCAGTCCCCTCTTCACTGGGCTGGCATCTAAAATAAGTGTAACTAACTAATCAAATGAAGAAGCAGAAGAAGAGGAAGACTAAATTTGAACAAAATGGCGGGGAAAGAAGAACAATCTTGTTCCTCTTGCCTTAAGAATACAAAATATACTTGTTTAAGGTGCCAGGAATACTTCTGTATGCCCTGTTCTGTTTTCGAGAATGATGAAAATGTCAGAGGCTGGAAAGTGGGCAGTTCTGTCGCATATGGTGAACCATGTTTTCGAAAAGTTATGGAAAAGAGAAAAAAGGTTGCAGTTCCGTGCAACTTGGTGGTTTAACACCATTTGCATGTTTAGGCGCCTTCTACTTTCACAGATGGCATTAGCAAGGAGAAATTCTTCTGAGTTGTTTTCTGCCATCTCAGCCATGTTTAATCTTCTTGGGGTCATAACAGTAACTGCTGACCGTAACGGGTTTTGTTAATTGTTCAGCCTTTTGGTTCAACTCAACTGTCAAATTTAATTATTTGGGTCGACCCCAACAGGTATTAGGTTCAGCACATGTAAAGTTCAATGTTTTAACCGGCCTCAGAGTCTCTGTTGAGTGGTTATTTGGTGATATAGCCAATCACTTTAATTTATAGACTACAAAAAAATCTTAAGATAGGGTTGTTATCAGTAGGGAAAATGTACAGTTTGTGCCTTACTGAGAAATGCTCTTACGTGCTTATATGGCAATACAACTTCTGAATTTTATGACTTGGATGCCCCTGCTTTGCAGGATTATTTTTCCTAGATGTATTAATTAAGAGATAGGATGGCAATATATGTTGTACATGTATACCTGTATATATCTCCTACAAGTCAAAATGAAATACACTTTAATTTTTTCACCTTTGGATAGGTTTTATCTTTACAACCTAGGGTATTGCCCATGTGCAGACTGGATTCTTTTTATATAATACATCAATATCTAGAATCAATCAATCAGTCTGTTTGTGCCGTTTGTTGCAGCCAAAAGGAACCAAAAGAAAGGTGATAAAGTAATGAATATTTTCATGCATATTAAAGGTGCACATCTCTAAGTTTTGAAAGTTTGTTTGAACCATACACTTTTTGAATTGTTACAGTGCAAATTTAAATGATTTAGATTTATACATTTGGAAACTGCCTTTAGAAATAAAGTTTGAATGTCTTTGAAACCTCAGTGAATTACTTAACTATATATTTTAACAGCTTTAGTGGAAACCAGCAGTTAGGCTCTTATCACAAAAATATAAGATGTCAGTGAAATATAATGATATTCTTTAGAATTTGTTCTTATTTGGTTGCTTTTCCTTCAAAGTAATGATGGTTGGGCATACATGTATTTCAAAAAAAAAAAACATTGTCATCCTCTACCCATGGGCGAGTTTTTGTAAAAAAGCTGATAACAAGGCCCTTGATACAATAACGACATCAATCACAGTGTAATTCCATTTCTAAATAATGTTGACAGAATGCATCGAACAACTGAAGCAGATGTTTCCGGATGTGCTTACAATAGAGTTAGAAGGTGCACTAGAGGCAGCCATGGGGATGTCAATCAGGCGGCAGATGTTATTCTGCAGAAATGCACTGAAGGTATTCTGAGTTAACTCTATTGCAATGTGATTCTGATAATGTATGATAATGTCATTGTTGAATGTTTTGGCCTCAGGATGAGAATCTGGCATGTTCAATTGATTTTTTATTAAGTTAAAGTTATGGTACTAAAAGGGGTAAACAATTTTTTGGCAAAATTGGAGTACTATTTGAAGAGATCCAGGGAAGAACATCCTAAGTGACTAGGGGGAAAATTTTCACTGAAATCTTGCTTCTCCCACATTACCATACTCATTACAAATTCAAGGTTTATGTGTAAAGGTTCAAGCCAAAGGGCGAGGCCTTGAATTTGAAAGAAAGCCCAAGCCTGAAGTTTGAACCTGTTCAATAACCAAGCCCTTTTCTCATTGTTTCGATGTAATCCTTCTGGGACATAAGAAAACAATGTTTCAGGCTCAGAGGCGACTTACATGTAGGATTGTAAAAATTACTTTGCATTTCAAATGTTGTTTTTGAGTTCTTGAGATTCATGATGAGACACGAAGCATGAGTTTTTGAAATGACCTCTTTAATAAATGAAGATGCATTATAATTTTGCTTATCTCACTAGACAATTCTTCGTAGGCATCTGAACTTTTACAAGCTTCTTCTTAATATGAATAATTATGGAATACAACAAACAAAACTATTAAAGATATTATTTCTTAATAACTTTAGGATAATTATATGACTGGGCAGTAAAGTCAGTAACTTTTATTTTACCCAAATCCTTCTGGACATTTTTTTGTTTATAATTCCCTTTGGGGAAGATTTCTCAAACTGTTGTTTCTTTTGCATTCAGTATTCTTGTTATTTGCAGTAAAGTTGAATTAAAATACAATATTCACTGATTAATCACTACCTTCTTCTTGGGTGAGACATGAGGTTTGGGTCACTGGGGCTGGCTTTTTTTATGCTTAATAACTTAAATGAAATTCCTTAGCTTGTCTTTGAATAGTATGTACATGTACATGTCTTTGAATAGTATGTACATGTACTAGCTGGTCATTCTAGTTTCCTTTTTTGGCTACTTCTTTTTTACGTTCATTTGCTTACCCCTGTGAAAATATTTATGAAGTGTCTTGTTATATTGCTGACTTTATTAATTGCTGGTGCAAGAGTAACGCACATGATAAGTTGTAGTCTCTTCATTGTACACGATGTTGAGGATTAAAGTTGTTTTTATGGGAACGTTTGCCTTCGGTCTCTCTTGGAGTCTTTAAGGAACATCACATAGTGTCAGAAGTAAAGTCCACAACTGACTTTTAGCCAAGTTTGTGAAATATTTTGTCTGACGTGACTCAACCTTTAAGACATACCCTACACAAAGATGTGGAATAAAATTGGGACGGTGTACACAAAAAGGCATTAAACCAACTGAAGCAGCTGATCACAAGAGAACCTGTCCTCAGGTACTTTGACGACACCAAAGAAGTAACTCTGAAGCTAGTAGCCTGTGGACATCACTGAGACAAAGAAGTTAATTTGAAATGCAAACGCTTGCAAGTCTCTGGACAAATGAGTGAGACGACATTGTTTAGAGAAAAGTAAAAACCTCACCCTCGAAACCGCCATTGACATGGGTCAAATGTTCGAAGCAACCAAGGATGGGATGCAAGGTATCCCGTACGAAATGAGCAGATCTGTTTTTTCCCTGCTGCAGATCTGCAAACAGGCCTGCAACAGATCTGCAGATAGTCTGCTGATAAACTGCAGATCAGCAGCAGAATGTCTGCAGAATGTCTGCAATAAGTCTGTTGAATCTGCAGATGTTTTGGAGCCTAGGCTAATTTTAGATCATGCTGCAGATCTATCTGCAAATGATCTGCAAACGAGGATAACAATTAAAAAAGCATGCAAACTACATCAATAAAAGACTGTCTTTAAAGGCACCAAAGAAGAATCTGTTTTACATCAACGCCTACCCTATTTTTCTAGCCATTATTCTACGCATATTTTAGATTGCTGAAAATAGGATTATGTTATGGCGATTACGTCCCACCAAAAAAAATGTGCGATGTCGCACAATGTGTATGTTGCTTCTTCCAGATAAGTTATTCAAGAGATAGCTGGGATAGTTAATACCCTTGTTACTACATGCAGTGTTACTACATGCATGTGAAGAAGTGAACATACACTGCTGTACAGTTGTATTAGCACTTCTTTATTGTTGTTCAGTTTGTTCACATTAAAACTCATTTCTGCATGGGTGTGTTTATAGGGGTCGTGCACCATATGCCAAGTCTTGAGTTACATCACAAAGAACACAGTAGAACGACAACCATAAAGACTTGATTTTGAAAATCCATTTTGGATTACTCAGTTTCTTCCCAAGCGATGCTGCGATGGCATGGAAATGCCTTCTTTGTACAAGCTTTTCGGCACTATGGCTTATATCTCTGTTGACGCATTACAACTCGGAACATATAAAGCATGATGATCGACACTTGAAAATACTTTGTCAAATCGCTGGATGTACGAAGGAATTCAAAAGCATGTGCGGAGAGTACATGTCGGGTATTTGTACAGCAGCAGTTCTGACGATACCGGAGGGGGGCTGTCTTGTTGCAAGGTATATAATGCGTTAAGCCCCAAAAGTGACCATCAAATATCTCCTTGCAATATCAATGTAGGATCAAGCATACAGGTCATGCGAATTAAGGAATTGATCACTAATCATGAATTGCCGTGATAATTATTTAAAAATCTTCTCTACTTTTGGTACTATAATCTGATGAGAAATATATAGAGAACAGTTAGGAGAATTTGTATGTTCACATCGGGGCTTAAAGAGTTAAACTGACTCTATCCTTATCTGGACTGAGACTTGAAGCGTATCTAATTGTGATTCCTTGCTTGTCGAAGTTACAGCTGTTGTGATGTAAGCTGAGCACTTTCAATCATTTAATTACATGTAATATTAATAGCACAAATAAACTTACCTTGTTGAAGAGCAATGTACCTGTAGTTGGTGTTGTTCACTTTACCCTGCCTTTTATTTTTACAAGATTTTAAACGGGTCAATTCAATAAAACTTTTATAAGTGTAATTTACAAGAGTAGCTATTGTTTTCAACCTCTGAAGCAATGGCTACACTTGTAAATTACACTTGTAAAAGTTTTATTGAATTGACCCCAGGTTGACGGAAAAGCTTTCTGTATATAAAAAGTTCATTATTGAGAGCTGAGTTTATAAACTTATATATCTGAGTCTTCTGTGATAGGACTGATTCTCAGCACAGCTAATGTGCTTATTTTAATTTTTATTTATGCCTACCAAGCCAATTAATATAATTCCTTTTTGTTTGTTAATGTGATTTAAGGATCCTGACATTTGATTTCAGTGCACTTGTCTCAATTCAAGCATTCTTTTACTTGATTGTTTAAGCTGGTTTTAAGCACCGTTTGACTTGTTTTTAGTTTTCAAAGTATTGTTTTACATATGTGAAACAAGATTTTCTGTACTTCCCTGAGGACATTAAAACAAGCAAATTTTTGCTTGATTTAACTAACCAACTTTTAGAGTGTTCGTATTTTTTTCGTAAAATTATTGATGGTTTTCACTTACGTCATATCATAATTCAGAAGCATTAAACAACAGATTTTGATTCCAAAATGTTTATGGAATTGTAGAGAGTTTAAAACTACACATCTGGGCCAAATTTTGAAGCGCAAAAGAATTTCGTTCAAGAGTTATAGGTGAACGAGTATTGGACATTTTTAGCGAGAAATGTATGGAGCGGCCATCTTGGTGGTAGGGACATGTCCACCAACATGGCGGCCAAAAATTCAAAGTCTTAATAACGCCAAAAATCAAATCACAAAATATTGTATTCACCATAAGTTCCATTAAATCGACTCACAAGCATCTATAATTCAAAAATAACTCTCAACTTGTCCAATTTTGTTTGATTTTCGCAGCTTATCTGAAATAGCGTGACGAATTGTGTGACACATTTAAAACCTTTATAAATAGGAAGCAAAACATCGTTAAAACCTCAAACTTTTTGTGAAAGATTATAACACTGGTATCCACATACCATGTTAGAAACAGCTTTGTAGGACGTATACTTTAGATTTTTGAATTTTTATGACGTCATGTGAAAACCAAGAATTGCCATGAACATTTCTAATAGTTTTTTTCTCTGGCGATAAGTGACCCCCAAGGAAATATTATACTATAACAGTTATTTTTAGTATTTTTTTATGTTTTTTTTATTTTTTTTTTTTGTAGATGCAAATGTAAACAGTAGTTCAATCAACAGTACGATTGTTAAAATGTAAGTTATGTGCAAGTAAATAAATGTGTCAAAAAAAATTAATTTAGATTACAAAATGCAAAGAAAGCGACAGCGATTCTTGCTTATACCAAAGCTGAGAAGGTACATGTACATATTGTAGTATAAAGTAATCTTAAAGATGTTTACCCCGGTTCCTCATGACAAGAAAATTATTGTCGAGGGATGTGATTTTTAGTAACAGATTCCTTTTTCTTTGTTTTTGAAGGCAATGAAGAAGAAGAAAGTTGCAAATCAAATTCTCAGAGTTCAAAAGAGTATGATCAACCACTCATCTATTCTGGCGCAAGGCTGACCTTAATGGCAAGCATGTTGCTAGTGCTAACCTTCTCAATGAAACAGTCTAACCTCTGATGCATTAAGTGATCTTCTTATACTTGTTGAGCTTCACAGCTTGTCCCCCAATGTCTTCAGAACAACGATGAGGCTATTCAATGCCTTCTTCAAGGATTTGCGCAGTGTTATTGAATTTCACTACTACTGTACGTCAAGAAAATGCAACACTACCTTGGTACTAACACTCCTGAACTGTGCCCAACATGTCATGCAAGATTGGTTGCAAAGAAAAATTGTTCCTATTTTGTTGTTGTGCCAATTATCCAACAGCTGCATTCCTTGCTAAACAGTAAGTTTTTTATTTTTAAATGTGATATTTGTTATTCATGTTACAGTCTGCATGCACTATACAAGTACTATCATTAGTGAGTGACTGCTCAAATGAGTGCATGACCAAGAGCAAAAGAAACAGCAGCAATCCACTCTTACATGGCATCAAACTTAATTTAAAAACTTTCTTCGTATTATCTATAATAAATTATTCATTTGTTTCTATTTAGATGGAAATCTTCTACAGGACATTTTAAACTACAAAGCATCACATAAAAGAGGAGCAAACATAACAGATGTGCTAGATGGAAGTCTTTACAAGACCCACTTTGGTCATGATGGGTTTTTCATTGGTACCAAGAAAAAGGAGAAAAAAGAGCTGCACATCTCATTCCAGATGAATACTGATGGAGTGTCATTGTTCCGGTCATCTTCATTTTCAGTATGGCCAGTGTACTTAATAATCAATGAAATCCCACCTAAGATCAGGTATGAAAGTCTGATTGTGATTGGATATGCATTTGAAGGTTTTATTTCACTTTTGTCTACTACTATTGAATATAAAGTATGCTGTGTGCATTGGATGATAATAATTGTGCATGAATGACAATAATTATTGATCATAACTATTGGCTGAAAATGAGTAGGGGTAGTTAACTGGTTGGGTGGAAGGATATGGCATGCACATAATACATTCATTTCACTTGCGTGCATATTAATGAGTTTAAAAGGAATGACGATTGGTAATTCTCAAAGAAATTTAACAGTTATAGATAATCATCATCTAAACCATTGTTAGTGTTATTTATTTTTTGTTGTGAGAAAACATATTACTTTTTAAATGAATATGATAATAATGATTGTGGTTGTTGTTTATTTTCTTTAATGATGTTAATTTTATGCTAGGTTTACCAGGAAACACAGGTTATTTATTGGGTTATGGTTTGGAAAAGAAAAACCATTTTTCAAGACATTTATGCGTCCATTTGCAGAGTCTTTGAAAGAACTCTTCCATAAAGGTAATTTTCACTCTTAACTTTCAAGAAGCTTTATTTCTCACATTATTATTTGTCTTGAAATTAATTGCCAAATGAAGTCACCAATCATACAGTTCAAATTGAGGTTTTTTGATAGTGAAAAATGTTCTTAAACTCAATAATTGTACATGTTCTATTATTAAAGCTATTTGGAACCTAAGACACAAAAAGCCCAATACTTGATTTAATTAGTGTCATAATAATTATTTTGGAAATGATAAATTAGTTTATGTTACATGTTCATTTGAAATGCCTCTAAAATTTCACTGCTGTTTATTTTATGTAATAGGTGCTGACATTCTTGTTGCTGGCTCCACATGGAAAATTAGAGCAATTCTGCTCTGTGGTGTGTTTGATGCTCCTGCTCGCTGTTTGTTTCAAGAAATGATGCAGTTCAATGGGCATTATGGTTGTCCCTTCTGTCAAAGCCCAGGAGAATCTGTCAAGACCAGTGAAAGGGGTTCCACCCATACATACCCTTATAATTTATCCAGTCGAACTGGACATGGAACCGAAAGGACACATGCTGATACAGTTTCAAATGCCAAAAAAGCAGATAGAGAAAGAAATCCAGTTGAGGGAGTCAAGGGATCAACTTGGTTTATGTTTGTTCCTAAGTTTGACATTGTCAGAGGCATAAGTATAGATTACATACACTGTGTTTTGCTGGGTGTCATGAAAATGCTTATGCACCTTTGGTTTGACAAGAGTAGCAAGGGAGAAAGTTATAATATTTCTAGCAAGGTTAAAGAAGTAGATCAAAGGTTAGCAATGCTGCACCCTCCAAATTTCATAACATGTTTGCCTCGAACTATAGAAGACCTTAAACATTACAAGGCTTCTGAGTTCAATCGTTTTTACTTTATTTTGGTATCCCATGTCTTTTAGGCCTCTTACCTAATGAATACTATCAGCATTTCATTTTGTTAGTAGAAGCAATTTATATTTTACTTCAAGATTCCATCTCTGGCACTGATCTACAAAAGGCCTCTTTACTTTTGAAACATTTTTGTTTAAACATGTCAGCATTGTATGGCAAACGATACGAAACCTCCAATTGTCATACACTTCTTCATTTAGTCCAAAAGGTTAAGGATCTAGGCCCACTTTGGTCACAGTCCTGTTTTTATTTTGAAGATTATAATGGTGAGCTCAGACGACTTTTCCATGGAACACAGAACATAGACCAGCAAATTACTTTAGCTGTTAGTATTAACCAGAATCTTCCCTTGCTGGAGAGTTGTCTTGTGCCAGGTACAACAGCACACTTTTTATATGAAAAACTGAGTTTGAAAGGAAAGCAGCCTAGTCAGAAAATGTCTTGTCTAGCAGAAAATATTAATTGCATTGGTGCTATGACCAGTTACTCTATCACTGGCGAGGACAAGTCAGTTTTTGAAAAAGCAGTTGGGACACTGAAAGAAACAAGTATTCTGAAATTCAAACGAATACTTTTAAATGGAGAAATAGTCCATAGTGAAGATTATAAGCCTGTAATAAAGCGCAACAGCTACACTGTTTCTGCTTTGGTAGGAGATTGCACACAGTATTTTTCTGTTCAATATTATGTGAAAACTTTTGTCAAATGTGGTAATCCAGTTTTTTGCAGAAATTCGTCCCCATGTAGCATTTGCAGCACACCGCATTATCTAGCTGTTGCAAAAAAACTGGAAAAGGGAGACCTTGAATTATCTCAGGACAAATTCACGAATGCCAAAGTACATCACATCATTCCAGTTAAGTGCACTAGGAATTTGTTTGCATTTCCCATTTCAAGTATAGTGTCTTTGTGTTTTTGTTTCTTTTAACTATGAGTTAGATTTTGTCTGTCTTGCCCCCAATAGGGTGGAGAGAGAGTAGCAATTTAACTGCTCCATTCAGGACAAATTGTTTTACAGTGTGATTACTACAACCGAGCCACTCAAGCAAATTTTACACACATGTTTTAATGCTTTCTACTGAACTAATTGTAACATAGTTCAAACAAAAAAATTTAAACAGCACATATGAGCATGTACACAAAATTTGACATTTGAACATTTAGAGCGCAAGAAACAAAGGCCAATAATTTTGCTAGTGTGGCCTCTGAGTTGAAGTAGTTGCACAATAGCCTTTTTCAAGTGGACAAGATTTTCATTGTGAATGACTAGTTTGGATAGCTACAGTAGAAGAGGTACCTAATGTTATATATTATATTTGTTATAGCCTGATGTTGTAATAAACAAACATTAATTTTCGTTTTATTTCTTTGATGAGGTGAAATGTACCTTAGGCATCTTAAAACGATGATTCGATTGTAGAAGTCAAGACTGCAACTGAATTTGCTCAAAAGCCACACAGCAGAGTGACAGCGGAAAAAACAAGCTGATTGGCTAAGTGACTATGCAATAAATGCCAAGGCTTTGTGGTCATGGTTGATCTATGGACCGGAAATATAACCCCGAAATAATGCACACCACATGATGAGCACATGATTGTTTGCGTGGTTGTGACATTAACTCTACTTAATGTAGACATTAATTGATCTCATCACATTGGTTGCCAGTCCAATATCATATTATATATAAGATCTTATTAGTCTACAAGGCAATAAATGGACTTTCACCTAAATACTTGAGTATGATGTTAACGTTATGTCAATCATCTTGTTTCTCTTTAAGATAATGTTCTAATAAATCATTACAAATCCTGGATTCAAGGCTGAAAGCTTATGGCGACCATACATGTAGATTACCAGTGGCCAGCACTAGACTATGGAATTTGATTTGCCTCTGTCGCTAAGGAAGTCAACTACAATAAGCTCTTTAAAGAAAAATCTAAAAACATTGCTTCACTGGACCACAGAACATTTGCTCCGTCGTGATATGGATCAATACAATAATAATTCTTATAAACCTTAAAAACAGTTTCTGTTGTCTTAATTTATATCGTATATTTATAAATAATCTTATCTTATTCTTGTAAAGCGGCTAGGGCAATTAGTGATTTTAGATGATATAAATAAAGATTATTATTATTATTATTATTATTATTATTATTATGTACGAAAAAAAGCCTTATGGTGATTATGTTAGGAGATCTTGTGTTTGTAGAAACAGGCACAGCCTTTGAACATAAGAATAATGATGAGTTGCATATTAACATGCATAATTAGATTACATATAAAGAAGAATGCTTCAAAAGTGCTTCCATGTGATTATGAACAAGCCCATGACTTGAAGCGCATTTGGAGCACAAAAGAAGAATGCTTCAAAAGTGCTTCCATGTGATTATGAACAAGCCCATGACTTGAAGCACATTTGGAGCACAAAAGAAGAATGCTTCAAAAGTGCTTCCATGTGATTATGAACAAGCCCATGACTTGAAGCACATTTGGAGCACAAAAGAAGAATGCTTCAAAAGTGCTTCCATGTGATTATGAACAAGCCCATGACTTGAAGCACATTTGGAGCACAAAAGAATGCTTCAAAAGTGCTTCCATGTGATTATGAACAAGCCTATTACTAGAAGCACATTTAGAGCACATTCAATGTGCTTCAAAAGTGCTTCTTTTATGAGGCACTTTTTGTTGGAGCATTTTGAAGCATGCCCCAAATGTGCTTTCTTAACAACAAGCACATTTGAAGCATGCTTTAAGTACATTTGAAGCATGCTTCTGTATGCTTCTTTTTGGTAAGGGAAATTACTACAAACAAGTAATCTGACACTGAAGTCTTGTATAGACATTTGCCAATCTAGCGAATGCACAGCTCGGCAAGTAAAGGATATGGGCCAGCCGTACGAAGATGTCCACGTAGTCGGAAAGAGACACCAAGGCCACTGAGGGAAGTTGAGACAAAGAACGCCAACAGACAAAGGCCAACCACCTTGTGTGCCGACCACGATAACATGCAAGTTCTGTGGCAAGAAACATGAGTGGAAAAAAGAAGTCTGTCCCGCCTGGGGACGAAGTGTCATCGTCTAAACCATTTTGCCAGTCTGTGCAACTACAGGCAGAAGGTGAATACAGTAGACCAAGAGTATGAGAATGACGCCCAAAGCGACAAGGATTACCTACTTACTTTAGAGGAGAGAGAGCCAGTCCTGTCAGTAAAAGAGGATACATACCCAAACAACATCTACGCACTCATGACTTTAAAGGATGTTAACGTTAAGTTTCAACTGGACTGTGGAGCTACCGTGAACATTCTACCCGTGAATTTGTACCAGGACATTGTTCAGGAAGCCCAGTGCAAAAATCTGGAAAAGTCGAACACCACACTGGTGATGTTTAACCACATGGAACTGAGTCCAATAGGAAAGTTTCAAGCTGTCACCGTAAACCCGAAAAACCACAACCAAAACTGCCTAGACTATGTGGTTGTAGAGAAGGGCTTGAAACCATTGTTAGGGGCCGAGGCAATTCAGCAGCTAGAGTTGATGAGGTTAAGATTATGTCGACGACAATATGGCTTTCAGCCATGATAATTATACATACCGCAAAATCTATCTGTGTGTTTACTTGAGAAGCAAAATAAACTACAGCGTACAATTGCACGTTTTCAAGGCATTGATGGATGGATGGATAGGACCGTTTGATATTGTGTTCGCCGCTTATTCCTGTGGGATTTTTGCTCCAGCAAGTTTTGTGTTTTATATAACTTGCTATTCAAAGTCAATTTGAATTGGTAATGAGGCCCCGTGGGAATTTATTAATGAGCAGTTTATTAGGTATATAATGGGTTTGACGCTCATTATTATTCACTTGTTAAGAAACCTGCGAAGAAGTGGGTTTTGGAGTTCTCGGCAATAGCAAGAAATCAAACAACGATTTCAAACTACATACTACAACCAGGTTCCAATTGCTCCTGTTGGAGAACGGTTTTGTGAGACAATTTGTCCGGCAGTGAATGACGGACATGTGAAGGCACTTGCTCGTCAAGCACATCCGGTGCAACCGATTGGACGTTCATAAAGGTGATTCTTGTCTTTCAATCTCAGTGGTCTTTTGTGGGTCGCTGTCAGGTTACTTTAATTCCCCTCGCTGTCATGAGTTTGGTTGTTCGGGAGGGTTTTTGACGTTTTACGTAGCCATTTTGTTGCCATTGTCTTCGGCACATTGGGAAGGGAACGCGAAAGTTAATATTGGTCAGTGCAGTTAGGTGTTTGATTGTGTAGTTATGAGATAGTTTACTTCCAGGATTGTGAGGTGTTTTTGCCCATGTGGGTGTTTTAGCAGTTTGTTTGCGAGGTTTGAGAGTTATTTGCCCGCATGGTTTTGAGATTTTTCTTCGCCGCCTGCGTGGCATGGAAGTTTTGGGCCGTTAGTGTGTATTGGTTTTGTGTTGGTTTAATTTCCCTAGCTTACTGTTATGGAGTCGGTTGTTTGGGAGGGAGTTTTGACGTTTTACATTTGGCCGTTTTGTTGCCGTTGTCGTCGGCGCACTAGTAAGGGAATGAAAAAGTCAGTATCGGTCGGGGCAGTAAAGTGTTTGATTGTGTAGTTATGAGATAGTTTACTTCCAGGATTGTGAGGTGTTTGCATGTGTGGCCTTTTAAAGTTTTTTGCGAGGTTTGAGAATTAATTATTGCCTGCATGGTTTTAAGTTTTTTTTTTGCCACCTGCGTGGCACTGAAGTTTTGGCCCCTTTGATTGTGTGTAAAGAGTTTACCTTTGTGGTGGTGAAGTTTAGCATTGGTTTGCCATGGGGGAATTTAAGAGCCAGTTCTGTTTCGGTGTTGGTAAGGGTGCGAGCTAGTTCTGTCGGGTTTTCTGTTTAAAGGATATTTTGCTTCTTCTAGGGTATTAGTTTCGTAGCTTGAAAGCTGTGTCCCTGTCTTGGGAAAAGTTTGTGTATGTGGATTGCTGAGTACTCGTTTGTTTTACTGATTGATTGGGTTGTTTTATTTCCTTTCGGTTAAGTTGATTGTCGTAGCTGTCTGCAGAAACTCAAAAAGCTACAACATGCGTCCATTGATAGTACCTTGGACGACATTCGTTGCATGTTGACCTCCAAGTCTCTTTTTCAGCAAAGTTGCAGCATAGGATTATCTCTTGAACCTCAAGATGGTGGCAAAGGCGACAAAGCACCCCAAGGCGGGTTTCTATTCTGCAGTTTTCGAACGGGTGAAAGAGAAGACAACTGCGAGCGATGACAAGGTGACAAGAATCAGGAAGATCCTATTCGGGGAAGTCGCTTCGTCGACATCCGTTGCCATTATTGCCGGGAGCTGAGTTACCATTCTCTGTCCTCAGAAGGAACATGGCGGATCATTGGAATCCTCCACGAAGAGGGGAAAGTGCGGTCAGAGTTTTGCCCCTTCTTCATAGTCGTGCTCTGGCGTTTGGGCTTACGTTTCACGATTCATTTGGTTTGTCATCTGCATTGAAGTATAGCTTTTGCCTCTTAGTGTAATGTATGAGTTTTTCGCGTTTGAGAATGCATTAATATTTTCGTCCATAAATAAGTCGGAGAATTGCGGCAGGTGTGAATTGCCTAACCCTGCTCATGGGGGGACTATGTACAACATGGCTGCGGAGTAGACGTGTTTCGCCGAGCTCCAACTTCAGTGGCCCAAACAGCTTGCAATTTTCATGTCCATTAAAAGGAAAGACAGACCAACGTCTTCTAAAGAATCTACAGACTCTCCGGACGAGAAAAGAATAAAAGGAGGAGCAAAGAATACGTACACAGCCGAAACCGACAACGAAGACTTAGAAATCGCTGAAGATCTGGGAAGGAAAATGGAGACTGTGTCAAAGAAATTGGAAAAGCTGGATGTTATTGAAAACCGTCTGAACCAGGTATACACGTCAATCGCCAGTATCGAAGCGACTGTCAGTAGAATTGACTCGGAAGTCCACGTTCTAAAAGAAAAGACCCAAAAATTGGACAAGTCTGTCAAAGAAATTGAGGAAAGTGTAAACTTTAATGACGAGGACATCTCTGACATCAAACGCGATACTAAAAAGGCCGAAAACGAAATTAAACAGTTAAAGAAACAGATTCTATATATGGAGACCTACTCCAGGCGAGAAAATGTCAACTTTGTGGGAATACCAGAAAATATCGATCCTTTTAACGGTGCTAATGAGATCAATGATGGCCCTCGCTCGCCAACTGAAAACACCAAAGAAGTTGTATTTAACTTTCTAGCAGAACAACTGAAGATTGACAGGCCAGGCAATACAATCGAATTCCAAAGAGTTCACCGTCTTGGAAAACCAAACAGTTCAAAGCCACGTCAAATTATAGCAAGATTCCTCCGATTTGCTGACAAACAACTAGTGATGGATCAAGCGCGTAAACACCTAAAGGACAAGAACTATCATGTATTTAATGATATCCCGAAAGAACTATACGAGTCATGAAAAGGCCAATTAAAGAAACTTCAAGAAGCCAAGGAAAAGGTTTTAACGCTTATTTTAGCAAAGCACAACCTGATAAACTGTTCGTCAACGGAAATTACATCGCTCCAGGACAACCAATAGAGTAGTATCCTTGTTATCATAATGTTCCTTTATGTTAATGATGCAAATTTAAATTACTGGGCCTCCATGTTGGAGCTTAGGAAAGCCGAAACTAGATATAGTAAGTACCAGTAAGAAAGCCAAAACCCGAAGGAAAACTGCCCAATATCTTTGTTTTATTTTTTTTTTTCAGATCAGAGCAACTTCAATCAGATACGAGTAATAGGTCCATGATAACCGTCACGTCACCAAATGAAGAAACCATAACGAGGGAAAATGTTTCTTAGATCTAACGAGGGAAAACGTATTTTAAAACAGCTTTTCATTTGTTAGGTTTTCCCTCGTTAGGTCTAAGAAACATTTTCCCTCGTTATGGTTTCTTCATTTGGTGACGTGATGGTTATCATGGACCTATTACCCAGATACGCTTCAGCAAAAAAGCTACACCTCAAACAAAAGGAGCTTTCTTTAGAGGAAGAAATTGTAACTATTGAAAAAAAACTCAACGAAAGAAATTTATCAGAAACAAATGAAAAAACCTTAGACTGAATTAAGAATAAAAAAGCAACAATTAGAGGAGATAATTGGCTACAAAACCCAAGGGGCCATTTTAAGATCTAAAGTGAAATATTACAATGATGGTGAAAGGAATACAAAATACTTCCATAGCCTGGAAAAGCGACATTTTAACAGTAAGACTATAAGGAATCTAGAAACTGAGAGCAATAAATATTTCAACAGATCCGGAAATTCTAATGGAAGCAAAAAAATTTTACGAGTCTCTTTACACCTCCAGAATAGGTTATAATTTTTCCAATGGATGTGAAAATACCTTTTTTTCCGATGTGAATGATTCTAAGCCAAGCTATAATCAGAAAATGTCATGTGAAGGTCCCCTAACATTAGCTGAGTGCTTAGAGAGTCTCAAGACAATGAAAGCGGGTAAGTCTCCTGGGACGGATGGCATTCCGGCAGAATTCTACAAAGTGTTTTGGAACAATGTTTCTTCTTTGCTAGCTTCCTTAAACTTGTCTTTCTCTAAAGGTTATCTTTCCATCTCACAACGAAGAGGGCTGATAACACCGATACCAAAGAAAAACAAACCTCAACAATTTTTGAAAAACTGGAGACGTATAAGTCTCTTGAATACCGATTACAAAATAGCGGCTAAAGCTATAGCTGCTAGATTAAAAAGAGTTCTACCAGAAGTAATCAACAATGACCAAACAGGCTTCCTTAAAGGTAGGACAATCAGTGAAAACATCAGGTTACTTAATAGTATAATAAGCTATACAGAACTGCAGAATATTCCTGGTCTGTTACTCTTTGTTGATTTCAAAAAAGCGTTTGACTCTCTAGAATGGTCTTTCATCGAGAAAGCACTCGCTTTTTACAACTTTGGCTCTTCCGTTATCTCTTAGATTAAATTGTTCTATACAGATATAAGTAGCAGTATTCAAAACAATGGGTGGGCATCGGAATTTTTCCATCTCGGAAGAGGAGTTAGACAGGGATGCCCTCTGTCACCATACCTTTTTGTTTTATGTGTTGAGATTTTAGGTACTGCGATTAGAAACCACAAGCAAATCAAGGGAATTCGCATCCTAGATGAAGAGTGTAAAGTCAGTCAATACGCTGATGATACCACTTAAATACTCGATGGTTCAGACAAGTCGATGCAACAGTCCTTTGTTTTGCTTGATTCGTTCGCAGAAATTTCGGGATTAAAAGTCAATTACGAAAAGACAGAAGCTCTTTGGATTGGTTCACTACGTCTTCAAAAAAGGATTATAGCTACGGATTATAGCTAGAACATTATAGCTAGAACATCACTTGGGCGGTCAATAAAGTTACAGCACTGGGTGTCTGGTTCTCCACTATTAAAGAAGAATCTGTAACACTGAACTATCGAGAAAAGAAAGTGGTGCCGTATATCATAGCAATGTATCACAATCTTCCCAGTCACTAATAAAGTCAGTTTGTTATCCACACCTGTATAAAGCTAACAGTAAAGCAATTAAGCATGGCTGCAAATATGAAGAATATGCTATTAAAGCATACGAAGTACATATGAAAAACATTCATGTTAACTTTCAACTTACACGATGTGGGCTGTTTATTAACAAGCAGTACCCATTCATCCATGCCACACCAGACTTCTTAACGTCATGCAATTGTTGTGGGTTGGGATGTGGCGAAGTAAAGTGTCCCATTTGTATCCCAAATGGTGACTTTGAGAAATATGTTCAGGAGAAGAGCTCTTGTTTGGAAAAGGTTGATAGTACCTTTATGTTAAAAAGGAAGCACAACTATTACTTCCAGGTACAGCAGCAGTTGTTTACTCTGCCGGAGAGAAAGTTTAATGACTTTGTTGTGTGTGCGATTGACTCTGATAAAAATGCACACTTAAGAATTGAGAGAATTTATCCTGACCTGCAGCACTCAAAAACAGTCTTACAGAAAATTGAAGCTTTTTGGAGAATTTGCATTCTGCCAGAGATCCTGGGGAGATGGTTTACAAGGAGGTTTGATGTGCATACTAGTGTTCCAGGTGACAATGGCATTTGCTTTTGCAGAGGCAAGCACAGTGATCATGTAATCTCATGTAGTAATGTTGACTGCCCTTATAGAAAGTTCCACATCATATGTTTATCTCTCAATGAGGTGCCAATACTGAAAACATGGTACTGCCCCCACTGCATTAGGCTACCACAGTTTAAGCGTAGCAGAAGCACAAACAAAGGCAAGCAACCAACTGCAGTGATCCAGGCTGCCATGCTGTGTAGCAGCATTTGCATTTGTAATACTAAGGCAACCCCAACTGACATAATAATAAAGTGTCACGGTACAACCTGCGAAAATGGGCACTTTTTTCATTTGAGTTGTTTGGAGCTGAAAAGAATGCCTAACAATTCTAAGACAACATGGCAGTGCGACGCTTGCAGAATAAAGCAAAAACCCAATTCGAAGTCTGTTAAATCTACTGCTTCTACATCTTCTGCTACTTGTTCATCCCCAGTGACTCCAGTGGCAACAGCTTCTAGAGTGTCAATTGATTTCAGCAGTGACAGTGAGGATGAAATTTACATTACTAAGGAAAGCTACAGGGACTATTGACAAATTCAGTGCCCTGGCAAACCTAGAAGATTCAGACTATGATCTTATCAATGATTCATCCGGGTGGCTGACTTGTGACATTGTGCAAGCAGCACAAGTGCTTCTACAAGAAGTTAACCCATTACTTGAAGGCCTACAGCGTCCAACTCTTGGATGTGTACGAAACTTTGATGTTGTTTCAGGTGAATTCATTCAGATTCTCCATACAGGCAGTGATCACTGGGTCTGTATTAGTTCTATAGGATGTTTGCCTGGGAGGGTACACCTTTATGACAGTTTATTTCATGATGTCATAAGTCACAAGATAGAGGACCAGACGAATGACTTGCTAAGTGGAAGTTTGGTTGCACTTGACTTTGTTTCAGTTCAGCAGCAGACTAATAATAATGATTGTGGTGTTTTCGCAATTGCCTTTGCTGTCTCTCTAGCTTTTGGAATAGCTCCTAAGCATGTAACTTTTGACACTCGTAGAATGCGTCCACATTTAGCGGCTTGTCTGAAGGACAAAAAATTGAGCATTTTTCCAGTTTTTTAACTGCTAGTTTTATTCAGAGACTAAAACCATCAAGTAAATTTGCTTCCTGTATGCAAGAGAAAAGATTGTACTGAAAGATATCTGATGTAATTTAATCTAGGGGTATACACAGCCTAATGATTAAAATCCAGAACTGTTACAGAACTGTGCTGGGTCTGGTTCCTGAAAGGTCAATTAGTGATAATCCAGGATTATCCAGATTTTGTGTTACTACAACTGTACTTCTGAGTAAAGGCTCAACAATATTTTATAAGTCCCAGTTCCATTTACTAGACAAGAAAACTTTGCTAAAAATTGGCTTAACCCTGGGTTAAATATCCATCAAATATCCATACTCCCCCCATGGAGGGTTTTTTGGTTTGAACTCTCTCTGGAAATTCCAGTTTAGGTTCATAACTTCCTTTAAAAATTTTGGCCTTTAAGACACCCCCTCCCCACCCCACCCCAACACAGAATTGCCAATGACCTTCCATAGGGTGGGTATGGATATTTACCAGAACCACATTGTACTTTATCTGTCCTCTCATTGGATAAGGGCATAAAGATAATTCTGGAAATCAGTGCACCCTACAGATTATTTCACTTATCTGCTAGCAGGAAGTTAAGTGAATAATTTGTAGGTTGTGTACGCAATGCATGATTTAGAAAAGCAATGTCAAGTTCTAGTCTCCACAACAACAATTAACAACAAATATATTTGTTCATTATATAAAAATATGTTTACCCAAGAAAAGCATGTTATGAGAGATTTTCACTTTGAAAACTTCATCCGATACATTATTGTTTCTTAACATGACAAAATTCATAGCTCTCTACAGTAAAAAAAAGCATGTTGCCATCATTCTTGGATTTCACTTATGTCACATCAAAATTCTGAAGCATAAAACAACAAATTTTGATTCCAAAATGTTTATGGAATTGAAGAGAGTTTAAAACTACACATCTTGGCCAAATTTTGAAGCGCAAAAGCATTTCGTTCAAGAGTTATAGGTGAACGAGTATTAGACATTTTTAGTAAGAAATGTATGGAGCGGCCGCCACAAACATGGCGGCCAAAAATTTAAAGTCTTAATTACACCACGAAAAATCAAATAAAAAAATATTGTATTTGCTTTGAGCTCCATTAACTCGGCTTACAAGCACTTATAATGCAATCAATAAACTTTCAGCTGATTCAATTTTGTTTATTTTCACGGCTTATCTGAAATAGCAGGATGCATTGCGTGACACATTTAAAACCTTTATAAATTGGAAGCAAAACATTGTTAAAACCTGAAACTTTTGTGACAGATTATAACACTTGTATCTACATACCATGTTAGAAACAGCTTTGTAGGACGTATACTTTAGATTTTTGAATTTTTATGACATCATGTGAGAACCAAGAATTGAGATGCTGAAATCGCACTAAAACTTATCTTTACCCTGCCTCCCCCCCGACTTGTCCCAAAGGCAGACCTGCCAACGATAAAGGAAAATCTGGAGATTACAGAAAGTAGTGAGATTTTATTTTTTCAGATCAAACAAACCAGGAAAATTAAGCATGGAAGAGATACTATTCTCATTTATTTTCCATTTTTTCAATCAAAACCAGGTAATATTTCATGTCGGAATAATTTCCCCCAAAAAGTCGTGAGATTGGAAGTCTTGTCATGAGGTCATGAGGTCATGAGGTCATAAGAAAAGATAAAAAATTGTGAGACTCACGGCAATATCATGAGAGTTGGCAGGTCTGCAAATAAGGTCATTTTGCAGCACAAGCTAAAACTTTTTTTACCTCCAAACCCATGATTAAACCCCTTCCCCCTGTCACATACATGTACACAATCATCATAAAATATTCTTGGTTTTCACTCACATGACACTGACCTTGGCAACAGTTGCTATCCGCCATCTTTGTGCCCCTTGAATATAAACAAATGTCAGAAATGTACTACGATTATCAGTTGAGCAAGGCACGAGCAATATAAGACATAGCTAGTCGCCATCTTTGTGCCCCTCAAATGTAAACAAATGTCAGAAATGTACTACGATTATCAGTTGAGCAAGGCACGAGCAATTATAAGACATAGCTGGTCAAAGGGTACTATTGGAGGGCATAAATTTACAAGAGCTGAGCAAATCCTCACCATACGGTCAATTATTGGAACCTGTGAATCTGGTAGTCCATTAGGATTACCCCTAAGAAAGACTGTTGGTAGGGTGCCTTCTAAAATTGTATACTTGCGACGCAACAGTCCAATCACTCTTTCCACGTGAATATGCACACTTGCAATTCCTCTGGTCTTCTCTACATCCACTGGGTCCAGCTGTGACTTCCCCACAAGCTGGAATAACAAGTTTAGCCTGTTTTAATCCCACACTTTCACTAATGGTAAAACCTGTCTGTGTCCCCAGGTAAAAGCTAAAAATCCACAATTCTCTGTCAAAAACTTGTCAGAGGTTCTACCCCCCATGCTTCAGAAACAATTGAAACAGATCCTTGAGGGGTGATGCCGATTAAAATTTTAATGGTGTTGTGGTGTTTGTATGAACTAAATGTCTGTGTGAAGAACAGTTATTAGTGACATTTGACCCCCACGGAGGGAGCGCGTGACTTGACCACTCAAGCGGATCGATGTTATGTAACATGTAATATTACTGAGACAAGAACACGTGTGGACTATTTTTTGAAAGAGGACTTGTATGCGTGAGAGTTTTTCGTGAGATATACGGAATACGGTTCGGTACGGTGCTAAATTATGTGTTGAATCTTTACGGTCGGATTTACGGAGTTTATACACGCATCGGAATTATATGTCACAGAGTATTGTAAATGTTTAGTTGTGTTATGTTCTGTAAACATTGAGATTATTTGGATGATCGTGATTACAAGTGATTTATTCAAAGATCAAGAGTTGCACGGATTGTTGTGTTTATGGAACATCACAATATTTGAGAAACGCTGGGAAAATCATTGGGCTATAAGGTCGGCCTTATAGATAATTCTGACAGTCTGTGCTCTTGCTAGCAAATTTGTTGGTTTTTCAATGAAAACCTCAAAGCAGTCGATTACCACGGTCACCTTATTGCATATTTGAAGCACATTGGCATTGTCTTCCAAACATTTTCCCTCTCTGGCCAGTAAACAAGCCGACGCAACCTGTAGTCCATGGCATTTATCCATGACCAGAAGATCCGCAAAACAGTTGGAACTGATACCGTAAAACGGTGAGCCAGATCTTGAAACGGTACATTAAGTCGCAGTTTTATCAAAACCATAACAAATTCCTAGAATGGATCCAGTGTCTGTGTCCGTCGACTCTCATGTGGCGCCACATGGTCAAATGTTGCTACGAGAACTTGGTAGGATGGCAACCCTGTGTAAAAGCGAACTTTATCATCTGAAGTAAAATATTCTCTGTCTGGAGCTTGATATTTCTGCTTGTAAAACATGTAGGCGAACTCCTTTGTCTGTGTTTCAGCGTCTTTTGTAGGTTCCAGGATGCTGTCTTCAGTTTGGGTTTCAGCGTCGCTTGTACAGCTTGCAGCCCCACTCGTGGTACACAAGGGCTCCGTTGGCTCCATTTCCGTCGTTTTGGGGATGTTAGGACATTCTTCGACTTCTCCAATTGAGGTACTTGTGCTGGTCTCGGTGAAGTGAATATCAACAACACGATCGCCACTCAGCTTTACCCGTTTACTTTTCTTGGCAACCTCGACTTGTTGCTGTTCTATGGTGCGTTTCCTGCGTTCTTTTGCTCTCTCAGCCCTTTCTTCTGCAATCCTCTGTTGTTGTTCTTTCCGTTTGTTTTCCTTATATTCCTTTTTTCCAAGGTTTAAAGTGGGAACCCAGTCGATGTTGTGCTTGTCCCAGGTAGCTGCGGGCTTCCCCGAAACGAAATGACGACCACAAACACGCTCGCTTTCTAGGATGTTCTTTTCCTCAGTATCGTCTCGACTCACTGCCGAAATACATCGATTTCTTCTCTCTCTCGTCAATTCTTCCCATTCCTCACCTTGATTTGTGACAATCTTTGGTATTTTGCTGAAAGTTACCTTGTGCTTACAGCTTATTCTACCGCAACCGACTACAATACAGAGAACCATCTCAAATTCACGCACTCGCCTCTTACTACGATTGTATGTAAGTGCGATGTTTGGTGACAAAGTTTTGCTGTTAAAACTACATTTCAAACGGTAACTTGTCTGTCATTAGACATCATCAGTAAAGCCTGGTTCCCACTAGTGAAATAAGCATAAGCGTAAGCGCAAGCATAAGCATAAGATAACGCTAGTGGGAACCGGCGTGAAATAAGCATAAGCGTAAGCACAAGAAAAAGGAACATTTTCCTTTTTCTTACGACTGCGCTTATGCTTAATTCGCTTGTGTTGTGCTTATTTCACAAGTGGGAAGCCGGCGTGAAATAAGCATAAGCATAAGCACAAGAAATCAACCAATTTCCTGCCATCTTGTTTCCTACCGAGACTTTCACTGCGCATGCGTACGTCGCCAGTGTTATGCTTATTTCACAAGTGGGAACATTCTTGTGCTTATGCTTGCGCTTACACTTATGCTTATTTCACTAGTGGGAACCAGGCTTAACAAAACGCATTACCATTGGAAACGTAGCAAGTTGCCCTTGACAACAACATAGTTTTAAAGGAAAACTCTGTCACCAAACATCGCTCGTGCCTTGCTCAACTGATAATCGTAGTATATTTCTGACATTTGTTTACATTCGAAGGGCACAAAGATGGCGGATAGCAACCGTTGCCAAGGTCAGTGTCATGTGAGTGAAAACCAAGAATAAAAGAACCAAACAACTTTTCTCAAATGCCAATCTGGTATAACTCTCTTATACGCATTAACAATAAACCCTTCTACTATAGAAACTGGTTTTTGGCAGGTATTCGTACTGTCGACCACCTTCTTGATAAGGATTCCAAATTCTTAGCTTTTGATACCTTTAAGAAAAAGTATTCTGTGAAAACAAATTTTCTCCAATATTATAGTGTTGTTTGTTTAATTTTTGTTTTGAAAAACGTCCGTGCTCGCCACCGAACGCTGAACTCTGACGATGGCACCAAAAATTTGATGATGTCATCAGAATTCTGCAAATCAGCCTATAAAATATTCGTGAAACGAAAAGCTTCACTTCCAATTGAAAGCCAAACCAAATGGCTCTCGGACTCTAAAGAGTATGATCTTGATAAATAGATTGGTGTAAATCATATAACTTGCTTTTCGTATGTACTCGGGAAACAAAATTGCAAAACTTCCAATTTAAACTCCTCCATAGAAGAATAGCCACCAATAGTTATTTGTTTAAAATTGGTGTTATACAAAGTGACCTTTGTTCCTTCTGCAAGAAAAATTCGGAAACTCTTCTTCACTTGTTTTGGGAATGTCCAAATGTATACAGCTTTTGGAACGAAGTTAAAGATTGGATTTATAGCCATCCTTGCTTCTCAACCGAAAACTTCTCAGTTCTTGTTTGCTTGGGCTTAGTTGAAAATACTTCAAACCTTCTCTTTCACCACTTTCTCCTTATTGCTAGATACCACATATATTGGTCTAAATCAATGCACTCTATCCCATTCCGAGAACTTTATATTCGAAATATTCACTTATGTTTGGATGTTGAGAAGCGTTATGCTCTTAAAAATGGGACCCTAAATAAATTCAACAGGAAGTGGGGAGCCTTTATTCGCGACAGTAATCTGTAGTTTTTCTTAGCTATGTGAGTCTGGTGGCCTTCGAGAACAGTCTATTTACTTTTCTTTATTTCTTTTTCCCATACCATGTATCAATATGTATCTAAACTTGTTAATTTTTAATAACTTTGTGTTTCCATTAGCTACAAACATTTTTGAAGTGGACAATTTAATGTATGATATATAGTTTGAAAGAAAACTGTAAAATATCTTCTATACCCAGGTAAAAAGTCAGGCGGGATCAAGGCGGGATCCCACCATTCCCACCCGGGATCCCAGGTGGGATTGGCGGGATCCCGCCTTTGCTGGCGGGATCCCGCCATTCCCACCTGGGAATCAAAGATAATCCCACCCGGGATCCCACCCAAAATGCGGGATTTACACATCCCACCCGGGATCTTAGGCGGGATTCATACATCCCACCTGGGATCTTAGGCGGGATTCATACATCCCACCTGGGATCTTAGGCGGGATTCATACATCCCACCTGGGATCTTAGGCGGGATTCATACATCCCACCTGGGATCTTAGGCGGGATTCATACATCCCACCTGGGATCTTAGGCGGGATTCATACATCCCACCCGGGATCTTAGGCGGGATTCATACATCCCACCCGGGATCTTAGGCGGGATTCATACATCCCACCCAGGATCATGTCGTAGAGTGCAAGGCACCATGTACATGTCTCATATGTAATTGTATAAGAACTTTAAAAGACTTTGCTTGAAAATATCATTGGTATATTAAGTCTGTGCATCTCATAGAATTTATTGGGTTGCTCATAAGAGACTTCCCAATTTTTTGGAATCAAAGCTTATTTGGGTACACTTTTTAAGTTTAACATTCACTGTCTCCAATGAAAGCTTAAATGAAATATATCCTTCGGCTACCTGCTTATCTCAAGCCATAAAATGTTTAGACAAATAATTATGACAACTCAAGTTTCTTACTTTTCTGATTCAGGTTTTACCAGTGTTTGTATAATGTTCCATTCACTGAGTTTCATAATTATTAGGATAAACATTTCTTTATCATTTATTATCAATAGCCTATAATTTCAGAAATCCAGTAAACCTTTAATGTTAAGTTCAAACATAAACAGAAGAATATATATTAGCCAGATTAGCTTAAGTTCTTACATACATGCATGTGTACATGCAGTCAACAAATCTTGTATGCATGGTCCTGATCCTGTTACAATCATTTAGTTACTTCAATTTCACAGTAAAAATCCATTTAATCCAAACCTTTAGAAGAAGAATTAATCTCTTCAATATACCCTTGGACTTGTTTAAGCAATTCCTAGTTCTTATTTTTAATGGGATGTCAAAGATTTGAAAGAGAATGGCTTCCACAGCCGCCATCTTGCTTTTGAAACATGAGAAATGGCCGAGTAAACCTGGGGAGAGTGAGCCAGCGGTCAGCAGTTTTAGCCTATAGAGCAGGCACTGTAGCACTCAAAAAATCGTTTTTTGTTGAAAATTCAAATTCTGGAAAGAAAGTGGTGTCAAAAAGAAGCTAAAGAACACAAAAATAAGGATAACCTTCGTTCCAAAGCTAGGTAAGTGAAAGAATGAATCTTTGCTGAAGTTCTGATGCTTCAAACAAACACAGGCAGGTTAGATAACACAAGCTTTGGCTTGACTGCTCAGTTCGATCTTTTGACTGCATGTTTGAAAGGGTTTGAAATCAACATGCATGCATATTGTGTTTTGCGAACTTTTTTTACACACACTCCTTCCCAATTTTATATTAACACAAATAACAGTTTGACCAAGATAGACCAAACTGTCCATAATTATAACAATTTGATATCTCTCTCCAAGCTTCCTATATCCTTACCTCAGTGTATACAAGCTTAATGCTTAATATTTTTTAGCTACATTGGAATTTGTCTCCTGTTTTCAAACATGTATGACCTTGATTTAGAAGCTTTATATGTGCTGGATTATATAAGGGGGAAAATGAATACAGACAAAGAACTACAACTTAAACCAAATGTTTTGTTTGTTGTAGCTATATTCGACATGGATGACTATGAGAGCTTTCAAACAGCTTGCATGGGCACTCTGAAGTTAGCAAACCTCTGCTCAGATGTCCAGTTCAGCTATAAAAGTGTGGATTGAACAAACAGTTAAATAAAAGCATACAGCTGTTTATGATTATATTTTTTTTGCAAGTATCAATTGTATAATTGGACTACTTCTGACAGTTGGTTTTCTTTATGGCAATTATAGAGTGTATAACTATTAAGACAGCAAAAAATATTTCAAAGCAAATTTCCTGTCAATGTTACCAAAATTTTATATGGAATGTATATAGAAAATACTAATAAATGCATGGTGAAAGAAGCTTCACGTGTAGCATTTTTTTATATTGATGCGCATGTTGGGAAATATTTTAGAATCCCACATGGGATGTCAAGATCCCTGGTTCCTGACCAGAATTCAGGTGGGATCCCGGATGGGATGCGGGATCCCGACCGGGATTATGGAGTGCGATCCCAACCGGGATCCCACCAATCCCAGGTGGGATCCCGCCCGAGACGTTCCATAATCCCGGTCGGGATCCCACCCGGGATTGGTGGGATCCCACCCGGGATCCCACCTGGGATTAAGGTGGGATCCCGGGTGGGATTGGCGGGATCCCGCCTCACATTTTTACCTGGGTAAGGTGTCATAATTAACGAATGTATTTAACGTGTGTGTATGCGTTTCTGTGAACGTTATCAATTTTAATTTTTTTATTACCAATTAATAACTGTACTATTAATAAATAAGTGCAGTCTGTAGTGTTAATATGTTATAAGTGTGAAATGTAAGCGTATCGTAAGCACTGTATTAGTGTTTAGCTAAAACATGTAATGAGCAGTGTAACACAGCAATAAAAAAAAAACCTGCTCATGGGAAGCTTGTTGTGTAATAGGACACTAAGTTCCCACATGCAATATCTCTTGATTTAAAGATCCCACTGCTTAGATTCTTGGCATTTGGAAAGAGAAACCCAAGCCAGTAAGTTTTAAGGAATTTTCGTTTTTTTTTCTGTTGCATCGCCAAAGCTCAACCTCATGTTTCGTGTTTTTAAGTTTACTTGCTCAAGCCAAAGTAGTTTGGATTGACACTATGGCTGTGCCTCAAGAACCAGCCACTGTTCAGTTGGAAGCCTTGGTAATCCGGCTCCACCACTACCAGTTCCTACCGTTGACCCAGCTCTGCCAGCCGCAGCACCACAGCCTGCAGAAGGGGTGGAAGCGAATCAACAAGTACAGTTAAACAAGGTATTTCAAAAGTCTTCGGAGTTTTAACTTTCGCTCGGTCCATAATCTGTTTGTTTGCTATCTTTATTTAGAGACGGTTATTTGGTTGCACTTTCGTACATCAGTGTCTAGCATAAATTGCATTCACCAGGGGTTGGCTTTTAGTTATTACAGTCACTTGTGGGTCATGCGTAAATTTACAGATGCTGTCTGTCGGCTTTATCAGTGCATTCGCTTGTGTTCAAGCGTTTCTATTTATTACAGACGCCGTGTCGGCTTTAGCTAAAACGGTTGCTTGTGTGTCGAGCGTAAATTATTTGGTAGGTGCCGTGTGTCAGCTTCAGCTGAAACAGTCACTTGTCTGTCAATCATATAAATTATTTGATAGATGTCGTGTGTCCGCTTAAGCTAAAACGGTCGCTTGTGTGTCAAGTGAAAATAATTTTCAGATGCTGTGTGTTGGTTTATCTTACGTTCGCTTGTGTCAAGCGTTTCTCATTTGGTAAATGCCAAATGCCGTGTGTCTGCTCTGGCTTGCATGTTTGCTCCCGGGTTGAACACCATTGGCAGGTGACAGGTGTCTGCTATTAAGCATGTTTTCTTGTGTATCAAGCATTAATAATTTTACACTGTATGTCAGCTTTATCTATAGGCCAGCTCATGTGTAAAACATTAATCGGCAAGGACGCTGTTTGTCCGCCCTAACTAAGCTATTTGCCTGTGTGTTTGGCAATAATTATTTGGCATAGGCCGCATGTTGCTTTTTATTAAACGTGGGCTTTAGGTGTCAAGTTTATTTACAAGAGGTGTATGTCAGCCTCGAGAAGTCTCAGGATTTGTTTAGCTCATGTGTCAAAATTTTTAGCGGAGCACTTGCCAGGCCGAAGGCCTGGCTGCGCAGCTCCATACTCATAGAACCTACGCCGTGATTTTTCATGGTCATGGCTAGCGGAATGTTTCACGGGCGCGTGTCCGTCCGCCCGCCGGCCGCCCGCCGTGTTGGAACAACATCCGGGATCTTGAAAGCAAGGCTTTGTTTTTCGCGCGGCCACACAGCCGTGAGCTCGGTAAACACTTTAGTTGTTTTCTTGTGCCTAGCGGAGAATTAAACTCGTTATTTTCCTGCATTTTTTCGCAGTTTGCTACTCAAGACAGGGATACCAATTAAGGTATACTCAGAAGCCGCTTTAGTGGAAAAAGACGAGCTTTCAGGGATAAAATCTTGCTTCGAGGAACTTCATGTATTACATTTTTATCAATGCGGGAGATGATTTCAGAACCAGAAGCGGAGATTTGAATTTCCAAGCAAGCGAGGAACTTAAAGGTAAAACAGATTACAGTTTTCGATGAGAATTTATGTTGATATCAATCTGTGAGTGACTTGTTATTAGTGTTATTGTTAGTTTTGGCGAATTGATTTTAAAACGTGCCTATCTCTTGAATTTCATCGAAGAAAGCTTAAACTCGATGAGCTATAATTACATGGTACGTGTTTTGCTTTTAAACGTAAACTAATGGAGATTTGAATAAATTTTTTCGAAAGAAGATTGTGTTGTCCATTTTTATGTGTTTGTTCATTCATTAGATAGATTGAAAAGCGATTTTATGTAAACAAAACAAGACTTGATTTTATAGTACAGTTCTATCTTCACTCGCATCGCCTTATGCAAATATGTTTGTGTATTTTTGCAATTTTTGATTTTCAAATCAGTTTCTCGGACAATTTTTGACAAACATAAACTGTATTTTATTCGGAAACTAGTGGTACTATTTATTCTAGACAGAGAAAAGTTGTTTTTGTGAACTTTTGTACGGTCTACAAAAATGTACTGTGCAGACGGTCGCATAATACTGTTTTTGAGAATTGCTAAAATTGAAAATAGCCCCTTCGTCAATCTTAATTCTTGTGCTTCCAACCTTTCACCTTAGTTAAGTTTCACCTTAGTTAAGCTTGTTCAAAGTGCGACGCTGTTAGGCTTGGGCTATCTATATATATTAAGTTATATAGTACATCTATTCCTTTTGTCTTTCACCTCGGCTTGCGTAGTGTATGGATATGGCTTGTCAACAGTTACGCGTGCAAAGATATTAGATTAATTTCTACCCGAAAATGAAGAGTGATTCAGGGCCTGAAAGATTCAAATGGCAAAAAGTCATTGGATTCAGCTCTCCAATACGTCCGCCAACTTCTCTCTTGCCCTCCTTCAATTTTCGATGCCTTTGCAACTTTGGCAGCCTTTGCAATCAGTTCTCCTTAAGTTAGTTGGCTTAGAAGAAGAGGTTGCTATAGCCAAAGAAATACAGAAAGCGATGAAGCAGATTCCTGCCTCCAGGATTCGACCTACAACCCCCTCACCACCCCTCCGGGTCTCAGTGATTCTCGTCAAACCGGTTCCATTGTGTGTTTCAATTGGAGCATATCGCTAGGTCATGTTGGAATCACAAAATTTTCGAAAGAACCGTGAACTAAGAAGAATGTAATATTCCCTTTTCGGTTTAATAAAAGTGTTCTTCAGTGTTATGGATATAGTGGTTGTGTCGGAGATCACAAAATTTTCGTAAGAACCACAGAGGAAGAAGAATGCATGCTCCCTTTTTCGGTTGAATTAAAGTGTTCTTCGGTGTTATGGATCAATTATATTTCCCATTTATTCAGATTTCCCACCTGTTTCGTTTATTTCGGATTTTCCAGTACCACTCATTTTTACATACATTTCCGGATACTTACATACATACGTATGTCTATGATCTGTTTACGACGGATCCCTGGTCTGGTCCAGCTAGTGGGTTTTTTCCCTTTTGTTTTATGTTTCCTCTCTATTATAGGACTAGTTTTATTTCCGTCACCTTACAGGTTTTACCTATGTTTTCGTAGGAGTTTTCAAGATTATGCCATTATCACCTTAAGCTCCATCCAAAATCTGTCTTATTGCGTGACAGGGAAACTAACCCCACTAGCTGGGCTGGGCTTCTCCTGTCCTTAGAAATTATCGCTGAAGACTGAGCTTTCGCGTCCCTGCAGCAATCCAGAAGGAGCTTACCCAGACCTTAGCCTTTCCTTAGAAACAAAAATGTAACTAAAGTTATCTCATCTTAGTTATGAGCGCCATTGTGTTATGTCAAAAGTTCCAAACATTGCAGCCTTAGCTCTTCATCAGTGGCAAAGTCACATAAAAATAAGATCTTGGGAAAACAAAATACTTTTTTTCGGGTGTTCAGTTTACAGTTAGGTCTGAGGGGTTTCTGAGTTTTGGGAGGTGTCCTTCGTGGGTCTTCTTTACTATCACGATGGCCTGTTGCTAGGGAAAAACTCCCAGATGCTTACTTGGGGTCATGTGACGACGCAAGCTAAAACAAGATGGCGTCATGAGAGCTGAAATGTGGTGGTGACTTCAAATACTATTTATAGTTATTGCTCAGTGATTGACAATATGAATTTTGGACCTGTGATTGGTGACTGCTTACACAATAGATTTAAATTGTGGGTGAGGGGGTTAGTTGCCGTTTAGTAGGAAAATTCATGCAGTGTGAAAACTAGTTTGAAGCTAATATTGGGTTTACACTAAAATATGAACCACACAGACAAACCGTTGACATGGTTTTCTGAAAGTATAGCGATAATAATCAAATGAAATTTGAATTTGAAACGTGTTTCAAGCACAAAAGTAAAAACTGCGCTCCTACCTGTCATGTATTAGCTTACATGAAGTAGTAAGAGAGACTGATGGGATTGTAAGAGAGAGCGAGCACATGGAATAAAAGCACACAATTGAAGCAGTAGTGTGGAGTCCAAATTACCTCTAATTCATGTATTAAGAGGACACAACATTGGCGACGAGGACAAGTGATTCGAGAGATGTTTTCTTCAAACGAAAACGGCGCTAATGCGATTCCCAAGTTCGACTGCTACTCGGAACCCGCCACTTTAGGACCGAGGTGGACAAGATGGCTGACCTCATTTGAACTGTTCGCCGACGGCAAAGGCTTGATAATTAACGAAAACACGAATGCCAACACCAAACAACGGCGAAGAGCTTCGCTGCTTCATCTAGCCGGACCTGACGTCCAGGAAATATTCTCCACCCTTGCAGACACCGGCGAAGCAACCGACTACGCGGCAGCCGTAACAGCTCTCAACGGATATTTCGTCCCGAAGGTCAACTCCGCCTTTGCGCGACAAACATTCCATCGGATCCACCAAAGGGAAGGTGAGACTGTTCTGCAATTTGTGACCCGATTAAGGAAAGAATCGAAAGATTGCAATTTTGGCTTGGATGCCGATAACCAGATCAGAGATGCCGTTTTGTGTAAGTGCACGTCAAATTATGTGAGGCGTAAATTACTTGAAGAAGGCCAAGAGCTGACCTTAGCCCGCACGCTCGAGATAGCTGAACAGTGTGAGAAAGTAGAACACCAAATGACTTAACTTGGCGCGACAGGTCAGGGTCAAGAAAGTGCAAACAGAGTTTTTGAAAAATCAAGAAAACCCAAAGGTAAACAGAGCAAAGTGAATAAACCAAGGGAGAGTGTTTGTTATAGATGTGGTCTTAGTGGTCATTTGGGTCGAGATCCGAAGTGCCCTGCTAGAGGTCAGACCTGCAGAAAGTGTAAAGGAAAGGATCATTGGGCAAGCGTGTGTAAAACCAAACAAAAGAAAATAGAGGCTAACCAAGTTCGAGAAGACCAAGCCAGTGGACACCAAATCGATTATGCCTTTAAGGTCACCAGTGGAGTGGAATCAAATGTGCTTACTGTGTCCGTAGGTGGAATAAACCTTGAGATGCTAGTGGACTCTGGAGCTACGAATAACATCATTGATGAAGAAGCGTGGGAGAATTTAAAAGCCATGAAGATAAAATGCAGATCTGAAGCTGCCCCAGTTGACAGAAAGCTGTACACATATGCATCCGACAAGCCCCTCCCAGTGAAAGGTCGGTTTACCTGTGAAGTAACGGTCGGCCAAGGGAGATCCCAAGCAGAATTCCTAGTGATTAAAGGCAAGGGGATACCACTCCTAGGCAAAGATACTGCTATGAAGCTTGGTGTATTGAAGATTGGTGTTGACGTCGCCGCAGTTGCTGAAACCAAACAAACACTACAACAGCAATACCCAGAGGTGTTTCGCGGCATGGGAAAATTGAAAACCAGACAAGTGACATTACACATAGATCCTGAAGTGAAACCAATAGCCCAACCCCTCAGGCGTGTTCCTTTTAACTTACAAGGCAAGGTGGAAGAAAAAGTTCAAGAATTGTTGGACTGTGACATCATAGAAGAGGTCAATGGGCCCACACCGTGGGTGAACCCCGTTGTAATTGTTCCCAAAGCAAATGGAGAAATACGCCTTTGCATTGATATGAGGCGCGCAAATGAGGCCATTGTTCGCGGTCGACACCCCATACCAACAGTAGACGAGTTGCTACACAACATGAATGGGTCGAAAGTCTTCAGCAAATTGGATCTAAGGTGGGGATACCACCAACTGGAACTTACACCAGAATCACGTCAGATCACAACGTTTGTAACCCACAAGGGCTTATACAGATACAAGCGTCTATTATTTGGTGTGAGTTCAGCAAGCGAGCAGTACCAACATGAAATCGCAACTGCGCTGGCCGGAATTGAGGGCGTCGACAACATTTCTGATGATATCATTGTACATGGCCCAGATCAGGCAACCCATGACCAGCGTCTTCACAAAACTATGGAACGCCTCCAAGAGCATGGCCTGACTCTCAATGCTGACAAATGCCTATTTAACGTGGACAGATTAGTGTTCATGGGAATCCTCCTGTCAGAGAAAGGGATCGGCCCAACAGAGGAGAGGGTGAAAGCGTTGCAAGAAACAAGAGAACCAGCGACTGTCAGCGAAGTACGTAGCTTCTTGGGGCTGGCTAATTACAGCAGCAGATTCATCCCACACTTTGCAACTCTGACAGAACCACTGAGGAGGCTGACCAAGAAAGATGTACCCTTCCACTTCGGACCCAAGCAAAAAGCTGCCTTTGAGTTGCTGAAGCAGAGCATGGCTAAAGCAAGAACATTAGCCTATTTTGATAAAAATGCCCCAACGAAAGTCATTGCGGACGCGAGTCCTGTTGGACTCGGTGCGGTGCTGGTACAGAACCAGGATGGAGGATGGGTGCCAATCTGCTATGCAAGCCGCAGCTTAACAGAATATGAGCGCAGATACTCCCAGACCGAAAAGGAGGCCCTTGCCCTCGTTTGGGCTTGTGAGAGGTATCACGCATACATCTATGGCATGAGATTTGATCTGGTGACTGACCATAAACGGTTGGAGGTTATATATGGTCCCCGCTCTAAACCTTGCGCTCGCATTGAGCGGTGGGTGCTGCGCCTACAGCCCTACGACTTCCGGATCGTCTACACCCCAGGACCAGGCAACATTGCTGATCCGCTCTCACGCCTGCTTAGCAACCGGAATGAAATTTCCAACCACAAGCATGGAGCCGAAGAGTATGTGCGGTTTGTAGCCATCAATGCCACACCAAAAGCTCTAACTACGAGAGACGTAGAAGAAGCATCCGCGATGGACGAGGAACTGACAGTTCTGAGAGAGGCCATCAGAACTGGTCGATTTGAGCAATGTAAGGCTTACGCACCAGCAGCAGGTGAACTGTGTGTAATTGGGCAGTTAGTTTTGAGAGGAACCCGTATTGTACTGCCAAACAAACTCAGACCACAAGCAGTCGCACTAGCTCACGAAGGACACTTAGGAATTGTAGGAACAAAACAAAACCTGAGAAGTAAGGTGTGGTGGCCTGCTATGGATAAGGCAGCAGAGAAATTCTGCAAGTCGTGTCATGGATGCCAGCTGGTAGCACGTCCAGATCCGCCCGAGCCGCTGAGATCCACAGCATTTCCAGAGGGTCCTTGGAAAGATTTGGCAGTAGACTTGCTAGGACCACTCCCATCTGGACATTCGATACTTGTTGTGGTTGACTACTACAGTCGTTACTATGAGTACGCGATACTGACATCGACAACTTCTGCAAAAGTAATCGACAGCTTAGAGGAAATTTTCAGCCGCCACGGACTTCCGGTAACCATCAAGTCAGACAACGGCCCACAGTTCCGCTCAGAGGAGTTCCAGAACTATTGTGCCCATAACGGGATCTCGCATCTAAAGGTGACGCCAAAGTGGCCCCAGGCCAATGGCGAAGTCGAAAGACAAAATGCTTCTTTGATGAAGAGAATTCGCATTGCTCAAGCAGAAGGACTGAACTGGAGGGAAGAACTCAGGAAATATGTGACCAAGTACAGAGGAATCGATCATGGCACCACCGGTAAAAGCCCAGCGGAATTGTTGTTCAATCGTAAAATAAGGGGAAAATTACCGGAACTGCACTCCGATCATCGCCCAGACCTGGAAGTACGTGATAGAGATGCAGAGTTCAAAGCAAAAACCAAGACGTATGCGGATGAGCGCAGAAATGCAAAGTTGTCCGACATTCAAATTGGTGACCAAGTGCTTGTCAGACAGGAGAAAACCGACAAGTTCTCCACACCATTCCATCCAATGCCATACAAAGTCGTGAACAAAACTGGAAACAGTGTTGTGGTCGAGTCCCAAGGCGGTGCCCGATATTCACGGAATTCCTCACACATAAAGAAATTTGTATCAGACCTGCCTGAAACCGCACCCATGGTACCAGCCATTGAATCAGGTGATCCCACAGCAGCTGAAACTGCACCCATGACGCTGGTAGATTCAGGAAGTGAAGGCAATACAACTACGGTGAATGCAGAGGCGACACCTAACCCAGTGACAACCCCTAGTATGCCGATGGCATCAGGACATGAACGACCCCAGAGACAGAGGAGGCTACCAGTGAAATATCAGGACTTTGTTTTAAAATAGTGACTGATGCACTTGTAGGAAATCAGCATGTTTGTTTAAGTCATGGACCCTGTTGACTTTGTTAAAGGACACCCATGTGGATATGACTTTTAGTTGTTGTTTAAGCATAGTAACATTGCTAGTATTTTTGTAGTGATTAACATCATTTGGTTTTATGCGTTATGCCACTGTAATTTTCAGAATAATTATTATTGCTTGTGGCTTGTTTGTTTCCTTTAAGAAAAGAAGGGATGTCATGTATTAGCTTACATGAAGTAGTAAGGGAGACTGATGGGATTGTGGGAGAGCGAGCACATGGAATAAAAGCACACAATTGAAGCAGTAGTGTGGAGTCCAAAGTACCTCTAATTCATGTATTAAGAGGACACAACACTACCCCTCTCTGAGAAATAAAATCGCTTATTTGCATACTATATCCCGTGATTCTATGGGAGTTTCAAATTCAAAACAAAGTTTACGATAATGGCGTCCACGAGTGCCGAAGAAAAGGGAGAAACAACATGAGTTCTTTGAGTTTAAACCCATGTTTTGAATCGTACTTCTGCTCGCTGTCGCCATGTTGAATTCCTCAAATTCCTAGCTCTACTCTCACCAAATTTGTTGGCGAATTTGTGTTTTGTAGGTAGGTAAAATTGTGCTCGAAAAGTCGAAAGTGTGGTAAGCGAGACAAGCATTCTGGCAAGTGCGACAAACAGAGAGAATTTCACTCCTTTTGGGATTCCTCTCGTTTTCAAATTCGAAACAGCTTAAAGAGGGAATGTGCTGATACTGATAAACAACTTAGGGAAGATTATGAAAGAAAGAGTGCGAGGTTTACCGATTTAGAACACTGCGAGGAAAAGGCACAAGCAAATCAAAAGGAAGCTGGTAAGTCAGAAAGTACTATGAAACTGAGGAAAGCTTAAATTGAATTTGTATGTGCCCCATTCGGGCATTTTTCTTGCATGTAATTCGAGACTGCATTTTGTGCATCTTATAAAATACAAAATGCTATAAGTTTACTCTTATAGTGGTGCAAATAATGTTGAATTATAGCTAAATTTTTCTTTGTGATCAGCAATAAAAAAATATTGTAAATTTTCAATGCTGTTAGACTTTTACTATTACACTGTTTGCATTAATTTATCATCTACATTTTTGTTTTATATAAATGTCATCTAAAGTGTGTTATTTTATAAATATTCTTAGAAAAATTACTTCAAGATGCTAAAGTAGAAGCAAAAAAATATAAAGAAAGTATGGAACAACTGAAGAAGGAACATAATAGATTGAAAGCCATGCTTGGCCAAAGTCAGCATGCCAGGTCCAATCGAGCTCAAAATGCAACCACATTTGAAAATGATCACCGATATTAAAAGCAGTGCATGATACAGGCGACGCCAGGAGACCAAAGAAATGCTGGAGTACATCCATGGTGGCGAACAGGCAGCCATTTTTGGTGTATGGGACCTGATTGCTGCTCTAACATCAAAGGAGACCAGTTTGGGACAGCTGTCAAGGATTTTAACAATTCTGAAGAGGCACTGAAACAGGCAGTAGCCATGAAATATCAGAATTATCTTTCAAGACGGAACTTTTAATTAGTCTGTAAAACACAGAGTTCAGTTTATGATGCTGAAAAGGAAGTTTGGCTTCCAAGAAACCTTAAATACATGGACACTGATATAGCTTTGCCAAAAATTGTCAGTGATTTGAAGGTTGATAATTTTGCGAAAAGCCTTGATATTGGTCATGTTTGCCAGATTGCAAATTATCCTGGAGTTTCTCGTACAGTCACTGGATTGGTTTTTATGATTCTGGATTTGCACTTCCAAATGCCACGGTTAAAGAAAGAATTGATTTGGTTCAATGGCAACAAGTAGCACTTTATTTTTCAATTTTCAGATGATGGGGCTCTTGAAACCAGTGAAATTGGGGATGTTCATTGGTTCGTTAACTTGTTGGAACTTTGGTTCACGGGTTAGAAGCAGGGAGTACCATTACTTACTCCATTGTCCGAGTTTCAGAGAAGGATTCAGTAATGAAAGACATCTGGAGACAGCATACAGAGGAAATGAAAGTGTTGGAGGGTAATGTATTGACTGTCTGTGGTCAGCAGTGCACTACTGAATTCCAACTAAGTGCAGATCAGTCTTGGCAAAGCTGGGCAAATAATGAGCTGAACCAAGCAGCAACGTATCCTTCACCTTATGCTAATGTCCACAAAGGGGACTTGTTTAAAATGGGGGGAACCATGGGGGGAACCATGGGGAATGGTGCTAACTGCACATGGCAAGTACCTAGCCAAGAGAAACGACAGGAAGACATAAGTAAGCTTGAATCGTTTAAGAAAACTTTGCCCGACCATCTTAGCAAATCACAGTGCCACAGCAGAGTACTAGAATTTATGGCCAGCAATGGTCTACGACAACTTGGAGAACCGAGGATTGGCGAATTTGCCAATCGTCAAAGGCCAGAGCCAGTACACAATGAGATAAATTCTTGGCAACACATTCTTAATTTGATTTTACAAGGAAGCATTACAAAGAGATATTGTTGAGTTATTCTTAGAAGTATTAAGCTCTCCAGTCGAGACAACAGAAAATGTGCAACCAAATGTACAGTTGTCTCCACTGCTGCTCACCACTCCACATCAGGAAGGTGTAGGGGAGAGAGTCAGGCAAGTTGATGTAAATAGACAGGCAAAAACATTTGATGAGCATATGCAGGCAGCTTCAATAAGGACAGGTGTGTTGGGTAGAAAGCCAAGATGTGGTCTATCATTTGTTGCTAACAAAATAAGAGAGCATTATAATGATAAGGATCACAGGGCCAACAACCTTAGTGCAAGGCTTATTGGGGAGCAGGCCATTGCACTTGCAAAATACTCTTACAGGCTGATCGATGCCTTGGAAATTCCTGACGAATCAGGTGCCCAGAAGCTCAAGAGGCTGGCCCTGGGGGAGGCAGCCAAACATCTGAGAAATGCTGGTACTCTGTTTAACAAAGTGGATACTAATTTAATAGTAATTGAACAGCTCACTGAAAACTTGAGAACATATTTTAATTTATTAGCTTTGTTTTTTAATCCGTCAGTTAACATTACTGTTTGGACAGTGGCATATGCCATACCCTACCATGCTTCACTTTTGTTTGAGAACTACAACGTTGGTTTTGGTATTTTGTCACTTCAAGCTAAAGAGTCCAAGCATTCTGGTATTAAGCATGACTTATTGCTAACCAACCGTTCCAGGTCCACCGATTCTCTTGGGAAATGGTGGCAAGTCATGAGAGCCAATCATGTTAGAGCATTCTATTTACCTGAACATCCTCTAATGCCATCAATGTATATTTCACACTATGAGTCAAGGATGCCTCGTCAGGTTACCAAACCTGACTATTGCCAGTGTGGAAGGGAAAAGAGTAACCCTGATGAGCAGCTCTGTATTTTTTGTGAGGAATGTGCAACAGTTCTGAAACTACCTCAACCGGGGCCACCCGAGGACTTTCAGCCAATCAGAGACCGATCCTTAAACAAAAAATTGGGCATGCGGACCTCATGGGAAACTGTATGACCGTTTGTTCAATTTCACCTGTTAATGTTCCCTTCCCGAAAACAGAAGTCAAAATTATGTCTGTTCAGCTCAGAATCAAATAGGCTGGTGGACTTTTCGAAAGCAGGAGAAATTTGCCTCTCTTTATTCGCGAAAGGGTCTTGGATCAGCATCACAATGAGACATCTCAGCGCCAGATTGCACAAGAACTTGGAACCAGCCGTCATTTTGTTCAAAATGTCTTACACGACTATGATTTGGCCAACTCGTGTTTTCAAGCTCCAAAAGTTCACAGAGAGCGCACCGTTGTCACGCCAAATGCAGTTGAATGCATTGAAATTGAAAAACTTTGTAAACCAAAAATAAAAAAAGATCCTTTCGTCGACAACAAAGTGTTTTACGGAAAAATTGGAACCCTCAACATGTTGGTTTAGAGAAATTCATTCGGGAAATGAAATCGTCACGCAACATTGAGCGGCTTTCCAGCGATTGACCCTGCTGTTTTTTCTTTTCGATTGCTATAAAACTATTTCTACTGAAATGGAAATAAAACGCTTTTTATTTCGTGACGAAAAGTTTACGAATTTCATACAGTAACGACATGTAATAACGTTACTGTCATAACATACAGTAACGACAGTAACTGAACGCTTGTCTTGTTGACATAAAAAACATCGCAGCCGCTTACCAAGCGCTTCCAATAACGGGAATAATTTCTTGTTGTAGAAGTACAGTGGAAACCCGATTTTTCGAAACTCCCGATTATTCGAACCAAAACTCGTTTCCCTTGGATTTGATTTCAGTCAATAGCACCTTCGATTTTTTGAACCAATTTCCGTTTCCCTTGGAGGTTTGAACAATCGGGATTCCACTGTAAAATCAATAGCTTTTGCAATTTAGCCGTAAAGAAAACACGCAAAGTTTTCGAAGACAGCCAAAAATTTAGGATCGAAATTAACCAATCAAAATATGATACAGTTACCGTGAGGTCCGCATGCCCAATTCTTTGTTTAAGGATCGATCTCTAATTGGCTGAAAGTCCTCGGGTGGCCCCGGTTGAGGTAGTCTCACTGTAAAATCCAAGGGACCTTTCTGTTGCAGAGTTAAAAATAGAATTGAAAAAGAGAGGACTTGTTACCTCTGGGACTAAAGACACCCTTTGCAAGAGACTAGAGGGACGTTTAGCCAGTGAAATGTAATAACAGCAAATCAGTACTTGATCAATGACATTCCTTTGTTTAATGAACCATCAATACAAGTTATGTAACAGTGTAATTCAAGTGTAATACAAGTTATTTAACCGTGTGAATTACGCAATTATAATGTAGGTTGGTTGAGCACAGTAGGACCATAAAAGGATTTTGCTTATTTGAGAAGTTATTTATCAATGTGAATTTAAACTATATTTATTGTAATGAGAATATTTATTTATTGGGGTGGTGAATGCACAAGGATAAATTGTATTTACTTTAATGAGAATATTTATTTCTAGGGGGTGCTGAGCAGACTACATGTACAGTAGGACTATTTTTTTATTTACATTATTTATTTTTAAAAAATAATTGATATTTATTTCTAGGGTAATCCGCATTCATTCTCTCTATGAACAATAATAGTTATTATTTATATTATTCTACATGTAGGTTATCTTAAGATACTTTAAAATCATATTTTTGCCTCCCAAAAGTCCAACCCCTGATGTCCTCGTTCATGGGAGGTGGGCACGGCAAGTAAGGGAGCTAGCCAGGATAACACACTTGTACGTGTGCTTTGATTTTACTCGACGTTTTACAAAAATTATTGCCTACACATGGCTGTGCTCTTAGAAGAATCACAGGGATTCCAAAGGCTCTGGGGTGCCCAGCAGTTAAGCTTCATGCAGAAAGTAACTTTTGAAGTCACCCAAAGACAAAAATCAGTCACCTGAGATCCCTGGGTACTGCTAAAGCACACCCCTACCACACCTGGCTAGATCTCTGAAAAGTCGGCAACAGGGGCAATGGCAAAACATTTTTTAATTTTAAATGCACATGTAATTTCTACAATTGCATAGAACCTGTTATTTCTATTGCAAATATTTATTTCTTTTTGGGAATTGAAAGCCCTAAACATAATACAATTATATTATAATCTGTCATCTAAATTTTCTAATATCAGATGGATATCAATACTTGGCAAATGTGTTCATTTACAATATAATTTGTCAAGTGGGAGAAAGACTGAACCAAAACAAAGGAAAATACATATAATTTTGTATATCAAATACAAATAACACAGGTAATAGCTATTGCTTACAAAGTAGTCTGTTTATTTCCTTGGTCCGACGAATAAAATGTATTTGAAAACAGCTCTTATTGTTTGTCTTGTTGTTATGCACACCAAAAATATTCTCATCCGTTTACCTATTCATTAATGCCTGAAGGCCGGTATCAACAGGCAGGTCATCTGTTGTGTACCTCTGAAGATAAAATGTCACTGTCACCCTTTCAGTCTTCATTGAATAATTCATTATAAATGGAGTTTTATCTGTTACAGCAACAGCTGATCTGCCATTGAACACTGAGACCAGTTTTTTACCAGACTTGGAAGGCACCTTCTTAAAATTTCTATGAGCAACAAAATTCTCTCCTGCAAATCTCGATGGAGAAAACAATTTCAGAAGAGAATCCCTTTTTGTAATCAGGACAGAATGCTTTGTTGCACTTGTTGATTCAACATTGCCCGAGTAGCCCCTTGCAAGGGTAAGAATATGTCGAAATACGGGCCATAAAACGAAAAGAACGACTGGGGTTGCTAACCCGGTCACTTTTGATCGGCTGAGTTTGGCTCCGACACCTTTGCCGATCTCCTTTAAATATGAATCGATTAACGGGCCACACAACTCCAACTTGTTGCCCACAACTTCTTCCAAAAGGGAATCCATATTGGTCATGCCATAATTTGGCTTGTTTTTGGCCTTCCGCACGGACTTTATCCAAGTGCGTTCCACTGAAAACTTCATTTCCACTAAGAGCTGTTCCAAAATGCTTGTCCCCGTTCCGTTTCAGTCGAAAATCCTCGTAAATAGTGTGAATCAACTCGCTTCATTGCTCCCTTTGTCCGCCATTTTTGTTGTTGTTCTATATTACTTGTAAACACCGCTGACTTTTGCGAGCCCGCATATCTGGGAGTTTTTTCCATAGCAACAGGCCATCGTGTATGGTTGCGGGGACTCTATAGCTGAAAGACTGAAGTAGCAACATGCGTGAGCAGCTGAAGGCTACAATCTTACCATAACTTAACCACGTCAGATAATGAGTGGCATAAGTAATGAATGAAGATCGTTCACTATTTTTATCCATAAATATGCGGCAGAATTCCAATTACATAACCCTGCTCGTTGGAAGCTAGTTGTGTAATAGGATGCTAAGTTCCCACGTGCAATATCTCTTGATTTAAAGATCCCGCTGCTTAGATTCTTGGCATTTCGAAAGAGAAACCCAAACTGGTAAGTTTTAAGGAATTTTCGGCCCACCCACCTCCCCTTCGGCGACAATATTCACAGCTAGCACTTTCGCATCCAGCCGCTTATTGTCTCGGCCACAATCTTAACCATAACTTAACCACACCAGACAATGAGTGGCATAAGTAATGATGAAGATGGTTCACTATTAGTTTACCGAATTGCGTGCGTTTAGTTGGTTGTTTTCCCCTTTATGTAATTTCTATTTTTGGGGAGGTTTTGCTGTTTTCTTGGGTTGGGGTGAGCAACTCACATGGGTTAGCCTTTTGTTCTGGGCTGTCTGTGGACGTTCGTTTATGGGCATGGGAAGTTGCTTTCTCCTGATCGGGGACCCCATCCTTGTTATCCTTGGGTACTATTAAGCTCACACTCGCCTTTTTTCTTGGGGTTTTTGCCTCTTAGAATATTCTCTTCAAAATATAAAGGAAATCGGTTGGGTGAACATTGGTGGGGGGGTGGCGCATCCATCCCAGTGCTTAAATTCCGAGGCTGCGCCTTCTCTGTCTCAGTTATGTCATCGGGATCCGAAATATTTAGCGTGGGAGGTCTATACGGAAATGTGGATGCTTGGAAGTCCATTTTGGTTGGCCATCCATGTTCGGAGAGGATACTCGATTGGCTGTCCTTGAAAGTAGGCATTCGAGGCGTTTCAACAGCCATTTTGTGAGTCTTTTAAGGGCGAACTCTTTGATTGCTCCTTTTGTCCATCGCAAATTTTTTCCAAATTATGCATCTGTCAAAGAAATGTTCTGGGATTGGTTTCCGCGGAGATCATGAAACGCGTTGCCATTGGAGCACTAAGGGTCTGGGGTAAAGTTGGAAGGGATGATCCGCCCTATCTGGCTTTGCTGCTTTCAGTGGGGCCATCAAAGCACAGGCTTTGTTTGGATGCTAGATTCTTAAACTTATGCATGAAGGATTCTCCACTTTCTCTTAATAAGTTGGTTGATGTCACTCGGTATGTTTACAAGTATTCCTTTTTGACAAAACGCGGCTTCTTCACTTGATTGTTTGGCGGCTTAAACAAGGCTGGATACTTAGGCTTGTCAGTTGGGTCGTGTTTTACGCTTCATAGTTTTCGGAGCAGTGCAGTGCAGCAATTTCTATGGCTTTGACGGATGTGAGTCTTCATAAGGTTATGGATGACGTTGGCTGGAAGTTGAGTAGGACAGCACTCCATTACATCAAATTAAGCAGGTTTTGAACTCGACTGGTCCTGTGGCAAGATTGGCGGATTTGGAGTTGCAGACAGGCAAGGACTATAAAGGAGTGCATAGCTTGAGTGGCTTGGTGCCGATATTTTGTGGGCATTAATGCTAGAGGTCATCTGTTTTGTTCGTTTTTCCTTTAAACATTATGTGTGCTTGTCGTTTATGAGTGTTATTGACTGATGTACATTGTAATATCCTGTTTATAACTGTTTTGTTATAAACAGGATATTATAACGGCAATCGAACAACAAAATGTCATCAGGTATTATCCTAAAGTTTCGTTTAGTTTCATGCCGCTAAAACGGTAAAAAAAATGTTTTTTATCCTCTTAATTCTTTACCTTTCTTTCCTTCTTTTGCTTTGACGTTTAATGCGAACCAACTCATGCCGTAGAACTATACAATCGCACAAAGATACGATCGAGTTACAATCCGGATCGAAACCCTACGCGGTATTTTGCAAACTTTTTATACTTTCTGCGCGGAACTTCTAGGTGGACATACATCTCGGCAAAAGATTCCTTTTAAATTGAAATGCTTCATGATCAGCTTTGGACGAATTCGCGTTTGGAACCTCTAAAGCCGCCATCTTAGAGCACGTGACAGAGTTATTACGTAAACAAATGCGACCGCAAACGTGACACGGAGGTCGCGCGCGTCCGAGATAATTTTTAGTTTCTGTTAGTTTACGCCTGAGTTTACGCTGTAGTGTTTGTAAAGATATTAATTTTTAGTTTCGCGCTGTTTCTGTTAAATTATTGTCCCGTTGTCTAACGTTAGGCGTTGTGGATAAAAGAACAATACGTTGCCATGACTTTTTGTATTAACTGTTTTCGCAACTTCCTGTTATTACCCAATGGCTATTCGTCCTTTGTGCATATAAATTAGGAAGGACGAGATTTCTTTTCATTCCTAAGCAACACGCGTGCTGAATCAGATCTATTGCTGTTTAAAACCGTATTTCAAAAAATGTCACTCAACGATAAAGTCCAAGTGCTTTGGAAAACAAATTGCGAGTGGCGGGACAAACATCACTGGCCAAAACGCAGAGAGATTAAACTTCGCAAAGGCGAAACGGAAGGCTTGTTACTCCCGCTGAATCAAGGTGAATTGGTAAAGATCAAGTTCGGTTCGCGTTGGTACGACGCCGAGATCGTAGACGCTTGGACTCCCAAATCAAAGAAAGGTATTTATCTTCGATTGCTCGATTTTTTTTATTATTGGATTTTATGGACTAAGGTTTAAGGCCATGTTATATTTATTCATTTGGTTGTATTCTTTTCTAGGAAAGAAATCACCCGCAACCGTTGAGGTCCACGCTACTGCACCGGCCGGCCCTGGACCAGAAGAGTCAGCTGATCATCCATACCGACAGTTTCTTGCGGAGCAACAGAAAAGGCAGTTGGAATGGAAGTCTCAGCGAGCTGCCAAGAAATCCAAAACGGGTCGTGAGCAACCTGAAGAAGAAGCAAGCGAACGGCACAACACTGATCCCGGGACTGATGTGGTTAACGGCCAGCCTAGCCAGAAAGAGGTCGACGAGTTAAGAAAACAACTGGATGCTACGACTGAGGAGTGTACTAATCTAAAACGCCAACTGGAGAAGGCTAAAGAAGCTAATGCTGAAGCCGTAAAACAGGAGTTGAAAGCCCGGGAAGACTTTTACAAGGTTAGTGTTTTACATGGGTCTTACATGTACGTACATCTACAAATTTCTCAGTTTTTAAACTGATTGTCGATTAGCTTTGTTACGCTAGCTAATTATTTCCTTTTCCAATCTCGAGGCGTACGATTTGATCAAATCCCGTTTTATCAGTAATCACTTAAGTTCTTATGAGATTTATGTTTAAGAGTTGAATTTGTTTTGAAGCTGTTATTCTTGTTTTATACTGTGTAAAACTGACGATCTCGCCCTCTTACCTCTTGTATCGGTGTCCAGTCGTTTCGCTACAAAGTTGTTTCGCTACAAGTTGTTTCGCTGCAAATCGATTTGCTGCAAATGTAAAGTAACCTCAAATCGTTTTGCTAAAATACTAATCTTGAATGAACACGACAGAGAATGGGCTAAACTAATACTTTAGTGAGCATATCAGATATTTCTCGTTCTTTAATCAACCGCGAAACGACTCTGATTTGCAGCGAAACGACTTGTAGCGAAACGACCGTAAAACCTTGTATCGTCGCGTACACGACAGAGAATGGGATAAACTAATACTTTAGTGAGCATTTCAAATATTTCTCGTTCTTTAATCCACTGCAAAACGATTCTGATTTGTAGAAAAATGACTTTGTAGCCAAACGATCGTAAAACCAAATGGAGCATTGAGCTACAAAATGGGCTCATTGTAACATTTCCGTTAACTTAACGCTCGGTATTTACCGTTTCTTCTCTCATGTTTAACAGATCCTGACAAGAATGCAGGACTCCCTAGAGGCCATGGAGGACAAAATGGACACTGCCTTTTCCAGAATTGATTCTCGCCTGGAGTCTTTAGAGGGCCTTGTAGTGAATTCCGACAATATGGTAACTATCGTTTTTTATAAGTAACCGATGGACTTTATAATGTATGTCTCGCTACACGAATTCTTTATTTCACATGGAGGTTTTTCGACGTAAAGTTTTGTTTTACGAGTGGCTTGCCATATCCGGGTCATTTGAATTTTTTAGAGCAAAAATAAAATATTATGCTAATAATTATTCTACCACGCACTGAGATTAATTATGTTTTGCTTGTGCTTGTGCTTTCTTCACAGTTCAGTAACACGATCAACTATGGCGTAACGGAAGTCGTAGACACGCCATCTCTGGTTTCCGAGTCGTCAGAGTCGTCGTTATCTGCTGACAATCTGCTGAAAACCATCGACGTTGAGGCCTTAAGGCAAGTTTGCGACGAGACGATAATAAAGCCACAGCAACCTCCGAATTGTTCCTCAACTGCATCACCGAAACCTCCCTCTTGTACCCCGACGGAAGCAGAGCTTGAAGTCAGAGAAGGACTGATCAGCACGTGCGTTACACCAACGAGAGCTAGAGGCATCAAACAGATAATGGACAACGTTTACGATTGCCACAAGTGTGCGTTGAAGTTGCTTCCTTACTTCTTCAGCAAAGAACAGTTATCCAAGAGCAACACAGACGGAAGCTTCGGCAAAGACTGCCTGGACCCTGCTAAGCTTAATTCTTTAAAAATTTTGTTGTTTAGCAAGTTCCCAGTCTACTCCCCATCGCAGAAAGATAAAATATGGAGAGAAGTTAAAAGTAAAATAAATGCAAAGTGCCGCGCCAGCAAGTTCGCCAAGGCTAGGGTCTCTCATGATTTCCGTAACATGTAAAGAAAGAAAAAGAAAATTAATGTGATATTTATATAGTTATTTAATATTGTTAAGTTAGGAAATAATATGAAACAAGTTTGTTTCTAGGATCTGTGAATAGCATTGTACCATCTGTTTTTTTTTTAATTTTTTTCCTAGTGAAAACGCGCGACACAGTAAAAATGAGTTTTTGTTTGCTTTTCATCGTAACAATGGCGGCCGGGCCGCTCGGGACTTGTGTTTTGACCCGCCCCGCACTTTGGAAGATAAAATAGAACATGCTTATTTAGGTTAAGATCCATTCTTTTACGACTTAATTTTTTTCTGCTGAAAACGCGCGACAGTAAAAGTCTTCTAAATTTTTTACGGCTCACTGGAAGACCACTTATAGTGAATGTGACACGGTGATGAAATAAAGATTGTAGTAGACAGTAAAAATGAGCTTTTGTTTGCTTTTCGTCGTAACAATGGCGGCCGCTCGGGACTTGTGTTTTGTCCCGCCCCGCGCTTTGGAAAATCAAATAAAACACGCTTATTTAGGTTAAGATCCATTCTTTTACGACTTAATTTTTTTTCTGGGCCCGGTTGTTCGAAAGCCGGTTAACACTAACCCAGGGTTAAAACTTAACTGAGGATTTAATTTTTCTTGTGAGAAGTATTTTCAAAAGCTAATTATAAGTTACATGCGAAGACAAGTCAGAGACGAAACTAAAAGGTAAAAATACTTTGGAAAATTCTCCGTGGATCAATTATTCAACTGGAAACAAAATTGATGCTTACTCTGGGTTAGCTTAACAGCGCTTTAATTGAAAAACCCGGCCCTGGTTAAAACGCGCGACACACTAAAAATTTGAGTTTTTGTTTTCTGTTCATCGTAACAATGGCGGCCGCTCGGGACTTGTGTTTAGACCCGCCCGCGCTTTGGAAGATAAAATAGAAGACGCTTATTTAGGTTAAGATCTATTCTGCTGCAATTGAAGTTTTTCCTAGTGAAAGCGCGCGACAAAGTAAAAATGAGTTTATGTTTTCTGTTCATCGTAACAATGGCCGCAGCTCGGGACTTGTCTTTAGACCCGCCCCGCGCTTTGGAAGATAAAATAGAACACGCTTATTTAGGTTAAGATCTATTCTGCTGCAATTGAAGTTTTTCCTAGTGAAAGCGCGCGACACAGTAAAAATGAGTTCATCGTAAAAATGGCCGCCGCTCGGGACTTGTGTTTAGACCCGCCCCGCGCTTTGGAAGATAAAATAGAACACGCTTATTTAGTTTAAGATCTATTCTGCTGCAATTGAAGTTTTTCCTAGTGAAAGCGCGCGACACAGTAAAAATAAGTTTATGTTTGCTTTTCATCATAACAATGGCCGCCGCTCGGGACTTGTGTTTAGACCCGCCCCGCGCTTTGGAAGATAAAATAGAACACGCTTATTTAGTTTAAGATCTATTCTGCTGCAATTGAAGTTTTTCCTAGTGAAAGCGCGCGACAAAGTAAAAATGAGTTTATGTTTTCTGTTCATCGTAACAATGGCCGCTGCTCGGGACTTGTCTTTAGACCCGCCCCGCGCTTTGGAAGATAAAATAGAACACGCTTATTTAGGTTAAGATCTATTCTGCTGCAATTGAAGTTTTTCCTAGTGAAAGCGCGCGACAAAGTAAAAATGAGTTTATGTTTTCTGTTCATCGTAACAATGGCCGCTGCTCGGGACTTGTCTTTAGACCCGCCCCGCGCTTTGGAAGATAAAATAGAACACGCTTATTTAGGTTAAGATCTATTCTGCTGCAATTGAAGTTTTTCCTAGTGAAAGCGCGCGACACAGTAAAAATAAGTTTATGTTTGCTTTTCATCATAACAATGGCCGCCGCTCGGGACTTGTGTTTAGACCCGCTCCGCGCTTTGGAAGATAAAATAGAACACGCTTATTTAGTTTAAGATCTATTCTGCTGCAATTGAAGTTTTTCCTAGTGAAAGCGCGCGACACAGTAAAAATAAGTTTATGTTTGCTTTTCATCATAACAATGGCCGCCGCTCGGGACTTGTGTTTAGACCCGCCCCGCGCTTTGGAAGATAAAATAGAACACGCTTATTTAGTTTAAGATCTATTCTGCTGCAATTGAAGTTTTTCCTAGTGAAAGCGCGCGACAAAGTAAAAATGAGTTTATGTTTTCTGTTCATCGTAACAATGGCCGCTGCTCGGGACTTGTCTTTAGACCCGCCCCGCGCTTTGGAAGATAAAATAGAACACGCTTATTTAGGTTAAGATCTATTCTGCTGCAATTGAAGTTTTTCCTAGTGAAAGCGCGCGACAAAGTAAAAATGAGTTTATGTTTTCTGTTCATCGTAACAATGGCCGCTGCTCGGGACTTGTCTTTAGACCCGCCCCGCGCTTTGGAAGATAAAATAGAACACGCTTATTTAGGTTAAGATCTATTCTGCTGCAATTGAAGTTTTTCCTAGTGAAAGCGCGCGACACAGTAAAAATGAGTTCATCGTAACAATGGCCGCCGCTCAGGACTTGTGTTTAGACCCGCCCCGCGCTTTGGAAGATAAAATAGAACACGCTTATTTAGGTTAAGATCTATTCTGCTGCAATTGAAGTTTTTCCTAGTGAAAGCGCGCGACACAGTAAAAATAAGTTTATGTTTGCTTTTCATCATAACAATGGCCGCCGCTCGGGACTTGTGTTTAGACCCGCTCCGCTTTACGTGAGTCGTTTGATAGCCTTTTCGTGACCCGTTAAAACACTTTGCCTTTTGCGTTTGCTTTCCCGTTAAAAACGCTTTCGCTATCCGTTACCTTGCCCGTTAAAACTCTTCGGCATATCCGTTTAAAATTTTATACGGCCATTCAAACGGCCTGAGAAACCGTTTTAACGCTTTTGACATCCGTTGGTTATGCGTTATTATCCGTTAATTTTAGCCGTTTTAACGGATAGCCGTTAGTGTACGTTTTCGCGTGAGAGGTCACATATTAGCACAGTAGCCAACTTTGGATTGGGAGGGATCAGGAGTCACATCGTGTGATTCCAGTGGGGGACGAGTTTCACATTGTCAGCTCATCGGACTGGGGGTTTGGGGAAGGCTGGAGTTGCTTCCTGCACCTCATTAATAACAATACACAGGGAAGAATATTACACTATTCAAAGTCAATTTGAATTGGTAATGAGGCCCCGTGGGAATTTATTAATGAGCAGTTTAGAAGGTATATAAGGGGTTTGATGCTCATTAGCATTCACGTTAAGAAACCTGCAAAGAAGTAGGTTTGGCATGCCCACCCACCCGCCTCGTCTGTGCCGCGTTTGATATCTTGCGCAAAAAGCATTTCTTGCTCTTTGTTCTGGGTTTGTCCCAGGCCGAGTTGCCATTGATAACAATACATAATAATAACAATTACATTTTATTAACAACACACGGGGCAGAATGTTACACTACTTCATTAGTGATCAAGCTTAAGTGTCGGCTACTGAATGTAGTGCAGTCTTACTTTTAAACCCGTGTATACAAGAAAGCGTAATGAATGGGTTATCGGTAACAGTGGTTAAATAAAGTTCACTCACTCACTCATGAGTAAATGCTTTGTTTATACGAATACGTTTTGTAACAAGAACAAATTGAATCCAGCGATAACAATTAATTGGATGTAAACGAATATAGACAACGATAAGCTTACAGATGTTTTGCATTTAGAGTTTTTAGTGCAACATTAAAATCGATCTAGAAGAATTTTGCAACCGAAACACACGTTTTGATGCGTATCCACCTTAAAATAATAAAATTTAGTCCCTATTGAGCATGTGTTCCTCGATAGCGTGGTGGATTGAGACTGTGGCTTAGCCCCGGAAGGCCAAAGTTCGAGTGTCCCTGAAGTCCTTTTTTTCCCTTTTTTTCTTTCTTCAAACTGGACATTATGAATGTGATGTAGTTTTTTTTTGTTCATCAAAAATCCTTACGTTTAATTTTTTAAAAAATATCACACCGTGTCAGTGTGAAAATGTAAGCTTACGGCAATATTGCGTAACACATTAGCATTTCTTCACGGGGTTGGCTCTTAGGCTTATGTTTCTCCATAAAAGCAATCAAAACACTTGGGAATCAATGCTGCAATGAGTTAAGGCACCACGAGTTCAAGCTGTGTACAGCTTCTTGTTTTCTTCTATTTTTAACTTGTGTATATGCAAAATTAGTAAGATTTTTTCCTCTGTTTTCCCTATTTTTTGGTCAAAGCTTTTTATTTTCTTGGCCCCCTAACCTGCTTGAAACCCTTAAAATACAAAGATTCAATAAGAGAACATGTGACCGTGAAAGGCAAAACGGACATTAACGGAAAACCGTTCGAACGGCAAAAATGCACGGATGACGAACGGATAACGAACGGTTCTCAAAGCGTTCGAACGGATGAATAAATTATTCGAACGGTTTGGTTATCCGTTCGAACGGGTGAGTCAAAATGTCGAACGGATTGGCAAACCGTTCGAGCGGATGAATTAATTATTCGAACGATTTGGTTATCTGTTCGAACGGGTAAGACAATAATGTCGAACGGATGAATCAATGAGTCGAACGGTTTGGTTGTCCATTCGAATGGGTGAATAAAATTAATTGCTTACAGAACGGTTTGCGAAGCCATTCACAACGGAATCGCTGAACGCAAAATAGCAGCGAAAATAGCTGAACAGAAGTAAATTACTGTAGCGCTTTTAATAGCGCTGAATTCAGGCTCATGGCAAAACACTACATGAACAAACTTTATACGACTTAAAAAAATAAACGAACGGAATTTATTTTCGAGAAATATGCTGTAGTTTCCCTCTTTATAATTTTTTACGAACGGCAAGGATGGTCGATCACGCTGTTTTCTTTCAAAATGCTGACGATCGACAAGCGTACGTGACCCGGGGCTTGACCTTTGACGATATGCAAATTCACGGCGTTCTAACATCCCAGCAATACTCGTTGAAAGTGGAGCGCAGTTTCGTCCAATAATCCATAATTATAAACAGTCTACGAAGAGTCGCTTTCACTTATACGTTAATTATCGAACCGCAAAATAATTCTTTCGAACGGCTCGCGGTGAATGGCTGAACGACAGGCTGGCGGTATAAAAATTCGTAGACGAAGCCAGCAGTCCGCCAGAAGACAAAGTAGTAGTACTGGTCACGCTCGTTTTACCATTTATTTGAATCGAGCAAGGTTTTGACTTCAAGGCCAGGAATGATAAACGAGACTGCAAAACATGAATTCTTTTTTGCTGCTTGCTCGAGGAATGTAAACAAACGGCCCGGAGTCCCAAGTGCAGTAGTCACGCAAAATTCATGTGTAAAATTATTTCTGCACTTCATGTTTACTTATTGTTAAAATAAATCTTGAATGGAACTAAAAATTATAATCGAAATTAAAGACGGCAGGGAAAGTTTGGTAGCAGAAAATAAAAATTAAACCCTTTGAAGTTTGTTGTAGTTGTCGGTAAAAAGGTGCTTGGTCCCGTGGGAAAAGTGGGAAAAGTGGTAAAAGTGCACCAAATTTGCATATGTCAAAACGGTAATTTGAAACCTGAAAACACGCTGGCACAAGCGAAAGTCACAAGTATTTATATAAACTTCTACAAATTCTCTGTTTTCTTTCTTCATTTTCAAGTATTCCACCGCGCTAAAACATCACAAAGTTTGGAGTGTCTTCGGGCTGGGAATAAACATAAGCCGTGTTTGGTTTCGCGAGCGTTCCATCGATCCATCCGCGTGATCTCCATCTAAGTAAGAATTCACGGCGTTGTTTGATTAATTATAAACCTCCAATAATTTTTATGATTCATACTTTACTGCTTTTAAATCTACGCCACTGCTGTGAAAACATTTGTTTTTCTTCGTGTATTTTAGCCAAGATGTTACTGAAATAACGGGAATGCGTCCGGCAAACTAAAAATTTCGCATACACAAATCAATCATGTTGACAACCGCTCGTCCGCTTGGCGGCTGAAACAGAAGCCTGTTCACATGCTACAAGAATCATGAACTCATCCAACATTCGCTGCCACGAACAGTTCGGATTGTCCGCTAGCTAGGAAAGTAGCAAGAACGGATCTCGAAACCATTCAAACAGATGTGATAATTCCTCGAACGAACTTCTAGTTTGCGAACGGATGCAAAATGTCGCAATCAGTCGAACGGATGTTAATGTTTTTCGAACGGATAGACAAACCGTTCGAACGGTTTGTCGAACCGTTCGAACGGATAGGCAAACCGTTCGAACGGATAGGAAAACCGTTCGAACGGGTTGTTGAACACTTCGAACGGATTTTTTGAAACGTTCGAACGGATAACGAACGGAAAACGAACGCTTTTGCTCTTGGAACGGATAACTGTTAGTGTCCGTTTTGCCTTTCACGGTCACACATTGAATGTACATGTACATGTATGTTAATTCACAGGAATGAATAAATCTACAGCTGCTAGCAGCACCAGCTCGTGGCAAGGTATGTATTTAGGTAACTGCATTTCAGTTCAAGAGATCATTCAGTTGCAAGGCTGTTGTTTATCCAGCAACCCAGGACGACCCAAGTATGTGACAGGATGTAAGCACCTGCCCATACGAAGATAATCGATTTAGCTTTTATTTGATCACACTGTTAAGCGATGATCACAACCCAACAGTACAGTGTATGGCGGAACCCAGAGATACTTATAAACTAGATTTTGCCTTTTATTTGGTTGTGCCATGAAGTGGCACACTCGACAGTATGGTGTTACCCAGAGATACTAAATAAATATAAATCACTTTTGGATTTTATTTAACTGTACTGTATAGTGGCACACTGGATGGAACAGTGTAACTCACCAGAGATACCATTACAAATCGCTTTAAGATTTTATTCAATTGTACTGTAAGGTCAGACACACCCAATGGTAGAGTGTAACCCAGAGATACAAGTTGTTTTGGGATTTTATTTAATTTGGCTGTAAGGTGGTGCACCCAATGGTATGCTGTAACCCAACGAAACTAATACAAATTGCTTTAGGACTTAATATTATACTCAACAGTTCGCTTGGAAAACATGTCCAGAAGTTGATTATGCATATAAATTTTTCTTTTCAAACTAGCTACTTTGCAAGAGGAGCAGTGAAAGTTGGAGTCCCTAATGACTCCTGCACATAAAAATATAATGCAGAGGTACATGTACATAACTAAATATTAAGGGGACACTGTCCTGCACAAATATCAAAATACTGTATAATTTGAATGTTACATCGCCACATCAAATGCACACAAATAATTATACAACTAAATTGGATAAAAAGATTGTATAGAGCAAAACAGAAGTAGTATTTGAAAAAAAAATTCAGGATCAGAAGGATGGAAACTTGTGGAATACAGTTCATCAATTTTGATTTTTGTGACTTCCTATCAAGTAAGATGAGTCGTTTTCTTTCTTTGATCAACATGCCTCTAGAGCCAGTTTTGACATTTCTCCAGTTTCGTAAATCTTTCCATGATCGTAGTTATTAACTTTTAACATGCTGGATGCGTTGATATTGGATATTATCGCGATATTATCACGTTAGAATCTACTAGAGTCTACTTAGATCCCCCCTTCCTCTTCCCTGACTGCGATAATATTGGATATTATCGCGATATTATCACGTTAGAATCTACTAGAGTCTACTTAGATCCCCCCTTCCTCTTCCCTGACTGCGATGATATTGGATATTATCGCGATATTATCACGTTAGAATCTACTAGAGTCTACTTAGATCCCCCCTTCCTCTTCCCTGACTGCGATGATATTGGATATTATCGCGATATTATCACGTTAGAATCTACTAGAGTCTACTTAGATCCCCCCTTCCTCTTCCCTGACTGCGATGATATTGGATATTATCGCGATATTATCACGTTAGAATCTACTAGAGTCTACTTAGATCCCCCCTTCCTCTTCCCTGACTGCGATGATATTGGATATTATCGCGATATTATCACGTTATTATCGACGGACTACCACATCACTAGACCACAGGATTGGTTCACGGCCCAATCCCCTAAATTTTTAACTATATAGGGTTTCTATAATCTGTATATGTAGCTAGCCCTGATTAGGTTCATCAAATGTGGATTCCCTCCCAAGAAACCCCAACTGACTTAATTTTTCCCAAAAAAATTTCTATTTTTGGAAATTTTGTGTCACGCAATCTTCGTGACAGGAGTTGTTTCTCATAAAATTTCAGGTGATTTGGTGAATATCTGTATGAGATAGAGCATTTTTTATGCTAAAATTGGGGGGATATCCCCATTGGATGGACAATCGCTGGTTTTAAAGCCCCGGAATCTGAAATTTTCGGAACAGGTAGCTCTGTTGACGCTCTTTCCCTCCATGGGTAGACCCTCCACTAACCCCAGGTGAGGAATCTAAGAAATTTGACTTTTAGAATAAAATGCAGTAAGGGTATCATATCTACACTGGACCAGTCAATCCAAAAAAGACGAACATTTTTCAAAAAATACCGAATTATTTCAACAAGCTCTAAAACCCTCAGATTTGAGGGTTAAGGTCTGAAACTTGGTGAGATTGTTTGTTAATGATTGAATTTTATATTTTGAAAGTTTCAAATGTTTTTGTTAAAACCGTTATCTTCTAGACCCTTTTATATAAAAAACTTGACATGAAATTTTCCAAAATTTTTATGAGGGGAATTTCCATTTCAGTTTTTCCGATTTTTTAACAAGTTAAATATGGTATTTTATTCCAATTTTTTTCACAAGAAACCTTATGTAATGGGCTACAGTTTCACGTTTTTTTCTTTGGCCAACCCTTTAATCCCCCTGAGAGAATAGAGGTCAAAGTTCACAAATGGGGGGGAACCCACATATTTTTACCGTTTTTGGGTCTTCTCGAAAAAACACTGTAAAACATAGAGATTAACATATTTTGAGATGAACTTTTAGTATGTTATTTAGAAGGAAAAGTTCTAACTTTTTAGGAGGTAAGGTGTTGATTGACCGTATTGTGTACGAGATACAGTCTTCTAAAGTTGGAACACGAAAAAAGTTCGAATTTTTTTAGATTTTTGGAAGGTCAACTTCAATCGACTGTATCTCCAAAACTACAAATGATAGAGAAACTTGCTTCCCATTGGCTTGTAGCTTATTAAATTGTCTTTTTTGTAATAGTAACTTTTATACTCGAATTTTGAAATCCGCGGGAGATATTAGTCACACAATTTGGTACTAAGACTTTTTTCACTTTTGGAGGTCTTGTCATGAAAAAAATCGTTAAAAATACAGATTAAACTGATTCTAAGTAACTTTCCACTATCTTGCAACTACCTGTCCACACGCGTGACAAAAACATGTTCTGCTGGCCAATCAAAATTCAAAGTTTTGACAATCAAACTTCAAAGTTTACCCGCCCACTTGGGGACGTTTTGGCGCCACTTACGCAAATGATCGTAGCTGATTTATCCACCGTTTGGCAACTGAAGACATGGCGTTTACAATAAATAAGTTTGGCAGGAATCTCAAGCAAGGTGTTCCATTGTCAAGTGATTTACGAAACCAAGTGATAGAACTCGCACAACTTCATTCATATAGGGAAGTTGGAAGAAGGCTGCGCGTAGATGCGAAGACAGGTAAACTTTGGGGGGGTAAACTTTGAAGTTTGATTGTCAAAACTTTGAATTTTGGTTGGCCAGCAGAACATGTTTTTGTCACGCGTGTGGACAGGTAGTTGCAAGCGACGGTATTACTCTAACTGTTCTGGAAGTACACGGATATTTAGACGTATTTTGTAGGAAATATGGACCTCTAAAGTTGAGTCATTTTCAAAATTTCGATTTTTTGCGAACATTTGAAGGTCAACTTTGAAGAACCCTATCTCCAAAACTACAAACGCTAAATAAATTTGAATGCCATTAACAAATAGCTCTATTATACGCTAATTAGTGTACCAACTGTCATGTTTCAATATTGAATATAACCGGTGATATTAGTAATAAACTAAGTGAGTAGTTATAGGGTTGGGGGTTCCGGACCAGTTTCAATGAAACTGGTCTGTAACCAACCCAACCCATAACTACTTGCTGTATGCTGGCTTATAGCTATTGTAAAGCCAGTTTTGATGCATAATTAATTTATATATTTTTGATTGCATAGTGTCCATATGAGTAACTATTGATTCCATTTTCTTGTATATATCTTTTGTCATCAAAACAGCTAAGTGATACTTTATTAATTTCATAGCTTCCTAATTGATGATTTTGGCTTCGAATTGTTTTCATTGTGTGATGTAATTGTTTATTTCCTAATAATGTTTCTTTATAATCTTGATGTTTGATATTATTTTTTATAATATTCTTTTTGATTCCTTTTGCAGTCTTTCCTACTTTTTTGTTATCTTTTATGTAACTATACATTTTGGATCGTAGTCCTACAAATTCACAAATAGGAATTCCGGCGGCCTCATCTTTGAATTTACCAATTACTTTTTTATTTGCATTATCAAAATATGGTGAGCTTTCTTGGTAATCACTATTATCGAATTTATCTTTGTCATTCAAAAAATCTTGATATATATCTTTGGTTTCAATTTCATAGGTTAGGGAGTCAGTATCAGTAAATAGTAGTTTGGCCTTGTTATTATATTTCTGTTTGATATAGTTATAATGAAAATCATACATTAGTGTCTTACTCAGATCAAGAATGCACATACCAACATATGCCGGCCTGTTAAGAGTTAGTGTTTCTTTAATCTTATGCACAGCTACAAGATTTTCATTGAATATTTTTGATGATACATAAGTTGGTTTAGCAGCCATTTTCAATAGTTTCTTTTCATCGGTCACTAATCGAACATCTATTCGTTTCCTAATGTTTTCCATCGTTTTTCCGAATACACTATTATTCATAAGTTTGAAGAAGTCTTTTTCAAAAGCATTTTTGGCATTAGTTCTTTTTTGGGTGTTAAAATCAATATATTGCTTTAGCCAGGGTGATTGATTGAATTCTAATACTCTATGGACTTTGGTTATTTTCAATCCAATATCTATATATAATTGAAGGTTTCTATAGTGTAGAACATATTTTTCTTTGTTTCTTAATGTAGGAATTAGTTTTTGTACTATACCTGTTGATATATTATATTTGGTGGCTTAATTTTTTTACAATATGCAGACAACATATTCTCGGTTACTTTAATCTTTTCGGGTCCTAGTGGATAGTCATTATGAAGATCGTGCAATTTTTGGGGATATTCTAAATCAACTTCTAATATTAAACCTTTTTTACTGTTTTCATCGTATGTAGCTAAATTTATTTTATTAATCTGTTTATCTGTCATCCATCTAAAACCACCATTTGGTAGGTATTGTGACATAGCCCAACCATATAGATTGTTAGCATCAAGATACATGATATATTTTGAGGGCGCCTTCTCATCATATGTTGTCATGTATTTATTGTTTGCTTGCCCATATCGGTTAGCTATATAGCTAATACCACCACGCATACCCTTTTCAATGAATTGAAACATATCAATATCAGTCATCAGTTCTAATTTTATATCAGTCATTTTAAGCATAGCATCCCAAGACAAACCTGGTGATGTAAAATAATGACATGGATCTAATTTGTAATATTCTAAACAGGTCTTTCTAAAGTTTTCAAAGACATCAGTTAGCAAAAGGATGTCAGATTCAAGATATAAATTATGGTAGTCACCCATATTTTGAAGATTGAAGGTTTGCCATACATTTTGGGCATGTTTGTAATCTTCATTGGAGATATGTTCATTAGTTAGGATGCTATAAAAGTCTTCTTTTGTGGGTAGTTTTTCATTAAATTTGTCAAAATTGTCCATATAGTCATATGGATATACTCCTTTTTGTGACATTAAATTAAGTTTCTCACCTTTGAATTTTTGAGAAGTGTATTTTAATGATTCTTTTGGTAGATTACTTATTAGTTTTTCCAAACTTGAGCTCATAAATTGGAAACTGTCAATAAAGGTAAGATGATTACCGAGCATGAAAGCCATATACTTTTCCATGTTATTGGGTATAGCATTAATATTCATTTGGCACTTTTCACCTTTCTTGTTTGTATATGTATATTTCTTCACTATTTCACCAATTTCTTGCATTATAAAATGACTGTCATACCCACGGAGATTGTGAAATATAACAGGTATTTTTATTTCTTCTGGTTTTATTTTTAGTTTCAGGTTACAATCTTGATGAGCAGAGCCTCTATACTTGCCTGTAATATGGCAGTGATCTCTTACTCGTATATCTTTGTCTGTATACTTTTTGTTACAAATATGGCATTCTTTAGTGTTTTTAAATTCGTCTTCATTATCTTTTGTCATTGTCAATGGTTTGTTAAATTCCTTTTTCATAATATTTTTGCAGTATTTCACTTCTAACATAGTTTCCATGAATTGGTAGACAGCTTTTTCACCTCTGTAAATTTGTATTGGTTTGGTATATTTATCATCATAACAACAAACCACTTTATATCCATAACCACAGTCAGTATGCTTTTGATAAGCCTCTGTATAGGATTTATCATTAGTTGGTTGACAACCAGCTATCTTTTCTGTTATGGCCTCAAAATCGGCATAAATAACAAATGGTACAGGTAGTTGTTTATGAAAGTTGTTGAATCTTAGTGTATTATTGTCCTTATCAGGCATTTTTATAGCTTGTGTGCCATTAATGGTTATACAGTTGTCTTTATGGTTGTTAAGTATTTTTTCTGAACTGAAGCATTGTAGACAATACATACAGAAATGTTTTCTTTCTTTGTGTTTGGTCTGATTGTACATTAACTTATTGAAATCTTTGATTAAGACATAGTACTTTTTTTCATTTTCTGTTATTAGAAGTAGATTCCTACGGTCTTCGTATTTTTCTTTCGAGACATATATGGGGTATAGTTGTTTGTCTTCATAACCGAAAACATTGATATTTATTTTATTTTGTTTTTCTATTTTATTATACTGTTTGGTTGTCACTGGGAATTCAATCCCTGAATAATCTAAATTGTCAATATATGGTTTGTCAACTTTTTTAATTCTCTGCGGGTGTTTGTCTTGTGGATTTGAATGTCTAATGTGACACCACATGAAGCATTTATTGTCTTCGTTTTTCATGTTAATTAATCCCTTTGCACTGTTTCTAAGTTCTTTAGGCAGCTGAATATATGAAGAACCTTGCATTGGTCGATATTTGATAATATTCAGATAATGGTTTTCAACTGACTGAATTGTCCAACCAGATCCTTCAGAAATCCATACTGCAATCTTATGCAAGATCTGTTGTTTTGATAATTGTAGTAATTCAGTAATTTGTATATTGTTTATAATAGTTGCAGCTTGACTGTTGAAATATGCCGTCTTTGTCGTTGTTTCACTGTCTGCTATTTTTATGAATACTACCTTAAGCGTTTCAACAAATTTTAGACCTTTCATAACCGGCAGCATCTTTATTATGTGATATGCTATAGCTTTTCTAGTATTTTGCAGTTGTGCGAGTGGGTCTTTGTCATTTTTTATATCGATTTCAAAAGACTTTGTATATCCTTTGAGAGCTTTGTCTGTTTGCTCTATTTTCGTCCTTGGTAATGGAACTGGTTTTTCTACAACTGACTTTTTAGTCCTTGGTAATGGAACTGGTTTGTAATCATCTCTGAACTCGATAGGTGGTAAAATGATATTGTCTTCATACTCAGTCACCATCTGTTTGACGCTCTTTCTAGGCGTTGGGATAGGCCTCCTGCGTTTTTGCATTGATTGGGTGTCATCTACAATGATAATATTAGGCTGTTTCTTCTGTTGCTTTAAAAGCAATTTTATGAGTTCGGATTTAGTAAGTTTCTCAAGATCACTCTTGTTCATATTTATAAGGTTATATTTTTCTGATTTCATTTATATATATTATAACTATAGATATTCTTTTAAGTGTCTATAATAATTGCGTTTAAATATGGTTGATAATTCAAAGGATTCCAAACTGAATCATTTAAACTATATTTAGATAGTTATTGGCTTTGGTATATAATATACCAGGTTCTTATAATTCATTTATTTTGGCTCGATATTTCAATAAATTAGGTAAATCACCTATTTTTAATCCATAATCATAAGGTCTGAAATCTTTTTCATGCAGCCATATAGCTTTGTTTATTTTTTTTCTTATGGTTGGATTTTTCAAAGCTTCTTCAACCGTTGTATTTATGTAATATTCTAGTTTTATTTTGTTATTTTCAAATGTTAACAGATTTTTATTGATACTGCTCAATGTTAGTTTATGTTTTAGAGCTGCATTTTTCAGAGTGTTTATAAATGTTTCTCTATCTTTGCTTTTTTCATATCCCGGCATACCTGGTTCATAGTGAGATAGCTTAGGTAGACTGTCAATGAAAATCAAATGGTTGAATTTACTGTATAAGGAGTTACTTATTGGTTTAAAATCCCATCCAGCACCAAAATATACTAAAGTGTATCCCTTTGTTGAGTTTTCTGATTTCACCTTATTTTTCTTGACTTTTGTTTTTTTCAATAAGTGAATAAAATGTTGATGATTCATTAGTAATGACATTTTCTACTTCAGCGCGCTTTAATTTGGATACTTGAAATTCTTTTTTGATTTTTAGAATTTCTTGCTTTAACTCTTTGACAGTGAAGTTCTTGAGATGATTTTTTAATTCATTAATTTGGTTCATATATAATAACTATATATATTCTTTTAAGTATCTATAATAATTGCGTTTAAATTGAGTCAATATAAATAGAATGGCGTGGGAAAATTTAAGATAGTATTGTTCTAGAATATTCCATTTATAAACAGGAAGACATTGTTTGCGTCAGATGTCAGTCATATGATTTTTTTAACCAATCAGAATGCAGGAAGCTCTTATTATAAATTATTGCAGTAAACTTTGCTTTTCAAAAATTTTGTGTGCAACGTTTGTGCTGTTGAAGTTTTTGCTCTTATCAAGATGCCTAAGTCTGCCTCAACACTACAAAATCAAATCGAGACGTGTGAAAGGAACATGAAAGAATCATTGGCCCAATGTGCAATGCATGCCGGCAACCAGGATTTCGTGTTTACTTTCAGTATCAAACATTCGTCAATGGTATTTCAACAGATGATCCTTACGCCACTGCTGACGCGATAACCAAAGTCATCGATTTGTTCAAGGAGGTTGATAAAATTCTGGCCTTAGAAAAGAAGAGACGCCAGTATGTGAATGAGCTGAGAAAGATATTGGAATTAAGAGATCGAAAAGAAACTTTGAAGCGTCTAAACCACTATGAATTCCTTCAAGAGAAAAGTAGCGTCGCCATTGAAAATACCTTCACCTACTAACAGCCAAGAAGAGAACAAAAGTTTGGAACAATAATATTTTTATAGCAAAGCAATAGGAACATTAGAATGCGTTTATATGTAAAATATAATATGTTATAATAGTATATAGAATGAGTTGTGATTCATATATTCATGACGAGTTAATAGCTATTGGCATTGTTATTTGTGATTTTTGTAATCAGCAATTAGTTGAAATTAAATCTGTAGATGAAGCATGTTGTAAAAATAAAAAGGTTATTAATAATGATGGAAAGAATGTTTGTCTTTCTTGTGGCGGTGTTATTGGTTATGATTTGGTAAATCCATATATAGACGTGAATGAGAACAAATATAAAATTACGAGAAAGAGTTTTTATATAAGAAAATATCATATTTTAAATGTTGTTAATCGTATAACAGAACATAATCGAATCCAAATCACTAATGACAAAAGAGACAAAATCCTTCAAATATTTGCTTTTATCGATTCAGTATTAGAACAGGTTAACAATGGTCGTAAACGTGTGATAAATATCAAATATATTTTGAGACAAATATTCCAAATTTTACAATTACCATATGAAATTATACCACTATCCAAATCAAAGAAGACGTTGCGCTTCTATGATCAATATTGGAAACAGGTTTATGATTTAATAGAGAATGATATTGCCCATATTATACGGAAGAGGCTTCCTTGAATGTTTTGAAATATACTTTATCAAATTTATCAACAATAGGACAAAAATCTATTATGAATTCATCAATTAGTTTCATTTCAGTAAGAAATTCCTTGCGGTTGAATTCAGCACCTCTTAAACAGGACCGTAAGTCAACCAATATTTTTTGATATGTCGTATACGCAAACCGAGACATTTCGATTTTGCGTTTATAATTCTTTATTTCAATGTATGTTTTGATAAGCATTCCACCACCGGTTATACATCCTAAAATAATAGGGTTCAAAGTAACCGTTCCAGCAATTGTTCCTGACACTACTAAAGACGCAGCAGTTAAATTTATGGCGAGATTCAATCTTTTAAAATATTTGAAGGCCTTTTTATAACACCAGAAGCGTTTATGATAGTAGTTATATAATAATTTAATTTCTTTAATTTTATCTTCGCTTAATGTTTTGTCTATGTGATTGAACTCGAAAATGCTTTTTTTACGTTGGTCTGTCATATGTATATAGTGTAGATTATTATACAAATTCTTCAAGTATAATTATAATTCTTCAATGAATACCGTCAATACAACATTAAATGTAATCTCCGTGCCTGAATTGCGATTTGTTGTAACTAAATGTAGCTCTCGGCAGTATACTCCATTGAGAATTGCATCCTGATTGATTCCTACTACCGTATTTGTGGGCATTCGAAAATAGTGAGATATTGACCTACTCCTACGTATTCTCAGGAAGGGAACGGGATGATTGGTATCATAAGTGGCAATAGCTTTTGTTGTTTTGAAAGGAAATGAGAGATAAACACCCCATCGCGACATTGGAACTGCAGAACCGTACCAATTTAATATTTGGAAAGTTTTAATTTTGGGATTTAATATTTTGGTTTCAAGTTGAGTTATTTTAGCTTGAAGTTGTGTTATTACAGAAGAATTAACAATATCATGATTATTCATATCAATATCGGTCTCCAAAACCATTTTTCCATTTTCAAAAATGAAAGGTGCATCGAAGACGCTGCTTTCAACATCAGGTTGAGAACCTTTCACACCATATATGATCAGATTTGCATCTCCTTCTGCAGCTGACTCGGCAGTTCCCCCGCCATTTCAGATCTAGAAATATATATTCAGGTGGAGTGATCTCCCATTTATGCATGTGGATGATGGATCTGGCATAATTTGAAAACTTCTTTGTTGATTGCTGATTAATATTCAGACTTGTGCTCACGACATTAACACTCACACCATCCATTGAAGCGGGGAAGAATTCAATGCAAATCGTGTATTCTCCGTCTGGGAGTTTGAACATATTGAATCCAAGTCTCCCATCGTATTCATTGAAATGATCTTTTGTGATTTGCAAGTCATAAGCCTTCTTATTGAAAAGATGTGGTGAATTTGGAAAATCACTGATTGCCGTTACTGTCATATTATGTTCAGAGCTGGATTCATCAATGTCTTCCATCAGATAGCGGAATGCGTCCTTCGGATGGGAGGTTGACGTGATATGCGATTCATTTACGTATTTTTTAAGCTTCTCTTCTAATTCTATCGTGTGGACTACCACACCTCCTATCTGGCTATCCACATAAGATTTTGACGTGGGTTGATGCTTCAGAGTTGGCGCTGCAATATTGTTGATTTGTTGCGAGTTCATATCCAGGTTTCCAGTCATTTTTCCACCTTCCAACGAAAGCTTTTTCGCGGATTGGGCATCCACATATCTTTTATTTGCGCCTTGGTCGGCGACTCCGGGATCTTTCACATTGAAAATGGTGTGATTTCCCATATCCAAACTAGTCTCCATTGGAAACATTTCTTTACGGGATAATTAAGAATATATTTTTGACATCATTGTAAGAAACTAGATTGTTATAATGTGCTCCCAAATCATGCCATGTTTGTTGTTTTGATTGGACAATATTGTACATCTCCTTCAAATCAATATCTTTGGTCACTTCATGAGTGTGAGCTGGAGCATTAGGATGATATTTTTTCAAAGTGATCATATTGACGGCAGAAAGATCATTGTCTTCATCCGTATCCATATTTGTGATCAGTTTTCGATCCATATCAATTTCTCCAGGTAGAATTAATTTATTTCCTCGCAGATCCAAATCTGCAGTCATATGAGTTGTTCCATCTAACCTTAAATAATGCGTGTCTCCATACTCTTTGTTGACGACATCTTTAAAATTTGTAGGATCCTTGACATTAACTAATTTCTTGTTTTGCATATCATAATCACCATCATCTGTCAATTTGAACCCTACGCCAGGCAATCCCCGTTGTGGTGTAGCCATTGATGTTGATGTTGACGATGGTAAAATTCCATTTGAGTAACTCATATATAATTGAGTTATATTATATTTGTTCATCAAAATTCTTAGTTATCAATTTCCGTTGTTTATCAATATACAAGAAGCAAAATGGTTCTTTAGTTGCTTTCTCATAATTCTTTTAGAATAGTGTTTTCACGACAAATTAGACTCCTCTCATTAGCACTTGGGAATTCGTAAATAGAGAAATGTGAACAGTTCAATCTTATGTCTTTTGGTGTTTTATAGTAGCTTTGACTTAGATAAATCACACTGCAATTTTTATGTCTCCCTCGTATAAAATAGTCAATTAATGGTTTTTGTTTTTTTTCACATACGAAATCGTCGAATATTACTATTTTCTGACTTTCACTATCAAGATGATTTACGGGAATAATTTGATCATTACTTGCTTCAATAACATCATAACCAGCTTCATCAGTTATTGGCTGGAATATATCCATAAGATTCTTATACTTGGACTGCTCTAAGTTTTTAGCATATAGGTATATTTTATCAAAGTACAGTAGATTGCATATCATATGCATTAGTGTGTTTGTTTTACCAGAACCACTAGGTCCGCAAACCAGCATCCGAAAACATTGATTTGGCATGAATTCATATAACTGTTCAAAGTTTGAGACAAGATCGTCTTCAACGTCATAATTTGGTATTTTCATTTATATTATATGGGTATATTATTTCAATATAACATGGTGTATAACACGGTGTATAACACAGTGTAAAACGTTATTTTTTATATATGATTTTCATTTTTATGTAATGTAATAATATAACAATAAATGAGTTTACTTAAGTGGAAAGAACTCGCAAAGAGTAAATCTGATTTAGGGAATAAGATTAATTATCTTCATGATAGAATTACGAAACATGATATTAGTCAGCAGACAAGCCAACAGTCATTGGCGAAGGTATTTAAACCAGTGACTAGTAAATTAGATGATGTTATTGACAGTAATTTAGATTTAAGGATGCCTCCAAGGAAAAAACGACCACCTAAGAAAGGTGAGCCTGGTATTGACTATATGCCTGAAGTTGATCCATATGAAGAAATGGATGTAGAAGGTCTGATTGATTTTGGTGATTATATGTACCACCACAGCAAGATAAACAACTGATGCCAAAACCTCCAACATATGAAGAATCTTTACAAGATCTTATGGAAGGACAGAAGGAGATTTATGTTGATCCTCAGTACTTCCCTCAGGAACTTGATGATTTACCACCAGAATATGATGACGATGAAGAGATCGATTATGCATTACATGATGAAGATGCGAGTAATGAGATTTTGGATGATGTTGGTATTGTGAATTATGAAAATGCGGATAAGATATTGAATCAATCAACAATGACACCCCAAAAGACTCAGAACTATCTTAATAAGATTATAAAGGAGGCCAAATCAAAAAGGAGCCAATTAAGTGGCTATAAAGCAAATGCTACAAAACAATACAATAAGGGGGAGATATCATCAGGCGAAAGACAAGTTCGGAACAAAAGAATAGACAACGCAAGAGTTACTTTAAATGAATACATAAAACATTGAGACTAAACTGGGAACAATAAAAGGTTCCGGGATCAAGAGTCGGGGAAAAAAACAGAGAGGTGGAAATATTATGTTTTATAATGATATAAAGCAGCTTTTGAAAAAATTGGAATTGATTATTGGTGAAAGATTGGCAGGGAATACCAGCATTGAGATGCGAAATATGGGAGTAACTATATTGGACACATTATTGAAAATGTCGACAATCAATAGACCGCAATATAATAAATTGTTTAGTCAATATTTCAAAATATAATTAATATAACTTTATTATATAAATGGAACGAGAGATAGTATTATCATCTTATAGTGTAAAAAATCAAGGGAATAATAAACCTGAGGATTTTGCAACAAAATTTACTAGACCTATAATTTTAGATCGTAATATGCAATATGTTATTGGTCTTAACAGAATTATCAATATGAGTTTTACATGGTTTAATGTTAATGCTGGATACAACAATCAATTAATCAAATATAGCTCCGATAGTGGTTCAACATTTAACAACATCACCTTTCCAGCCGGAGTATGGAATTATACAGACTTCAATACATATATCAAGGACATAACAAAAACTGGTGATACGTATCCTATCACTCTTGAATTCGATAATACAACATTTAGGGTCATGGTTACATTAGCTCAGAGTTATCGGCTTGATTTGACAGCAAGTAATTTTAATGACCTAATCGGGTTCGATAAGAAAGTATTAACAGGTGGGACAAACATTGGACCAAGGGTTCCAAATCTATCTCAAGATACAGATGTCCTCAATGTTCATTGCGACCTAATTAATGATTCACTTGTAGACGGTCAAGATACAGACATCATTTATTCCTTCTCAACCAGTGTACTCCAACCTAGTTACTCCTTTACCCTCGAACCGCGAAGAGTCACATTTAATCCAGTCAATAAGAATAGTATAAGTAGTATCAGAGTATACATTACTGATGGAAAAAGAAGATTAGTTAACCTGAATGGAGCAGATACATCTTTCTCACTAATTCTGAAAAGTTTAGAATAATATAACATAATAGTATAATGAAACCATATGAATTCAAAAGATTTTACCATCCAAAACTTGGTAAATTTGTATATCAACACAAACGGTCTGGGCATATCGTTGATAATATTTTCAAACCGTTGAAGAGTGTGGCATCAGCTGTTTTCAAGAAATTCGCAAAACCCATTGCGAAAAAAGCATTAGAATCAGGAATTTCTCACGCTGGAGAAAAACTGGGCAGAAAAGCAGTTGAAAAATCTGGTGATTTGATCATGAAAAGATTGGCAAATTTGAGAAAAGGAGCTACAAGACAAAAGACACTTCTTCCATCCTCACCCATTAAACAGCAACAGCAAGATGAAAGTACTGATATGATACTCAATAGATTGATATCTGGATCTGGTATAACAAGAAGGCGTAGAGTCTTCAAATAAATAACATGATTGAAAACATCTATATATTGCAAAATTATGGTATATAATTGTAAAATTATCTAACATAATAATATAATGTCTTTTAGAACAAGTGAATATCTGCAAAGATATGAGTTGGTACGATTCCAACTTGATGATGTAATCAGAGCCCCAGCTAACAATCAACACCAAGACAAAAATGGGTATAAATTTACAATCAATGACAGATCAGCGTTTTATGATTGGTATAATGCATATTTTGAAGTTCAATTTCAGCTTCAAAAACTAGCAGATGGATCAGGCTATGCCCAAGCTGATAGAATTACAATTATAAATGGATCACATAGTTTAATTGATCATCTTATGATTAAATCTGCAGGTAAAATAGTTTATGATACTGATAATTTACATAAAGTGACTTTCGTAAAAAATTTGTTAGAATACTCTGATGATTTTAGCAGATCAGTAGCTAAAAACAGTTTCTGGTATTTAGATACTGATAATACAACAGCTAATACTAATACAGGATATGAAGCTAGACGAGTACAAACTCAAGCTGTACAAAACGATGGTAATGGAGGCGCTAAAAACATCAATATTATTATTCCGTTAAATCGTTTTTCATTTTTTGAAGAACTTGAAGATAAAATGTTAGTACCTATGCAATTACAATTCAACATTGAGCTACAAAATGATGATGAACTAATTCACATGGCTAATGGTACTGATGCTGGCAGAATTGTTGTTAATAGGTTTCTGCTTTGGATTCCAAAATTAACACCAAAAGATTCTCTGTATGATAAATTTGTTAGTTAATTTTTGAAAGAAACACAATGGAAATATTTAAGGGAGATGTATGAATTGTCAGTTCCTTCACAATCATCAGGATTTTTCTAAATATCAAGTAGTATTGATAATGTTCAACATATTTTTGTTTATTTAAAAAGAACCAACCCACCTAATGATGCAATGGTTGAAGATTCGCCTTATTTAATGGACACTTTTAAATTAAATGTAGGAGATAACAACTCATCATTACTAAATTGCAGATTAGAGTATGGTAACGGAGTCTTTCATCCAGAAACTGAGTATGATTCGGAATCAAAAGTAAGAATATTTAATGATTTAATGTCATACGGTTTTAGGAAAAACGACTATAATAGTGGAACTCAATTGAATTTAGCAAATTACAATTCTCTATATGGATTAATTTATTTTGATCTTACATATCAAACTGAAAAAGTAACAAGAGATCCAAAACAGCTTATATTTCGATATAGATTAACAGCTAACCCAGCTGCAAATTTTAATGTACATGCTATAGTTTTGTATAAGGAAGAAGTTGTTATTGATAAGGTTGGCAATGAATTGGTTATAGTGTAAAAAGTAATAAATTACTAATCAAATAATATCATTATTTCATATATGTTTTATAACCAGAAAATTATATAACATATATTATATACAACAAATGACTCAACTTTATGAGATTAATGTGAAATTGTCTGACAATCAAAAGAAAAATCTTAGCAATGCTTACCACAAAAGGGAAACAATTGTTCTAAGACTTACGAAGGACTCTCTTCGTGGTAATGATACTCTACATGTCCCGGCGATGGTAAAAAAAAGATTGGAAAATAATCTACTATTGAATAAGGGTATGGACATGAGGCTTGCGAAAAACAATATTAAAAAACAAGTCGGTGGAAGTTTGTTAACTACCATTCTAACCCTTGGACGTGCAGCTCTACCAACTATTGGTAAAACCCTTGGTCTTTCAGCTCTTGCTGGTTTGGCTTCAGAAGGTGCTAGTCAGGTTGTTAAAGCGATATCTGGAAAAGGCATACAGTCTGGTGGTTTTCTCATACCACAAGAAAAAATCAATAAGCTGATAGAATATAAGCATCTTTTATCGACGAAACAAAAACAGGATATATTGAATGCCCTTCAATCAGGTTCAGGTGTTCATATCACACCAACAAAAACACAATCAGGAGGATTTTTAGGCACTCTGTTGGCAAGCATTGGTGTCCCACTCCTTCTAAATGCTTTGACTGGTAAAACTGGTAGCGGTGCTCCTCGAATGGGTGCTATTAAGAAAAAGGGGGGTAAGGGAGCTCCAAGAATTGGTGCATATAGACCACCACCCCCATTTTATGGGAGTTGGCCCGATAATACGATCGGTATGGGGATTAAAAAAAACAACCCAAAAAAAAAGACAACCAAAAGAGGCGAAGGCTTGCTATTAGGAAAAAACTCACCGTTCAATGGCATCCCACTACTAGGGGCAATACTGTAAAACCGAAATTCCACAAAGAAATCCCGTTAAGTAATCGTGATCTAATAAAATGGTGCAGATATTTAAACATCCCAATCAGTGATGTTCTGTCAAGGGATGAAAGAGTTCCACATAATCATAGCCAAGCGTTATTTATTTACAATCTAGAACCTAGTTATATGGCAGGATCTCATTGGGTTACAACTTATGTAAAAGACAACGTGATAAATTATTTTGATAGTTTCGGTATGCCTCCATTTCAAGAGATCGTAAATCATGCGAAAAGAAGGAATATGACACTGCTTCACCAAAACAACCAAATCCAAAACATAAAAACGTCTACATGTGGCTACTTCTGTTTATACTTTCTGAACGAAATGAATAAGGGGAATTCGTATTATAATTTATTGCAAGTATTTGACATATATGACACAATGAAGAATGAGAGATTCCTCGAACATTATTTCAAAAATATCTAACTCATATATAAATGACGAAAAGTTATTGTGTGAAACAGAAACAATTCACTCAATGCATTCAAGGAAGCGAACGTTATGTGAAAACTAAAAATGGTCGAATTATGCTAAAATGCACTTGTGCTGAATGTGGTATTACAAAAACCAAATTTATAAAACAAAAACAGGGAAACTAATTGGGCCCTCACAAGATGGGGGCTTTTTAAATATAGAAGGTAGTCACAGTCTTGGTGAAATAGCAGCTAAAAGCACTTTAAAAGGTTTGTATAATTTAGGCAGAATCGGAGCATCAAAAGTAATCAAATCTGGTTATGCTAAACAAAAAATAAAAGGAATGGCTGATAAATATTTGAATCAAGCCTTAGATAGTTTAACTTCAGATATTAGTAAGAAACTAGATCCATTGCATAAAGGTAGTGGGATTGATATTCATAAAGCTATCGGTAAATTACCAAAACCCAAAGGTGGTTGGACATTACCCGGTCATAAATATACTGGGCCTTATAATGATTTAGAGAGTCAAGTTAAATATGACCCAACAACTGGCCAAATATTGGAAATATATGACCAACCTACAGGAAGAACGGATGCCATTGCCATGCAGCACGATGTCGATTATTCTGTCTGCAAGGATGATAGGAAATGTAAAAATAAGGCAGACCGAAAAATGGTTCAAGCTTTAGACAATGTACCATACAATAAAAGACAATGGGGTCATTGGTTGGCTAGAAACACGATTGATGTAAAACAAAAACTTGGATTAGGTCTTGGTGTTAAACAAAAAAGGAAGTCAAAAAACTTGAAGCGGCGTTGAGTAAAAATGATTGGGCTCAACAATTAGCCGATGAATTACATAAGCCAATCAAACGAAAATTTAAAACAAGAAGAATTATTGTTAATGGAATAGATGATATTTGGAGTGCTGACCTTGTAGAAATGCAGAAGTTTTCAAAATGGAATAAAGGATATAGATATTTGTTAAACATCATTGATGTGTTTTCGAAATTTGCTTGGAGCATTCCTATTAAAAATAAAACAGGTGATACAATCACTGAATCATTTGATGATGTTATTAAAAAAATCCAGACGGAAACCTAAATTTATTTGGGTAGACCAAGGGTCTGAATTCTATAATAAAACTTTCAAAGACTGGCTAAAGAAAAATAATATTGAGATGTATTCTACTTTCAATGAAGGTAAAGCTGTTATTATTGAGAGATTTAACAGAACATTAAAATCTAAAATGTGGAAACAATTTACAGCTCAAAATACAACACAATATTTAGACATGTTACCAAAACTATTAAATGAATACAACAATACAAAGCATTCAAGTATTAAAATGAAACCTATTGAAGCATCTATGAAAAAGAATGAAGGAACTGTTTATTTCAATCTATATGATGGACTATTATCATATAAACCAAAATTTAAAGTTGGTGATAAGGTTAGAATTTCAAAGTATAAAAGAAAGGTATTTGATAAAGGATATACAAGTAATTGGACTGAAGAGGTATTCACAGTTGATAAAATCCAATACACAAACCCTATTACATATAAGTTAAAGGATCTTAATAATGAATCAATAGAAGGATCTTTCTATCAACAGGAGTTATTAAAAGCTAAACAAGATGTTTTTCGTATAGATAAGGTTATCAAAAGAGACTATAAGAAAAAACAAGCTTTGGTATCATGGTCTGGTTATCCAAAAGAATTTAATTCATGGATACCGTTAAAAGATGTCAAAAATATATAATGTTTATATATATCATGAGTGGCATTGAGAAATATATCAAAAAAATAAATTTTCAAATTCAGGAATGTGAAGATGAAATAGACAATCTTCATGATAAAATATATGATAATGAGCGTAGATTGGATCTGTTACAATATAAAAAGAAATTATTGAAACTTTATCATAAAAAAAATACATGAAATTGATGAAGATATAACATTGAAACAGTTATTGAATATTATCTGCAATGAGATAGAAAACAATAGATATGATGATGAATGTAATGTATTGAAAAAAACCAAAGTTAATGACATCACATATCTCAAACAATGTAATTTGATCAAGGAGTGTTGGTTTTAAAGGGTTAAAGAGATGTTGCTATTTACAAGTAGCCCATTTCTAAGATATTTATATCTTCGCATTTGCTATTCATGGTAGCCAAAAATATTAATATTTCTGGCCATATTCAAACGCAACTATTTAAAAGAATATCTATAGTATTATATAGAAATGGAAAATCAAAATATCAAAAGAGGTCGCGGGAGACCAAGAATTTATAATGATGAAGAAAGAAAAAACCATAAGTCAGCTTATATGTTAAATAAAGAGTGGTTTTGTGATATTTGTAAAAATAATAAAAATTATACACTTGCTGGAAAATCCTGTCATATGAAAACAAAAAAGCATATTATAAACTATAGAATTGAACATCTACGAATAGTATATATAGATGACAATTTGTAAAAATATATAGTTCAATTATTTAACAAAACTGGTTTTACAATAGCTATTAGCCAGCATACGGCAAGTAGTTATATGGGTTGGGTCGGTTACAGATCAGTTTCAACGAAACTGGTCTGGAACCCCCAACCCTATAACTACTTAAGTGCCCCCCATCAAACGTTTTTACAGTACTTTTTACTGTTTCCACTACATCTTTTTTAAAAAATCATAATTAATTCTAATTTTCATTTTTTCTTTTCATATTTTTCTGAGATATATAATATATAACTGTCAACAATTTTGCGAAGTTTGGTACTGATCAGATTAGGGGTTTCTTAGTTATTAACCTCTTATTAAAAGTCACCTTCGAAAATGACATCTTTTTGTAGTGTCAATTTCAAGTGTCAATATCTCATCAACCAATGAAGTGATTTCAATTTTTTTTAATAGCAATCGATGCGTCTGTCATAGGTTAACTAGTGTGCCAAATTTGGAGCAAAATAATTAAATCCTCTAGAAGTTATTCGCGAAAAACTATTACCATGTAAAATTCTCATGGATAACCATATGGTAAACTTACATGAAGTTGTCAGTGGAGTCAAGCCTAGGACTGGTAAGTCACGCTTTTTGTAGCTCCGTATTTACGACTATTTTACACCCTTTAAAGACTATGCACAAGCAAACTAACCACCCGGGCAGTTATATAAGGTCACAGTGCTTCTATGGGAAACATTTTTTTGCCGTGATAATGGTTTGCTTTTGCATAATCAGCATTAAAATAACTTATTAGCATTTTTATTACATAGAAATGTTTACGCGTGAATTGAGAGCTTGTCATAACACTTGAAGGCTTCTAAACACCACAAGTGCATGCACGGCCATGCAAGGAAGCCATTGGTTCAAGTTTTGTGAGAATCACTCGTTGCATTCATGAGTTATGACATCATTTTATTGCAAAATTCAATCGTTAATAACTTTGTCAATACTTAAAGAAATCTTGGGCTGTTTGTCTATATCGCTGCCTTGGATCATGATGAACAAACGCTGAAAATTTCATATCGATTGGTTTAAACCTCGCAAAGTTATTAACGGTTGAATTTTTTTCCAATATGCATATAGCATGAAAACGAGGCTCAACTTCAACCGTTAATAACTTTGAGAGGATTTGACGGTTTGCTCTCAAATTTACATGGCCTATACTATTGCCCAATGTGCATCTGTTGGTTAACTCAAACTTATTATCGATTGATGTTTTCCAAGATGGCGGCAAAAAACATGTCTGAACTTCAACCGTTAATAACTTTGAGAGGATTTGACGGTTCGCTCTGAAATTTACATGGCCTATACTATTGCCCAATGTGCATCTGTCGGTCAACTCAAAGTTATGATCTGTTGATTTTTGCTTCAGGAGTTTTACCTAAATTGGTAAAATATGACAGAAACTAAGCTGCAACACATGCTCAAGAAAGCCCTAGATGGGGATAAAAAGGCATTAAAGTATTGTGACGTCGAAACCATCGATGTTATAGACGAAGGGAAGAAAGTCGTCACATTAAATTCGTTAGCCGTCAGTTATCATTACTATGCACAAGTTTGGGTCGCAGCTAAGAAGCTTGGCCTACAAACATTAGGGAGGACCGCTTGCTCCTTTGTAAGGCATCTGGCCTGGATAGCCAACCACCATTTCCAATCATCTTTCGATGAAGAAACCTGTGAGATTAGCCAAAAAGAAATTCTGGAGACAATGCTGTTGCTAACTCGTGAACTACACCAAGTGTCGACGGATGACGACGGTGACGGCGACGACGATGCGTCACGAGGCAAAAAGAGGAAGAAGCCTTCCGATCACGGTGAGAAAAACAAAAAAAGGAAAAAGAAACCAGAAAAGAAAGGTCACCATAAAATCGTAAAGTGTCAGATCAGTGGGTGCAAGTACGAGGGGGGGCAGATCAAACGTCATCTGATGGTCCATGCCAAAAAATCACAAATTGACAGGGAAGACATCCCAAAATTGGCCACGTTGATGACATTGGGAGAAAATGTCCGCGGCCCCAAGAAAACGTACAAAACAAGCGGAAAAAAGCAAGCCGGAAGAATAAAGAAATGGTGTCCTTTGGGATGCAACAAAGCTTACGAGTACCTCAGTAAACACCTCAGAGGTCCTAAGCACAAAATAATGAAGGATACATTTCGCTACCGAACCCTTCTTAAAGAAGCCAAGCCATACACCGGGCTGTCAGAGATAGATGTCTACATAGCCAGTGTGAAATCGGGCACAGAGAGTGAGTCGGAGATGTCTGAATGTGAATGTAGACGTGAAGAAGATGTGGAGGGCGGCGATGGAGAAGACGAAAGTGTAGAGGGCGGCGATAGTGGAGACGAAAGGGTGGATGACGGCGAGAGGAACAGTTGCAGTGAAGACAAAACAGCGGGTACTGCAAGTCGTGGGAAAGAGAAAGAAAGTGATTCAGATAGCGAAGGAAGCATTGTCTCTCCCACCGATTGTGAACATTCTGAAGAAGAATCGGAAAGTTCAGAAGAAGACTCGGGAAGCGAATACAATGGTGATGGGGCTACCAAAGCCGTGGAATACTATACCGCTACCAAATTCCAAAACGCCAGGCACAGATGCCTTTGAGCCTTCTTTAAGTATCTGTCCCTGCCGGCTGCAGGTTTTAAGAAAGAAGCCATCAAGCTGCAACACGTCGCCCAGATCAGAACGCTCCTCAATCACCTCGACCCGAAAGGTGATGATGTCAATTGTATTGGGGACGAGGCAGGGGATGCAGTCTGGCATCGGTGGGTGCGCCCCCTCCTGGATAACAAGAGCAAGGCCCCAGGAACAATGATTTCGTATTTGACCAGCCTGGAGAAATTTCTCATTTTTGCAACATCGAAACGGTATGCAGCCATGCATCCGCCACTGCATCCAAGTTATGCGGAAGTCTTTGAGGCCATCATTCCAGAGTTAAGGGGCTGGCGTTCCACCATCGACCAGTTCACACAAGACCAGAAGAATCGCCGCTATATTAGAGAAAGTGACAACCTGTTACAGCCTGAAGACATTCAAAATCTGAAGATGTCAAAGCCTTACATAGAAGGCACGAAAGCCATCCAACAGGCAAAAGTGAGCAGCACTGTGACCAAGCAGCAGTTTGTCCCAGCAAGAGACCTTCTTCTTGTTAAGTTTGCGATCTCAACGGTCCGTTGAATAACGCTACTCTGGAAGATTACAAAACCGCCGACGTCCATGATGGAAAACAAATTCTCCTCGTGCCTAAACAAAAGAAGCGAAGATGGTTCCGGCCATGCTCGGCATGGATAGTGAATTGCGGGAACAAATGTAGGTGTACATCAACAAGATGCGTCCACAATTTGCTGATAAGAACGAAACCAAACTTTTCGTTAAAACAACTGATGGGAAAGGGTTCACTGAGGGCACGATAGGAAGACGAGTGCAATCCTTTTGGGAGAAGAGTGGAGTTAGAGCGGGTGAGAACATCGCCCACGTCAACATACGAAAGTTCGTTGCGACTAACACGAATGAGTTTGCTCCGGAAGAGGCAGAGAAGGTGAGCAAAGTGATGTCACACTCGCGAAAGACAGCTCAATGGTGCTATGTCAGGCGCGACTTGACAAAACTGGCAGCGCAGGCTATGGATGTGATTAAAAAGGTGACGGCTGTGAAACAATCCACGGTGCCGGAAGCAGCAGAAGACTCATCAGAACCTGCACCATCACCACCATCTGGTGCTTCGCAGAAACGCAAACAAGCCACTGCATCACCTGCACCACAAGTATCCTCGGTGTCAAAAGCTGGAACAGAAGGCGCATCACAACCTGCACCATCACCATCATCTGGTACTCTTGAGAAACCCCAACAAGAGAAAGGTGCATCAGAACCTGTACCATCAACATCATCTGGTACTCGGGAGAAACCCCAACAAGAGGAAGGCGAATCTGAACCTTTACCATCACCATCATCTGGTACTCCGGAGAAACCCCAACAAGAGGAAGGCGCAGAACCTTTACCATCAAGCAGCCAACACCCGCCTGAATCATCGGCAGGTCCATCCCAGGTCTCTGGACCGGTCAAATCTAAGACCATACTCAGCCCAAGAGAAAAAGAATGCCTAGAAAATTTGTTTAAAGAAGACATACGAAACAAGAAAGTTTTCGGGGTCGAGTACGTGCGTAACAAATGCTGCACTAAACCAACCTTGGCACTGCTGGTAAATAGCATGAAGAAAGTCAAGGCTATGATCAACCATCTCAATTACCTCACCAAAACCAGCCCAACCATTGATGTGAGAGAATTGGAACAGCAGAAAGAAAAATCAAAGTGGCTAGATGAGCTTGATGATTGGTCGCAACGGAGTGGACGCAGACAAGAGTGGAGTGAAGAAGATACCGAGGCAATAAAACTGCACTTCAACGAGTTTGATACCCTCCCAAGCACATCACAAATCAGAGGGATATTTGAACGCCACGACGACCTGTACCCAATTTATCTACGGGAATCTGGAAGAGGGTATATGACAAAGTGAAGAACATCTTCAAACAAAAGCGCTGACAGAAAGGAACAGCACACGGTAAAAAAAAATGAAAAATAAAGGGGGAACAGACATTTGCAGAGACTCGTCAGGGAGAAAACACAAGCCAGGGTACCCAACCCCTGGGGAGTGCCCCACGAGGATCTGCATTGTCTCGAACCTCTAAAAAAAAATTTAAAATTAAAAAAAATCAAAAAAAAATCAAAAAATAATAAAAAGGCAACAATGTGTTGCCAAAAAAAGGGGAAGGGGGGACCAGGGAACCACATCAGCTTGAATCACATCAAGTTGATGAAATCCTGGCAACAATGAGTGGGGATGGTGACCCCATGATACCTCCATGGATGTATAATAAGTAATAAAAATAACATTTTGTTGAATTGTCTGGACTGCTGATAAACACCCGTAGATAAAAAACCATAGGCCTACCCCTTTGGAAAAAATCCAAGATGGCCGCCATAAAAAAATTCATCTTAAACACAGTCTAGAATGATTACAATCACTTTAAAACATCTTTTCCATACACTTTGAAATTACAGCAAAAACTTCATTTTTTTGACCAAAAACCATAGGCCTACCCCTTTGGAAGAAATCCAAGATGGCTGCCAATGAAAAATATTAATCGATAGTGTTGGTATATGCTCAGTCTAATGTAAGTGTCTTCATCTAATTCAAAATATATAAAAATTTGAAGAGAAAAAAATTATAATTTTTTTTAACAAAGAAGGAGTAATGGCACCGAGAAACCATGAACTCCCAGACATGAAGGGACATCCAAAGTAGCCTCTGCCCAAATTTCAGGCGATTCACCATCAATCCCTAGGATCTAAAGAGAAAATAACATGTGCACGAATAATTAATTTTTGCTCAAGGGGGGGATTCCACATCAAGGGGGGAAAGCCACATCACAAATGGGGGGGATTCCACAAGATTGGGGGGGAATCCACATGAGGGGGGAAATCCACATTTTGGATGGGGGGGAATCCACATCGAAGGGGGGATTCCACATATGAATCTAACCCTAACCCTAACCAAAACCTAACCGTTCACCTAATTCTTAGCCCTAATCTTGGCATCATTGGGGTCGCTGAGCTAATTCTTAGCCCTAATTTATTAGCCTAAACTAGGCTTCATTTTTGGTCAGGGGATTGCTTAAAAAAGGCTCGGAGCCATTCCTGTTATTAACGGCTATTCCTTCACATCACTAGACCACAGGATTGCTCCACCAAATCCCCTAAATTATTAACTATATAGGGTTTCTAAAATCTGTATATGTAGCTAGCCCTAAACCAAACCAAAAGCTAACCGTTAAGCTAATTCTTAGCCGTAATCTTGGCCTCATTCGGGTCGCTGAGCTAATTCTTAGCCCTAATATAGCCTTCATTGGGGTTTATTAGCCTAAACTAGGCTTCATTTTTGGTCAGCACATTGCTAAAAAAAGGCTCTGAGCCATTCCAGTTATTAACGGCTATTACTTCACATTTGGAAGGGTGCTAAGATTAAAGTACCGACTGGTTGTGAACGATAATTTACTTCAGTACAAAATGGAAACTTTTTGTACTATACTATATTGACTTCTCCCATTTGTGATTTATCATTTCAGGTTAGGTTTGCTCTAATGCCTCCTGAACTGATAGTGGATGTTAATCTGTCAGACGAAATCCAAGGAGAAGAAGAAAGTACTTTGCAGATTGAAAGCTCAGGCTCTTTGAACAGGGCACTATTTCACGGGGATCTGAATGCGTACTACGACAGCCAACTGACCGACTTCCCAGAAGGCTGTCAACATAACATTAAGAGTCTATTGACTTATGGGGAAGAAGTAATCCATTCGACAACAATAATGCAGCGGCATTTGATGCCTCCACTTACTACGCCTAGAAAGAGCAACAAATATTCGGCAACTGCCGCAAAATATTTCCTTCGTAAGCTTGAAAGAGTTGGTTTAGGTTCCATTGAAACAGCGGGAACGAAAGCTTTAAAGTTTCGAAAAAGAAAATGGGAGGACCTAGGAGAGGAACCATTAAATATTGTAAATGCATGTGGAATTAGCATTTCTGCTTACAAAAAAATCAAAAAGTAAAGTAAGATAAATCTACAACAGTAACAATCAGGAAAAATTATTCAGTTTAAAAAGAAAAACAAACCGTTAAGTTGTTTGTAAAAACGGGCAAACAAACGTCGAGTAACTATCACTTTAAGTAGTTTATTAATTTCTGCATGGGTAGATTTTTGTCAATTGACACAAGATTTTGAATATATTTATGAGTGATCAGTAACAAATGGAAAAAAAGTTGAAATACTGTATATACATGGAAAAGATAGCAAATCCTTATAAATCCTTATAAATTCTACACAGGAAACGGTCAATGATGATGGAGATGATAGTTTTGGTGAAAGCTTGTAAATGAAGAAAAAACGAAATAAAGATTTCAACTTAACTGACTTCACGAAGCATTATATTGTATTTGACAGCATATTTACATTAACACGGTTTGTCACTGACTGTTTTCATTGTCATCATAACTGATGTAAGAACTAGTCGAAACGTTTTACAACAATGAAAAGAGTCGTGTCGTCAACTGCGCTCGCGCCTTGTTCGCTTATAAAAGATGAAGCATTTTAAGCCGGGCCATTACGATAACGGTGAGAAATAAATCAATATTTCGCGGAAAGAAATAAACCTTCAGAATTGGATATTGACAAATCACCAACATTCGCTGATCATTTAACTAGACACATAATATCTAATATATCTTGATACTAGAATGGTTAAAATGACTAAATCTAATTAGATATCTGATACTATAACGGCATAATATCGGATAATATAAAATATAAAATATATAATATAAAATATCGTTGAACAAAGCTGGCGTCTTACTATATAGCGAATTAGACATAAATATCTGATAACATTGACTAAAAATATTTGATATTTTTTAGTTTGATATTAATTTTGATAATATTGGATATTAGACCTATTCCAGATTGATTTTAAAAATCTGATATTTATCCGATAATTGATATTCCTATGATATCGCAGCTTTATGGTAATAAGGGTTGTTGTTGTTCTCAGTTTATGGTAAAGATTCTGAGACAAAGGAAAATAAAAAGGAAACTGGTTAGAAATTTTTCAAACCAAAGAAAAATTTGTACTACAACACATATTTTAATGTTTTGGTGCCAGCGCTCCTTTGGGATGTAAATCGATCCAGACATAATCGTAGAGTTTTGAGCTGGAGATGATCGAAAAGCATTAAAAAGTGACTATCGACCTTCATGGGTAATTTGTCAGAGAGTGAATTAAAAATTATGTAATGTAACTTTCTTCACATGGTAACACTGTTTTTTTCCTTGGGAAAACAGATTTTGCCCTATAGTTATGAGCATAGTCTTCATGGTGCACCCCTTTTGTCGACATATCTTCCATGAACTGGTTCTTTTGTGATTCACTCATAAGATCATCTGCTATAAGGATTCATGTTTTATCTACATCATTAAAAAAGTTTCAAAGGACTGGTAATTCTGGGTGAAAAGTGATGCCCATTTCTCTGCCACTGACTCCCGTAGCAGTACATGATCTTTTTAAAATGTCTTCCCTCTGTGTCAAGGTAAGCATTCATTTTGTGATAACGATTGAAATTAGTGACAGTGATGGTGATGGATAGTTCTTGGTGTTTACTATGGACATCAAGTCACAGTCATACCCAATGATGAGGGTCTGTGCACTGCAACACTATCTTGACAAGAGAGAAGTACTTGAACCACCTTCAGATAATCTCCTACATATGGCAGAACTAGTATTAACACTTACAGTGCGGCTACTGTTACCGGGGTCACCAAGACAAAGTTAACCAATCACAAAACAGAAGGAGAACAATAGATTCCAACATTATTTTTTTACTTTAGCCAATGAAATGTCCAGTACAGAACAATGAAATTTCAACTTGATCCTTCGCCATGACAACAGATCAATACAAGTTTTGGCTGAACAGCATTGGATTTTCAATTAACTTCGATTCCATCCCGTTTGAACAGCACGATTTGGAAGGTAATGTCCGCGATTCAAATGAAAGAGAAAATCCAAACTGTGTGAAAATATGGAATGCGACGACTGTACCATATGTCTACACAAATAAAAGTGCTGGTGGTGGATTTAAAATAATTTGTTCGCTCGTAACAGATTCAAGTTTTCTCTACGGTGTCAACGGCGGAGCTGTAAAATAAATACACTTGATACCAGTGAAGAAAGAATTCTTAACTGCATAAGAATCAGTGAAAGCGATGGTCATTCATAGTTCAGGCAAATTAAAGAGTGACCTACGGATTTGAAAACAACAAAACCACGGCTTGTTTGCCTCCGTGAAAAATTATAAAGTTTTATGCGCTTTGAGTCCCACGTGTTGGGTTCCAGCAGTTGGATTAAGCTGAAATAAAATTAAGTTAAAGAGAAATTCAAAACTGCATAAAAAGAGTGTCGGTCATACAGAAACGGTGCGTTCTTTAACATATATTTCACTGCCGGAAAATCCATCGATATTACAGCGGTTCGCCATTTGAGTTATTATAATTTTCCAGACGATTCAAAACAGTAAATCTAACTCCCTCGAGATGAATTCATGAGAAAAAAACTCAACTACCGGACTAGAATATTGTTTTTTCACAGAGTTCAAGGTCTGGTTAAAATTTATTTCTATTTTTCGGCATATACAACTATAGACTTTTACTACTTTCAACCAAAATGATTTCTTCAAAACTGTTTCGACCACCTTGGGAGATTAAACAAACCCAAACTGCAAAGAAAATCTGCAGCGGAAAAAATTCTGAAGACAATTCGATAACAAGAATTGAAATAAAGGAGCCGCTCTTTTTCAAACGATTAGAAAATAAATGCTTATATATGCTACGCTGGCAGTGTGCCTTGTAACATTTGCAAACAGCCGGCGGTCGAGTTGTTATTTTTTCCTAGAATTCAAATCCGCCACGTTATTTGCCCAAACACATGGCTGTCGCGTTCACTGCATCTTTCATACAGTTTGAAATCAGTTCTCGCTCACTTGCATGACACTTGACATTCATTCATGTAGCATGTGAAACTACTCAAATTTTCAAATGGAAAAGTCAATGCTAGCGAAAGCTAAGTTTCATTCAATATAAGTTTTACGAGTGAACAAGTTGAAATTTCATTGTTCTGTACTCGACATATTATTGGCTCAAGTTAAAAATGTTGGAATCTATTGTCCCCGTTCTGCTTTGTGATTGGTTATCTTTGTCTGGGTGACCCCGGTAACAGTAGCTGCACTGTAACACCTTTGAATTTAATGGTGAGTTTTACAAGCAAACAGATGGAGTGGCCATGGGTAGACGACTAGGGCCAAATTATATATGTATCTGTTTGCTACGTTGAAGAACACATGCTATCAAGCTATACCAGTACAAAGTCAGACATATACTAGCCATACATGGATGATGTGGCCAGCACTGCTTCATGCAGTGAAGAAGACCTCTGTCAGTTCCTTGAATCTGCTTCCTCATTCCACCCTAATCTCGAGTATACATGATCTGTTTCCACTGACAAGCTTCCGTTCCTGGACATCTACATGAAGCCTTGAGATAATCGCATATCCACTTCTATATATTATAAAGAAACAGATAGCCACTCCTACCTCGACTTCAGCTCATCCCATCCATCCAGTTGCAAGTCATCCATACCTTATAGTCAGTTTCTTTCTTAGAATCTGCAGTGAAAACGATGACTTTGACATAGAGGCAACAAAAATGGAGACTTTGTAGCACGTGGTTATCTGAATGACCTGATAAGAGGGAGAGAACGAGCATTAACCAGATCGAGGGCTGAAATTCTGGAGAATAATGCTGGAAACAACATCGCTTATGATAAGAGTACCATTAGTCACCACCTTCCACCCCATGAATCTGAACGCCTGCAAAATCATTTTTAAGAATAAATAAAAGTGAACCACCCAAAAGGTAGTTTCTTCTGCAACAGGACCGTTTGCCGTACATGTCCCAATGTTAATGCATCTCCACGATTACAACACCCAAAGGGCATGTCAATACAGTCAACTCCCATTGTAGCGGACACCCTCAGGACCGCGATTTGGTGTCAATAATAGTGGGATGCGAGAAATATTTTATTTTAAACCATGTTTACAGTAGGGGGTCACATGTGTGTTCATTTTCATTAACTCCAGTACCTTTTTCAGACCCGTTGTCACACATAGAGTGTCAGAACTTTATTTACAAACAGAACAGAACTTAACAAAACAGAAGTTACATACCCTTTCTGTACAGTAGTTCTAAGTACGTAAACAACAATCTTCGTATGTTGCAGCAATGTCCACACATGCATCGTTATGGTTTCCTACTATACTTAAGTACAGTAATCTACATTTCTAAAAAAATATTTTCAAGGAAAAACCTGAACATCAGCTACAGTATTGATTGCATCAGCTATGACATTGCCTTAAAATATCGTTCCAATCGGCTCTGTGTACTTCTCCTTTGAATTGCAACTTCCCCCACTTTGTCGCCAAGGAGACTAAATTCATTAGCAACCTTAAACTCAACTCTATGAATCAAAAAAGCAGAAATGTTTTGGACACTGTCCAGAACGTCCTTCAAACTTTTCAAAGTGGTTGTTTCGTTTCATTCTTGTCGTCACTCTATTTCCATGACATCGTGAGAAGTACCAATGGTCTCCAGCAGCTGTTGTTCGGTAAGAAGACTGTAAAGGGTTGGAAGTTCCTTATCTGATTCCAGGTAAGTACTGATTCCACTTCCAGGTGCAACCTGTTGGACAAGATTCTCCAGTTCTTCATCGACCGAGACATCAAGATCAGCAAAGGGATCCTCCTCTCCTGTCACAGTACAGACGGTAACTGCTTCTGACAAAGTGCTGGAAATTCCAGCTGCTGCAAAACATTTGATAACGCTATCGTTCTCGACCTTAGACCAAGCAGTCCCCATCCACCTTATGGCCTGCAGCACGTCCAATGTTTTGTAAATGTCTGTTGCACTGTTGTGGTCTGTGGTCATTGTAATATAACGAAGTAGCAACCTCCTGTAATGGACTAGCAAGCAGTAATCACCACATACATGCATGGTTGAATCATCTTGCTGGTAGTTTATGTAACTGCACTGGTAGACATTGTATAATGTTAGGATTCCACATCAAATTTAATTCAGAATGTGTCAGTAGTAGGAAAATGGGGGTTCACATTGGTTGATGTCATGATCCCTAGAGCTGATGTCATGGGTTAAAAATAGGTAGAGATGACATCATAATCTATTTTAAGTCAATGGGGAGTTGGGGATAAATGACATCATAACCTATTTTAAGTCAATGGGGAGTCAGATAAATGACAATTTATTTTAAGTGAATGGGGAGTCGGAAATAAATGACAATTTTTGTAACCCTCCTATGATAACATTTTCTAAATTAAGATATGACTGAGTTCAATCTTACCTCATCATAAGCAATACTGTCTAAAATAACGATGATCATTATTAGTCATTTAAAGTCAAAAGACAAATAAATACTTAGTTTAATCTACATATAGCATGCAATTATATTTATGATTTGTGATAAATCAAACATAAATTTCTGTTTTAAACTACAAAATGATGAAAATTATTTTTGGAGTATTACATCATAGTAATAATCGTAAACTTTTAAGGTATAAAAAACCCCCAAAACATTTATTTCATTCATCTCTCGACTGAAAATGGATAATCTTGAAACGATGGAATTGAATATTGAGGATTGGAGTATTGAGGATTGGGAAGAAATTGCCCACAATAATCCAGTTTCAAGTGATGAGATGATGGCATTTTTAGAAGAGGTTATAGAAAAAGCAGACCAGAAAGTAAAGGTATGCAGCCATTATTTTACGGTTTGATCAATATATTTTTGTAATAGCTCTCCTGTTCAATAGTTTGAGCTATGATTGTATTATAAACATTAGAAAACTGTTCATGATAGTCATAGATAATCTCTTGCTTATTCGTGTTTTGGTTTGGATTATTCAATGACACATTTTTCTCAGTTCAGTTTTAAAATATTTTTTAAAACATTAAAAATGTGTTATTTTGTTAGGGTCCTTCTTCACCGTCTATCTGCATCATTTTACCTGCCATCACTGCAACCAACCATTTACTAGAAAAGATAACCTGAAACTTCATCTTAAAGTTCACACACAAACAAAACAATTTCACTGTAGGCATTGTACACAGAGATTTTATCGAAAAGATAAACTTCAAGAACATGAAAAGCACTGCAAAAGAAAGGGGGATGTGGAAAACCATCAACTAAAGAGAAAACTGACTGACTCAGGAGGTGGTGTCAAGCAAACGTTTCCGAAATGGAAATCAGACTGGAGGTGGTTCAAGCGCTACTACAATGGAAGAGATTGATGATAGTGAATGCGAGAGTGTCATAAACGGAATTTGAAAACCATATACATGAAACCAAGAAAAAACGAATATGATTTGACATTGTTTCTGCAAGGAAAAAGAGCAAACGTATTGAAAAACCTGGAGAAAAAGTTCCATGAGAAAAGAGGTCTCAAGTGGTTTATTAATGTGCAAGTCAAAAGAGTGAAGACGTATTTGCGACTCCACACTTTAGAAGCACTTGCCAGCGATTGATGAATCTGAACAAAGTTTCAAAGCAGTACTAGGAATGTGTGGAAAAAGTGAAAGAATCATTTCAGACGTATCAACGCAAAGGGAGCGGTTGGCAATTGGATGAGGTACGTTTACTTAAGTTTTCACTATTTTGTTCTCATCTTGAATGAGAGGGTCTCTTGGGGTTAAATATGTAGATCAAGCACCTTGTTTTGCATATTAATCAAGTAACTCAAACTGAATGACTCTTTGGGGATTTGGGAGTGTTGTTATCAGTGTAATTGATCGGAAGCTATCAATTATTTTATAGGTCTTGAAATTAGAGCTTGGTGTCGCTGTTTACACCCCACTACAAGGATCGAGTTATGTGAAGCTACCAAAAGGTTTTGAGGATAAAAACAGCTGTGCTAAATATACAAAATGATGATGAGAAGTGTTTTCTCTGGAGTATCCTAGCTGCCTTGTACCCGGTTTACTGGAAGGAAAAGCCTTATCGCATTTTGCTTGGGGAGGTTTTTTCCCTGACACTTTTTCTGGTTTATCTCCCAATATTGGGATCAATCGTTTTGTCCCATGATATTGCTGTTAAGGAGACTTTGGCGTTCACAAATGTTTTGTCTTCATTTAAGGACTCTGTCCGGGATTCTAGGGTTGATGTGTTTGTGGATAGTAGAACTCTTGTTGGTGTCTGGTAGGTCAAGGATCTCGGTCCCCAGCTTTATTGCGTACTTTGAAACACGTTTTCTTTGTTTCAAGCCCACTTAATATCGATTTGTGCCTGTTTACGTTCCTAGTGTGGACAACCCTGTGGATGGTCCCTCTCATCGTCTTTCCCGCCAAGATGCTATGATTTCTTCTCCTCTTTGGGATTCCATTCAGTTAGCTTATGGTGGGAAGTTCGGAATCTTATGGCCCTCCCTTAGGATGTCCGTCTTGGCTCAGATGGTTCCCTTCTTCCTTTTTTTTGCCCCTTTTCCCACACCTGCTTGCTCTGGTGTCAATCTTTTAGTGCAGCTTTTTTTTGCAGCATCATGATGGCCTTTTTTCTAAATCTAACTTATCTCTCCTGTCCTCAGTTTTCTTTTGGAGGCTCGCGTTTACTTTACTATTGTTGTTCCGGATATTTTCCCTCGAAACACTGGTGGCCTATTTTGCATGCCTCAGCCAGCGATTCTTTCCGACTCGCCTCCAAAGGGACATTGGATGCTGTCCTTGTTCCCTCTAAGAATGGGTTTTCTTCCCAGTGACCTCTTCCCTGGCATCTGTGGGTTTTTAGGGCTAGCTCCCCTGCGTTTCCTAAATATGGTATCAGTATTATATTTTCCCTTGAAATTTATTTTCCATTTTGTTTTCTGTATGTCTAATCCCAAGCAATAAAGTTTTGGTAGATTACTTAATGTGGTTTTTTATTTGTTACTGTAGGAACTCCCCCAAGTGGCTCTTTTGTTTGTCCCCACACTGTGCAATGTCCTGTTTGAAGGCACCCAAATGATCACTATTTACATTTTGGTCAGATGTGTGACTATAAAAGACGCATCCATTACCCTGTCACTCTTACGCTCAAGGACGTTGGCTTGCCCACTCTTGACGCAAGATTAGATGAGCTGCAGATGCTTTCCCTTAGCACTCCCTATGGTAAGCAGAAGTCGTCCCTGAAATCTGAATTCCAAGCCTTTTTATTTATTTTTATTTATTTATTTATTTATTTATTTATTTATTTATTTATTACAATCTATGGATTAAAAACCAAAGGATGAACTGTAAAGGAGTCCTAGACCCCATATAAAAACAGATCACCTAAAAATATATAGAAACACAATAAAATAATAGTTTCAGAAAATACAGAAATATAAAAGCTACTTAAAAATCACTAAAAAATTCCTAACTCTAGACTTAAAAACATTTACATTATCAGAAACACGAATGTCTAACGGCTTTTTATATGATCAATACTTCAAGCAACTACCAAGACTAAAAGGCTATCATCATTTTCGCTTCAGTAAAGACTCGCCGGGCCTGGTGTTCTGTAAGTGCTATGCTGATTTTGAAGGAGTGGAGTTTGACTTGCTCAAAGATCCAACAAATCTTCCACCTTATACACTTCCTCCTATTATAAATCCAGCATGCCTAGATTTAGAAAGGAAGAACTACTTGTAAAAGGAAATTAGACTGTTCTGCAAACCTGACTCTGCGGATTTAGTGGCACCAAAACCATGAATTTGCATTAAAATGTCATCTCGGTTTTGGTTTCTTTATATTGACTATAAATTATTTCAATCATAATCGAATGCGCATGGTGAAAAACTTGAAAAGCTAAACTTTACAATGAATTAATAATAGTAATAAATAACTATCCAAAGCAGAATTCAAACTTCGAATGACAAAAGAAACAATACATAAGAAATTTATTATTCTGAGACACGACTTTATGTTTAACATACGTGTCGAAACATGAAAAGGTCTCGCTGCAGTGATTTTGGTTTATTTACATTCTGAACAAATTCGAAAGTTTTACAATGCAACACTTGGAGCGGTTAAGCAACTGCCACAATGTGAATTAAAAAAAGGAAACTATTCGAGCAGCAAAGAAAGAAATTATCCATGTTGTGTTCAACGCACAACACTGTCGTGGTTTTGGCTTGCAACATTATCAAATACATTGATAATGCAAGTGTTGTAATGGAAAGCAACACCATTCAAATGAATTAACAACAGCCATAATTTAAAAGACGAAAAATTAAGAAATCAACACATAAATTAGAACCTGTATGAAGGGTTTTTTCTTTTTGGGGGTTTTAATTAAACAATGCTGTTGCGACAGTGGTTGCATGGTGATTTAAAGTGCGTAGTTTGAAATATCTTTTGTTTCAGTTTACTATTCAAATAGCCACAAAACACCTGAGAGTATTTGCAAGGATTGTAAAAGTGTTAGCAAAGCGAGATGTGCACAGTTGTTACAAGCGAACTACACACAAGATTTTTACAAAGAATTTCCCAAAGCATTTCCAAAGGGTTTCCAATGGGTTTGCAACGCATTTCCAAAAGATTTCTAAAGAGTTTCCAACAGGTTTCCAAAGGGCTTTCAAAGGGTTTCAAACCCTCTGAAACCAGGTTTTCAAAGAAAGAAAAAAACAAAACACCAGAAAGTCAAACGGACACTAAACACAATCACTTAATTACAATTACAGCTACAACCTACCTCTCCTGGGATCTACAGCTATACTAAAAAAAAACAAAGAGGTCCGCATATTGAGAGGTGTAATTAAGTCACATTGTTGCTTTTATATAGGATCGATACAAATTAGACTATTGGGCGTGTTAATTGGTGGAAAAACAAAAACTGAATCAATGCTGAAAAATTAAGGTCCGGTCAAGATCAACTATAATTTTTTACTCGTGGCGAAGCACACGAGTTATAAATCCGGCGTTGACTTTTCTTGTTTTTTTTCGTGTCACATTAGCGCATGCAAATTTATGCACGCATATTTAAGTCTATATAGACGGCTATATGGCTTTCGGCCATGAAATACACACCGTAAAATCTCTCCGTTTGTGTACTCGAGAAGCAAGATAAAGAACTACTGCGTACAACTGCACACTTTCAAGACAATTCAAGGCGTTCATGGATGGATAGGACCGTTTGATATTGTGTTCGCCGCTTATTCCTGTGGGATTTTTGCTCTGGCAAGTTCTGTGTTTTATATATTAAACTTGCCATTTGCTTAGCGATCGAGCTCCGGGTCGAGCTTAAGTGTCAACTACTGAATCTAGTGAATGCAGTGTAGTCACTTTTAAACCCGTGTATACGTGAAAGGATGATGAACAGGTTATCGGCAAGGGTGTTTAAATAAAATTCATTCTCTCACTCACTCACTCACTCGCTCCTTCCATCAGCTGTAAACTTAGTGAGCAAATGCTTTGTTACGAACACGTTTCGTAACAGGAATTCAACGTGAACCCAACGATAACAATAATTAATTTGATATAAACGAATATAGACAACAATAAGCTTACAGATGTTTCGCATTTGGAGTTTTAAGTGCAACATTAAAATCGATCTAAAAGGATTTTGCAACCTAAACACGCGTTCTGATGCGTATTTAGCTTAAAATAATAAAATTTATTTCGTAGGTAGTATGTGCTCTTGAACAGCGCAGTGATTGAGTTTGTGGCTTAGTCCCGGACGGCCCGAATTCGAATCTCCATCAAGTCCTCCTTTTTTTTTTCTTTTTTTTTTTTCGAACTGGACATTATGAAAGTGATGTACTTTTTTTTTTCGTTCGTCAAAAATCCTTACGTTTAATTTAAAAATATATATATATCGAACTGTGTTAGTGTGAAAACGTATTAAAGCTTACGGCAATATTGCGTTACGCGTTACGCGTTAGCATTTCTTCTTCTCGGCCTTTGATTAGATATAATTTTAAGCTTATGTTTCCCTGTAAAAGCACTCAAATCACTTGGGAATCAATGCTGCAATGAGTTAAAGGCGCCACGAGTTCAAGCTGTGTACAGCTTCTTGTTTAAGTATTCTTCCGTATCGATTTTAATTTCAGCCTTGGTCGCTGGATTTAGTTTAATAAAAATTTTCCCATCTGTTGTCCAGACTCTCCATTCTTTGTGCTGGTGCTTTTTATCACGTACTTTTTTGAATAATCCAGCTTTTTGGGCTGTAAGATTTTCATTTATGTAGATTTTTTTCTGCACCTGAAGGGTGTTGGACGTTTGCTCTGCATAGTTTCCTGCGGTTCCGATACATTTCATCTTTGCTGTGATAATTACTGAAACGCACAATTATTGGTTTTGGTTGTTTTTCCCCACCATTAAAACGATGGACCATGTCTATATCTTCCGGATACAAGGCTATGTCCATACTCTCTGCCAATTTAATAATTATCTCTTCAAGATCTTCATCTTCCACTTCGGGAATCCCAAATATTTCTAAATTCACCTTTCTCGTACATTGTTCGAAATCATCCATTTTTTTCTCTAAAGACTCAATTTGCGCAATCTTTTCCTGTAGCTTAGTGCTCATCTCTTCCTTATTAGTATCGATTTTTCATTCAAACCAGAGTTCTTCTTTTCCAAGTTCTTCAATTTCTTGTGTAGATCCGAGTTGCTTTTAGTAAGTTCATCTATTTTGGCTTGTGAAAAGTCGAGATTCACGCAGCTCTTTATAGTTGTTCTGTAATACTTTAAGATCATTAATCAAGCTGTTGGTGTTATTTTCAATTCGCATTAAAGCCTTCCACATGTCTGACAAAGAAGAGGTTCCTTCTTCGTGTTCGACAGAATCCGCCATTGTTGACAAACTGAATTCTTCATCTGAATTACCACTTTTCGCTTCTTGTTTGGGTGACGTATCAGTGCCTGAACCGCCACTGAGCCTCTTTCTCTTTTTTTTTTCCATCTTCAAAGCATTTGTCGGTTTTCATCTTTAAATTGCCTCTCACATAACGGAGCTCAACAAAACATGTCCGACTCTTGTCAGCCTCTCTCCCAAGTCTCTGACTCCCTTGAACATACATTTCTGGAGTGCTCAGTCATAAATGATTTTAGCAATTATGCAAAACTACATTTCAACGAAGACAACAAAACACATCTAAATTTGTCAATTTTACTTTGCCTTCGAATCTGCGCTCACTAATCAAACGTAAATTTAATATATTGGTTGTACTCGCCAAAAAATATGTTTATTCCTTTAAAATAACTGAAAAGATACCCAGCCAATCAGAATTCCAAGAAAAAGTAATAGAGAAAATAAAAGAAAATAGAGAAATGTGAAAATTAAAATGACTTTCTTTTCTTATAGCTCATGTAAACCCTACATTTCATAATTTTATTTCCTTTTTTGTGTACTCTTTTCATGCTATATTTATTTATATTTACATTTTATTACCTGTTACACTTTATTACCTGTTATTTTGTATTTTTATATGTGCAAATAAATAAATAAGTAAAAAAAAGAAATTTTGAGCGATTATGTTGTGTATTAAGTTTAGTTTTTCAAAAGACAGTTTGTCTATTGAACTCAGCTATATTTATGTAACCATTTGGCAAGGACTTTGTTGATTGCATTTTTTTGTATTCAAAGATTGTTCAAGTTGAAATTAAGTGCATTGTTAAATCTTCATTGCTTGTGATTGTGCAAAGGAAAAGAGAGAATACAGTGTACAGCGGTTGCATAAGCAAGAGTGCATAGCATACAACAGTTAATTATATGTGCAACACATACAGGGAACTATGGAGTGTAAACAAGAGCGCGAAGAGTGAGTTGACTTTGTATTAAGCGAGAGAGCAAATGAATGAATAAAGTGTTAGGTTTTATTTGCCTTTGTGGCTGTTAATGCTCTTCAACTACCAAGACCCAAAAATGCTAGTTCTTTTCAAAGATGTTATTGTGAAACAGGAGGACTGTGATTGGATGTTCAACCAGCAGTCAACAGCATTTTCTTGTCCAAATTCAGATATTACATTTGAATATGAAGAGCAACCAAAGCCTGAACCAACTTACCATCCATTGCCAAGCACAGATGTGACCAATGCACAGGTATTAACAATAAAACCAAAACAAAGGATGGATGTTTCTGGCACATTGTCTGAGATATAAGAAACCTAAAGAGTTTGTCAGTAAATCAACACAGGAAACTTCTTATGTCAAAGAAGACTGTATACTAGAAGATGAAACTGGTGCAATTCTGTTCAACATTTGGATCACTCTCATTGACCAAGTAAAAACTAACAAATCACATCTGTTTACAAACTTAATAGTCAAATATTACCAAAGGTCAAAATTAATTAGTTAATCACCATTAACTACAGCAACTGAAATGACACAGCCATAAGTGGTGGTGGACGAAACACTGACCCCCAGTCCGTAGACTATCCCAATGGACTACCCAAATGAACTACCCCTAAGGTTAGGGGTAGTCCAATTGGATAGTCCATGGACTGGGGGTCAGTGTTTTGTCCACCACCGCCATTAGCTTCATTGTTTGGACCAAAAATGCTCGATGCCCCTGAACAAGAAGTAACTGTTCCAAACTTCAAGTTTGTAAGCAAGCTGACAATATTTTCTTCCTGTCAGGTGTGTAAAAAGCATTTATATGATCTCTTATCTACATCTACAAAGCATCAACATTGTGGAAAATGTCAAGGAACGACCGAATGCTCCTGTGAGGCATCCATCAAGTTATGCATTCTCCATAAAGACAGTGAACTTTGGCTCATTGCTTTCACAAATGAACTTTCTAAACCATTAGAAAGATCTTCTTTAACACTACATGACACTGTAGAAGATATTAAGGATGCAATCATGAATCTCCAAAATAACTCCATTAAATTTAACATCCAAAAGAATGCCATCTCTGACATTTTGCCGATCCAAACCCGTGAGAAAAAGGTCTAAGGGCCAAGCACCTCAGTGCCAGCTTTATTCAATCCAAAAATATGACCTGGAATTTGTATGTCGCACTAACCCCGACATCGTCATCATTGAGTTGGGTACGAACAATCTCACCTTCCTCTGACTTTGACTGACCTTGCCTTTTTGGTGGCACATTGGTTTCTGGAACTCGAGGAATGATGTTTACCTCAAGAACAGAGTTCATTTAAATGCCTTGGGTTCGATCAAACATTATAGGAGCTATACAAGGGCAGTGTTGAAATCACTTTCTCTACTTCAAGGCACCTAACCATTAACCATAATAATTTGGTACATTTGTGGGGCTGAATTCTGGCTAGTCCAAATTGAATTTAATGATTTCGTTTTTGAGCCAGTTCATTACTTTGCATGCTGACTTTTTGCTAAAGGCATGCTCCGCTATTAAGGTGTGATGAATATTTTACTTATCTGGCCTGGTTTTGTGGTCGGGGTGTAATGCAATATTTGGGCTGCTATCTTGGTAAATGCCCATTGCACTTTATTTCTCAGTGCTTTAGTCCCTTGAAGTTTGCACCACCCAGAAGGCGTGTGCCTTTTTTTGTTATCACCTGGGACCATTTAATTAGTGTAATTAGTGTTATTTTTGGCGGCTATCCTTGGATAGTGTGCTCAATGCACTCAGACCAAACATAGGAATGTAAGCGTCCTCTATTGCCAAGGAAAAGTAACCATGCTCTTACTTTATTAACCTCTTATCAAAGTCATTCGGGGCGGGTGCTTTGGATTTGACAGGGGTTTAGAACACCAGAAGCTGCATGTGCTTTAGCTTTTGTGCAGCTGTTTCAACACTAATTATTACTCTATTTAATCTTTACGTCGCTGAAGTATGCCTGCTAAAAAATGCTCAACAGAGGTAAATATAAACTTCAGTGATATGGCATTTCATTCACTTTCATCAATATTTAATGGAAAATTTTAACATAAGTTACTGTAAAAAATTACATTAACAGTTGCATTTCTGAAGAGCTACAAAATCACTGATGACAAAATATCGCAGTGGAGAAAAGCAGCGGACAAACAGGCCTATCTTGCACAGTTTTCCTCTGCAAAATGGTCCAAAAGAACACCACCTAGACGAAATCTGCACAGCATTCAAAACTGCAAGTGCTGCAAAAGTTTCCATGCATCTATCAGTGAAACATTCCCTGAAAGCAAACAAAACAAAAATAAACCTAAGGGCCCTTTTTCTGAACTTAAAAACAGATCAGCAAACCATGTCCCCAAAAAGGCTCAAGCAACCAAAGGAGAACTCAAAGCTGTTGGAGAAATGATCTTTTCAACATATGAAAAGACATGCAAGGAAAATCTGCGCAAGTCATTTAGTGAGGTACTGCTTGCTGTACCTCAGCTAAACCTTCAAAAGGAACAAAGCCCAAATGAAAGGAAAAAAGCGTTTGGAAAAACAACGCGAATTCAAAACCTACGTGGAAGCTGTGTGGAAAGAAAATGACGTTGACTCTCATTTAGCTCAGAGAGCATCTTTGGCTTCGAGAGAAAAACAAAGAATTTATCAATCTTTCGAAACAATACAACAAGCCAAAACAAGCCTAGAAAAAAACCCCACCTGGAATGAAGGAGCGTTCTCACATCCCTAAAGAAGTCATCAGGAACACTGAACAGCTTTTAGAAGATGTGAAGAACTGGCCTCATGAACCTGTCTGCTGGTCTGCAAAGGCAAAAGAGTATCAAATCAGAGGACATACCAGTGATACCACCCCACCTAATGGAGGGCAAATAACTAGCAGTAATCGGAGATTATGGAGACGCGTTCAAAGGAACTTGCGGCAGAAATGAGCCCCTGAAAAAACCAATAGGGGCGGCCATTTGGAAGACCCTCTACCAAAAAATCTCAAATTTTACTGCATGTAAACCACAGGACAACCAACACGAACCAAATTAGAATTGCGTTCTTCGAACGCGATAAAAGAATTCTTGAAGTCAAATGGAAGACACAACCCCCTTCGAGCCAGCCAGTGGAGGTATATAATTATCACTCATGCATGAACAAAAATAAATTGTTTTAAATACAAGTAACAAACAAAATTCACAGTGACACATTTCCAGTGCAGTTCAATTAGCAGTCCAGTTTAATTTCCTCACACAAAAGGAAATAAACAAATATAATGACAATGCTATTATTTTAACCTGTGGACTGTAATTGACTGTAATTAACTAAGGTAGTTCTCACTTCAGAGGGAAACATTGAAAAGAAAGTCTGTAAAGTTTCTGCCAGAAAGTACCCACTGAAAGAAGTCTGTGCACAAGTGCAAAAATGCACAAAGATTTACTGAGATTGAGAACCAATCAAGAGTATAACAGCATGACACCAGAGCAGCTGAAGACAAGACTACAGCTTCTCCATGAGCACAGTGACAACATGAGCGATGACTAACCCGCCAACATCTCAAGAAGTGTGAGAGAACCCGACACTGGCTCATATGGCATGACCATTTAAGTATAGCTAGCTCAGGTTTTATGTTGTTTTTAGTGCGAGAAGTGTTCGATCTTGCTGTTCATCTCACTAACCAGGAACAGAAAGAGAAACAAGGAGGGAAAGGAGTGGATGTGCAGTCAGTAATAGAGGCCCCACACCTCTACATGCTAGGTGCTGCAGGAGCAAAAGATTCAGACCAACTTGCCTTCATTCCAACCAGAAGAGAGTGTCTAAAAGAGCTAAACTTCACTGAGGTTCAGGTGCCAGATAAAACTGAAACAGTGGAGCTTAAAGAAAAGATGAGATTTATGAATGGGGACAATCCAGCAGTAGAATTTGAAGATGGTACACAGAAGGGTGGGCATTTTGGTTGCTCCGGATGTGGTGGAGACATGAGATGGGCTAGCGAGTATCATTACATGGCTCACCAAAAGTACCAAAACCTTGAAAAAAAGCAGAGCCTAGTGCTGAAAGGAAAATTTGGAAAATCAGATGCTACTGGCCCCTTCAAATCCCTCAAAGTTGAAAATATCAGAGCAGAATTAAAATAAAGAGGAGTTGATGCACATGGCAACAAAAAGGAACTTCAAGTGAGGCTAACTGATTTGCTGAGAGGGACAAGTCGAGCACCTGCTTTGCTGTTTGGACCACAGAAACAGTCACTTGATGAGCTTAATCTACAAGATTATGAAGTCCTTTTCTTCGAACCTCTCCACACATGTCTCAATCACATAGCCAACATTCTCACAGAGTTGCCTCTATACATGACAGATGTTGATGCCCTGTTGCTGTTTAAAGAAATCGCAACCTTGGCCTTGAAGAAAGATAAACTGAGAGCAACTGACTACAGAAGAGCCATCTTAAAGGTGACCATTGCCCTATCCAACAAGAATCTCCTCACAGAAGACGAGAAAGATATCCTTCTCTTTTTCTGTGAGGTGATTGGCATTTATTATGAAAACGATGGGAAAAGGAGCCCCAGATCAGTGCTACACCTTTATAATATCTCATAACTCATGGCGAAGCACATGAGTTGTAAATTCGGCTTTGACTTTTCTTATATTTTTCGTGTTACATTAGCGTGTGCAAATTTATGCACACATATTTAAGTCTATGTCGACGACTATATGGCTTTCAGCCATGAAATACATACCGTAAGATCTCTCCGTGTGTTGACTCGAGACTACAGCGTACAATTGCACATTTTCAAGACAATTCAAGGCATTCATGGATGGATAGGACCGTTTGATATTGTGTTCACCGCTTATTCCTGTGGGATTTTTGCTTTGGCAAGTTCTGTGTTTTATATATTAAACTTACCATTTGCTTTGCGATCGAGCTCCGGGTCGAGCTTAAGTGTCAGCTACTGAATCTAGTGAATGCAGTGTAGTCTTACTTTTAAACCCGTGTATAAGTGAAAGCATGATGAACGGGTTATCGGCAACGGTGTTTAAATAAAATTCACTCATTCACTCTCTCACTCACTCACTCACTCGCTCCTTCCATCAGCTGTAAACTTAGTGAGCAAATGCTTTGTTACGAACACGTTTCGTAACAGGAATTCAATGTGAATCCAACGATAACAATAATTAATTTGATGTAAACGAATATAGACAACAATAAGCTTACAGATGTTTCACATTTGGAGTTTTTAGTGCAACATTAAAATCGTTCTGAAAGGATTTTGCAACCTAAACACGCGTTCTGATGCGTATCTAGCTTAAAATAATAAGATTTAGCTTCTAGGTAGTATGTGTTCTTGAACAGCGCAGTGGATTAAATTTGTGCCTTAGTCCCGGAGTTCGACTCTCCATTAAGTCCTTTCTTTTTTTTTTTCTTTTTTCAAAGTGGACATTATGAAAGTGATGTACTTTTTTTTTCGTTCGTCAAAAATCCTTACCTTTAAATTTAATATATATATATATATCGAACTGTGTCGGTGTGAAAACGTAAGCTTGCGGCAATATTGCGTTAAGCATTATGCGTTAGCATTTCTTCTTCTCGGGTTGGCTCTTAGGAGCCTTTGATTAGACATAATTTCAAGCTTATGTTTCTCTGTAAAAGCACTCAATTCACTCGGGAATCAATGCTGCAATGAGTTAAATGCGCCACGAGTTCAAGCTGTGTACAGCTTCTTGTTTAGACATGGTCAAGCCATCCAGAAGCTGCTCACCCCACCAAAGGAATTAACCCTGCGAAAGCTGTGTGGTATTTATTATCATGGTGCTGCTGATCATGCACCACTGCTGTACAGGCTGGTCTGTCTCCATTCCATCTGTGCTGAGCTCTTTGAGAGGCATTTTGACAGGATTAAGGACATCACCAGAAAGACCTGGAACAAGCACATAGAAGATCTTGTACCAAATGCATACCTGCACATTCAAGCTGAAGATGCAATGGCAACAGAGACAAACTGTTTGACAACCCTTGGAAGCCAAGAAAAAGAAATCTGTTGTCTTGCAAGAGGTCTTCCCAAGCCAACCAACTCAGTTTTCTCATGGGAACTCATGACAAAGAGATCCAGCCTATGGCAAGCACATCTATCCAAGATCTGTGATTTTCTGAAACCTGGGGTTGAGATTTGGTGGAAGTGGAGGGAAGATGGTTCTATTGAGTTTTTTGATGCACCAGATGAACAAGACAACAAAGCACAAGGTCCTCAACTTCATCCCTTCAGATCAAACAACATAAGCACGATATGCCACTATTTGGAAAAAATGGAAGGAATGTGCTAGTCAGCCTGGCCAGCTTCCACTTTACAAAATGAGGGATGAAGATGGCAAACTAATCTACCATAGGGAGTCTGAAGATCCAGTTCAGGATGAAACTGAACCAGAAAATCTCCCACTGATGCAAGATGCAGCAGCTGCACTGTGTCCTGAACAGGAAGAAAACACAAGAAAAGAAAATGGCGATGAAACAACTGAGATCATTTTCGAAGATGAACAGGCGGAGCTTGAAATAGAAGAACACAACCCTATTGCAATAGATTTGCATTCAGATGAGCAGCCTGATGCTGAATCACCAGGAGATCTAGAAGTGATTATAGCAGATAACTCAAGCATACATCAAACAGTAATTTCTGAAAATGACTGCCAAAAGGGGTCACCTAGGTAAGCAAGAAAAATAGAAATACCACCAAAAAAAGGAAAGGAGGTTCAGTCAAAGACCGCAAACACCAGAGGTCTCCGAGATTGATCGACTGAAGCAAACGGTTGCAAAAAACCCCAAGGCACACCTTTACAGAAAGAAGTAAGCCTCACTTCTTAGCAACACGCAAACTTGTGTTTTAAGGGAACTAAGATCTGTCAAAAACCAGCTAAAACAGTGGGATGAGAATTTTCTGGCAACTCATGGCAGAATACCAAATAACAGTGCTTGCAGACCAGCATCGTTAGGAATTACAGTAAAAAGGAATCGTTGATCCGATTCGGAACCGGTGAATTTAAAGGAATCGAAAATGTTCATAGCATGGGTAGTATCCTTGACGTAGCTTTGGAGGGTGTTAACAATAGGGGACATAACTTCATCCAAAAAAGCCGCAATGTTCTCAGTACATATGGCCCAGTTATGCAATCATCCCATCCTCAACACTTGTCACGCATCCTTGGGAATTCAATTTTTTGAATTCATTTGTTCAATGTGCCAGTAGATTATTGATAATCCCATTTTTGTTTATTGGAGCCTTGAATCACTGGAAGTAAATTAGTCTTACTTATTTTTACCAGCACCATACCCATCAACACATAAGCTCCCTGTTGACTCACCAAGGAAAATTAGCAGACAAGGTACATGTATGTGCATATATGCTCTCAAAATTATAGTAATTACATTTCAGGGTAGATGTTTGAAACAGACATACTCTTATAGGAGGGACGTGACTGGGCTTTTGCTATCCACTTTGATCCTGTTTCAAAATAAACTCTGTCTTCATGCTTTAATCCATTTTTTTCTTTACTGACACACAAAACATTGTACAGTATTGATTACTTATGAAATTGCTAGGAAATTGTGACATAGTGTATCTTATTTACAAAACATTACAATGCACTTAACAATTTAAAGAGAGTGACACTTGACTGTATAACCTTGCCCTTATAAACTCAAGGCCCTCTACATAAATGCAATACTATTAATGCATAAGATAAAACAGATGTTAAAAACAGACATTAAGACAAAAACAAAAACTGTGATCAATATGTATATTTTAAAATTTTTAATATGTTAGTTTAAATGTTTCATAGATTTTATTAATAATGTGGAGTATACATTTTCATTCTGTATTTACAGAGTTGATAAGAAGAATTACAAAGTGTGAAATACTTGAATAAAATATCTGTCCAATTAAATATGTAAACTAATGTGCCGGTTGTGGCTTGAAGACAATTTATACCTTTATTATATCCTCTCTTTCACACAGAACAAGAAGGGTATGCCTCTAACATTAGCTCATGCAGAGCACAGCTCAACTTTGCAGGTATGATATTCCCGCTGCTACCTCTGTCAATATATATGTATACATATATTTTATATTTTATTATATATTGTAAAAACTGAATGTGGAAAGTCCCAGTGCCTTTGGCCGGCAGCAATATATCCAACGAAAAGGATCAAATATTATATTATATTATATGTGGTAGTGTTGCAATACAGACTGAATGGAAATATGACTTTTTGCATAGGTTCTTCAATAACTGATCCTGAGCCCTCATCCTCCTTTATGATCACAGAGGAGTATGCACAAATGGCTGATGGAAACAAAGTAATGGAGAATGAAATCAAGCATTTGGAGGAGACTCTAGCAAGATACAAAGAAGTATCACAAGAAATAATATCTAAACAGTCAGAGGTCATCCAGCTATATGAAGACACTGTCGGCTCTGGAAACCTTTTAGGGGGCATCCTGTCTTTATCAGAAAGACAGGCAATAAAGGCTGAGGTTAAGAAAGCCAAAGAGCTGTTTAACCTACATATTAGGAGCAATGACGAGGTGGCAGATATGATGGTCATTATAGATCCTCTTGTATTTGCAAAATTACTGGTAAAAGTTGAGGAATGAAAAGTTATGGGAAAATTTGTTTAAAAAATATAAATCAACATTTTTCTCGGTTAATTTGCTTACAATAATGCAACTCAAGTTCCCTCCCACACGATTGTACCAATTGGCTGTTAATTTTTCGTTAAAACCAAAGAAACGTCCTCTAAAAGAACTACATATTACACATCTCTCGTGTAAAAGAACAGCTTTCTATTTCGTTAAAGTAATACTGTCGATTGTTTGACAGTAATGCACATATTTTTAAGCCTACAAGAAAACATCACAAATTTAATAATACAACGTGCAACAAACTAACTAAAAACAAAAGGCACTTTAAAATTCATAAGTTGCAGTTAAATACTCCAAACATTTACGAAAAGAATGATTTCTTGCATTCTTTAACTTACACTAATTAAATGGCTCTGTCGACTCCAAGCCCTCACATCCCCTACCCCTTGGTATTCTTTCACTCCTCCTTCCCGGCCCCTTCGGAGTGGGACATTTACTAAAGCAGGTCAGCTCATGGGTGGGGCATTGTCAAAAACAATGTCACCTTTCTGGTTTTAAAAATAGTACATGCTTCACTGCTTATTGTAAATTACCCGAGTGCCTCCAATATAAAAATATAAAAAGTGAGATGACGAGCATTTCCTTTAAGTGCATCGGAGCATGTCTTCATCGCAACATGTGCAAATATTTGCACTGTTGTTTTCACGTGCGAACGAGAGATGGCGGAAAGTGTAAGTCAAAATGCGGCTGGAACAGCTTCTGCAGATCGCCCAAGGCATGAAGAGAAGGGTTCAAAAACCCAGTCATACAAAAGAATTCCCAGCACGCTGAATTGCTTTATTTCGAACAAAATTCAAGGCATCTCTTCGGTTTTTTTTATCATGTAAGTGACAGTCTCGGTGGATATCTCATTTAAACGAAACTTTACCGAAACTGCAGGTCCACGAAAAACATCACGTAGATGGACAATGAACGTGGATCCGAAACGGGAAAATGTCGTTTAGGAGTAACTTGATTGAGCTTTGAATGATATACTAACAACACAAGCAGACAGAAAAAAAACTTGAAAAGCGAATAAAAACGACTATTGGTATATTTATTATCTCTGTGTTAACGGCCTGTCAAATTTGCGTGACCTTGCATGAGTACTTCTGCAAACATTACTCCACAATACTCCACACCTAAACGCACTCAAAAAATAGCTTTTAAAAGGTCTTTCATTTCGAAATAGATTGTGGTTAAGAACTTAAAAGCAGAGCAGAGGACCCTGTTATAAATCTCTAAAGTAAAGGATTTTCCTTATTTTGAACAATACTCTATTAGGAAACAGTTCTTAAAACATAAATCTAATTATCTTTTTTATATTTCGTACTTTTCGTGGAGTAATGTTTGATTTGTACTGAAATGAAACCGAAACAACTGGATTATTCATTCCAACAAGCCCTTATAACAAAGACATTAACATTGGCCATTTTGCTTTCGTTTACATTGCTTTCAACAGGTATAATTCACCATATATGAATGGAGTAATGTCGCACGTTCATGGAGTAATGATGTACTCGCACAAATAACGGTGAAAACCGATGACTGATAATTAAATTACTTTTTAGCTTATGCTGTCCAACATAACTGGGAAACACAGTGTATATAGGGTACCAAGTGCAATTGTTCTGCTGGAGGAATTTGCCCCCAGAAATGAAGACATTTCCATCTTACATTTAACATCTCTGTATTCGGGATTAATCTCAGATCTAACTGATCACTTTTCTCAATTTTGTATTCTAACTCTTCTAACAACCTTTTTGACCTCCAAAGTAAAAAAATGCTACTCCGTGACTTCTCTAATTATTCAGAGGTAAAATTCTTAAACGAACTGTCCCAACTTGACCTGACTGGCGCAGTCTCAGGACTGAATGATGTAAACAAATCTTTTTCTGTGTTTTACAATAAACTAAACAAACTTCTCAATAAGCACACACCTTTTAAGCCAATATCAAAACGTAAGAAAAAGAGATTATTAAAACCCTGGGTAACAAAGGGGATCAGGAAATCAATTAAAATAAAAAATGATCTTTATTGTTCGGGCGACACCACCGCTTACAAATTCTATCGGAACAAAGTGTTGATGCTCACGCGAATTAGCAAAAAGATGTATTTTCACAAATATTTTGAAGAAAACTTTACCAATACTAAAAAAATCTGGGAGGGCATTAAAAGCCTTTTAGGCCGGAAAAACAGAGTTCATAAAGATATAATCTCTCTTAAATGCCCAAGTAGCAATCTAGTGTCACAAAATTCCTCTGATTTTCCTGACATAATGAATAAATACTTTTCTTCAATAGGACATAACCTGGCTTCAAAAATGCCAAACTCACCAAAGCAAATTACTGATTACCAAAATTAGACTTTGTTAGTTCATTCTTTTTTAACCCTGTATCTCCTTCTGAAATTGACTCTGAAATAATGACTATTCAACTAAACAAGGCACACGGGCTGTATTCATTTCCCACTCGCATTCTAAGATCGGCTAAACATATTATAAGCCAACCTCTATCTATACTTATCAATAAATCAATTGAATATGGAACCTATCCATCTAAATTAAAGCTTGCCAAAGTAATTCCAATTTACAAAAGTGGCGATGAATCTGACCCCTCCAATTATAGACCAATATCGCTTCTCTCCATTTTTAATAGTATTTTTGAAATGATGTATAATCGCCTCAAGTCATTTATTGAAAAATACAACATTCTCCATGATTCACAATATGGTTTTCGTGAAAAAAGGTCTACTGAGCATGCTATTTTAGACATAATTAATGAAATTGAAACTAACATGGATAAGAAGTTGTACTCATGTGGTGAGTTCACTGACTTACAAAAAGCCTTTGACACAGTAAATCATTCAATATTATTACGAAAATTAAATCATTATGGAGTACGTGGAATAATAAATGATTGGTTTGCATCATACCTAGTGGGTCGTCAACAAACAACACAAATTGGTCCCAAAAACGTATCCCAAAAAGAAGTAGTGTTATCAGGTGTCCCACAGGGATCGGTCCTAGGACCCTTATTATTCCTTATATATATTAATGATATATCTAACAGCTCTTATTTGCTGATGATACTAATATGTTATATGCTGACAAAAATCTCAAATCGCTTGAAACTACAGTTAATGTAGAAATTCTTAGAGTTTATAATTGGCTAATCGCAAATAAATTATCACTAAATATAAAGAAATCTAACTTTGTCATTTTTAGACCAAAACAAAAGAAATTAAATCACCAAGTCAACTTGAAAGTGTTTGACCATAATAACAATTCGTTCATTTCTTTAGGATGCAAAAATTATGTCAAATCTTTAGGTGTGCTTATTGATGAAAATCTTTCTTGGAAATACCATATCGCTCACATCGCTTCAAAAATAAGTAAAACAATTATTATCATTACCAGCCTTAGACACTTTGTGTCCTTGAATACTTTCATATACACATCTCTTATTCAGCCCTACTTATTGTATGGCATAGTCGCTTGGGGCCAAGCTGCTAAAACTTACAAAAACAAAATTCTTATTCTTCAAAAACGCGCCCTCCGCCTCATGCTCTTTGGTGAATACGATGCTCATGCAGTTCCTTATTTTGTCTCCTCTAGCTTTCTTCCCTTAGATGTACTGTACTTTAAATCCGTTGCTATTCTAATGCATGACATATCTAACAGCTTAACACCTACTAACATATCTAACTTATTTGCTTCCCAGTCTAATATTCATTCATATAATACAAGATCATCTTCAACAGGTGACTATTGTGTTAAACCCTCAAGGTTAGACAAACAAATTAAGTCTTTTTCAAGATATGGTGTAAAAATCTGGAATAGTTTACCCTGTGAAATGCGTCAAATGTCCAAAAATAATTTTAAAATTAATATCCATGACACTTTACTCCGAATACTTTCAGAAGAAAATGATTATATTGATTTATCAGACTTAATTACAAAAATTTCCTGAAAATTGGCTTCTTATATTTGCGATGTCTATGATTGTAAACTTAATTAAATTGAATTTATTTTTATTTATTTGTTTATTTATTTAACTACTCTTTTTCTCTAGTCTTTCTTGTGATCTATCTGTATATGTATTACATACGTGTAACCACTGCTTGCCTCGACTAACTTGCTAACTGCAGGCAGTGGATATTGCTTTCTGTAAAATTTGTAATCATTAATAAACAGTTGAAACAGTTGATTAACTCGACTAACAACGTTCTTTGAAGGTCTGAATATTCAATTTTAACTTAATTATCCCGTTCTGTCATTGACCAAAGCAACTACTAATACTTCAATATTCATGCTAGACACAATCACAAAACATTCCATACTATGATAATGTATTTTATGCCTTGAATTGTTGTAGATAAACACGTTATGCGTAGATCACATCCAAGTAATCTTCAACACAACCCAAAACAAAATTAGTTGGGAAGGCTTGTAAAATGCTAAAAAATGACACTACCTTTGGGTTTCAGCTCAATTAAAGGCGTGCACAACGCTTTTTATAGCCCCCGTCTCCCCCAAATCCAATGTTGAAGACGTCTATACAAAAGACAGTGTAAGTTAAGTATTTGCATTAGCAGCAACTTTGAAAGAGGGGGTATGAGGGGGAGGGGGTATGAGGGGGAGGGGGGTATGAGGGGGAGGGAGGAGGGGTGAGGAAAACAAGGAACCTTCCCAACACTGTTGTCTTTGGTTGTAGGTTTGATCATTGCGATGAAAAAAAAAACAAAATACATGATAAAGATAGCAAAAACACAAGAAAAGCTACCAATGGAACTCACTTCATTTTTAAAGCTTATCTTCAGAAGAAACATCCAAAATCCAGCAACAGCACAGGAATTGGCCACTATTTTGTGAATATTGAACGTCGAAGTGACAATCCATTCAAATCCATTTTGTGTCTTTAGAGCTCTGGAAATATTTTGAAGTATAGTTTAAAAACAAGCAGTAGTGTATTATCAGGTTTAAAAACTCTCCGCTTCGCCTCTAGTTTTTACACCCGATAATACACGTGCTGCGAGTTTTTTGAACGGCTTCTAAAACATTCTTTCAAAAGCGTGTCCCTTCGGAATTAAAACAATTGCGCTTTTGTGCAAAGAGGAAATTATATAGCATACAAGAAAAACAAGTAGACTAGACTGATTAGCATACAACACATGTGCCATGTCTTTGACAAAGTGACCATTGCTTCCTGGCTCCTGTCGAAAGTTTTGGGATTTTATAGTTCTGAGGAGGGAAAACATCTACTGAAAAAATGCTATACTAAAGTTGTCAGGTACGGTAGATAAAACGGCTTAGAGGTAGGGAATGAGTAGAAATAAGCAGCTTCCATCTGCGAACCAGTCGCTTACCTGGCAATTTACACGAGGGCGCTGGTGTCATTCAAATAACGGCTCACTTGTTAAACTGTTGGTTGTTTCTTTTGTTGGGAAGATTCCAAATAGAATAGTGAAAGACCAGATTTCATAAAACAGTACTGAACAAAAACATTAGCCTGCGAATACAGCCGCCTCTCATCGCTCCCGGCCGCTAAAGGCCTTCGCATGCGAGAACGTCTGCGATTTACTTTGAGAAATTCCATACTGATGACGAAAATCTGTCCAGCATCAAGACAGGAGCGCTGATTGGCCAACTTGATAATTTTACATAATTATGCTTTAAATTATGCAGTGTTGTAACTCAATCGCCAGTTGCGAGGATAATTTTGTCTGTCGTTAGAAACTGACGAAACTGTACGACTCTGTGTTCAATCTATTTGTCCTATGTTTAATGTTTTGACGTTACAAGCAAATCAGTTTCAGGCTTTTTATAGTTTTATCTGGGGTGAAAAGGTTTTTCTACTTTTGTCAATTTACCGACCGGATATAGCAAGTCACTGATATTTCAAACGGCGCCACTCGTGCACGTCTGGATGAATCAACATTTATCGGCGATACATGGTAAGAAGAATCCCGTAATTATTATCATCAGTCTGCTTTTAGCGGAAAGACTGCCTTTAGACTCATGGCACCGCAATGGCCGCGGTCGAAAATGGCAGTTTCTTTCGCCAATATTTTCACGGCAAAGATGGAAACAGAAATAATAAACCACTAGTACTGCATGCAAGGAAATGTTATCCGTTGTAACGCAATACAACCCTGTGTGCCTACATCCTCATGGACAAATGAATCACAATCTTTGCTTAGACGGATCTATAAAGAACCTCCCCTTGTTTCATACAAAAAGGGGTAGATCTTTAAAAGACATACTGATCAGGGCTAAACTGTAAAAATCAAACTACAATTAAAACACAGTGAACATAGGTCATAACAAACACGTCAGGCGCTAGGTGGATTCGTGATTCGTTCAACACCTTTCATTTCATTTGGTTTCACCGCATGCACATTATTATAATTATACGAGATTAGCAACGGGTGATTTACGTCATCAGTATGGAATTTCTCAAAGTAAATCGCAGACGCTCTCTCGCGTGAATGCCCCTAGCGGCCGGGAGCGATGAGAGGCGGCTGTATTCGCAGGCTACAAAAACATTTGTTGCACTAAGAATCCTGAACAATTACTACACATATCAGTAATCTTTATATAAAGATTACGTGTGATCTTAATATAAATATCACGGTCATTTGAAAATCATTCTCATTGAAAATTCAGCGATAATTGCATTGTTTGCCCATTCAGCCCCGAACTTCCCTGTGACTGAAATCAAAGCCGCCACCAGGCTTTTCATAAGGACCATAGATTACCAGGTATAAAGGCTCATACACGTGATCAATTTGCGTTGTGTGATTGGCTGATATGCTCATGAATTATTAATGAGTTTTTGAATGAATAATAAAACAATTATTGAATTCGGCTTTCGTATGATATGAAGAATTATGCAGATCTCGGAGGTTGTTATCTGCCTCGGCATTCGGCTTCAGGGGATAACACCCTCCTCGATCTCCATAACTCTTCATATCATACTCAGCCTCGTCCAATAATTGCTAACTATGGAGTGAGAAAACCCGATCAAAAATAGCTATTGTATGAAAAACCTGCACATCATTTTTACAGCAATGTCATGGTATGTAGAACCTCAATATATTTGGAATTTACCCTCTATTAATCCAAATTGATGGAAGGGGAATCACCTTATTCTACTTGTGCTATTTCATGTTTGACCCAGATATTGCAAAACATCAATATATCAAGGTGAGATCGATGTCCTTGGGAAAATTTAATCAGTTTGGTCTACAAAGACACTTGTATAGGTATATGTAGTCTATACGAGCATTCAAAACTTCACCCTAACCTAGCTACTTCACTTTTGGGAGGACAGGTAATTTCTCTTTCTTGTGGCAATCAGCCGTGTAGCGATTGCAATGCACCACCATCTGGTGATAATATAACCTGCAATCAGGCGCTCTTTTTTTTTGGAGACAAAGTCGCGGAGAGCGGGGAGGAAAGAAAAGAGGGGAGGGAAAAAAAGAATGCCTGATACATTTATTTAACGACCCGCCTGCCGCCCCCAAATTAAGAAATCTGTCAACAGACTGTCAACAGCGATGTTATTGAAAACTGTAAACGCAGATTTTACCGGAAGTCGTGTTGCTTGGCGGGAAAATACATGAAGGCGGCAAGTCGCAAAGAAATATCAGTTTCAGATGTCGCACTGCTTCCTTTGTGAAACAAGTTTTCTAAGTGGTTGTGCAGTTCGCCTATTTAAGTCAACAAAAAATTGTGTAAAAAGTGGTGGAACAGCTGAGAGTATTGTTTTGTCTGATTTAATCAAGAGCATGGGGACAAATATTGATAGTGCAGCTGCGTCTCCCTTCAATTTGCACAAAGTGTGCCCGAAAAATTGTCAATTGCTGGGTGTTTCTTGGTGTTGCTGAAGCCATTGTTGGTTAGCTTTTGTGTTGTGGTGTGGGTATTGTTCAGTGTCTTTTGAATCTTTTGTTTTACGTCATTTGGTGATCACACCATCCGCAACACCAAGAAACTACCCAATTGCTGCACACTTTACCACAAACTTGAGGAAGGATTTCTCTGCAAGCTCAAAACCGCAAGTCCACAAGGGGAACCAACTGACGGTGGCCACAAACGACTCCACAGTAATTCGCCGAGCAGACTGACACCAAATCGCAAGAAGGCGAAGGTTATTTCGCGTGAATCGGTACCAAGGGGGCACTGAAAGAAAACGCTGTTTGAGTTAAATTCTGCCTGGTCCGAGCGAGAAAGGGTTGAAGATGCCATAGCGAACCTAATGTGTTTATTGGTGTAAAAAACCGATCCGTCTTTGTCAGTTGTCAAGGTATTTAACTTTAAAACTTTTTTTTTTTCCATGAAGTAGGTGGATTTTTTTGCAGCTGAAGGCTACTAAAAGTTTTAGCTAATGAATATTCATGGTAATGAACAACGAAGGAATGTAAATAAATAGGTAGCTTCAGGAGCTTTTTTTATTCCCGGACTATTTCAATTAAGCTTACACACTATTCGGTAAAGCTTCAATATTAAAAGATTCGTTGTCAAATGTCAATGCATTGCCAGGTTAACAAAAAAAGACGAAAAGAGTTCTAGTGATGAGTCCGACGATGTTGCATGCACAGACAGAAGAAATTTTCTGTCACAGTTCTATGTGATAGCCACCTCGGCCCTAGCCGCTAACTACATGGAGGTAAGCTGAATTTAGATTGGAGCCTGTCTTTACCAATGGCAATTTGCCCCATCCACTGCTTGGCACAACGGAAATCGCATGACATTTCTTCAAATTTTATGGGCAATAGTTTTCTGGAAAAAGGTCTGACTTGTTACCATGGTAAACATATAAACAAAAGTATTTTAGAAATTTCTTGGTTATTATTACTTTCATATTTATGAAAATTGAGAAATTGTGTTTGCCCCGAATTGTGAGCATATTACAAATGAGAGGCCTTACATTTTGCCATTGTTTAATTCTGAAGTTCTGCCATTTTGTGCCACCATTTTGAAATCCTACAGGCCATTTCTGCCACATCTTACACCCGTATTAAAGAAGGTAATAGGAAGATTGTTTGGCCTGCAATTAATTAATTACTACTTATTTGATTTTCTTTATTCCCTTTTATTTTAATCGTTAGTGGTTTTGTATATTTTGTTTTCAGTGGCAGAAAGTAATTGGATTTTGTCCGCTCCCCGGTAGCTTATGGCAACCCAGGCAGTGGAAAGACGAAGGCTGGCAATGCTGCTATTGCATGCACTGGGTGTTACCCAAATCATTTTTTCAACTTGTTCATGGATTCTTTCAGTGGTTGGTAGTCTAACTAGCCTTGGAATGCAGGCTGACAATCCAACAGATCCAGCCGAGATTGGTAAAGCCGCAAAATGCTTTTTCAGTGATGGGTCCAGTGGTAACTGCAGGGGGGTTTCAACCCCCAAGTGCAGCCCGATCTGTACAGTTAACGATCATGAGCTGAGGTGGCTGCTGCAGCCAGAACGCCAGAGGTACACTGTACTTGTAAAGTGTTTGCACTGAAATACTTTTGTAGTGGAAATTATATTTATAATTTCATGCCATTGGACAACATTTTTAAACATGATCAATCAATTATTTTGAATTAAACGATCTTCAAATCTTCAATCTGCCTTGCAAGCCATCAGTGTCATGGGAACATGTAGCAGATGTGCAAATAACATATAGAAAAAAAACAACGTTGAAAACAAAGACATTTTATAAAATAGACATGGCGCAGAATACAGGCAGACAAACAGACACATCCGTATTTCCTTTGTTTGGCTCTTTGGAAAGTAGGTTAGGCAAAAAACGCCACTGGAAAAGGTCACCTGGAACACAATGTTTGAAGTGATGCTCGATAAAACATTGTGCGTCGTTGGAGAGAAAGTGAAAATAGGGCAGTTTCTACACAACACAGATGGCAAGAAGTTCCTGTCGTCCTGTACTGAGATTGCTGGGAGAACCCTAGCAGGATGCAAGGAGCATATAATTATGATGTGGGTGGCAACACTCTTTTGTACACGAAAGGTAAAATATAATTATTAATAAAATCGTATTATTGTATAAGAACATGAACGTATATGATACGACCATATATCTGACCTCAGTATGTACGTGCTGTGTTTAACATTCATATTTTATTCGAATTATTGTTATAACATGTTGAGATAAGCCTATTTGATTTTATTGTGCTTTAGATGGGTGAACTTACAACTGCCATCACTGATAAAGAAATTTTAAACCATTTCACTGATGTTCTTGCACCATTTGTGCGACAAAACCAGTGTATTGAAATCAGAGAAAGTAATAGCAACTCTCCTAGTTGCTTGAAGACCAAAAGTGAGGCAGTAAAGGAAATAGTCGGCATGCTCACTGCCTCTGTCAGTGGAAAGCGAAGCCAAAAGGTACTGTTTGTTTATGCTTTGGACATGAAATTATGCTTGGGGAAAATGTCAGTCTTATGTGTTGTTTGTCTTATGTTGTTTGTTAAACATTAAGTATTTCTACATGTTACCTATCACACACACCAACATTTATTCAACTGTTCAAATCTGCGGAAAACACATCAATCCAAATCATAATATTAAAATGATAAAAAATAGTTAATATGAAGAATGATAATTCTGTTTTAAGTACTACCCGGTTCGATCAAAAGAATAAAAAACATTCAAGAGGATAAACATTTTATAATGGAAAATGCCTATTTCAATATTTGATGCCACATGTCCAAAATAAAGTTAGTGGTGCATGTTGGGGAGAGGCCCAAGCCCTCCTCCTCCCCTCCTCCCTTACGGCCAAAAACTTTAAGGACAAAAGGGCCTTTTTACACCTTAATTTATGTCACTCAGTACGCTTCCTTTCTCACTGAAATAGGTTCAAGCTTTCCTGCATTCAAACAAGAAGGCATGCATTGCTTGTGAGGAAGGCAATTTAAACCGTGCCAGGGAAATTAATCACACTGTTCGATGGTTTAATCTAAGTATGAAAAACAGTTTGTTTCCTGTTACCAAAGCTTTGCAGGATTGAGAGGTCCATTTTTGTAAATGCATGCCGACACTCAAACTAATTGTATCTTGACTTTGTTATAATTCAGGCGAAAGCAGTTCTAAATGCAATCAGAGAAAGGAACCCTTTTCGACGCAGAAACTCTAAGCAAGCTTGACTCAGGTAATAAATTTTATATAGAGCTAAAGCAGCAGGGCAGATAACGATGAATAAAAAAGTCCCACTCATTAACTCAAATTCAGAGAAATTGTTAGCTATGGGAAAAAATGATCACCATTGTAGGTAAAGATGAAAATTTGTTTTATACAATAACTGAGAGATTTCTCACATGCTCATTGATCAAGAGCTATGATTGATGAGAGTATAGACCATGATAGTGACGTAACATGTAATGCAACATAAGGCAAATTTTGAAAAACTTGAGAAATTGGTGACGCATAGGGCATCCAACAAAGGTAAGCCCTGGTGGTTTTTCTTGGAATCCCTCCACCCTTAAATACTTACATTTAATGTACATGCATATATGTTGATTTTATCTAATTCATAGTGGAGCAAGTAAATAATGTTGTTGAACATTTTTGTCTTCTTTTGAAAAACATGCATGCATGCCCGATGTACAGTAGCCAGAGTATGATTTATCGGGAGGGAGTGGGAAATGGGAATTAGTACTGTCAAAAGCTTTTTCTCTACTAATTCTACAGTGATATATAGGTTTATGTCGTTCCAATACGTAACAAAGAAGATATCTTCCCATGTGTCCTTAACATTATACTGTTCAACAGTTAAGTCTTCGGTAATCAACTGTAATCTTCATTAATTTGTAGCATGTCATGGTGACCACAATTCCACAGCATCTGAAGTAACCATGGATACCAATTCGGATACCAATGGATACCAATATGGATTCGGGTGAGGATTTTGCAATTGGGAAGGAAAAGCTTACCAAATACTTCGACCCTAAGAACAAAAGTGTAGTGCAGTCAATGCTGAGTCTCTTGTGGTGGAGAGTAAAACTTCTCTTCTGGGATATACCACAGCTACTGAGTTAGGAATACTTAAGATTGCAAATGCTGTATCAGTAGAGAAAAAACATTTTCCAAATGTACCCTACTTTGTTTTCTGGTCTTGGAAAAATGAATAATGTTGAAGTTAAGTTGCACATTGATGAAAGTGTAAATCCTGTTCGTCAGCCACATCTAAGAATTCCTTTTCACCAACGCAAAAGCCTAGAAGCCTGGATAGAGTCCCTGCTTCAAGAGGACATCATTGAACCTGCCATTGGACCAACCCCCTGGGTCTCTCCAGTTCCCCTAGTCCCAAAGCCAAAGCAACCTGGTGGTGTTTGACTGTGTGTAGACATGCGTGAGGCTAATAAATCTATTTCCAGAGAAGGACACCTGCTTCCCACCCTTGATGAAGTGATACATGATCTAAATGGTGCTACTGTGTTTAGCAAATTAGATCTTAATCAAGGCTACCATCAGTTGCTGCTGCACCCTGACTCACGACTCACCACTTTCTCCACCCATATTGATTTGTTCAGATACAAACGTCTCAGTTTTGATATCAATGCTGCTGCTGAAAAATTTCAGAATGTGATCGCCTCTGCCATTAGTGACATTCCAAATGTTAAAAACAGTGATTATGTCAATCTATGGAATGAACGTAAACAAACATGACAAGGCTCTCCATGCAGTGCTGACTCGCTTCCAAGAGCTAAACCTTACTCTTCGCAAAGACAAGTGCCAATTTTACATGCCTCGAATTGAGATCTTTGGAATGGTCTTCAGTGGCCAAAGAATGTCAGCTAACCATGCCAAGATAGAAGCAATCAAGCATGCAGATGTACCAGCCTCTGTGAGTGATGTTCTCAGTCTGCTGGGTATGGCAAACTATGTTTCTTGTTTCATCCGCAACTATACAGATATTGTTGCTCCCTTGGGTGACCTCATGCATAAAGGCGTAGAGTTCAAGTGGCAAGAGGTCCACCAACGATCACTAGACCGGCTCAAGTGCAGTCTCACTTCTGATGAAGTCATGGCTTATTTTGATCCTTTTAAGAAAACCATTCAGCTAGTACATGCCAGTCCAGTTGGAATAGGTGCTATGCTGACACAAGATGGCAAAGTGATCTCCTATGCCAGTAAAGCTTTCAAGTGTAGAAAGGCGCTACTCCCAAATTGAGCACAAAGCATTGGCTAGCATATGGGGCTGTCGTCACTTTCAGATGTACCTGCTGGGAAGCCATTTCAAAGCGATAACGGATCACAAGCCCCTGTTGCCTATGTTCAACAATCCAACTTCTTAACCTTGGCATCTAAAGTTGCAGTCATTTGGCTTCGAAATGCTGTACTCGAGGTGATTTGAATCCACATCACAACACCTTCAAGGTATCACTCAATGTGACCTCATTGCTGAGTCCACAGACCAGTACAGTCGACTCCCGATAACTCGAACCCTCGCTAACTCGAACCAAAATCGATTTCCCGTGGATTTCGTTCATACATTTACTGTAATTTTACCCTCGGTAACTCGCTAACTCGCTAACTCGAAGTAATTTCCATTTCCCTTCAGGTCATTTTCTATATAATTTCACTCTCGATAACTCGAACCATGTTTGTCAAGACGTGACAAGTCAAAAAATATAGTACTGTAGAACAAAACATTGAATTTATTTTTAAGCAGAGGTCAGTCCGTTTAGGGGAGTTCAGATTGCATTAATCTTTGCCGATTAACTCCTTCTTTAAAATGTCAATCCATTTTCTGTGTCCCTTGAAGTTCAGTGTGCATGGCACTTGCATCCCTTTCCGATCTCCACAGTTAACTGTCTTGCCAGTCACCACAACAGTACTGTTTTAAAAGAGCTGGCATATCGAAGGAGTCACAGGAGTGCGCCATGAATGATTCCGATGACCCTTTTAAAGAGCTTGATGAAGAACTTGACAACCTTAGAGAAAGAGCACAAGATCATGCACCACCGGAAGTAACCACTGAAACTGTCATTGAGTGTGATGATGAACTATTAACAGCAGATACTGAGCTGACGAGTGATAGTGATATTCTTGCTGAATTTCGGTCAAGTGATGATGAGCTTGAAGAGGATGATGAGGTTTTTATTGAAGAGCCACCACCGAAACGACCCTCAAAACAAGATCTTTGTCATGCCATTGACATGCTACAAACATTCAGTTTGTTTGTACAGGTTGATCACGATTCTTTTAAGACCAACATTAAGAACATTTCAAGAATGGTCGATAGAGACAGATTAGTTGAGAAACGTCAGAGCCTATTAACCGACTATTTCTCAAAAACTGAGTAATTCCATAACTCTGTCGCAGTATCCTGACGTTGAATGTATTACCTGGTTTTCCCCCAATGTTTTGCATTGTTTTTTTTATTGTTATGTTACGTTCTGCTTGCACAATACATGTGTCAAGAAACATCTGATTACCTATTCCATTAAAAAAAAATTATAATTAGATTTACAGTATTTAAAAATGTACTACGTTGTAAGAATAAAAGTGCACGTGCCCGGGTGCATGTGGTCACGGTTTTTCACTTACTTTATGATCATTTGTTCTCAACTCCCGATAACTCAAACTCCCGATAACTCGAACCTTTTTCGATTTCCCTTGAAGGTTCAAGTTATCGGGAGTCGACTGTACGTAAATTTTGTCATGACACAAGCCACACCCAAGGTACTGAGTAGAGATGACATCATTAGTTCTACTTCACAGGATGCGGCTCTACAAGAAGTGATGCATCTCATCTCAAATGGCCAGTGGGACAATCTGAAGCCAGTGAATGGAGCTGAACCAAGTACCCCCAGAATCTTTGCTAATGTCCGGAATAAGCTGACTTTAGTGGATGGAAAAATTGTCCTTCTTGGAAATCATATCATCGTTTCATAGGCTCTTCGAAAACATGTGGTAGAACTGGCTCACAAGGGCCACGGAGGGTTATTAAGACCCGCAGTTTGTTAAGATCAAAGGTATGATTTCCAAACATGGATGTTGCCATTGATGAAGTTGTAAAGAAATGCTTTTCATGTCAGCATGCGACACCAAAACACTACCATGAACCGTTAAAAATGACTCCTCTGCCTGATGGCCTATGGCAACATGTTAGCATTGACTTTTGTGAGGTAGCAGGAAATTATGTTCTGGTAGTGATTGACGATTCCTCAAGGTTTCCTGAAGTTGAGATTGTGCATTCTACATCAGCAGAAGCAGTCCTCCCTTAATTAGATCGCATATTGGCCAGAAGCGATTGGCCAATAGTGAATGGCCGAGTGGGATGTTTCATGAAAACATTTGGAAAGGTACAGTACAGCCCAAAAATAATGCACGCACAAGAAGTTCTTGTGTCGCAAGAACGTGCAAGCTGTCGCAAGAAGCAAAAATGCCATGTTTTTGCGATTTACCTGCAAGAACATTTGAAGAACCCACAAGAAATTAAGAAGCTAAGATGCAAGAACCCGCAAGAAGTTAAGAACCTAAGATGCAAGAACCCACAAGAAGTTTTACCTGGTCTAGCTCATGTGCAATAAGTTCAGTTACAGCACTCATGTCAATGTTTGGAGAGTAATACAGCCTCCAGCCGCATGAAGTTTAGTGTTCATGTCGTTGATCGGAGAAGTTACCGGGTCCAGTAGCAAGAAGTTTATTGTTTGTCGATGACTGCAGCAAAAAGTTTATACATGTCGTGCTTGACCGTGTCGATGATTGGAGTTACACTATCGGGATATTGTATGATTGTTTGATGAGAAGATGAAAAACGGGTGGCCCAGAGCCATTTAAAACGGTTATTACCACAAACGGCTGAACGGCTGAAGAAAAAAATTTCAACGGATAAAGTTGAACGACTGAACGACAGAAGAAAAATTTTGAACGGCTAATGATGAACGACTGAACGGCAAAAAAATTATTTCGAATGTCTTCTGTGAACGGTTGAATGGCTAAATAATTATTTGGAACTGCTCGCGGCCGAGCGGCTGAAGAAAAATTCCGAACAGCTGGCTGTGCCATTGATCTTTTGACTGTATTTGAGTGAATCTACGAAGGAAGAGCTAGCAAAAGAGAAAGCCAGCCTTTCTACAGAAGTCAAGACTTTGCAACGGAAGATTCAGAGATTGGATTCAAAGGTACTAAAATTAAGATTTGGTACTTGCTAATTTTTATTGTTGAGTCCAAATTACAACTGTAAAACCAAGTGATTTCTGTTTATTTCTTTTTCGTAACAACAGTTTCTTTGAATATTTATAGCTGATCATTTATTTTATATGTTTTTGTGTTTTTACCTCAAATAAGACTTCTACATTTTTACAATATTGGCTATATATCGAACACGATCCAGTAACAAATTCTCTTTAGGCTATTATAATATGAATAGGTAAGCGGGTGAGGAGAAATTGAAATCCGATCAAATAAACAATGGTACTTGTTATGATTTTTTTTACGTTGGAGGCTTCAGTGAACCAAAATTGAAAATGAAAAGGCATACTACTGCATGCAATTGACTACTTATAAATCTTTTTCAGCTCTGTGATTTTGAATTTTGCTTGCAAACAAACAAATTTCAGAAGCTTTAATTAAATAGCACTTGCATTCTTCTCTGATATAAAGTGTAAGCCTTTTTATAATTATTTCCCAGAAAAAAGAACTTGGAAGTCTGTCTGATGGGAATCAACAAAAGGCAAAAAACACTCTAAAAGTATTTTCAAATAATTAGTCATATAGATCAATTCTTTCATAGCCTGAACCAGTCTGCAATGCAGACTAATTCTTTCATGCTTAACATTTGTGAGTGAACACATATGTGCTGTTTAATTGAATAATTATTGAGTTTGGCCTTCAAATGTTTGGCACTATTGATGGCATTGACAAGCTCTAGCAATATTTAAATTATGGTAATTTAAACATTTTTTAGGTGCAGTATGCTTCAAGTTAACTTATTATTTTGTTTTAATTGAATGGATAAGGAGCTGTTTTTGAACTTTTCTCTGTCTTTACAGTGGCCCGTACACGCCCACCGACAGACACTGTGTCACCTCAGACAATACAGCAGAGATGCACCGAGACATTTGAGGCAGCTATGGAGATTCATGGAGGAAGCAAATGCAATAAAAGACCTGCACTTGATGGCCTTTACCAGACCGCTGCAAAAAAGTGCAAGACGAGTGTTCTAGGTGATTATGTATTGTCAAACAGTAAGGTTGTAAATTATGTATTAAAGAAATGTAAACAAAAGGAGTTGGCAGCATTTGAATGTTCAAAAGACAATGTTTTCCCGGCGTAGTCAATCGATAATATCGATAATCGATAGCATTCGATAACAATCGATAAAAATCGATTAATTTTTTCGAAATTCGATAAAAATCGATAAAGGATTTCGTTGTGAGTATTCGATAATTATCGATTTTCCAATTAGGGCTATCGATTTTATCGATTATATCGAATTTTATCGAAACTGAATTAACGTGCCCTTTTACGAAGCGGAAACACCAAAAGATATTAAAGAGCTCGCTGAAACACTTATAACAACTTCCCTGTTCGTAATCGATAAAAATTGTTGCATCTTTTCCACAAACTTTTTAGTAATACCAAGCGTGTATTGTATATGAAATCCGCTTTAGATCCCTGGTTGATTATTCCACTGTTTTTCTTTTATTTGCTGATGTAACACAATCGCACGCTCATGCTCTTTTGACCTTTTTTACCCAGCCATTTTTTGCTGAAAGATATGAACAAATGATCTACACGCCCTCGGGCTCGTGATCTTAACGTTAAATCAAAGGGCTCTTAAAGCCATCTCGTTAATGCGAGAGAATGTAAGGTTAATAAAAAACAACAACAACAACAAGAATTGGAAAAGTTGGGTGCCTTTGATAGGTAAATGTAGTAAAGACGTGATAGGTAATATGTGTAAAGCTGCTAAATGGTTTATTGAAGTTGAAAGATTGAAAATACCTGTAGGTCTAATCGAAGAGTTAGACATTGCAGTCATAGAGGACTTAAGGGCTCTATTTCAATAAAAGTCATGAGCAACAAAATAATCACGAGTATGAATGTAAATAATTTTCATGTTAATTTAGCGTATTTATTTTGTTCAAAATAGTCTTCATTTTACAGCTGAGGGGAAACTTCAACTTGATTATATTAAGCGAACAAGAAGCTGTACACAGCTTGAACTCGTGGCGCCTTTAACTTATTGCAGCATTGATTGCCAAGTGATTTGAGTGCTTTTACAGAGAAACATAAGCTTGAAATTATGTCTAATCAAAGGCTCCTAAGAGCCAACCCGAGAAGAAAAAATGCTAACGCGTAACGCAATATTGCCGTACGCTTACGTTTTCACACTGACACAGTTCGATATATATTTTTTTTAATAAAACGTAAGGATTTTTGACGAACGAAAAATAAAGTACATCACTTTCATAATGTCCAGTTCGAAAAAAGCAAAAAAAAGAAAAGAAAAAAAAAAAAAAGGACTTTCTGGAGAATCGAACTCGAGCCGTACGGGACTGAGCCACAAACTCAATCACTGCGCTGTCCAAGAGCACATACTGCCTACGGACTAAATTTTATTATTTTAATCTAGATACGCATCAGAACGCGTGTTTAGGTTGCAAAATCCTTTTAGATCGATTTTAATGTTGCACTAAAAACTCCAAATGCGAAACATCTGTAACCTTATTGTTGTCTATATTTGTTTACATCAAATTAATTATTGTTATCGTTGGATTCACGTTGAATTCCTGTTACGAAACGTGTTCGTAACAAAGCATTTGCTCACTAAGTTTACAGCTGATGGAAGGAGCGAGTGAGTGAGTGAGAGAGTGAATTTTATTTAAACACCCTTGCCGATAGCCTGTTCATCATGCTTTCACGTATACACGGGTTTAAAAGTAAGACCACACTGCATTCACTAGATTCAGTAGCTGACACTTAAACTCGACCCGGAGCTTGATCGCTAAGCGTCCTAAGCAAATGGCAAGTTTAATATACAAAACACAGAACTTGCCAGAGCAAAAATCCCACAGGAATAAGCAGCGAACACAATATTAAACGGCCTATCCATCCATGAACGCCTTGAATTGTCTTGAAAGTGTGCAGTTGTACGCAGTAGTTCTTTATCTTGCTTCTCGAGTACACACACGGAGAGATTTTACGGTATGTATTTCATGGCCGAAAGCCATCTAGTCGTCGATATAGACTTAAATATGCGTGCATAAATTTGCATGCGCTAATGTGACACGAAAAAAAGAAAAACAAGAAAAGTCAACGCCGGATTTACAACTCGTGTGCTTCGCCACGAGTAATGAGCCGAGGCCAATTTGGTTGCTACGGGGGGAAATTATGAGGAGGGATGGGGGTGGCAAAACTACTTAGATTCAATCTATCTTTAGAGAGCCCTTTTACTTAGTTAATTTTCTATGTTTTGTATCAGTTACAGTATTTTAGTAGCAATGACTTGTATGGCACTACAATGGCGATTTTCCTATCAATCGAAATTTGGGAACGATGTTCGAAGGTTAAAAAATATTTACTATCTTTATTTATTGATATTTAAACAAAACTAAAACATATTGCAACGATTTTCATTTGGGATTTAAATTGATTTACTAGCAATGTTTTTAAACAGCCAATTAATATGTGCAGTGTATATGTGGATGTATGAGACAAAACAAGAACTTTGTGCATGTGAATAAGTTCAGTAAAAAGACTTCAGTAAAAAAGGAATGTTTTATCTAAATACTTCACTAAGTTAGACTATTGTAAAAAAGGCAAATGAAAATATTTTACTTGTCGCTTTTTCCGTCAACTAAAAAATTGTGTACCTTCGGGCAGAATGGTGTCTCTTGTGGGAATAGAGCTGGTGATTAGATTTCGTTTCCTTCTATAGCCGAAGCTGTTTTCAAAACATCTCGGCTTAAAGAAGCCTTGGTAAAAACGACAAGCGACGTGGCCCCGAAAATTGCCGACATGAGACGTTCTGAACAGCGAGAAGCGGCTCGATTCCGCTTCAAAAATACGACAAATTACGACAGCGACTTTAGAAGGTTGTGCAATTTACCAATAAAATTAAACATTATTGACCATATCGTTCATATCAACACCCGACGGCCAACGGTCTTTTACATGTAATGATCAATTTGTTATTGAAACGTCTACCAACCTCGTTCCCAAGGCCCCTATCTTCCTCTCTCTTGGATCGGACGTGCAGTTAGAGTACACCCTAGACTCCCGGTATACACATACATATCCGTGACCTTTGATTTTTGATTTTTTGGCGCAAATTGGTTTTAACAAGCTTAATAATTTTCCTTCGAGCATTTTTATTTTAAAAAGAGACTTTTCTTTTTATCTTGATGAAAAATTGCACTTTATCAAATAAAGACAAATAAGTGACAGGTCACGCGTGTGGTTTCCGTTCGAATTACACGCACCGGCTCCCCCGACGGTGTCAATTTGCGCGAGGGCAAAAGTAACGACCCTCCCCTCGGGTGAATGTCATTTTGTCTCTGTGACGCGGTCGCTAAGCTTTAGTATTCGAATTTCGTGGTACAAAAAGATGGCCAGAATCGCTCCAAAACGGAGCCCTTTTAGAGACCGTGAAAGGGAATTTGGAAGCTAGCACGAATCGCACGGGTAGACATTTAACCTGCGGCCTCACTGGTGGCAATTCGGGGAGCTTGAGTTGAATTGTTTAGAATTTATTGGCTTTCGCGTGGCGAGGGTTCGCTCAGAGGTCTCCAGCCTTCCCTTCTTTTATAGTGGATAGTGGGGCGAGTGACAAAAGTTGTAAAAATGCATTTAAACCGGTCAGGATACATCAAGAGACAATAAAGTAAAGGTGAGAAGACTTTGTGTAATGTGTAGTGTGTAATATTTTCGATTTTTCTATCGCTTATCAATTCCGTGACAAATCGTATTAAATATCTAGTATATTTCATTACTGTGCACTGGCTTCGAATCTGTAACTTGATGTCACTCACATCCCGATCATCTGCCTGTGGGATCATCCAATTTAAATCTTTGATGTGTGCCACAACGCATCGGATAAATGTTTACGCTTATCCGCGTTTGAAGATCTTTATATATAAAAAAAGATATAAACATCTAAGAATTTTACGGAGATTTTAAAGAAGAAAAGAACTGATCCATGACCTATGGTCGCTACAATGTCTGTCATTGATCGATCAGAGTCCGTTCACGCATATTCATTGCTATTTTAAGACTTAAATTCAGTCAGGAAGTCAAGACAAAAAAGTGCATATCCTTAGAATTCCTCTATTCCTCAAAGAAAGAATTGAGCAAATATATATTTTTCCAACGTTAATTTCATTTTTACAGTTTTGAGATTCGCTCATTCCTGTTCTTTTTTTATCTTCCGGAAACCGGACATTCCACAAAGATAACATAATATAGTGTTGACAGTGTCTTCTTGACGACCCCCGGGGTCACGACCGCAGTAAAATTTCGTAAAATATTCTATTAAGATCCAAGTCTTATGCGATAGTCATATATTGGAATAGTGGGATCTTGCAATAGCTCCTCAGAGTTTATTTCGCGTGTAAGTGTAATGTGTTTCTCGGAGTTAGGCAGTATCTCCATTGTCAGAAGTATAGCATCATTACATACGGTTTTAAATATTTAAATCTCCATCATGATAGCTGTACACTTTAATCAAGTTTCCCGGAAAGTGACATCATGAAACTTAGCGCCCCAATTTCTCAAATTATAACATTTGTACTAAAGTAATCAAACATGCGGGATTCCTGACCGCAGTATTTTTCAAAACCTTTTTCTGATCTGCCGGAGATACAGGCAAGGTTGTCCGTTGTTGCATTATTATGCAGTATTACTTTATTTTGTATTAAATTTTCCACCGCAGAAATATACTCGCGCAGAAAAAATTACTTGTTTTAATGATGTATATCGGCTTAACAAGAACTTTTCAACAGTGAATATATTGCTATCATAACTCCGAGGCGACCGGCACAACAGTCATCTGTATTCCCGATTCAACTCCACACACGTCCTCAAAAGAACCAGAGACTGTTATCATAATACTGATACATTTTTACAACAACGTACAATAATTCACTCACTAGTTTTCTGGTTGTTTATGTTCATATTGGCGCCAGAACAGCAACCATATAACTAGGAGAACTATAAAAACCTCCGGTCAGGAAGTGAAATTATTTAATACCGATGCCTTGGATTTTATTTATACTTGACCAGAAATCCGCAAACATTTCCTCCCAGCAGAAATTTAAGCTGTCCCGATCGCGCACAAAAATTTCCTCCCGCAAAACAAATTCAGTCAAAATTTCCTTGTGCACGGTAGCTAAACCAATAAAACTATGACGTCTTTCCCATACTATTGCATACAAACGCAAAGTTCATGCTATTTTGCTCTGCCATATCGCTCATATTAAAACACAAACTTTCCCATCCAATAACGTCTCCATTCGTAAAAATAGACCGTGAAATTCTCAAACTACGTTTCCCAAGAAAACGTATTTGACCTATTTTTACCATTCTCGAAAGCAGCTTGAATGGCTTTACGACAAATGATTGAAAATTTGATATATTGATACGTAACGTGAGATATCGAAACTAAGAACTTTAATATCTTTGCGGTGACGTAATGTGAAATATGACAAGTTCATCACAAGTTCTGACATCCCAATACCCTAGGGAAATTAACAATAGGACCGGGGGTGTTCCTCAAATATTTTAGTGACGGTATGTGACGCCCTTCTTGAAATCCTAACCGCTTTAACCAACCATATCCTCAATGCCCTAATATGGCTTCTATGAAGAAGAAAGAAGAAACTCCCCCCCCGGAAAAAAGTCCACAAAAATTTGTTAACAGCTTTTGCCCCTTTTTTATCTCGTAATTTCGAAATCTCGCTTAATGCGCATGCGCATTAACGAGATAATAAAAAGCAATATAGCTTGTGATAGGCACTAAAAACCAACGATAACAACATTTATTGACATTCCATACATGTGTTTTTACATGTAAATTAACTTGAACATTAACAAAACTGTAACATTTAGCTTCACCGACTTTCAAATACTTGAAGCAACTAAGTTTCAATGTTCCGTACAGTTTCCACAAGCGAAACTCTTGCAGCTGCAAAAATCATATCAATTAACAGACTTAGAATTGCTTTATAAATCAGTAAAACAATGTGAATGATGAACTCAGCAACAAAGTAAAATAAAAAGTAAAGTGACAAGAAAAACTGATAAATTATTGAAAGTAACTGATGATTTGAAAACTCAGAAAACATCTGAATAAGCGAGTATATGATACACATCAAGATAATAAACAAAACACGGCGTTTTTCCGTTGGGTCATGGAACAGCAAATAAAGGCAAGGCTGTACATATCTTTTGTCGTCGTAGTCACTGAAGTCACTGAAGCCCCCGTGTGATGCAGTTCGGGTTGTACCTGTAGACGACGTTTCTTCTAGCTGGCCAGCGTGTGCCTGTTTAACCTTTTCTACAAGCTGAGACTTTGTCGAGCTATTCCTCACACTTATGCCCATTTCCTTCAACACTTCCTTTAACAGGACAACGCTCATCTCCTCTGGAGGTCCCTCTTTTCTTTTTCGCACACTTTCTTCCTTCTCTTTTACCTCATCTTCCTTCCTTTTTTTTTCTGCCTCGCGAAGTTGCGGTAGCATGCTTGTTATCTTTACCACATCATTTGTATCGACCTCTAGCCCCTGCTCGCGATCGATGACGCGGAGTTGAGCGAGCAGCGCTTTCATCGGACAGAATACGAAACGGTGTTTGAGTTGTAAACTCCAGCTGTCTGATGTAACATCTATCGGGGCGACGTTAACACAGCATGTTACAACATTACTTTTTGGATCGTCCTTCTTCCATTGCAGAATTGGGTATGCACTCTTGGTAGTAGGACTGCAGTGCATTCGAACTACCTTCCCTATGACAAGACCTTGATCGCCCATCCAGAAAGCGGCATATGCGTTGTAATGCATATTTTCCTGATTTGTTGATGCTGCAATTTTATCAATGTTGTCATAATAATTAACCTTAGAGACCGCCATCCACCGGGCATTTCTTGAAGTGGATGGCATGTAAACTTTCCCTTGCATAATAGACAAAAACTCAGAAATATGGAAATAGGTTCCATTGTGCTCTATGTAGTTAGGGTTAGTTGTCCTAAAGTCTTGTCCACTGTTGTTGTTACCAGATAAGACACGGGCTCTTTTGCTAATGGTTGGCGAATCAGTCCCTAGCATATTTTTATCACATTTACTGGTGACCACCTTGTTTTCAGAGGAGTAATATGCTGTGGGATGGTCCTTGCAATAATAGGTATATGACTCTTTTTCTTGTTGTGTCGTGAATTTGAGTCCTAGACACACTTGGTGAAACCACTTTTTGCATCCAGGAAATTCACACCCAAGCCATTCTGTTTTTTTGGGAGCCTTGAACGTACTGTCTCTGTAACGGCACTTTGCTGAATTGTAGAAAAAACAATTTGAAGGCGAGTCTTCATCGTCGTCGTCCTCATCATCGTTCACGTTTTCTACTTTATCAGCAGCGGAATTTTGTCTCGCCGAAACTGCAACATTAATCAAAGCTGTACTGACCTCATTTTGATTTTCATCTATGGCGTTAAGCAATAGGTCGTTTTCGATGTTAAGTAAATCTTCTACTTCCAAGATGTTTGTTTCATCGGGTGTATCTACCGAGTTAACAGGATAAACATCTGTATCAGGATTCAACATCGCAATATCCCCATCTGATGTCCTAGTCAACACGTGTCCTTTTTCTAGACTTTCAATCATGCCTAACAGTTCAGCAGTCTTAATAGCTTCCTTCTCCGCATACTGTAATCCTAGAATTAGTTCGTGATCAATATCTGAAGGCCATTTGTTGTTAACCGTTTCACAGAAAGGCCGTTGATTAAGTTCTTTGAGTTTTTGGATCCTTCTGGCAAAGTCCATCATGTCCATCAAGGTTAGGTTAGGGTTCCCTCGACAAAAGCCCCTGAGACTTGAGAAGAGAACCTCGCAAGAATCAGAACCGAACATCCAGGGCTCGTAAGGTAATGTTGGGTAGTGTGTAGCAAATAGTTTCATTGAAATAATAATACAGTGCCCAGCCAAAATTATGTCATCATAGGTTTGGCCTGTTATAAAATAATTTTCAACAGGGTATTCTTCCATCTTTAGCCAAGCTTTCCAGAGTCGCAAAAACGTTATCGGTAGCCATGCGCACTTTGCCCTTTCACGAACAGACAGTTCTCTTTTCGTAAATGCGGTATGAATACTATCCCCAAGCTTCAGAAACACTCTGGTGGCAATCGAAGCCTTTTCATTCCAGGCTTTTAAGGAAAAACGAACATCCGGATTAAGCACTCTAGTTGCAGCATCAACATTCTGTTTATCACGGACATAAACATCGCTTTTCCACAGGGGGAACTCTAATTTGAATTCAGGATACATTTTCATCAAATGTTCTATCTGCGCGATGTGCTTTCCCATTAGTAAAATTCGTTTTACGTTTAGAAGTTGGTTACGCCACTTTTTAAGAATATGTCGCCAGTCTGGGAACATTAGCGTCTTACATGCCCTGCCATTTACCGTACAAGACATATCCGCGGCAAAATCAAATCCTTTATAATCAATAGTCAACTGGGTTTCTCGTCTTTCAACATTCCTTTTGTGAGTTTGAAAATAGTGCTTTCTAAACTTAGAGTCTTCATCAGCACCAATTCCTAAGACCTCGATATTGTGCGCTGAGCCACTTTCACATGCTTTAGTCATCCACTGCTTAACAGAAAGATAGTCTTGTCCTTTTACTACTGGACTAATACAGAGAGTGAAACTAGGTACACGCTCAACAACGGGAGATAAGACAAATGCATTGGCTAGTTTTGCTTTTTCGTATGGGGCGGAGTTCACTATATCAATAATGTCTTGTGCAGTTGACACCGAAACTTCATTCTGTGTTGCAAAGCCAATAATTCTGTTTCCTTTAACACGCAATGTTGCAACGACAGTTGTGGCATCAATTGCAAGAATAAATGGTCCAGAATATCCGATCTTGTCGTAAAACATCCTCGCCATCGCAAAGGAACTATCTGTCATATCCATTGAAATGGTATAGCCACTTGTAGCCGTTCTGTATATTGTTGTAAGATGAGGACCACCCAAACGGTCTTTTATTATCTTGGCCAGAGCTGGGCCACCATAATTTAAAATCACTGCGAACAGAGACTTTGTTTCATCTGACCAACGTTTTGTTTCCTTTTCTTTGTTACAAACAAGGTCACTAAGAATTTGTAAGAAAGGGTGTCGGTTTTCATTGTTATCCGTTTTCATTAAGCAAGCCAATTTCAATGCAACTTCTGGAACTTGTTTGTTCAGATCTCTGTTTTGCAATTGCGTACGTAGTTCTTCAAGCTCAACCTCCAAATCAACTAGTTTACTTTGCCAATTATTAATCTTTTGACGGTATTGATTATGTAAGTTCATAAAGTCCATCAATACTGTGACGTATTTGACTGTAAAATCCTTTGCTTGTTCTTTGTGATCAGAAAGCACGTTTGATACGGCGGCACATTGACGATATACTTCTTCGTAGCTTAAAGGTATAGGCTTTCTAGCTAAACAATCATGTATTACTTTTGTTAACCTTGTACGAATTGCGACATCCTTGTCAATCCTTCGCACCTTTGCTTTGCTGACACCTTCAAGTATAGCAATTTCAGTGTTTGTTAGAGCTGGGACCTCTTTTTCGAGACTGACCACAGTATCCGCTAACTTTCGTCCGAAGTGGGCCTCGCTTTCTTTTATGGCCTGCTCTGCAACCTGAATTAAAAATAAATGAAATTAAAAGATAAATGGCTAAATCAAATAATTTCCCAATTTTTTAAGACTCGCGATTAAAAAGTGTCACAAATATCCCTTACCATGTTTATTTTTTCCGTCTGAATTAAGATTTCTGTGGCTTTCCTTTTTTTCTCAGACACTTGATGTTCTGATAACGCTTGTACTGTGGATTGGCTTTTTTCTTTATACTTAGCAGTGGTAGCAGATGTCGAGCTCCAAAAAGAGGTTATCTTGTTCTGATCTGAAATTCACAAATGCAAATGGTTGGTTTGAAATCCTGAAGACAAATCCCCTGTGAACAGCCTGTGGACCCAAACATACGAACGTACATATACATACATACATAGATGCTGTACTGAATACTAACTTTTTTGGATAGATTTGACGACTTTATAGTCAGCTGTTAACGACCATCCACACAGTATTTTGTGTCTGTTTCACTGTGTCGGCGAAGAAGCCATGCCATCTTGGTTCCATCGGAATGTGTAATGGTTGCTTGGCACGGACAGCAGTGAAAAGAAGCGGTGAAATCATCATCCGACAATAGTTTGTCCTGAAAACCCAAACTTTCCAGTTCATTTAAAATTTTGGAAATCTGATTGCAACAGGAAATATGCAAAAGAACACAGAAAAGTGCTCCAACAATGGCGAACGAATACATAATTTTAGCGGGTTAGTTAACCCATTGAAATCGCCACGCAACTGACACCTTTCCACTGAGCTTAAATTTTTCAAACAGATTACACGTGATAGGTTTCAGGCAGAACACATGAAAGGTGTAGGTAAGTGAGCATGGGTGTAGTGGGGTGTCAAAAGATGGTTTTTGTTTGAGAGGAGGGTCTTGTTTTTGCGGTAAATCACAACTATTTTCACACGGGTAATTCCTATTGTTATAAGAGGTGTAAATCGCAAAGAGGGGCTCTTGTTCCATTGCCCGGAAACCGCAAATAAAGAGAAAAAGAACGTTCGTTTGTGATTGATTGGTTTTTTATTGATTGCTTGATTGTCTCATTATTTTAACACACTTTTATGTCTTTTATGGCTTTGTTGCTCACACATCTAAAACCTACACACGTCTAAGTGTTAAAAAGCGAGTCTCCTCACGTAAGAACGTAAAGGTAAAAATTAAAGTTTGTTTCGACATTCCTTATTTGGCATATATAAAACCGGGTAAAAAAATGTTTCCATGATTTACTGCAGGATTACAACGGCGACTTGAGTTAATGTATAGGCGTTATTTCCTCGCAGTAAAATTCCAAGGCATCCAGCTCTACTTTGAGAACGTTTAACCGAGTACTGTTCATGGCACTAGCAACCACTTTGATAGGCAAATTGATCCCACCTCCTCTACGCCATCTTCCTCCAGGATCTGCAAAGGGGCTTCCAATAACAATGCTGCAAAAGAAAAAACATACAGAGCTATTTACGGTTGAACTAAATTCCTGGCAATTTTAACCCAAGACATCAAAATACACGGGTATATTTACCATTTAAGCACAACAGATCTATCCAAATTCCAAAGTATAGGTACTAGCTCTTTTTGTAGGTGTCCTAACCGCCCATCAGCGCTTAAAACTTCAAAGGCTCGCCCTTTTTCTCCAATCTTACGACGAATTTCAAATTGATCTCCATTCGAGACACTGAAATGGCACTCGTGGTAACCCTTCAAAATCGCTTCGAAGTGTAATGTTGCTCTTGTAGAAGACTCTTCATAAGCTTCCTTGGCCGGGGCTTCGGCTCCAATTGATTTTGATCTCGACATGGAATGGTTTTGCGTAAAGCAACCAAACCAACACTAAAGGTTCGAATTAATGACTGAACGAATGGCCCTAGGTTCAATGCAATTTCAAATATTCTGAATATTCGGTACAAGTTATAATGTCAAGAATTTGTCACTATCTTGACATCAATAGCCGGCACCAAGGCGTCAAAAAACAAAAGAGTACTTTCTGCCGACACACCGGGATACCTGGACTTTCAACCTACTCTCATTTGGTTCTGCGGTCCCAATTGAGCAAACCATTCTCCCTTCGCTCGCAATGACTTCGGTTAAATTCACAGTAACTGTAAATGAGGGGGATAGAAATGCCTTGACGGAATTCGTGTTAAAAAGAGGGGGGGATATCACAGAGTGCCCAGGAGAAGAAACGCGCGAAGCCACAGGAGCAGACGAATCTTCCGCGCCTCAGAATAGCGAAGGTGGGTATTATCGAAACGTTTTACACAAAGCGACGTGGATAAGCCCGGATAACCAGAGTTTTATCAAGTTTTCCAAGGCAGAAGCGATAAACTTGAAAAAATTAGCCCAATCGGGCCCAATCCATTTCCATCCTGGCCATCTGCAGCCTTTACCCTTTGAGTACTAGAATAATAATTTTAATTAAACCTGGACCATTATTTTTGGGTTTCTACTGATATAAATAACTATTTTGGCTTTTAAAAGAAACACTGACACTGACATAGCCCCTCTAAGGGAATCACTATTCCGTAATCTTTCCATTAATTTCTAGAAAACCAAAGCATCACAACGACAAGACCGCCAAATGCTATAGCCAATGACATAAATGCTTGGCTTCACAAGAACGGCGTGAGCCAGGCATTGTTTGCCGCCGAAGTACTCGGTCGGAAGCAATCTACACTCTCTGATGCGCTGAGAATGCCGCCACCAGAGCTTCCAAAGGGCCAGGGAACATTTTTATGGCAAAAAATGGATAAATTCTTACAGGATACGAGCAGCCAGGAGCAGCTGATCGCCTTTAAAAAAGGTACGTGGTTTTAAGTTCTATGTAATTCAAAAATATGGCCCGGAAGAAGGATACATAATAAAGGCCACGCCTTTGTGAAGATCAGGTCGTCAAAACTGAACTAAGATTTATCTTGTTGCCAGGAAAACGAAAGTCAAATGAAACTCCAGGCTCGACATCATCTAACCCTAAAAAAAGAGTGCTATTTAAAGAGTACCAGTTGTCTGGTTTGAAGCAAGCCTTTGAAGCAACTAATGGCCATGCAAGCCCAGAGCTAACGGAGAAATTGGCCCAGACGCTCGACTTGGAAGCAAGACAAGTAAGACTAACGAGTTTACAACTCTTTGTATAATCCTTTCATTAAAAAAGGTGTATTTATTTTATTTCATCGAATATTATAGATGATAATTTTATCGATAACTACTTAAACCTCCTACGCAGGCCAGTATGATCTGATCGCGTGATAGCCTTCTACGCAGACGTTCTTACGGCTCGTCACGCGTGACGAGTCCAAAGGACGTTTGCGTAACGAGCACAAAGAGGTGTCTGCGTAGGAGGCTAGTTATGCAAATACTTTCGAATCATTCCTTATATTGATCACTTCGTATTCTTTATGTTTCTTAGGTTAAAACGTGGTTTCAAAACCACCGGAATAAAGGAAAAAGGGCAAATTTAGACAGCCGAGAAGCCGAGAAGCCCGCGGAAAAGGAAAAATAATTTACGTTAGTTATGGAACAATAAAATCAGAAAGAATTCATGATGCAGTCTCTTTGTTCTCTTGTACAGTGCTTGTCAACAAATAATTTCATTGCCGCCTTTAAAATCTTCATTTGAAGAGTCACAATCAAACGCTCCCTCAACGGAAACAGGATAATTTTTTATCGATTCTATAGCGATCGATGAATCCGATAAAATCGATACAATCGATACAATCGATAAAATTAACACTTCGTCGGCGTGTGAGTATCGAATTTTATCGATTGATCGATAAAATCGATATCGTTTAACATCAATTTATCGATAGCTATCGATTTATCGATTGATTTTCCGATATCGATTTTTATCGATTGACTACGCCGGGATGTTTTGCGCAGCATAGCTACTTTCTACACTTCTGGGGTAATGGGGAAAAGAAAGCATGACTATCAAGCTGTGAGACTGGCATCCTCAATGAAGTCCAGCGATACAAAGAGGGGGAGTAAAACAGCTATCAAGTTTATGACAGGTTGTCCTATACCAAAACTGCCAACTTATAATTCTCTTATCCAGGAAATTAAAAAGCTTGATATAGGAAAGATTTATTCCATCCAGGAACAATTTTCGTCTTTCATAGATGATGAAAATGTTAATGGATGCTTTCGAGACTTGCGGGAATATTTGCCACGGTTAGCAAAATTCTACCTGAACATGCAGAAAACATGCAAAGGCGCACTAAAATCGTTTGGGAAAACAGAGGGTACGTTTCTGATAGCATTTGGGGGGGGGAACGGATGCCCTTTTGGTAAAAATGAATCTGCTTGTTCCTTCCTAATTAGCTTTTTAAATATAGGAAAGAGAGTGGCATCTAGTAGTGATAATTTTATAGTATTTGGTGGTAATGTAGAGGAGACTTCCCTTGTTGTGAAAAAGTACATTAACTTTGTATGTAAACAAATTGCAGATTTAGAGGGTCGTATATTTGAAATTGATGGTTTGCATGTACATGTAACATTTCATTTTGAAGAGCTTCCTTTTGACATGAAAATGTTAGCAATGCTTGGTGGAGAGCTCAGTAATTCTGCAACCTACTTTTCTTCATTTGCAAATGTAACCACAAAGGACTGTACTGATTTAAAGGGTACATTTGGATTTGGTCCTTTGTGTAAATGGAAACCCTGGGAGTATGGAACTAGAATCAAGGTTGTAAAACCTGTAGATTCTTTTAAGGCCTCACTGGATGCAAAACCTGTGCCAGAGAAACAAAAAAGGTCTAAGGTTACTGAATTTATAGCTCGTCTAAAGAGCTGTCAGGAATTTCCTCCCCTGGTAGGTAAGTTAATTGATAAAGCTCATGTATAGCCTCTTCACCTAAAGAATAATGCTGGGGGTACTTTTTTAAAGTGTTTTTGAAGGAAGCAGTGGGAAAGTCTAACCTTTCAACAACATGCAAAACCTTTGCAGAGGTTCCACAGGATAGATGTCTTGGAAGAGTTGTTACTGCACTTAAATGTGAAGTAAAAGCAGGTCTTGTAGCAAAAACGGTTTGGAAATGGTTTGATGAAACACAGGGTAGGCAAGGGGATCTACAGTATCGTTTCACGGGCAAAGAGTCACGGTTGTTTTGCCACAACTTTGCCAGGTTGTTAACTTTTCTGGGGCAGGAGGGAGACAGTCAAAAACAAAGGCAGACTGTACTAGCTCTAGCTTATAATTATAGGGCTAAGACTGAGGGATTTGTGCTCGATCATAAATAGATTTGAAGTGGAGGAAACTCATCTTGAGCAATATCAGTCATTAGCACAAGAGTACTACCGTGCCAATGCACTACTGTTACCAACCTCAGTAAATCCCACTATCTGGACCATTGGTCATGTTGTGCCCACTCATGCCAGTCAGGTCTTTGATAAATATGGACAAGGGCTTTTCACTGTTACAACGGAAGGTAGGGAAGCCAAACACATAGCTTTGCAAAAGTTGAGTACAAACACTACCTACCAAAATTGATGGGCTGAAATTTTCAGGCATGAATTTATTATGCCGGTTTGGTTACCAATACAGCATCATGAACCTTGTTCATACACTCCAAGTAAAAATGTTTGCATTCCTCAAAGGGTTTTTAATGACAGCAGCTATTGCCACTGTGGATTACACAAAGCTGATCCTAGGGATGAGAGCTGTTGCTTTTGTAGTGATCCCCTCGTGACACTAATTCATGAAAGTGTAAAACAAGGAAAAATTGTCACAGGATTAGCTTAGTTTCGCAAAGTACAATACTAAAAAAGCACAAAACTGCAAAAGTGAAGTCAATATATTTTATTCATCGACTGACCAGATCTATAAGGTCAAGTTTTAACTAAAAGCTCCAGTGTTTAATCAAGAAAACATGGTATACAGGAAACATTTTATTAACAGTAATCTGGTACAAAATTATACTTTATACAATTATATAATTATAATTGCATAATTGCATATTAATATATAAAGGAAAATTTTATTGTAAATTATCAGATAAAAATTATACAATGTAATTTATGCAATTTAACTAATAATAGTTGTAGAGTCGTTACCATATATAGTGCTGCTACCAAATATGGTGGGGTATTGTGTAGCCTAGGATTCCCAGATGTGCGAGCACGAGGTTGTACGATCAGTAGAACGAAGCATGTACAGAGAATAAACGTGTGTTGTTTCGCTACTTTGGACTCCTTGTTATGAAGCACCTTTACATTGGCGACAACGATTCTCGGACCAAACGAGTGGATGGTTCTATACAATAGTCAGACCGAAGAACACGTGAAACATGGCCACAGCGCTACCTACATTCCCGGAGTTTGACGTAACCGATACCAGCACACAAGCTGTTAGATGGAAGAAATGGCTTTTGAGATTCCGCACTCTACTCGTTGCGATGAACGTCACAGACAAGAAAAGGAAGCGAGCATTGTTGCTCCATTATGCCGGTGAAGCCACGAACGACATTTTTGACATGCTACCCGATACCACACCGGGCGAAGGTGAAGATACATTTGAGAAAGCCATACAAGCCCTGACAAATTACTTCGCTCCCAAACAGAATCGTGAGTACGAGATATATGTTTTAAGTCGGGCTAAGCAAGAGTCAAACGAGAGCGTTTTAGCCTTCCACACGAAGCTAAGGCAATTAGCAGAAACCTGTGAGTTTGCCGACGTCGACCGCGAGGTCAAATCACAGATTGTTCAAAGTTGTAGTTCCCATAAGCTTCGCACAAAAGCGCTCGAGAACCCGTCGTACACTCTGATGCAGGATGGAGCTGTCACAAAAGCAAGCCGCTAACATAGAGGAGAGTCAAATAGTAAACAAGTTATCCTCACACGGTGGCTATCAAAATCAACGGAATTGGGACGCCAAAGCTGGCAAAAACGAAGATGGCGGATGCGCAACTGACAAGAAGTCACGCAACCGGAAGTCACGCGGCGGTGGTCACGAGGTCCGGAAGTCAAGTGATAAGTGCCGAAATTGGGGTGGAGACTACCCACATTCCGGAGGAAGAACGTCCTGTCCCGCTTATAAAGCCACTTGCCAGGGCTGTGGCAAGTTAAACCACTTTCAAGCAGTATGCAGATCCAAGGGAAAAGGGAGTAACCGAAACAAACGCTGTCCCACTGTAAACAAAGTGAGCAAGGACGAATCAAGTGACAAAGGTCACCAAGGGCTTGTGAAGACTAAGTCACTGTTACGAGAGAAAGTTTGGTTCCCGAACATTGACAAGCTGCACAGTTGCACCAGCGACAGCACTGTTTGGCAGGCCAATGAAGACAAAGCTACCTGAGGTAACGAGACCCTGCTCAGATGCTGATATCAGGCAGCGTGACCAGGCAGCGAAGGCTAAAATGAAGGAGCACGCGGACAACAAGCAGTACGTTAAGCCGTCGGCTATCAAAGGCAATATTCTACTGGTCAAGAGAGATGAGACAAAGAGGAAAGGCAATACACCGTATAACCCGGTACCGCAGACTGTCGTCCGGACCAAAGGGTCCATGGTCATTGCAGAAGATGCTGAAGGCATCCCTATTACAAGAAATTCTTCGTTCTTCAAGAGCGTGCCCGACTTCAAGGCCTCCTATGAGGAGCAAGAGGGCCCCTATGGTGATGGTCCTCAGTCACAGCCCAGTGATGCGCCTGCGAGACGCTATCCCCAGCGTGCGCGAGCACGCCTAACCAAGTTTGCTGACTATGTTCTTGATGACACTGTTTGCATGAGAACTCTTCTATAACGACTTTAGGTTTTTAGGGACCCAGACACTTTCGGTTAGGTTTACTTTTGGACATGTTATGTTCTTCGTTCAATTCATAGTTGATTAGCCTCGGTGTACGGAATTCTCTCCAGGGAGGAGAGGGATGTAGTGTCGTTACCATATATAGTGCTGCTACCAAATATGGTGGGGTATTGTGTAGCCTAGGATTCCTGGATGCGCGAGCACGAGATTGTAGGATCAGTAGAACAAAGCATGTACAGAGAATAAACGTGTGTTGTTTCGCTACTTTGGACTCCTTGTTATGAAGCACCTCTACAATAGTAACTATTCATTCATTCATCCTCTTCGTCCTGTCGGGGACATAAGACCGCGACAAAACTTTGCCATAGAGACCTGTCCCGTGCTTTGGCCTGTGCTTCGCCCCATGTTAGACCCATCTTTTCCAGCTCCTTCATCGCTGTCCTCCGCCAGGTGGTTTTTGGCCTGCCTCTTTTCCTTCTTCCAGGTGGAGTCCATCTCATGGCAACTTTGGGAATCCTGTCTTCGGGCATCCTCAGTACGTGACCGAGCCAACGTAGCCTGCGATTTTTAATCTCAAGGGACATATTCATAGTGGCTGTCTTCTTATGCAGTTCCTCATTACGAATCTTGTTGGGCCAGTAGATATTATGGATCTTACAGAGGCAGCTGTTGTGAAAGACGTCAACCTTTCTCATATCTCCTTTCATTATTCTCCAGCACTCGGAGCCATACAAAAGTACGGCCTTAACGTTACTGTTGTAAAGCCTGATCTTAGTTTTGAGGCTGTATTGCTTGGACTTCCAGATGTTACGGAGTCGACTGAAGGCACCTCTGGCTTTGTTAAGGCGTGCCTGAATGTCTTTATGGGCACCATTGTCGTTGCTTATGAGGCTTCCAAGATATGTGAAGTCTTCAATGCACTCCAGCGCTTCTCCATTGATCGTGATTGGGGATGCTGTTGGCGCATTGACAAACATCACCTGGGACTTTTTCTGATTGATGTTCAAACCAGTTCGCATTGCAAAATTGCTTAGCCGGTCGGATTTTTCCTGGAGATGGCTATGAGTAGCTGATATGACTGCCAGATCGGCGGCAAAGTCAAGGTCTTCCAAATATGAGAACAAGGTCCATTGGATTCCACGGGGACGGTCTGATGTTGTTTTACACATCACCCAGTCGATAACTACTAGAAACAAGATTGGGGAGAGATTGCAGCCCTGCCTTACTTCAGACTTAACGGAAAATGACTCTGTCAGAGTATTCTCCAAGATGACACTACATTCAAAGTGTTCATAGAATGTTCGTATGATGGTAACAATTTTGGGTGGTATTCCGTATGCCCTCAAGATCTTCCAGAGGCTCTCACGGTGAACACGGTCGAATGCTTTCTTAAAGTCAATGAAGTTTATATATAAGGGAACATTCCACTCAATACACTGCTCTATGATGTTCCGCAGAGCAAAAATCTGATCTATGCAGCCTCGACCTTTCCGAAATCCTGCCTGTTCCTGTCTCAACTTAACATCTAAGGCACAGTCGATCCTCTTGAGGAGGACTCTGCAGAAGACCTTGCTGGGAATGGACAGGAGTGTTATGCCTCGCCAGTTGTCGCAGTTGCTGAGATCACCCTTCTTCGGAATCTTGGATATAAGGCCCTTACACCAGTCTTTGGGGATGATTTCGTGATTCCAGATCTTAGCAAAGAGATTGGTAAACACCAAGGAGGCTGTGGTGATATCTGCCTTGAGTAATTCTGCCTGTAGCGAATCGATTCCTGGCGCTTTCCCACTCTTCATTGCCTTAATTGCCGTCTCCACCTCAGCCTGGGAGGGTGGGCTGATGTTAATGTCAATATCATCCGAGGGGTCTGGATCTGCAGGCTCGTTAGGCTCAGGCCGATTACCGGTAAGCACTTCTTTGAAGTGCTGAACCCATCGCTCAGCCTGTTCCCTTTCCGTTGTTAACAGTTTTCCTTGCTTATCTTTGACTGGTTTGTTGCAGGTGTTATTTTGCCCACTTAGCTGCTTGGTGATCTTGTAAACAGTGCTCAGGTCCCCTTTAGCTGCGGCCGTCTCTGCTTCATTAGCCAATTCCTCCACAAAAGCTCTTTTGTCCCTATGGGCACTCCTCTTGACCTATTTGTCTTTGATCTTGTACTCTTCTTTCACACATTGAGTCAGTCTGGGTGACTTTGCATTTAGCAGGTTGTCTTTGGCTTTTCTCCTCTCGTAGATCTTCCTCCATGTCTCAGGTGTTATCCATTGTTTGTCTTTCTTCTTTCTGAAGCCTAAGACGCTCTCTGCTGTTTCTTTATACACTCTTGTGATATTTCCCCATGTTGTTTCAACAATGTCCTGGTCTTCTCCATCTACGGTATCAAGAGCGCTAAAGCGATTTCTGAGCTCAAGGGTGAATTCCCGCTTAACCTCAGGTGCACGAAGTTTGTTAACATCGAATACTCTGTGCCGCTGTTTGATGGTAAGTGTTGCTCGTAGTTTTAGCCTGATCTTGGCTATTAGCAGGTGATGGTCACTGCCAACATCTGCCCCACGGTGGACTTTGACATCCAAAAGAGATCTCTGCCATTTCTTGTTGACGATGACGTGGTCAATCTGGTTGACAGTAATCCCATCAGGTGATCTCCAACTCAGTTTATGGATATCTTTGTGGGGGAAGATGGTTCCGCCAATTATGCACCTGTTGTTAAGACAAAATTCAACAAGCCTCTCTCCATTGTCATTGATGGTTCCGCAGCCATGCCGCCCCATTGCATCCTCTCTCCCGCTGTTATCATTACCAACCTTAGCATTCAGATCACCAGTTATCAGTAGCATATCGTGTTGTGGGATTTTGGAGACTTCACGTTGCAGTTGCTCGTAAAAGTCATCCTTGACTTCTTCCTCTGCCTCGTTGGTTGGAGCATAGCACTGCAAGATGGTTAGATTACAGTAGCTTGAGGCAAATCTTGCTCTGATAAGTCTGTTGCTGATGGGTTCCCACTCCATTAGAGACTTGGCTGCTTGCCTGTTTGCAATAAGGGCTACACCGTTGGAGTGTACATTGTCCTTTCCTGATAAGAGGATAATTGAACCATCGCGTGTCACCTTACGTCCTGACCCAGTCCATTTGCACTCGCTTACGCAGAGGAGGTCTACGTTGTAGTTCTGCATTTCATTGATGACTTGGGCTGTCTTCGAAGTTTCAAACTTGGTACGGACATTCCATGCTCCAAGACGGATCGTAGTTCGGGGTCCCAGGAAGCTGACTCGGACTGCGGACTTCCTGAGATGGGCTTTCATCCGCAGTTGTCATAGTGCCATTGGTTTGACTAGAGTTTCCCACTGGACCCCAGGTTTCTGTAGGTAGTGTTGTTGCAGTTTCAGTAACAAGCTGATGTTTTCTGGGGTGGGGTTGTTAGCCCCACGCCCTACACCCAACCTGGAGGGCCAGTTGCTGCTTTTAGTCTGTCCTCTCCCCTGTAACCTGCCCGGCTTGGTTAGACCTGCCAGGGGCTTAAGCCCCCACCGGTTTAGCTCACAGGGTAATTGAGGCACACAAGCTCCCCCACCACGACAAGGTAACAGCACATGGGGAAGAATAGTAACTATTATTACAGGAAAAAAAAAATAAATTTGTTAAAATATTGTATTGTAAACAGTTGTTACCGAAAAGCCCCTCTGTAGCGTCAATAAAGTATCTTTTGACCACATTTATACAGTGTACCTACTAGTCAAATTATGATATTGGCTTAACATTTCTTTGATGAAGGATGGCCTTAGTATATCTAGGATTTTGAGAAAGTGAGATCTTTATACTTGGGACAGTTTGTGAGTGACGGCTTTCATGTCAGATCTTTTAAGCTTCTGTACCATAGCAAGTGGCCACAGTCATATTTATTATAGTTTGATATTTGCTAAATTGAATTGCTTTGATTAAAATAGCCTGTTTTTTATTTATGTAGTAATAATATACCTTTTATTTGTATTTAACTCGGGGAGGAGGGGAGCCTGGAACTAGTTTGCTTGAGTCTGCGCTGTAGAACTCTGAACTCGTGCTTGGTCTGTACTGACTTTCTGTGAGCTTTATGCATGTCGAGTTTTCGTAAAATATGTCGCTAAGGAGGAGTACCAGGACAAGGAAGCCTCCCTCCACATTACAGGGCTTCCATTTGGATTTAGACCCAATAGCAGAGAAAGTTAACGCAACCACGGCAAGCCCAACGATCCCGGTGGATCAGGCTCGGATGTCACGAGCAATCAGTGATGAATTGGGCCAAGTGGAGTCCCTACTGCAAACCTTGACGCCCGAAGCAGGAAAACAGTCTGCTATCAGTACCAGCAACCTTACAACAAAGAACTTGGAGTTAGAGCTTGAACACGAGCCAGAATCGAGCTTGCTCGACTTCAGTCCGATATGACACACGTTGCCCAATCCAAGATGGCGGCTACGAATTCCGCAAACGTCAACGCGCAGAACCAAGGCCAAAATGCAGCCCGAAGACCAGCCGTCCCTTCTCTAGCAACATTGCAGACCGACCCAGCGGTCCAGGAGGAACTCAAAGCCTTAGAGGATTCACTGGGGGACCCAATACTTCTGGGAATATCTGACGAATTGGCGGACCCAGCGCAAAAACTACTGGAACCCAGCGCCACCCCCAGAGGTAAGCGACCTCTTCTGATCCCAGATTTTGTTAGCTCCCTCCCAGTTCTCCTGGAAGAGGACCAGGAGACCGTGCTCGGTGCGTCTGGTGGCACTCAAATAATACTCAAGACCAACCTGGAGAAGAAGCCAAACTCACCAGCATCACATTTCCACAATGGGCAGCAGCAAATTTCCGCATAATGCACACACTTGTCAAAGAAGGTGATTTACCATCAATGACAGATATTATGAATTACATATCTTATGGCACTAAGGTTTCGGAGTTGGCAAAGATTTACCCAATAGCCCGTGTCATCCAATACGATGACCTCTACCGACGAATGCAATTTGCTACCGGTTGTAAGTGGGGTACAGAGAGTCAGTTCATCTACCAGCAAACCTTAAACAAACCTGATACAAACCAGCCAGGTTTAGCCAGGCAACCTGGCCGCCCTACTAATAGAACAACCCCCACCATCAACCCAGCAATGGGAAAGCAAGTGTGTTATGATTTCCAAAGGCGACAAGGCTGCAGCTATGGTACTGCTTGCAGATATGACCATGTGTGTATTAAACCACAGTGCATGGGGGACCACCCACAATGGAAGCATCCATCCCCCTCTGTGCAACACCCCCAAGCCTGAACTCACACTCACCGGCAGAGCTATTTCCCAATTCTTCAGTGGAGCCACATGCAGGGGATAGCTCGACTGCATCATCCATAGCAGGGGAATCCCCCAACATTGGTTTAGGAGCAGCAGAGTGTGTTACTACATGCAATCAATCAGCAGGGCCTTCGTGTATTGATGTGCAGCAGCCCGACGCAACCTGTATTTCCACGGACTTAAAGTTTGAAATATGGGCGAATGAACTAATTAATGATTCAGACAGAGATTTTATTCTCACAGGTATTCGAGAGGGTTTTGACTTAATCCAGCGTGATGCAAATGTTCTACCAGCTTTCACAAAGAATAATAAATCAGCTCTCAGACCAGGTGCTAAAGACCAGATGGAAGAACAACTGTGTAAGGGCCTCTCACAAGGCCATTTTGCTCTATCAAAAACACCCCCCACCATTGTTAATGCTATCGGAGCTGTACCCAAAAGGGACTCTTCAGAACTGCGAATGATAATGGACTGTAGCCGCCCCTTTTCAGCGAGCGCTAATTCTTACATGGACCTTGACCATTACAAATATGTTACAGTTGATGAGGCAGCATGTAAAGCCAAACCAGGCTTCTGGCTTGCTAAGGTGGATTTGAAACATGCGTATAGGAGTGTTGGAACACATCCTAATAGCTGGAAAGTTACCGGTATGTCCTGGCATTTTCAAGGTTCTACCAACACTACGTTCTTGTATGATAAACGTCTCCCCTTTGGCGCTCGAACATCTCCAATGATCTTCCACCGCCTTACTCAGTCAGTTTGCAGGATGATGGCCCGACGTGGCTTCACCATGCTAGCTTACCTGGATGATTTCCTCATCATAGAACCCAGTCAGCAGCTGTGTCAAATAGCCTTGGACACTCTCATCAATTTGCTTCAATCACTTGGTTTCACCATAAACTTCTCAAAGGTTGTTCATCCCAACCAATCCCTGTGTTTTCTCGGAGTCGAAATTGATACAGTGAATCGTGAACTACGCCTTCCCAGCAACCGTGTCTCTGAGCTTTTGGAACTCTTGACCTTGACTATGTCTAAGTGCAAGTGCTCAAAACATCACCTTCAGCGCCTCGTGGGCAAACTTAGCTGGGCTGCTCGCGTCGTCAGAGGGGGCCGGACCTTTCTGCGACGCCTGATCACTGTCATGAATTCTGTGAAATATCGCCACCACCATCTCTACCTTAATACCCAAGCAAGAGCGGACCTTCAGTGGTGGGCATCCCTGCTTCCTGTTTTCAACTGCAAATCCCTCTTCCCGGAAGAGTTCCCTATGATATTAGCCCCAGCATATACTGACGCTTCAACTGCAGGTGGTGGTTGCTGTTGGCAAGGTGACTGGCTATATGTAAACTGGACACTAGATTTCCCAGATATCTTTCCCCTGCATATCAACTACAAAGAGACTTTCATGATCCTCCAGGCAGTCAAACATTGGGCCCCATCTTGGTCAGGGCAAAGGGTTTTCATCAAGTCAGATAGTGAAGTGGCGGCGACAATCATAAACAAAGGAACCACCCCCTGTCCTATCATAATGGATTGGGTTCGGGAACTTTTCTGGTTGCTGGAATTCCATGCTATCCATTTGACTGTTGATCACATCCAAGGATCATCTAATGTTATTGCAGACAGAATTTCTAGACTTGATGAGAAACGCCACCAAGACGCGCTTCGAGCATGGCTCTCTCAGTCCTCTTCCTCTACTAAAGGCCTTTTATCTCACGTCTCCTTTGTCTCTTGCTACCTTCAGATTCGGACGACCTGTTGAGATTAGACATGGAAGTTCGTAAATATCGGAAACAAGCCTACGCAACTTCCACCAAGGCCACCTACAAAAGTCAGCTACGAGCCTACCTCACATTTTGTGCTTATTATGGGTACCAGCCACTACCAGCCACCACTATTACACTTAGTCGCTATGCAGCCTTCTTGGCCAGATCTTTGTCCGCATCTTCAATTTCAGCATACCTGAACATTGTTCGCATTCTCCATTTGGAACATGGCCTTGAAGACCCTACCAAGAATAATTTTCATTTAGCGACAACATTGCGCGGTATTCGTCGCTGCAAAGAACTTACCGTGTCTCAGAAAAAACCGATGACCCCTGAAATGCTTCTGTTGATGAAGAAACACTTGAACATGGCAGACCCAGTCCATGCCAACTTCTGGGCTATCTGCTTGGTTGGTTTCTTCGGACTTCTCCGTAAAGCAAATATGCTACTAACAGGTGTTGCCAAGTTCAATCCCTTAAAGAACCTTCGGAGAAGTGACATTGTGTTCTTCCCTGCTGGATGGGTCATCATTGTCAACCGCTGGTCCAAAACCATTCAGTTCAGGCAACGAGTCCTCACCATTCCTCTGCCATACATCCAAGGCCACCCCCTGTGCCCCTATGCAGCTCTACAGCATGCTTTCAAGCTTGTTCCAGCCCCTTTGTCTGGTCCAGCCTTTGTCTTGCCAGCACCTTCCAGCAAAGGCCTTATACCTTTCACACATGGAAAGTTTGACAGTCTTCTTAAACTGATGGCCTCTAGAGCTGGTCTAGATCCATCACGCATCAGTGGTCACAGCCTTAGAGCGGGTGGAGCCACCCTGGCCTTTCAGGCTAATATTCCCGAGGAATTAATTAAACGATTAGGAGACTGGCAGTCTGATGCCTTCAGATCCTACATTCATATACCAATTAAGTATCGTATGCATGCTATTTGCCAAGTAGCCTTGTTTGTTTGATTGTTTTGTTTATGGGTATGGGGTAGGTCGTTTTCCTCCCTAGGGCAGTTTATTTTCAATAAATGGAAGGGCCTGTTTTCTGGCCCTTTCCTCTACCCCATACTTGTTTTTCACCTAGTCTCACACTAGAGTTAAGTAGTAATAATATACCTTTTATTTGTATTTAACTCGGGGAGGAGGGGAGCCTGGAACTAGTTTGCTTGAGTCTGCGCTGTAGAACTCTGAACTCGTGCTTGGTCTGTACTGACTTTCCCTCCCCTCCCTCCCATACATGTAGTTGCTTTAGTTTGTTGATGTTATACTGCTTGGGCAGTTTATTTTCAATTAATGGAAGGGCCTGTTTTCTGGCCCTTTCCTCTACCCCATACTTGTTTTTCACCTAGTCTCACACTAGAGTTAATTGAAAGATTTTGAGAATGTGAGATCTTTATGCTTTGGACAGTTTGCGAGTGACGGCTCTCATGTCAGATCTTTTAAGCTTCTGTGCCACAGCAAGTGACCACAGTCATATTAATTATTATAGTTCGATATTTGCTAAATTGAATTGCTTTGATTAAAATAGCCTGATTTTTTTTACATATTTGAAAGATTTGAGAATGTGAGATCTTTATGCTTTGGATAGTTTGTGAGTGATGGCTTTCATGTCAGATCTTTTAAGTTTCTGTGCCATAGCGAGTGACCACAGTGATACTTATTAAATTTTAATATTTGCTAAACTAAATTAAAATCCTATCCAGGATGTGGGGGGATCAGGAGATAAGCGCTGGCTTGATGGGGTCTAGACTTCAAAGCATAACTTTTTCCCATGAAACCCATACTCAAACTCGTTCCAGCATCCATAATTGCAAGCAAGGACTACCTGCTTTCGCTTGCAATCATAGGAAATGGCAAAGGGCTTTTCTCTCTGCTTTGAATCCCTTGCGGTTCCCACCAAAGGTTTTTTCAGATTGGTCAAAACTTCACTTTGAGGGATACCTGCAAACTTTGAAAAATCACGAAGGAAACGATTTTTGTATCACCGTGTCGTCCTCCATTGCCACTCCAAAGGCTGAAGGTGTCCCCCCTATTGATGTCCTCAAACAACTGAAAAGTTCTTCAGGAAGGTCACACTTTATATCTATCGACCAAGGGTTTCTTGCCTTTGGGTTTGCCAACATTTCCCTCTTTATACCCTTTAGCCAAAGTGAAACTTCACTAGAAATGATCGGCCATGCTGGAAGGGAAGAGAGCAGCACTTTGTTCCATGCACTCCTATTTGCGTGCCTGTGGTACTCATTAAGTAGTAAACTTCTTACCAATTACCAATTCTTACCAATCCCGAAACTCGAAATAATTTTCGATAGAAGGCCTCAAAGATCGGAAATTATCCAGAGAAAGTTTCAAAACCTCCTCTAAACTAAGTTGTGTGTCTTCTTCATGTAACTCACTTGTATCACCATTAGAACAAACCGCTTCAATCACTTGATATGCAGAAAAGCATTATCTGGCGGCCATATTGTTTTGGGTGATACCGCTGTGCAAACTTGTACCGGATCACAGTCGCCAAATGAACACTTTATTGAGACAGCTGACCCAGCATGGCGTTTTGTTAAGTTGCTACCACATAGAAGTTCTTGCGGTCCAGGTATCTAAGCGCAAATAAGTTCTTGCGGTCCAGGTATCTAAGCGCACAGAAGTTCTTGCGGCCCAGATGTCTTAGCGCAAAGAAGTTCTTGCGGTTTCAGGTTTCAAATCGCAAAGAAGTTCTTGCAGCTTGCGGGACTCTAGCGCAAGCATCCCGCAAGTAGCCGCAAGAAGTTGCAGTTTTGCGGACGAAAAAAGAAGTTCTTGCGTGTACATTATTTTTGGGCTGTACTGTACTCCACACCACTACTAACTGAAGGCAACAGATGTACCAGTTCCTTTGGAATTATTGAGCAAGCCACTAGCAAGCCTTTGGAATTATTGCCCCTGCCACTACCCTGTTTGGAAGACCAATCAGAATCAAGCTACCCTGCCCTGTTGCTGTGCCATGCGAAACAAATCCTAATCCAGCACTAATGTGTCAGCAAGGTGCATGTCAGAAACTTAAGATGAAGAATCATGCTAAAAGTAGGAGACCTGTCAAAGATTCTGACATGCAAGTTGGAGATACTGTGTTGGTAAAGCAACAAGTTTGGAAAATTCTCCACACCATAGCACCTGGTTCCATTGACAGTCACAAGCAAGAACCACAGCATGCTGACAGCCAAAGGAGGTGACCGGAAGGAGACACAAAACTCTTCCTACTTTCAGATACGTCGGTTACCCCCATCAGTGATGCTTTGGAAGAGACCTCGACTGACATGGACATGCCAGAACCCCTCCCATCTCCTGTACCAGTTAGTCAGGACCAAACCCAGTGTCAGTGGACCCCAATGCAAGTGCTAGTACCTGAGCTAAACCCCCGCCAAGGAGGTCTGCAGTGTCTCCAAAACTCCCAAGAGACGTATTCAAGACGACTGAAGAAATTGTTTGCATTAGATTGTTTTTGAACTCAGGTACTAATATCGAGAAGAACTTTTGTATACATGGACTATGATTGGACTACAATGTTCAGATGAATTACTAGTTAAACTTACATGAAGAACAGTACTTTCTTGCAGTACTGTCACTTCCATAACATTTACCAAGGAATCTGGGCCTCGTGATGAACGGACGTGTTTGTTGAGCTCCGCAATCCGTTCTTCTCGGATATATAAAATCAAGGAATTTTGTTAGCCACTTTGAAAGTTTTTTTTTTGTTTGAAACTCAAATGTTAGAAACGAACACAAAAAAAAAGAACCGAACGTGGCTCTTTTGACGAAATAGTTTCACCAGAACATAAGTTCACACGTGTAATGGCGTCTCCGTCGGAAGAAGCCGCTTCGCCACCCGAGTTGGAAGTGAACGAGCCAAGCTTAGGAGACATCCACAAATTACACAGTGAAGTTCAAGGCACGATGAAACAGCTTCTATCAAGAAGTTTCCAACTAACCTCGGACGTTGCGGAACTTAAAAACAGCATGGAAAGGAACAGGCAAGAGGTGTCAAAACTTAGCGAAGAATTGGTGAAATAGAATAAATACATAGCGTCGCTGGAGAAACAATTAACGAAAAGAAGCAAGTATGTCAAAGAACACGCAGAGGAGTTACAAGACATCCAAATAAACCTCGATAATTTGGAATATTCTAGGAAAAACTCCTTGGAGTTCCACGGTATTCCCGATGAAGTTGACTTGTCAACTGACCAAGTTGTATGCAGAATTGCCCAAGCCATCGGTATAGAAATACAGGAGAACGACATAGAAATCTCGCACCGAATCGAACGCAAGAGAGGAGACAAACCGATCTTGGCAAAGTTCGCAAGTCACAAGGTTAAATCGAAAGTATATAAAGCCCGTACAAAGCTAAAAGCTGTATCTGTTCAAAGTCTCTTCCCTGGCTCATCTGTGTCCTCGGTGGAAGAAATGCCGGCTCGCCCAAAAGGACTCTATATTAACGAGAATTTAACTCTATACCGCAAAGAGATGATGGGTATTGCAGTAGAAAAAAAGCATGATGGAAAGATCAACAATGTGTGGACACTTGATGGTAAAATCTTCATCAAAACCAATCCGATGGGAAACCCTCGTCAAATGTTTTCAATAGAAGATGTAAAAGAACTCTAAAAACATAAGGGAAGAACGACTTCAAGAAACACCAGAATGATTTACCAGACTGACCAGTGTATGTATAATCGTATATTATTTCATTTTTTGTGTGTCACTTTAATGTCCACTCGTAATTTTTTGTTATATTTTTGTACTACTCAATTTTATATAAGTCGAACACAAAGTAAACATTTCATCTTTAAAACACTTAATATTCCAAATTACCATAGAATTTAAATAATTTTCTTTAAATGTTAGAGGTCTGAGAAACCTTCGTAAATGGCAAAGTATTTTTTCCTATTTAAAAGATCAAAACTGTGCTATATATTTACTTCAAGAAACTTTCTCTCAGCTGCAAGATAAATTAATCTGGAAAACAGAATGGCGTGGACAAATATTTTTCTCTCGTGGTTCCAACCATCAAAAAGGTGTTGCCATCTTCATTAATCCATTGTTTGAAATAACCATTGAAAACTCTTGGGAGGATGTAGACGGTAGAGTTGTGTTAATTAACGCTTATTTTAAGACATTCAAATTTTCATTATGCAACATTTACGCACCAAACAACGCTGCTCTTCAGAAAGTATTTATTGAAAACTTGGCCAAAATATTAATCTCAAAAGCTGATATCGGTAATTTAATTATAGTGGGTGACTGGAATGTCACCCACTACAATAACACCGAGAGCTCTGTTCTTCACAACGGATTCACAACAAATTATTTTAAATTATCAAGAGGTGTTAGACAAGGTTGCCCCCTTTCTCCCTATTTGTTTATATTGGGAGCAGAGATCCTTGCAGCAAGGGTAAGACTGGAGAGGAACATTGAAGGTATTACAATTTTCAAAACAGAGCACAAGATTAGCCAGTTTGCCGATGATACATCTTTATTTCTAAAGAATATTGACTCAATTACCAACGCAATTGAAATACTTCGGCTATTTGAAAACATATCTGGACTCAAACTCAATTTAGGAAAAACCAAAGCAATTTGGCTTGGATCATGGAGGCATAAGGAAAACAAACCTTTAGGATTAAATTGGACGAAGGAGCCTGTGCGAGCCCTTGGAATTTTTATTTCGTACAATGAGCAAGAAAATGATAAGAAAAATGTGGCTAAAAAAATCGATAATCTGAACATCAAACTAGACATATGGAGAGGGCGCAAACTCTCCCTCTTTGGTAAGTGCCTCAATCTTTACGGTTATCCTGGATCTCAAGACTATTGATACCTGACGAAATCACAACAGAACTTTGGAAAGCAATTCCACCTCATTTTTTCAAGAAGTACGGTGGTCTAAATTTTCTTCTTCAATGTAATTATGACCACAAGTTTTTAGAGAAATCTGGAATTCCAGCCTTTTATAGGCAAATATTAGCAAATTTTCTGGAACTCAGAAATTTATATCAACATGACAATGGTCAAGACTTGATTCTCTTTAATAATAAAGATATCCTGATTGATAGGAAAAGTTTCTTTTTACAAAAATGGAAAGAAAAAGGCGTCACTTCAATTAATTCAAGACATTTTGGTTATGATGGAAAGTTTCTAACATTTCAATCATTTCAGGACAAATTTAAGATCAAATCTAATTTCCTAAACTACCTACAGGTTATTTCGGCAATTCCCAAACACTTATTGTATAAGGCAAAATCTTTAGACAGGCGAGAAAGCCCTATAGCTGATGCAACAACCTTTTCCCTGACGCCGTTACAAATTATTGATCTTTACAAAATGAAATGTATGGACTATTACTGGTTTTACATCAATGGTACTTGCTGCACTGCCACAGGACCCCGAAAATGGGAAAAAGATCTTAAATCAGGGAACATTGATTAGAAAACCAAATTCAAAAATATTGGAAAAATTTGTTGTGAAAACAGATTACGAGAATTCAATTTCAAGTTACTCCATAGACTAACTGTTACTCAGAGAGAGCTGCACATCTATGGTGTAAACAAGGAAAACAGCTGCCCATACTGTAAAGAGCCAGACTCTATATCCATACCTTCGTTGAATGCCACTACACTCAAACGTTCTATGTTAAAGTTGTTGATTGGTTTAATGCAATTTCAACTCTTCTTTTTCTCCAACATCCCAGGAAAAGTTATTAGGAACAGACCTTATTACTTCAAGAAATAATGAGCTTAAACTTAATTATTGTTTACTATTTGCAAAATACTACCTATATTATTAGAAATTGTACCATAAAGACTGTAATATTACTGAATTTGTGGTAAAGTTGGAACAGAAACTTCTTATTGAGAGTCGTCTTAAAAGAAACGTTCTTGTGTGAAATGCTTAACTTCTGCCTTATATATAATGTCTTGTAAGTAATTATTATATATTTTTATCTAATGGTTTTGTGTTTCGACTGCTCTATTAATTTTTTTTATTATTTTTTATTACGTACTTTATTCCTTGTTAGTAGTATTTCCTCCTTTTTATTTTATGTGTTAAAAAACGTAATGTAGTATGACTTATGTAAGGATAAAAAAAATAAAATAAAAAAATTGAAATAAATAAAAAATTTACCAATATTAGTTTTGCTGCATATATTTTATTTTGTATTCAATAAGTAGGATTTGTTTTTTTGGTTAATATTATATTTCAAACTGAAGGAAGGGAGAAGTGTAATGTTTATGTCATGTATTGTGTGACTGACCAAAGCGTGGGGAGAGCGACGAAGGATGTAGACGTGTTTTTTGAGCTCCGCACACCGGGCAATCATTTTTAAAATAATTTTGAAACGCCTATGGCAAGCAAATATCAAACGCCAAAGCGTAAACTTAGAATACAAGTGTCATCCAGCTGCAGCTCAGCAGATTCCTCACCCGATGAGAAAAGACTGAAAGAATCCAACTCTCCGAAGGAAAGGTGTAAAGATAAAGACGAAGGTATGGCGCAGTTGGAGCTGCCCGAAAGTGTTTCTGACAAGCTAGACCTGATCTTAGTCAAGTTAAAATTAATGGGTTAGAAACAAAAATGGAAAGTCTTAGTTCAGCCGTAAAGCACTTGAAGGGTAAAAAAAGGTAAAGTCGCACTCGGGCCATGATGGCCCACACGGCCGGAGCTTAACCCGGTTTCCGTAGCATGAAGCAACTAGGAATATTGCTACTCCCCCCTGGATGGGATGCTAGTCCATCGCAGGGTTACCCCCAGCATTTTGTCGCCAGTACCCATTTATACACCTGGGTGGAGAGAGACAGTGTGGAGTAAGGTTTCTTGTCTAAGGAAACAACACGACGGCAGAGACCAGGCTCGAACCACCGACCCTCAGGTTGAAAGTCCGACGCGCTAACCACTAGACCACCGTGCCGCCCACAAAGCACTTGAAGGGCAAGGTATCAAATCTGGAGGAAGAAGTCACTTCAGTCAAAGCAAAGCAGAAAACCATGGGCGAGAAATTTGAAAACATGGAAACGAATAGCGTTATTGTGGACGAACAAATTGAGACTCTCATACGTGGAACGTACGAAAGGAAGGAAGAGATAGCGGATATCCATAAGCAGGTGCTTTATCTTGAAGCTTACAGCCGACGGGAGAATCTTAAATTTGAAGGAATAGCAGAGAAGGCAGTTCAAAAGAGCGGCGAAGTTTCGATTGAAGACACCAAGGAAGTACTGACCGATTTTGACAGAAGTGCTAGGAATTGAAGATGCTGGAAGTATAGAGTTTCAGCGAGTGCACCGAATGGGCAAGCCCAGAAATGGAAATGAAGGACGAACGATCATTGCACGATTCCTAAGATTTTCTGACAGAGAACGTGTATTCAGATGTGGCCGAAAGCTGAAAGATACCCCATATAAAATGTACGAAGACATGCCTAAAAAAATACATGAACTGCACAAGGTTCAAAATTAATGAGCAAACTCAAAAAAGCTAGAAATGAGGGCAAACGAGCTAATTTTAGTAAGTCTGAGCCTGATAAACTATATATAGAGGGCAAATATATAAAAATGTAAAGGCGCTTTACTTTATTTTAGTTTCAAGTTGTTGTTTTTTTTCCTTTTCCATTATGCTAATCTGGAAGTCACATAAGATTTCATTTGGCACGGTCAAAATTGGCACGATCAACTTTTTTTAGCTCCTTGTTTGGCTCTAATTAACACCTACTAGGCGTTTCTTAGACGACACATTTTAGTTCTTTAAAACTTAAGCATTTCCCGGTGAAGGAGCCAGGGACAATTAGGTTGGATTAACTATCGAAGGGATTAGTTGACTGTTAAGGCTCGCAAACAGATTACTGTGGAGCGAAAGGTAAGGTTTTCAATATTTTTTCGCCTTCTCTCTTCTTGTGTGTTTTATGTAATGTGTTGTGAAATACTCAACAACAACAACAATCTATCTATATTGTACAAAAAAGATCGCGATGAATGGTAATAATATTAAGCTGAAAGCTATCTCACTCAACGTTTGTGGAATTCGGACCTTGGAAAAGCGTAAAGGAATTTTAAATTGGTTAATCAAGCAAAAGGCAGATATTTGTTTTCTACAAGAAACCTATAGCACAAAGGAAATCGAAAACCAGTGGAAAGTGCAGTGGCATGGCGATTTCTTTTTTGCGCACGGGTCTGCGCATAGTCGAGGGGTCGCTATACTTATACGACACACGCTTGATTTCAAACTAATTTCAGTCAAGTCCGACGAAGAAGGAAGATTCATCTTTTTGGAGGCTAATATTCAGGATTGTTCTTTTCTTTTGGTAAACATTTACACCCCTAACATAACAACTCAACAATCCGAATTTTTCCAAAAAATATCCAACATGATTAACAGCGAGGAACACTTTAAGCAATGCAAAATCTTACTCGGTGGAGATTTTAATTTAACTTGCGACCTTTCCCTTGATTGCCTAGGTGGGAACCCAACCTATAAACATTCAGTCAAAAGTTTAGACGATATCTTAAATGAAAACGACTTAATTGATATTTGGAGGATACAAAATCCAGAAAGCAAACGTTTTACATGGAGGCAGAAACGTCCATTTATACAAAGGCGACTGGACTACTGGTTTATAAGTGATATATTAGAGGATGATGTTGCTAAGGCCGACATTATAACTGCTATCAAAACAGATCATTCAGCAGTCATCCTTGAAATAGACAGCCTCAATGACCAACCACACGGTCCATCCTTCTGGAAACTAAATAACAGTCTCTTAGAAGACACTGATTACATTCTCCTGATGCGAGAGATGTTCCCTGAATGGAAAACAGAAATCAATTTCTGTGATGATCCAAGAATTGTGTGGGACTGGATTAAATTTAAAGTTCGCCAAGAAACCATTACTTACAGTAAACGAAAAGCCCGTCAAAGAAGAGATAAATTAACAATAATTGAAAATAAACTTAAGATAATTATGTGACCCTCCACGGGAATTTGGGTAAAAAGGTGAACGCACGGGCACGCTAAAATGACACGCTAAACAATAGGTAGTGAGTGAAATGACACACGAGTCTGCTAGCAGTGTGTCAAATGGCACGCCTAATTAAAATTTTGCTTTTGTTTTTATCGCACGCTGAAAACAAAGCCGCGTGTTCAGTTGAACAAAGAAGTGTGCCGAGTTCGTAAAAACAAAGAAACCGTGCAAAATGATACGGTAGCGAGCAAAATGGCACACTGGCGAGTGAAATGGCACACTAGCGAACAAAATGACACGTCAGCGAACAAAATGGCACACTAGTCGTGTCCACTAGTTAACTTACCGTGCTCAAGTCCTTGAAAAATGCTGTTGCAACTAGCGACCGAGTCTTGCGTCGTTATTCTGTAACGATTTTCATGTTTCATCCAATAACCAAAATTGGTTAATTCCTTACCTCACGTTGCTGCGAAATAAGCCTTGTCTAATCGAGTATAAACGCTACTGTAGAAAAGCTGTCCATCTTTATTTCACCGTTTGACGCTTTGCGACGAGCCAACGTGCATACACGAAAGAAACCTATTTTGTACTTTCAATGTTTTCGATTTAATGACAAGAGTCGATTTAAATTGAACCACACAGAATTGAAAAAATAAATCTCGCTTTTCCCAAATGTTCTCAAGGACGACCAAACACAATAATATTAAAAGCGCTTCGTAGTAGAAAACACTTCATCCGCCATATTTTTTGCAAGAGATATTTTCGGTCCCAGTGTCTGCGCAGCCGACACCAATGTTTGATGTTTGATTCATGTTTGTTCCATGTTTGATCTCCATTCTGCTATTATTTAATAGCTTTAGTAACCTGCGATTGGATGCTTCTTTTATCTAAAATTAAAGTCGGTGGAAGTGGGAGGTTGCCTGTTCCAGGCTCCAAGATAGTAGGAACGGCAAAATAAAGAAAGCGGACGCAAAAACGCCTGGGGGAATCCGTGTGTCTTATTTTCGCAGCCCCCTTCTACTTTTCGCCGTCCCTACTATCTGAGCTTGAGAGCCTGATTGCAGGCTAAAGCATTATGGTAAAGCAAGCTTGCTGAACAGGCTTCCAGTAGGGAATGGGGTAAAAAAAATTGGCAAGTGGAAGGAGGCTTGCTAGGCCTCGATCGGCTCGTTCCGCTCGAGAATATTCTTTTCGTCCAATACCGTTTACGAGTTATGAAAATACTAAGACATTAAAGACAACAAGGATATCCTTTTCATACCCTAAACCCTTCCCTCTTTCCGCCTTCTTTCTTTGTTTTCACTTTGTAATACACAAGGAAGGAGAAGTAACATAAACGTAAGTTTCGTTTCAAATTTTGTTCACCTCCCCTACTCTCAGCAATCAGCAACAAGACACTAATTTCTCTAACACGATTTTATTGTACAATAAAATTAATGAGAAATGTTTACGACTACGACCTTATAAACTATCTTGAAAGCAGGAACTTATACAAGTTGGAAAAAATCCATACCTATTACAAATGCAGCTATTATCTAGATGCACTCGCTTTGAAAATGTTGATAAAATTATAATTGTCAAAAGAAGACCAAAACAGTGAACAAAACGAGTGTACTATTAGAGTTTACTAACTTAAAATTTTATTTGTTTTTGTAGTCTGCGAAGAACTGTTCTTCTTTTCCCCCTACATCGCATGTTAATCCTTCCTCTCACATCTTCCCACTGTTCCGCAAACAACGGTGAGTCGTATTTATTGCGGAGCACTGTCTCGAGGAAACTAAGTTTCAGGGTATCCAGTGGCAGGTACCCACTACACCCTCCTGTGTTGCTATTTGCAAGTTCCGCATCAGAAAATAAGACGTTCACGGACGCCATGGCGGAAGATACCATCTGTGAACCCATGATGATAAGAGCCTCAACCTTCCTTTTCTGTTCATCTGTCGGTCCAAGGCCGGCGCTTCTGTTTGCTACTTGATGATTGCTGGCTATCGTGGCCAAAGGAGATCGCAACTGGGGTCGGTGACAGGTGTTCACTGGGGAAGTAAGCGGGACGGGTAGATTCTGGCCTGTTACTGGACTGGTACGATGCACTGGCGGTTCTGGCACGACCATAGGTGTATTAGAAACTGAAGGAGGAACTTGAGGTGATTCTGAAGGGATGTTGCTGTTGTCATCTGGAGAGAGTACCAAACCGCACAGTTGGATGGGGAACCTCTCTTTAGCCCTCAGCTCAGTCAGTTCTGCCACTATTTTCGTTAGGCTTTTAACTTGTTCCTTGAGATCCTCCATGATGTCCGGAAAGTCCGTTTGAACTGCCACTTCTGATGTTTGCCTGGAGCTCACGCACTGGCTAGCCACTTCTCTAGTCTGCCTGGTTTGTTCGACTCGCTGCTGCTTCAGACGTGCTTGTTTTTCCGCTTGTTCTGCTATGAGCGCGTTCAACATCTCAACCTGTATGTAAACAAGCCAATAAATTAGACATCAAAGAACTAATGAATGCAAAGGTATGTGTTTCAAACTAGTTAAAACTTCAAGAATCAAAGCGAGTCTCTTCCACTCACACTTAAGCGTGCATACACACACCAGCCAACAGTGGACGTTAACTCGCGCTCTATTATCCACGTCAGTTTTGCTGACGTGGGAAATTGTGGTTTGTCACCACGAATGTAAATTTGCTACCAACTTTTGACGTGATAAATGCCAAGAACGCATACGGCCTTTGGAATTTAAATAAACAAATGCCTTTAAAATGTCCTTTCACTGCAATTTATATCGGTTTGTAACTGTAAATAAGCAATAATAAAAATAATGGGCTTCGTTTTGTACAGAATTTCAATTTCCCAAGCCTTTGATCTCTTTGCGGCAAAACGCGTGACGAAATACGGGCCCGAAGATTTCGCGAAATTAGTGCCCGCGCGCATACACGCACCAGTCAACGGCGGACGTTAACTTTGCGCTCTATTATTCACGTCAGTTTTGCTGACGTGGGAAATTGTGGTTTGTCACCACGAATGTAAATTTGCTACCAATTTTTGACGTGATAAATGGCAAGAACGCATACGGCCTTTGGAATTTAAATGAACAAATGCCTTTAATTTGTCCTTTCACTGCAATTTATATCGGTTTGTAACTGTAAATGAGCAGTAAATATATAAAAAATACAAAAATAATGGGCTTCGTTTTGTACAGAATTTCAATTTCCCAAGCCTTTGATCTCTTTGCAGCAAAACGCGTGACAAAATACGGGCCCGAAGATTTCGCGAAATTAGTGCCCGCGAAAGTAGGGGTAAATTGGGTAACTCAGAAAGTACTTAATCGGATTCGTACACTTTTAGATCTAGATATTAAAAGTAGAGGGTGCTATTCTAGTCAGTCTAGACAACATGATACTCGAGGATCCATTGTCAAGTTTTTATTAATTTAAAGGTTTAAAAGGTTTTAGTAAAACGCAAGTCAAGTTAACGAAATGAAGTCGGGTTTGTGATAACCAGTACTGAAGTTAGGAGTTGGTTATGTTCTGTTTAGATTGTTTTCCATGGAATGAAACAACTCTCTTTTGATCGCCCATTTGCTTATTGCTCTTTAAGCGGACAATTAAGCAATAAACCCGACGTTACCAATCGTACTGTTCGGTAATCGACCTCAATCGAACTTAATCGAACGATTGGGTTCGATTAGTTCGATAATCGAACACATTTATGTGAGAGAGTTCGATTGCGTTCGATTTCCGAACTAATCGAACCCAATCGAACACAAACGAAAAATCTAAATTCACCCTCGGGTATATATACGCTTGTGACTCGTATTAACCCGTTATTCTCACCCCCCATTTCCAGTCGAGCCTGAGTCGTGTGCAATCTGACCGTGAATCCAAAGCCGTCGACCGAATCGAACCTAATCGTACTCAGTCGAACTCAATCGAACGCACTCGAACGTTCGACTGCGTTCGATTACAGTTCGATTGTGTTCGATTACCGAACTCAATCGAACCCAATCGCGCGATTGGGTTCGATTAAATTCGATCAAGTTCTATTAATCGAACGTTCGATTTGGTTCGATTAGTAACGTCGGGAATAAAGAACTTAACTACTGGTCAAAACGGTAGTTGGTACTCCGGTCGTTTCGCTACAACGTAAAGTATAAAAATACGATAATTTCTCGTTCTAAAAGTGAGTTCGGGTGAAAATTATCTTAGCTGCTTTTGTGTATCAAAATGATCGCGTGAGGAGTAAACTGAGTTCAAATATTATGTTACTTTCAAAATGCAGCGAATCGACTAAACTGCATACAATCGAAACAACTTTATGTTGTATCCAATGGGCTTAAAGCTACTTGTATCGAATGATCTTTGTACCGGAACGACCGGATAAGAATTGAAAAGCCTTTAACATCCAAAATCGGATTATGACATCGGAAGCCTTCCCGATATCTAAGTATGAATTTACCTACCTCATTGTCCGAAGTCTTCACTCTTTTAGACGAACTGTTCACAGAAGATTGGCCATCACTTGATCGCCTCTTCTTGCTTGAGGGGGACTCGTAGAACAGGTCTGCATTCGCCGGATCGTCAACAAACGCCTTTTCTTCCATGTTTAACTTGTCTTTGTTATCTGCAGTTGAGAAAATCGGCTCGTTAGCTTTTAAATAATAGTAATAATAATAATAATAATAATAATAATAATAATAATAAACAAAAACAAAACAGATACTTTTAACTCAATAACTGTTACTAACGAGATTAAGACTTACCATCTGAAGCAATAACCATTGCCTCTAGTTGTTTACTGCCACTTCTGAGAATAACTGAGGCCATTTTCTCCGGTGCGCTCTCGGTGTACGGTTTTCCAGTGCCTTGCATTCTCAGCTTTTTTGTTTCCACTACGCAAGTACTCTTATCAACACTAAAATATACTAGACATAGTTTTGGGACCTTTGTGAGGTTACGGATCCACATTTTTGTGGCTTCACAGCAAGATCTGGCAATGTGAACAACTAAGTTAATACGATCACTTTATATAACGGACTTAGGTGAATAATTAACAGTAAACCATTAAGGAAAAAGTTTATTTGTGGAAAGGACGCTTATGTTCTTACACCAGAGGTGTGATAAGTAAGAGGTGCTAATTGCGCTTATTTTGCGGTAATGCATATCGAAGTTGAGTTTTTTTTTTCACAGCCGTGGATTTTACGCGGAGGCCTCTGATTATGTGAAAAACAAATGGAGTATCCAAAAAAGTATGTTTCTTATACAGCGAGGCGATTAAGCAGTGCAAAACAGAAGCAAGCGCAAACAGAGTCACGCGAGACACAGTTGACGTTGACTTGACAAAGTTTATTTGCCGGAAAAGACGCTTTTGTTTTTACACTTGACGTGTAATAAGTAAGAGGTGCTAATTGGGCTTATGGGCGAGTATGCAATACATACCCGCGTTTTGTTCACAGTCATAGGACGACTTTATTTTTTTCCCTTGATCATGTGAAAAAAGGGTATCCAAGTAAGTATCAACTTATACAGCCCAAAGAAAAGGCGATTAAGCAGCGCTAAACGGAAGCAAGCGCAAACAGAGTCACACGAGACACGCCGGTGGATTTTGTGAAGCCTTTGTTCGGTTTTCGTTACTTTTTTAATAGTGGTGCCGCACTCTAATATGAAAAACAACTGTCTGTTTTTTTTACTGCCAAACAGCCAGGGGTAATATCTACTCAACTTGCGGAAAAGATAGCCGGTTCTCGCTGTAAACATACATTTCTAAAGACAGATAGACAAAGCTGTTCTCTCGAGAATTTTTTTTAGTGGACTTGATGGGCGGTTCCAGTATGCGTAGATGTAATTATAAAGCTTTTGTTCTTACGCTTGACAATGGCTGGCCAAAGGTGTGATCAGTAAGGGGTGATATTTGTGTAATCTGCATCAAAAACTAACGCAAACAAACTTTGGAGCGGTTTTCTTTTCCTTCAGACCCTTTTCTTTTTATTTACTTATTTGGTTTTACTTACTGTGATGTGAGACCATGTAAAAACGTTAAAAATAAAATTAGCAATGAACCGATCCGAAAATCCTGAATTCAGAATTTCTCATTGCAGTCCCGCAGTCCCATAATTGTGACAAACTGATTTGCTAGCGGTTGTCTTATATGTGCGAGCTGAAGAAGCCAATAAGAAGCTTGAAACATGCGACCCATTGCACTTTATTTCAGACGGTGAAACTTGAGTTTGGTGGATGTCAATCAAATGGAAGCCGTTAACATTATATTAAAATTCCGACTGGATTTCGAACAATTTTACCGAAAAGAAATAGTAAAAATTTAAAACAACCAAATTCGAAGTCAATTACAATTTTATAGGGAAGATTTCATTCAACATGATAGAAAAAAAAAACTGGTGATGCGTACAGCGGCAACTTTATGATTGTGATCCACCTACTATTCATCATGCATCACTGAGTTGCAAATTATCACCTATAGTGAAATTTAAAATTTTATTCTAAAACTACGGTTTCTGCAAACGGCAGCTTTTCTTTTGTTTAAACTGGCTTGGAAATCAGTTTTGATTAAGTTTTACCTTCCCTTAGCGGGTAAAATAGTTGATCTTTTCCCTCTGTATGCTTGAAATCCTGTCAGAACCCAAAATAATTTTAACGACTTTTCTTTGATTGACGTCCACTAAAACTCAACTTTATCCGCCGCTTTTAAAGGCGGTGGATCGCATGTTATTGGTAACCGCTGTAACAAAGGCTAGCTAAATCGAACACCACCTCTTTCAAGTTATTTGTGGGTTAAAAAAGAAGATCCTTTCAGTCATTGTTCCACGTTTTCAAGCTTCTTTTCCTAGGATGAAAGAAATGTGCATTTAGTTGAAAACAGATTAATTATCGCGCAAGATTAGCCAGTTAAAAACGATGTAGGAGGGGACCAGTAAGCTAGAGCAAAGAAGATTGACACCCACACATTAAAAAACGATCATTTGGGGCCAAATAACAGTAGGTCCGGCTAAACAAAGCCCGTGTAATAGTGGGGGGCTGTACACATGCTAGGTAAACACTGTCGATGGGTCTCCTCGCTCTCCCGCTTTGAAAGAAATTCCGTTCAAGTTGTCTTGAAGCAACAATGGTAGCGCGTGCGTAACCTTTTACGGCAGCTTGAAAGCATTTGAACTGACAAACTCGTGAAGGGTTGATATTCTTTCGAAAGCAAACGTTCGATTAGCGCATTCATAATGATTTGAATAAATACTAAGAGTTCCTTTCATTTTTTTGTGGTGTTTTGGAATGCACATCAAGCCATTTTTAATATACAAGGCTCTATTCAAGTTTTGCCTTTTTTGTTTTCGAGCCGTTTGTTTGTATAGCTTGCGCATTGACATCCAGTCCAATGGAAGTAGGAGTCTATACATATAAAACACTGTACTAATGATTATATGAACGTATTTTATTTACAGTGCTTAAACAACTACAACGAATATACAATTTCTCTAAAGTTTACAATGTTTAATTGCAGTATAATTAAATAATTATTTTAATTCAGTTTTCGTAAGAAGACACTGCTGGAGCAACTAAATCTTCAGTACCATCGAGGCAAAACTCTCTAATTTCTTTGTAAAGATACTCTGCACGCTCGCGGCTGATACCTTGGGAGTTTACAATATTGGGGAGCTGGCCTAGTTCTGGAAGACGATTTTTCTTTTTAAGTAGATTTACAGCCCTTTCTTTCGAGTCCCAATGTTGCTTACAGAAGACAGTTCCTGGAAATTCTCTGTCGAATCTAAAATGGTGAAAGGTTTTAATCTGCGGTAACTTCCTGAAATACTGGGCAAGGAATGTCACCCAGTCATACGTGTTAACACGAACAGTTCCATTGTGGAGTCCCACAAGTTCGGCGGCATTTACTGTAGCGGAGTCTTCTACTGTTCTTGCAATGTCAAATAACGAAGAAATAAAAGTTCGCCTTGTCTTTTGCTTTATCAGCCCAAAGCACCAGTCAGGAGCAAACTTTGTGTGTCTGGGAAGTAAGAAGTTGTAGTTAATTTGGTGATGTAGTCCACTCATTACTCGCCACAAGTAATACCACAAAGAGGCAGAATTTTTGTTCTGTGCACCACAATTATCTACATGCATTTCGACTGTGGTTTCGCCTAGTCCATGACGTTGAAAAAAGTAATGTACGTACGAAATTGTGCTATTTGCACCTTTGCCCGTCGACACATTTTCGTCGATGAGGAAGTTAACCTGGCGTGGGATCGCTTCACAGCAGACACCGAAGAGCGCGCATTTTCGCGGAGTCTTGAAGTAAATGGGGCCAGGTTGATTTGGATCAGCGGGGAAATGGAGCTGTTGCGCGTAATCGTAGGAATAATGGACTGTCCCGTTATATGAGCAGGGCTCACGTCCGACCGTAAAGTCAAAATCGTTGATATAAGGCTGTAATTGGTTTTTTGATCCTCGGCAACAGTTTTGGTAGTAGTTTCTTTCTCCCGAAGCTAGAAACAAATGTTGTTCTTGTGCTCTAACCGCTTCAGCTTTTTCCGCTTCAGGTAAGTTGGCGCTCTTTTGTATCCGATTATTGTTTTTCTGGCAAGTCCAGCATAAATCTGTTGCAGGGCGCATAATTAAGATAAATGGACACAGCTGATTCCACAGGTCACAAAACTTGGAATAGCCCACCGAGGCTTGACTAGTGCTAGTGCAAATATCAGCATACTTTCTCCAAAGGCTGTGTTTCGTGAGATTAGATGGTAGCAGCTTGACGTCGATTCGTTTAAAACCAGGCACGCGTCCCGGCAAAACGAGGGCCTGTTCTTCAGCAATATTTAAAATAAATCTTACAACTTGCTCGACTGTTTCTGTAGATGATGCACTACTTGGCAGTCGCTTTTTGTTGCCATGGACTCGCAGACTTAAACCGTTTTTCCGATAATGTTTTACCAGGCTGTAGAATCGATTTCGTTGTATACCATGTAGAAAGAGAAATGTTCTCATGCAAATTCTTTTGCCATGATAATAGTACTCCATTCTTGTATTCTGTCGAATTCTTTCTGCTCTTCCAGATGTGCTGGTTTCTTGGCAATTCAGCGAGCAATGGATTGCTCCCAGGATTACCAGGTCAAGTTCAGTGGACGATAGTTCGGAGCAGTTGTTTCGGCAGTCGGCGAAGTCATCCAGTGTAAGAACCGAACTGCATGGTTTTTCATCCACGGCTAATTTACATCTACAGGTTTCTCTGTAGAATTTTAGAACTCTGGCTTTCTCCAACATATCAAGTTCCATAAAGTCAAATTCCACGTCTTCGGTGTCATCGAAGTCATCACAGGAATCATCTGAACTGCTTCCCTCAGACTCCGAGTGAATGGTTTCCTCCTCATTCTCGCGCGATCCGAAGTAGATTTCTGACACGCTTTCCAAACGTTCCAAATCTCCCGAATCCAAATTTAAACACTGATATTCTTCTTGATTGCACTCCATGATATAAACTACAGTTGACAGATCGGCTTTCTCAATGACTGAAAGATTTTGTGTTTCTGTAACTATAGCAACAAAGCGTATGCCATTACTGGGTTCAAGATTTGACCGTGAGGGGTCTGGTGCTAGATCAAGCGAGAGTTCTCTCTCTCTCGATGTTGTACACAGCTCGCTTTTGCCGACATACAAGAAAAATATCACTGTATCTACCTTCTCAAATTTTATCGTATGATATGTTTTGCTCAGAACAGTTCAGTATTGCTTCAATTTTAAATTCAGACCGACTCGAGAACCGACTGAGTTCGTTCAAATGTATGCGTAAGCTTACTTTGCGAGTTTATAATAGCTGACATAGGTTTATACAGGTTTATAAACTGAAATATAAAACATTCAGGGCTTTAATGCAGTATGTATTTTTGGTTTAGCACTGTTTCTTTTCTATTCTAGTTTCATTTTGATGATTTGAATCGCTAGATGGACATGCTAGAATTTAATACGTCGAGGCTTTTAACGAACACTCGTAACGATGACTTTTCATCTCTCGTTAATTGTCCTGCTACGTGTCCTATCGCACGCGTGCAATAAGGCACGCGTGCCATGACACGCGTGCCTTATTGCACGCGTGCCAAATTGCACGTTCAGCGTGACATTTAGCACGCCACCTGAGACAAAAGCAAACAAAAACTACCGTGACACTCTTTGTTTTGCTTATTAAATATGCGCATATCTGTGACATTGTGACACACTTACGTGCCATGACATGGCATGCGTGCCCGTGCATTCACCTTTTTACCCAAATTCCCGTGGAGGGTCACATTGTGAAGAAGAAGTAGCGGCATCTCCAACACCCGTAAATGTAGAGAATTTAGAAAAGGTTAAAGTGGAATATGAAAGAGAATACGACTATATTGTGTCAGGTTCGATTATCCGCTCTCGCATCACATGGTACGAAAAAGGAGAAAGAAACACTAAATTTTTTTTAAACCTCGAAAATAACAAAAAGAAAAAGAGCTCAATAAGAAAGCTGATTCAATCAAACGGTAAAGAATCTACCAACCCAAACACAATTTCAAAGGAAATCGAATTTTTCTTTGCGGATCTTTACGATGAAAAGGCAGAATTTACTTTTGATCAAATGACTTGCCCCTTCTTGAACTCTGCTAATATTCCAAAATTATCAGATGAAATGCGCGACACATGCGAGGGCGAGCTGACGTACGCAGAATGTTTTAATATTCTCTCCACGTTTAAAAACAACAAAACACCAGGTAACGACGGCTTATCTGTGGAATTTTATAAGGTCTTTTGGCCCGAAATCGGGCGGAATCTTTTCGATTCCTTAAATTATTCCTATCGCCACGGTGAACTCTCAACAACTCAAAAACAAGCTGTAATAACTCTTTTAGAGAAAAAAATCGAGACAGACGACTAATAAAGAACTGGAGACCAATTTCCTTAGTCAATGTTGATGCATAAATTGGGTCAAAAGTGATCGCTAAACGACTCGAGAAAGTGCTTCCTCAAATTATTCATTTCGATCAAAATGCTTATGTGAAAGGGCGAACAATTTTTGACGCAGTTCGCACCATTGATGATGTAATTGAGTTCACTAAACGGAAGGGCCATAAAGGTATTTTGACTGCTATTGATTTTGAAAAGGCCTTCGATTCGATTAACCGGAGTTTTCTTTTTAAAACTTTAATCTCATGGATACTGTAAAACATTTTAGCAGATACTCGGGATTGAACATGAACCGTGAAAAAATCGAAATCCTTCCACTGCGCAACATGGAGCTTCATCACAACGACATGGGTGTTGAAGAAATAAAAAAAATTTGTAAGAATTTTAGGTGTATTTTTCACAAATGACAAAGTACTGTTTATTAAAAAGAATTTTGAATCCATCGAAAAGTCTGTCAAAGAACTTCTACATGGATGGAGCTGAAGAGGACTCACGTTGATTGGCAGAATTCAAGTCATTAAATCATTTGCTATCCCAAAAATTCTTTACCGCGCGACTCTTATTGCATGTGATAAAGACTCAATACAAAAACTTAATTCAATTCTGTTCTCCTTCGTATGGAAAGGTACAGACAAAGTGAAACGAGTGGCACTGATAAACCCAATAGAAAAAGGAGGCCTGAGTATGCCTGATATTAATTCAATGATTACGACACAAAGAGTTATGTGTATAAAAAGATATCTGGATCCTTACCCAGCAGGCTGGAAAATTTTTTTGGATTCGTACCTAAAAATCGTTGGAGGGAAATTTCTCTTTCACTGCAATTTTGATTACAAAAAGCTTTCGATTACTGTCCCCTATTTCTATAAGGAGTGTCTTATGTCATGGTCCTCTCTAAATGAGAATAACCCGTCCACATTTGAAGAAATTATAAATGAAGTTTTGTGGAATAACAAGAATGTTTGTATCTAAAACAAATCTGTTTTCAGCAAAAGACTAACTGAATGTGGTTTCTATAAAGTTGGCGACCTTTTCGACACTACAGGAGAGCTTGTGTTGGGAGGGGAATCGCGAAGTCTGAGTATCTCCCCCGTTGATGTCTTCCTATTATTTAGGATATATAACGCGCTTCCACTAACATGGCACAACATCTTAAACTTAAATAGGAATTTAATATCAATTCATACGCAACAGTTGAACCCAACAACCTTTCATCTCTACATTAATAATGATGAATACAATCTGGAAAAGGTTAAATCCAAAACACTCTATCGCATTTTGGTCTCGAAAATTGCAAAAAATCCAACATCGGTCAAAAAATATGAAGAAACCTATAACACTGATTGTTTTCAACTAAATTGGAAAGCTATATTCCTTTTACCTATTCAAATAACCTTGAGCACTAAACTGCGCGAATTTCAATACAAAATATTAAATAGGATCATGTATACAAATGATATGCTTTTCAAGTTTAAAAAAGTCGAATCTCCTTTGTGCTATTGGTGCAAAACAGACATCGAAACTCTTGAACACTTTCTTTTCCAATGCCCAAGAGTTAGACTATTTTGGAATGAAGTGGAAATGATATGTAAACATAAATTAAAGCTTACCAAGCATTTAGAAATTAGAGATGTTATTTTTGGAATTGATAATCTAGAAAGTAATAGCAAATTAATTAACTATATTATCTTGGAAAGCAAATATCTCCTTCACTTCTGTAAACTTAGTAACAAGATTTTAACTCCACAATTATTACTCGAGCGAATTAAAAATACATACCAAATAGAATACTCCATGGCGAGCGAGAGAAACAACCTTAGTTATCACTATCAAAAGTGGGAGCCCTTAATCGCTCTTATTTCTTCTTAGATTTTTGTCACCAAATATATCATTTTTTATCTCAATTCAAGCCGCTTTAATTATAAATTATACTACTTTAAGCAGTTTTTTCGTACATTTGTCATTTTTGTGTTTTTAGTTTCTTTCTCTTTCATGTACTTAGATTGTGTAAATGTGTTTAAATGTTAGTTTTCTTACAAATGTAATATAGACAAAAATAAATAAAATACAAAAAAAAATGTATTGTGTGACACAAGTTATGCCACCATTACATCATTAGCAAGATATGCTGGGATTATTAAAGAGTTGAACATGTGCTTGAATGGTAGCTGTTTATCTTTTACTTTGTGTCCCGTTTAATTTACTTTTGTGAACGATAACAGCACATTACAATGGCTTTGGGGAAGAAAATAATATTGTCACCACCTGCTAGCCCAGGCCTAGAATCCTCAAACAAAAAATGGCTGACTTTCCAACACCACAGCATTTCAAAAATTGTAACAAGTCTGCTGGACAAACATCTCCATTATGCCCAACTCCACCTGGCCTTGACAGAGTATTAAGAAGTGTTACTTAAAAGAGATTTGCAAGTCCAAGGGAAAGCCAAGCAGATCAAGAAAAAAGCTTTTCAATTCATCACACTAGGACTCTTTGACAGTCTCATCATTGACATCTGTGGGTCAAATTGAGATTGATACTCCGAATGTTGCCTGCACTCCCTCCTCCCTCATGTGCTACAACGGTAAAAGCCAGCTCAACTGATGTGAAAAATACAAGAGTTAAGAGTGAATGTCACTAAAAATCAAAGATGATCATCAAAATCGGGGACATGGCTCAAAGTTCGATTTCCTCGATACTTTTTATATTGACACACCATTGTACCATTGTACGAAGGAACAAAATTTTGTGTTGTTCATTGCGGTCTCACGTAACTGAAAAATAGGCAGTAAATCTTTTATTGACATTATGTTAGAGTTTAGTCCTTAGCAAATGTAACAATGTTATTTTCTCTTTGCAGACAAGTTGTTAGCCTTTATTCAAAGCCACTTTGAAGCTCTTTTTGAATAGCTCTGAGGTGGCCTAAAATACCTGCCACAAAACCCTGTTGGTATGCCAAAATAAATCCCCAGACTTTACTATGGACACAGTTAAAGGATAGCTTATGTTATTTTTGCTTTCATTTTCTTGGGATCTCTATTAGTTTTGCGAGCGCCCTCTTTGAAGTTTCCTAATTTGACATATTTTCGAACGGCCGCCATATTGAAACTATAATGCAAAGCATCCAAACAAAATATACACTGCTGTTATTAAATCATAAAAAATGGCATGAAATCATAAATCCAAGTATGGTGCAGCTTTATAGAGCATTGTTTGTACCTGCAATCCTCGTCACATTTGTTGGGACACATTGCGTCTCCGTGTCTTCTCTCTCCCTCCTCAATGTTGGTTTGCCATTTAATGACCACAAAGCCGCAAAATTCAACATTGGAGGGAAGGACGGCGAATGTTAGGGTAAATATGTGTTATGCGTGACTTGTCCCAACTAAATATGACGGGGATTGTATTTGGGAGATAATCGTTGAGGCGTTGATTGACAACAATTATGATTAAATGAAATCAAGGGCACGAATGATGGAGAGTGTTGTGTGTAAATAGCATTTGCGTAACGTTGCTATTTTCAGGGATGTGATGTAACAATTGAGGGTTATTTGTGGTTTTTGGGTTGTATATAAGGGAGGCAAGTAAAAAGTATAGAATAAGAAGTATAGTTCTACTGGGTAAGGACGACTGACAATACAATTTCAGATGGCTTTCAAGTCTGTTATCAATAGCGTGATGCGAGCTCGTGTATATTATTTATGCAACGTTAAGGGTATGTCTATACGTGCAGTAGCACAAATCTGTCAAATTTCGCGTGGAAGTGTGTGGAGAATCAGGAAAGAACGGTTGGTTGCGAAAATTGACTGTAAGGAACGCGCTAAAACGGGGCCACGTCCTAAGTTGAGTGCGAGACAGAAAAGACAATTACTGAGGTCGATAGTGCCTTTACGAGAAAGGGAAGGGAGCTTCACTTGCAAACGGCTCATGGAAGAATCAGGAATCTTATCAAGCCAGGTCTCCGTAAGAACAGTACAACGTTTTCTGAACTCTGAGGGGTACCATTATTTGCAGACACGGAAAAAAGGTCTCCTTACCACTGCTGATATGGTAAAAAGATTGAAGTTTGCTCGGCGAATGAAAAGAGAGTACAGTGCTGATGTGTGGACAACACAAGTCGGATTCTTTCTTGATGCCACTTCTTTTACCTACAAGAGAAATCCATTAGACCAGGCCCGAGCGCCAAAGGCACGGATTTGGAGAAAACCGTGTGAAGGTCTCACTACCGGATGTTTAGCAAAGGGACGAAAAGAGGGCACTGGTGGCAAATATGTGAAGTTGATTGTGGCCATCTCCTACAATAAGGGTGTTATCGCTTGTCACCCATACGAGAAAATGACTGGTCAATTTTTTGCTTCGTTCATTGAAGAGCATTTTCCGCGTATGTTTCGTGTGGCGCAGAAGGGAGAGAACAATTTATTCCTGCAAGACAACTGTCCATGTCAGAACTCAGCCTTGGCTAAAGCTGCGATGGCAAAAACAAATTCCACTTTATTACCTCTGTCGCCAAAAAGCCCGGACCTTAATTGCATCGAAAATGTGTTTCCTATTGTTTCTACAATAATAGAGAAACAGGTCAAAGAGTTACAAGTAACTCGACAATCATTTGACGAATTTCAAGCTAGAGTTATAAATGCATTTTATGCCATTCCGATCGCTACTATCAATAAGCTAATTGCATCTATGCCTGGCCGTATTGATCAAGTGATTGCGAAAAAAGGGGGTCGAATTAAGTATTGAATATTTTGTGCATTTATTTCAATGACACTGTTTTTTAACATAACGTAAAGTTTATTATACTTCACAGAACTTTATCACTACTTTGTATTAAGCAATATTTATCGTCCTGATCGCTGTATTTTTCTTGTTTTTTTTTTTAAATAAAAACCCTTGTACGCTACATTTAGTATATTCTTACCGCTGTTTTTTTCATTCAGTTATGGCATGGTTGTAATTTTATTTGAATCCTGTATGAGGACATACTTGTGAGAACTCAACTGTTTGCGCGATTTTAAACCATACATTGTAAAGCACGCATACATTGTAAAGTACACGAAATTCATGGCAAGAAAATCATGTTTACATTTGCTAATTAAGTTATGCAAAATGCTCACATCAACTGCTTTGTATGTGATCGAAATACAGTCTTTGTAATCAACATGTATTACAACCTTTGGAAGTCAAGGGATGAATGGCTCTTCACTGAGCTAGAATACATCGCTATTTACCACTTTTCCTTTCCAGGAAACTCAAATCGCTTCCCGTGTTCAAAGTGTACACGAGTCTCCACTAAACATTAATTGAATTAACATCAGATATTTCAATTCAACAAACTGTGGATCACTTTGCACAGCGATGAAAAAAACACCTTTTATCAGCTCACACTCGTTAAAAAAGACCTAAAATTGTAAATCTACTTTATAAGCATCCCATTTATGAAATTGGGCTGTTCTTACTCCGTCCAATTTTAGAATTTAAACCGATTACAGTATGGTGACTCGTTATGGAGACTCGTGGAGACTCGTTAGATGAAAATAGAAACACTCAATTAACTTTGCGGAAAAATTAACTCCGCAAAGCAACGCGCACATGTTGGGACAATCTGTTGGTCTTTCTCTGCAATTTGAAAATGGAACGGGAAAATTTTCCAGCGTACATGCATCATTTGGGATTCGGTTTGATCGAGGGTACCCCCACGCACTAAACAAACCTCTTCTTTGCTGGTGCAAAAGATTGGTGTATCGCGCGCGAACTCAATGTCTTGTGCGAAATGGGTTTTGGGAGCAGGTAAATGCACCTTTTGCCCCTCTAAAAGTAATAATAAATCGTGCCATGGGATAATTTGCGTGCACCAACGGAAGTCATTCAAGAATATTACCTCTGCACTTTCCGCTCCTAGCCACGCAAAAGTGGTGGTAGCGGGATTGGTAAATGTTTTGTAAACTGCATTGAGTGGATTGAGCAAGAAGGTTTTGGCGCAATTGGCTGGGCCTTTGATTAGAATATTTCGATATTTTCCACGCCCTTTCTCTAAAAGCGTTTGCACTGCTTGTGCAAACTCATCATGAGCAATGTCATTGCGCGTCAGAACTTCTTTCGCCATCCTTAGCCACTTACCCTCGCAGCCCGCAACACACGGGTTTTCAAGTTCTTTGTACAATATCTCAATTCTTGTTAATCTCGACCTCTTCAAATCCGCTTCAGCATTTTGCATTTCCCAGCCCACAGTCAGAGCTTCGTCCACTGCCTTGGCTCCTTTGTTTGCAATAAACTCTGCCAAGTCAGTTTTTCCTTCGTTCTTTTGTTGATTGGCTAGCGCCATAAGCTCCATTCTCGTCTTAATGCCTTTTTCGACTGCCAGCTGTGAGACATCATAAATTGTTAGTGCCTTACGCTTTCGCTTTCGTTGCGGTTCGTTACCACCAAGTCGCCGATTTTCCAGGTGCGCATGACTTGCATGAGCCGTTGATGGCTCACCAATCTCCCGTAGATCAGGGTGATTCGGCGATTCTATGGCCTCCTGGTCCTCTTTGGTGGTATATCTCTAAGCCGTGTAGTAATTCTCATGACGGCTGCTGAAGTTCACTTGAATACCATATTCATTGTCAATGTAATTTCGCACCCTCAGCCATCTTCTACGCCGGCTTAACTTTACAGCCAGGTGGTAGTGCATTCCCCCATCGCGGTGAGCTTCCCTGCTACAAACCCATTGAACAACTAAACAATCGTTCTCCGGATTGGCGTTTTGAAATCCATCTAATACGATGCGAGAAAAACTTTCGCGTGATGGCACAATATCCATGTTCGCCTGGCTATATGTGATCAAATATACTCGTCGCATTTCCCTTGGGTTTAACTCCTCTCGATCCAGCTGAACGGTTTCACTGCTCTCGTCCCGCATTATGATATCTCAGTCTTGTTCAATTTTGAACCTGTTACATGTTTACTACTCAGAGTTGTTTGTTTAATACATTAACAGCCCTGCACATGTCACAGCTACCATCCTTCGAAAATCACATTTGTAACTCCTAATTCGATTACAAAATTGTCAAACATACGAGCTCCCCCGTTAGATTGCCAATAAAATTCTCAATTCCTTTTTATCTCAGTGTTCCGTTTAAGTTCCGGTATCAACCAAATTGCACAGCACTTTACGTATGAATTAACGTGACTTTAAAAATCCTATGAATATACAGAAAAATCGTTACGTTATATTCCTTCGATAACAATTTTCCGTCTAACCCTTCCTCCGCGAAGAAATCATCAACGCAGTTCTTCCCACCGATTCAATACACTTTACCGCCACTTTTCACTTTGAGGGCACATACTTTAAATTCCGATAAAATACAATCCTCGTCACATTTGTTGGGACACATTGCGTCTCCGTGTCTTCTCTCTCCCTCCTCAATGTTGGTTTGCCATTTAATGACCACAAAGCCGCAAAATTCAACATTGGAGGGAAGGACGGCGAATGTTAGGGTAAATATGTGTTATGCGTGACTTGTCCCAACTAAATATGACGGGGATTGTGGCATTTAGAATAACATAAATCGGAGTAAAGTAGTTTACACAACCCGGTGAACCAAACGTAGTTACTAAAACGAGGAATGACCTAAAATGACCTAAAATGATCTAAAATGACCTAAAATGACCTAAAATGATCTAAATGACCTAAAATGACCTAAAACGATCCAAAAAATGACCTAAAATGACAAAAATGATCTAAAAAATGATCTAAAAAATGACCTAAAATGATCTAAAATGACCTACCGTGACTCTAAAATGACCTAAAATAGTCTAAAACGACCTACCATAAATCTATGACTTAAAATGAGTCTTTAATACAACATTTAAATCGATCTAAAAATGATTTTTCAACTGACACACGCATTTTTATCTAAATAGGTGTTTTTAGTCACGTGTTTTTTTCCTTACGTTTAATTTTAAAAAAGTATCGAACCGTGTCAGTGTGAAAACATTTACCGCAATATTGCGTTATGCGTGTTTTTTTGACATTTTTTATTCACGGATTGGCTCTTAGGAGAATTTGATTTCACACACGTCATCATGTGGTTAGCACAATGGACTCTTTAATAATCAAATGGATTGTGTTTGAAAAGATGAAATTTTCATGCATGTGGAATGAGCTTAGAACGCGGTGAACCCAGAGTTTGTAGTGGTAAAGCCTCAATTAAGCCCCCACCCCCCGGGGAGGGGTTAATAGGGGATTTCCTTTTCCAATTATAAATTTAGAGATTTCCCCGGCAACGAGCTTCTGATCGGTGCGCTGTGCAAAATTAGAGGTTTGCCCAGCGACACGCTTTTGATTGGTGCACAGTGCAAATCGTTTCGAGATTTGCTGTTTCGAGATTTTCTCGATTGGAACACATCACGCTCATACAAAGCTTTCGAGCTCAGGTAATAGTGCAAAGCGCTATTCTTGTCTTCTTCTTCTTACATTGTTGCTCATTTTACATCATTTTAGGTCATTTTAGATTCACGGTGGTCGTTTTAGGTCATTTTAGATCATTTTAGGTCATTCTAGATCATTTTAGATCATTTTAGGTCATTTTAGGTCATTCCTCGTTTTAGTAATTACATGAACCAAATGTAAAACAGCTACTTTCGCCGACCTTTAGAATTTTGCCTTGCCGTGACTGAAACATCAACTACATTCTGTTGAAACCACCAGCTACAGATTTCCTCTCTGCCAGTTCAAATCTTTTTGATTCGCATTGTGGATGATATTACTTACGAAATCTTGTTTGAAGACTACATTCACTGATCACACAATAAGCATGAGCAATCAGCCTATGTAAACATTCCCGCAGTCATGTTCCCACAAAAATGTAAAAGTCCAATCCCATTGATTATGCTAGGAGGAAATTGGCAATATTTATGAGAATTTAAAGAGTTTTGTGCAATTAGAAATGTTGAGTGGAAAAGACGTATTTACTTCACTTTTGCCGGTATTATTAAGCTTATATTACGCATAGAATTCAAGTTTATGCTTTGCTGTTTAGTAGTTTTCATGTTTCACTATCTTTGCTATTTGGCAGTTTTTCAAGTTTTGCTATTGGTATTGGATCAACAGCTGGATCAATTCAGCTTGGTTTACGCCGCATTCAGCTGTGAAAGGTTTTGCTTAATGTTCGCTTTTATTATAAGCTTTTGTGCTATCCATCGTAATTTAATCTTCTAAAAGCCAACAGGGTTTTGTTTTGACAATCAAACTTAATTGTTTTAATCTCTTTGAGAAGCATTCAATTACTGTACCAGGTCGTGCTTTTATTCATACTAAAATGTACTACCTTCTGTTAATTTATTGTTCTTAATTAGGTTTGTTCCACAACTCCGCGGTATCTGTTCAAGTTGACACCTTTTTAGTAAATTTATCATATTCTAAGTTATGTCTAGCTGATTTTTCACATATCAAGCTGTACACACAATACATGTTGATACTGTTCTAAATTAGGCTCATTCGGCACTCACGGTGTCTTTTCAGTTTTGTTTAACTGATCAATGACTTTGTTTTTCAGTATGAATAGTTTAGCTGACTCATCGAAGTTAAATTTAGTAGCCTTAGTTGTAGGTGAATAACTCGATAATTGTACATTGCTAGTATGTGCCATACAAGCTATTGATAGGACACCATTATGTGCTTAAAAGCCGCTTGATGACTTGGCTTTTCTGCTACTTGTTTGTTTTAGAGTTTTCAAATGTAGATTACTTTTAAAAATAGTTTTATGAATAATGGACACTTGGGTTAAAAATATATTTTGAAATCTACTTTCGCTTAGCTCAAAGGAACTCACTTCACACTTTCTTTGTGTTTCCTGGTGTTGAACACTTGTACCTTACGTATATAAGAACCTAGTTTGCAATTGTTAGTTTGATTACATCGTCGACGATTATGTTCACAAGTCAGGAATAAACACTGTTGGAACCAAGTCAGGTTTCGTGATTGCCTTCCTGTTGCATACCAGTTCGTGGTTTGATCCCGGACCTTTCGAGAGTAGTGGCTCTTCCTTGCAAGCGAGTTGCCCATTTGAGTTAGTTTTCCCCCATTATCAAGCGCCGAGTCCCCTAAAGCATTTTCTTAGTCCGAGGGGGTTAAAACGTCCGTCACAATGGTTGGAGAAGAGTGGTAGCCGCAACTGGACAGCAACGACACAAGCTCAGAAATTCAACTGGATCCAAGCTGTTGGACCGCAAAAGATGTAATCCATTGAGCGACAAGCAACTTCCATCACCCAAGTATTGTGAGTAAAAGATTTCCTTAGTTGACCTATGCATTCAGTGAGAAAAGTTTTGACAAAGAGATTGCCTAGGTATAATTTAAGGAGCTGTAAGATCCACATTTCTATAGATAAGTCAAGTACGCCTAGCAAAGTAAACCGAGAAATACAAGTAGATTTATCTGAGGAAGAGAGAGAAGCCCTCTTCTCCGAATTACCGTATTATTCCCAAATAAGCCAACAATAGGCGACAAAAATAGTTGACACACTATAACAAAAACAGTTTTTGTGACATATTTATCACTGTATCTTTCCTTTTACTACACTCTGCCGCATTAACCTCCGTCCCCCCATCCAATGTTGTAGGATTGTAGCGACAGACCTGACGAAAAGATACACAACATTGTCTGGGGGGGTGGGGGTGGGGAATTAGGGGGGTGGGGCTGAAATGCCTCTCGTCCCGAACAAAATGGGGTTCAAAATGACAATGTGTCAACAATATTGTCGCCTATTGAAGACACCAACACTGAGATTCAAGCAAGTTCAGATCCCAGCCCGCGAGAGATTCCACCCAGAAGTTCCACCGCCTTTTCGACTCCCAATCAAGTCAAAGTTACTGACCGTGAACTCCTCAATATCAGCCTCGATACAAGCGACAAGTCCTTTGTACAGCCAAGTGTCCAGAAGAACAAATCCTCGATACTCATATGCCGCCCTGTACTCCAGTACTCACACGAATCCCACCAGTCGTGCATATCACTTCTGTCCAGTCTATTGCAGAAGCACCGTACAAGAAGATAGCGATTCCGATGACGAAGACATCAGAGAAACCTTAATCCGTAAAGCGAACACTGTTTACTTGCTGCCGTTGACAATTCATTCACCAGCAGATCTAGTAAAATTAGTATCTCGTAGAACAGTTAACAAAGAAGACAGCAGCAGTGAAACTACTTCCACATCCAGCGCAACCGAGGACGAAATTAGAAGTCCACTCAGTGAATCCAGTGACAACACCGCAGAAAACAGAAAAACTTGAAGAAAACGAAGAAGACAGTAGTTCCCACGAAGACCACAGAAACAAAGCCATGGCCGCAGATCTGCTTCGGGGTTTGCAAGAACAAATGGCTGTCATGCAAACCCAACGTTGCAACAAGCACAGCAAAGGAAGACAACTAGTGCTCTGGAACAGACGCCGATTCCGGAGTCCGCAAGTACACACCGGCCGGTCTCATTTCATGGTTACGATTCAGAAGACGTAAGCCGTTGGTTAGACAAGCTGGAATATTATCTAAAGTTAAGAGCATAGACATTGCCAGTCCCATGGCTCTGGCAGAGTTAGTCTTGAATCTCTCCGCACCCGCAGAAGATTTCTTTTATTCTCTCCCAGATGACCGCAAAGCAACATTTGGGCAATTGCGAGACGATCTAAAAGAGCGATTTTCCAATGACAACCAGAGCTGGATTGCTTGGCAGGCTGTGACCACTAGCCAGCAGGGAGCATTAGAACCGCTCGACGCCTACTTAACTGAGCTAACAAAAAGTTTTGTTCCCTCAATATCACCGACGCCGAAAAAATAAGGTATTTCGTACGGGACTACAAAGTGAAATTCGAAAAGCAGTCCTATTAAAACAGCCATGATCTTTTCGTGAGGCAGAAGAAATGGCACGATTAGCTTGCTCTGTTGAAAACACTATGAATAACTGCTCCGCAACCAGCATTGCCACTCAATTGAACAACTTGTCACAAACCATGAAGTCCTTATTGACTGGAGGCGACAATTTCCGTGCGCCAAATGCCCCTGCAGACAATAAAAAGCTGATGGCTGTGTTCAAACAAAGGCCTTGTTGTCCAATTTGAGCACTGCTCCTGGAAAACCTGAAGTAATTGCAGAATCACCGAAAACTAAGTTTGTTTCGCCAACAACCATAAACAATGGACAGTCCTCGATTGCTGCTCTTGCCAGCCCTGCGGAAAAAGCGAGTTCCAAGAACTAAAGGACCTTTTGTTGGACAATCCAGTTGCTGGATTGCCACTTTGACACCCATATACGTGGTCTTGCATGGTGAAATCAAGGTCAGCACAAAGAACTGCCCTGTCAAAGGACCAGAGATGGACAACCATTTTGTTTCACTTGTGGTCGCAGTGGTCAATTCCAAGCAAGCTGTCCTGAACGAACAGATAATGGTTCATGAGTCCCGCAACTACAACAATTTCGCTCCCAAGGCCCAAATTATCTACCGAAATATTAATTACAATTACAACCAGCTGCGGGACAATTATCGTAACTTTCCACAGCAAAATCGCCGCTATCAGCACTTAGCAGCACTCGATGATGGTCTGTATGATGAAGATTTCGTCACACAATTGCAGCAGAGTATGGATGACCAAAAAGCTTCTCATCAGAGACAAGCTTTGCAACGTAGAATTGGCACAATTAAACCACAAACAAGCGTCAAAATCTTTTCAAGCGAAGCGGTTCTGTTTTCAAGACAAAAGTCAGAAAACGCCGAAAATTTGCATTGTCGATTAACACCACGTCAATTAACCACGACCAGGCTAGAACCCAGTACCTCAAGCCTGCCACGGCACGCAGATCTCGGACGAGCTCCAGAACGAGAACTTTACACCGCTAATATTCCAGAGGAAGGAAAAACATTGTTAGCCTCAGCTTCTCCAGAACTCAAACAATTACCCAGCGGAAGTGGGACCCTACAGACCAAAAGTCCAGTTACCCAAAGCAACAGTCACGCAAGGAACAGAAGACAGTAACGCAACAACCCGAAATGACGTCACCTTGTTGAATGATGATGTCCCTCGTGTCATGGATCCTAAGGAGTCAGGCCCAGTCCTCAGTCTGCTACCCTTGGTACCAGTCTTCCCTCCACCTCAGTTCATCCAAGAATCAAACAACACTGAAGTTGTTGACTGCCCTGTCCAATGGTTTCCAGGTTCCTTGCCTGAATCATAGTGGCATAAACAAAATCGCTATACTGGTAAACTAATTACCAAATGGGGGTATTAAATACAAATATCGAGCTCCAGACGCAAACAACTCACAGATATAAAACGGAGCGAAATCGATGCTATTAACACAGCTTTGACTGAGAACCATTTTAAAGTCACAGAGCTTTCACTAAAGCTTAAACTATCTCTCTCTTCTAACCTTCAATCTACATTTAGTTCACCGTAACATACTCCTGCAACGACAAACACAAATAGTCAAATAGCTGGGCCCAGCGTAATAAAAAATAGCAGGAAACACATTAAACGGTCAACATATCTTTTCAGTTCCTATTACTTCAGAGAGAGAGAAAAAACTACAAATATTGAACCCTCTGTGTTGAAATTCAACATAAAACAACCCACTAACCGCAAAAGCAAAAGAAAAGGGACGTTATAAGAGGTCAAATACTTAAAGAACGAAATCACAGAAAAACATTACAGACATAACACAGTTGACCTCTAGTCCGTAATACACGCAGCTTTAAAAAGAGTTTTTTAAGTCAACACTAACTCCTCTAAAACCAAGGAAATGTATACCCATTAAAATACATATATATATATATGGCAAATGGCATTTAACAGCATTTTGTAAAAGTTGTACAGGCCTACCACCTCCATTTTACAGGATATACTCGTTTCACACTGGTAGAGATTGTGCGGCCTGTCACCCTTGCTATTTCCTACTTTTACGGCAAATTTTTAAAGAACCACCTATTATATCCTTTAAAAAAGGAAAATCTTTAAAAGATACACTCGTTAGAGCAAAAATATAAAAGGTTCTCATATGTTTCACACCAGTATAGAGATTGTACGGCCTGTCACCCTTGCTATTTCCTGCTATGTTGAGTTTTCCAGACAGAGCCCTATTCTATGCGTGAAACCACTTAATATCACATCTAAGTATTGTACAATATGCTGAACATGAACTGTACAAAAAAGTCTACTCCAAAATACATGCAAAGAACACAACACATTTCCTCTATTTTTAGAGGATAAAATACAAGTTATATATATTTTCATGTAGTGGCTTTTCGGTTCAGTATAATAAAGAACAACACCTCTAAATCTCACATCTTAACCTGATTGGCTGGCAAGGTCCAATCAGAACGCACCATTTTCGACCCTCTCTACGAGTACGGGTGGATATAAAAGCTAAATTACGCTCAGAAAATACGGAACGGTACCGAGTTCAACTGATCTCTACCATTCCAAAATTAAATAGCAACTGACGAGAATCATAAGATTCGAAACTGCAGTCTTGCTTGAAACCATATAACAGATCCTTGATCTTTTTGTAAAGAAATGGAGGATGACTACAGTACATTAAGCCTATCCTCTCCTGCCAGCCTTAAAAAAGCCCATTGAACACAGTCTACACCAAAGAGGTGCCTGGATGTTCAAGACAAATTGAGAGTGAAAATGAAGAGAATGGCTATGACATCCTGAGCTACCAAACTCCAAAAGAAAATGCTAGTGGTCACGACGACCGAAGAAAAGACAACACAAGAAAGAGGAAAGCCAGCAAGGCACTCAATACAGAAGCAAAAGTACAAAAGACGGAAAATTCCATCAGGAAACTGAAGGAGCACCTCGAAAAAAAGACTTGCCCGAAAGCTCTACGTTATTCTGCAAGGGCTAATATCCCAGCAGACAAAAAATTTAGAAAGGACATCAAGTCAGTGAAAGAAAAGGTGGAACGTAACTTCCTTGAAGCCTTGACACTATATCATTATCGCCGTCTTGAAAGCCAGAAAACAAAACTTCAAAAAGAAAAAGCTAAGGCTGGCCGAAATAATGGTTCGGTTAAAAAAGACTCTACTAAGTCCAGATCAATACCGCCAACGGCAGAAACAAACATTGTAAACCTTAGACCTATGGCTACTAAGTTTCAAAAGCAATATGAATGTATCTCTCAAAGATGATGTTAGACCTGCAGGAAACTGCAGACAATAAAAAAGTGAAACGTACACACGCCTGTCTACTAAATGTGTTAACACCACCGCAGGCGGAAAAAATACAAGTAAAGGGTCTTGCTGCCAAATATTTTCTGGTTTTTCGCATTTCCTTTCTAGTCTTTTATAGTTTCTTTGCATTATTATTTATGGGTTTTGTGGTTATCGCTATGGATATATTTGCCCACGTACGATTAACGAAACAAAGATATCTATTACCCTTTGTATTCAGTTAGCCTTTTTTCGTACGTGTTCGGGAAAACACAGTTTTAGTCAATGTGTCATCGTGTTAAGATCAGATCAAGAGTAAGGTCCAACTTAAACCCTGTCAAATCCCTAACGTGGACACAGAAGTAAGTCTTTAAGTTTATTTGTGCATGATATAATTTGTATTGCTGTTGCATCAGTTTTATGAAGTTCAACATTGTTTCCAAAGTTTTTTAAGTAGGTTTGTACTTAGTCTAATTATAGTCTTATTTCGCTATTTAACTTTTTAGTTTTCGAAACCACTTTGTTACCACTTCGCTACACATCGCTTCACGTCCAAGAATTGTTAACGTTTCAACGCTTCGCTTCAATAAACTTTGTTTTCACTTTTACCGTGGTGAACTTTGTTGTGGCAAATCGCTTTGAAGCGCGTAAAGAAGTTCTGTTTTAACGTGGGATTACCGATCGTTATTGTGCATGTCCTCTGAGTAACGCTCCGCGCTCACATTCGTTTTGAAAATTCTATGCTGAATTCAGTGCGCGCCACTCAACGCAACGTTCAAATTGCTTTGTTCGTCTGAATTTCATAGAACAGAAGTACTTTACGAAAGGAAACATCTAAAATGGCATCAAACGAAAGCACATGCTCAAACAAAGAACCTTTAAACGAAGACCTTTAGGTCACCCAAGAAAATGTTGATGACACAAATACCGAAGATCAAGATGATAAACTTATTAACGCTAATACCAAAGCTACCGTAAACAAGGCACGGACAGTTAACGAAAATGATGAAAACTTTGACACCGATCCAAACGAAGAATCTGGTCGAATCCGAAAATTGACCGAGAAAGGCGAAGAAGAAAACTTGCGGCGATTAAAACAAAAAAGAACAAATGCGTTATCGGCGGTTACCCGCAAACGAACGGACATCAAAAAGTTAATGACCAACTGCAATAATCTAGATATCGTCAGAACAGAACTTAATCAATTGGACAGGTTGTCAACAGTTTCACGACGCCCATAATCTCTATTGTGATGTATTAATCTCGCCAGAAGAAAAGGAAAGTGCATCTCGTCATTTTAATAGCAAGGAAAGCGACATTTTCGAGTACCACAAGGAAGTCACTAATTGGATTTTGGAGTGTGAAGCAAGGATTAGCGATCAATTTCACGGATTATCAGAAAGTAAGCGGTCGCACAGATCGCGCTCGTCACGCACGTCACATACGTCACACACTAGCTCTCTGCATTCGGCCCGTATGAAAGAAAAGGCAAAGATCGCCAAATTAATGGCAGAACAATCTATACTGAAGGAAAAACTAAAATTGCAAGCCACTGAAGAGCAATTACAGTTAGACCTTAAAATCGCCATGGCTAAGGTCAGAGAAACAGCATACGCTGAAATGCAAGGGAACCTGAAACTAACCGCAGATGATGACGAATCTTGTGAGTCATTTCTTCCGTTACCGCAACCTCAGGCTTCATTTAATCAAAATCGTGAATTACCGCCGGCAGTTCCCACCCCGTTTGGCGTTACTTCGGTTGGCGTGACTAAAACCAAGACTAAACGCGAGGCGAACGGCTCCGTACCTTTGAACCCAGATGCTCATGAGTTCTTCCCACTCCCAGATGAAATAAAAACTGAAAGAGCTAATGAAACAACTTTGAAAACGCAAATGAATGATGAAGAAATCTTAAAGGAAGTATTTAAAATACAACATGAGCAAATTCAGCGAATGATATCCTCGCAACACGAGCTTGCCACCACTTTTACCCTTCCTCAGCCCGAAGTGCCAAAATTTAAAGGAGATCCTATGGAATTCAAAACCTTTGTTATGGCGTTCGACGCACGTGTTCAATCAAAAGTAATCAGTAGCGCGGACAGACTCTATTACCTCGACCAGCATCTCGAAGGGGAACCTAAGGAATTGGTCAGCGGCTGTCTCCACATCAAACCGAACGAAGGATACACAGAGGCACGAAGGCTTCACGAAAAGGAATATGGTGACCCTTACAAAGTCTCCACCGCTTACATGCAAAAGCTTACTACCTGGCCAAACCTTAGATACGACGATGGCCCTGCTCTGAAACGCCTTTCCGTTTTCCTAAACAAGTGCAGCAACGCTATGAAAACCATTTCACATTTGGCAATTCTAAACCACCCAACGAACATGCAAACTGTAGTGCAGAAGCTACCCACGTTTTTGCAAGCAAAATGGCGCGCAACTTTAACATTAAGACAATTCCATGCGAGTGGTGTAAATCGACTGGTTTTATTTCGTTTTGGTATCCAGAGCCGGGAACGGCCATGATCGATCAGGCGATCAGTGATGCGTATTGTCTTTTCAGTCAAACAATGTTTGTGTTTATTATTTGAATAAATTTCTGGAAGGCTGAAGTTGCATTGTATCATTTTATGATGGGTAACTACAGATAAACCATGGCGTTTACTCAAGAGATATAATTTATTTATCACTGGAGCAGAATAAATAAGCTTCATTCAATATTTTTGCTCGAAAGGGTTGAGCATTTTCTTTTGACACCATCTTTTACTGCCATCGTTTCTTTGCGAATCTTGCACTCATCTTCGATCCTTCGATTCCACTCGGAACTCCAGCCATCAAATGAAAACATCACTGCCTCTCTGGTTGAAGAAACAATGGTGCAGACAAACCAAACTCCATAATCATCAATCGCTTTTGCTTGACAGCCACATTCAAAGTTTTCGAAATCCATTATCATTCGCACGTTTTATTTTCACTGATTCAAAACAGGTTTTGATCGATGGAAAGAAACTGGAAGTCCGCATTTGGTTGTTCAGATACTAGTTAGTTCCAAGTTTCCCGTGGTAGTATTAGCTCTAAACTGCGCATGTGAGGAATAATTACTGAATTCATAATGAATTACACACTTTGTCCGTGTTGAAGTCCTAATGATTTCTTGTATCGATGGATGTCACAAGTCTATACACAAACATACCACAGGAAGAGGGTATTATTACAGTATGCACAGCATACGAGAACTTTCACAAAAACGACCCTCCCATACCAACACATTATCTCAGAGAAATGCTTAGACTAATTCTCAAAGAAAATTCCTTCCAGTTTAATGGAAAGAACTATCTGCAAATACATGGTACTGCCATGGGAACTAAAATGGCCGTTGCCTTTGCAAACATATTCATGGCAAACATTGAAACACAAATTCTAAGCAAAAACGTCTCTAAACCCACAGTTTGGAAACGTTACATTGACGATATATTCTCACTATGGGACATCAGCAAACCAGATATTGTACAATTCCTCGAACAAGCCAACTCACATCAGCCTACAATCAAATTTACGGCTGAAATCTCAGACATTGAAACTACATTTCTGGATACAGTTAAATACCAAGGCGAAAGATTCAAGGAACAATCTATCCTTGATATAAAAACACATTTTAAGCCAACGGAAACCTTTCAATATACACATTTTACCTCTTGTCACCCACCAAGTGTTAAAATAGGATTCGTGAAGGGCGAAGCCCTGAGACTCCTACGAACTAATTCTTCAAAAACCACTTTTGAGGAAAATATTTCAAAATTTAGAAAACGCTTGCTGACTAGAGGCTACCCAAATAACCTGGTAGAAAAAAATCCTATCAGAAATAAATTTCACAGAAAGGGAATCGGCGCTTAAACAAGATAAACAAACTCAAAAAGACATTTTGCCTTTTGTAACACAATACCAACCATCAGTGCCAAACATCAAACAAGTTTTAACGAGAAAATGGCACTACAGTGGAATCCCACCATACGACCACCTCGTTAATACGACCACGACCACTTTTTTGTGGCCCGAACAAAAGCCCACTTATTTTCTTATCTGAAAACCCTGTTAATCCGACCACCCCGTTAATCCGACCATCCTGTTATTACGACCAACGACCATCTTTTGGAGTCCTCAGTCGTTATTTTCTTTACTTGCCTTGAAGTGGCTTTTCAAGTTGCCTTGAAGAACAATTCTTTAAAGAAACGTATGGCCAATCCCCACGCAAGATGACCGACGGCTTTTTACCGTCCCTCCAGACAGTCTCAGAATCCCAGTGTTAGGAATGATTTCCGTGCCTATTCAGCTTAATGGAAATGAGTATTTCTGTAATTTTCATGTGATGCAAAACTTGACGTGCAAAGCCATACTTGGTCGCGATTTCTTGCAACAAAATCAAGCCTTGATTGACTTAGAAAACCACAGCATTACTTTTAAGAAATCCGCAGACATTTGGAAGAAACAAAATAGAGCGACATAATCAACGATTATGGGATCTTTCAGTCATCAAACTCGGACCTCCACCTCTAAAGACACAAGCACACTCACCGAAACGGATTCAGAGTATTCCTCTGTTAACGCCCAATTGCAAAGCAGCCCCACGAAGTATATGATGTATATCGGCTTAACAGGAACTTTTTAACGGTGAACTCTCATAACTCATAACTCTCATAACAGTGAACTCCGAGGTGACCTGCACAACAGTCATTTGTATTCCCGATTCAACCCCAGACATGTCCTCAAAAGAACCAGAGACTGTTATCTGTTATAATACCGATACGTTTTTACAGCACTATTTACAACAACGTACAATAATTCACTCACTAGTTTTCTCGTTGTTTATGTTCCTTTTGGCGCCAGAACAGCAACCATAACTATGGGAACTATACAAACCTACGGTCAGGAAGTAAAATTGCAGTTTAATACCGATGCCTTGGATTTTATTTATACTTGACCAGAAATCCGCAAGCATTTCCTTCCAGCAGGGCCCGGTTGTTCAAAAGGTGGATGGCGCTACCCACCGATAAATTGCTATCCAGTGGATAAAGGTGTGCAAAACCAATTGCGTTATCTACTGGATAGTGATTTATCCGGTGGATAGCGCTATCCACTTTTTGAACAACCGGGGCCAGAAATTTTAGCTGTCTCCGCTACCCGCAAAAATTTCCTCCCGCAAAACAAATTCAGTTGGACAATCCGCAAAATTTCCTCCTGCACGGTAGCTAAATCAACAAAACTTTGACGTCTTTCCCATACTATTTCATAATCAAACCGTAATAGCAATGTTTCAAAAATAGAACAAACGCAAATTTCATGCTATTTTGCTCTGCCATATCGCTCCTATTAAAACACAAACTTTCCTGTTCCATTTAGCTTTCTTAAAACATCGCCATTTGTAAAAATACACTGTGAAATTCTCAAACTGCATTTGCCAAAAAACGCATTTGACCTATTTTTACCCTTCTAAAGCAGCTTTAATGGCTTTACGACAAATGATTGAAACTGATAGGTAGCGTGAGATATCGAAACTTAAGAAGAACTTAATGCCTTTGCGGTAACGTAATGTGAGATATGACAAGCTCATGACAAGTTCTGAAATCCCAATACCCTAGGGAAATTAACAATAGGTCTGGGGGTGCTCCCCAAAAATTTTAGGTGCAGTATGTGACGCCCTTCTTGAAATCCTAACCGGTTTAACCAACCATATCTTCAATGCCCTAATATAGCTTCTATAAAGAACAAGGAAGAACCCCCACCCGGACAAAAGTCCACAAATTTAACAAAGAAACCTTTGTTAACAACTTTTGTCCCTTTTTTCGTGACTGATTCCGAAATCTCGTTTAATGCACATGCGCATTAATGAGATAAAAACGTACACTTGTCAGTGCCTCACACACTAACCACTGAGATAACTAATTTCTTGGTTTCACGGCTAGATCATTAAGCACAAATGACACAGTCCAGTAGGTTGATATTTGTAGTATACATTTTGACAGTTGCAGAGATGATTTCTGTTGTGTTACAAGAGTTGGCTCTTTATGAGTTGCCTTCTATCTACCGAAAGATACTTACATAGGCATTAGAAACACTTAATGAAAGAAGCTTAGGAAGACAATCCAGTTTTCATTCTCCCCGGTGGACCATTCAGTCCTGCAACCAAAAACAGTTGAAGGTTAACATTTTGAGTTTTACATTTCGGTACATTGCTGTTTTGTAATTTTATGATAAAAGCATATCGTGACTTTAAAAATCCATATTTGAATTCTGGTAAAGTTTCCTTGTCCAGTGACTAGCATGAACTTGTAATCATTAATTAAATTAATACAGTTGAAGTTTACACTGTCTCACATGGACAGTATTCAGTTAAAGTTTTTCTTTTTTGTCCTTGTTTGCTATTTTATACCTCAACCGTGGACACTCCACAAAAGTTTGGGAACCGCATATACATTTAAGCAAATGCACGAGGTTGTGCATGGTCGTGGTGCATATTTCTATGCCTCACCTCAAAATATGTAGTTATTAAGCGGAACTTCACAGACTGGTATTAATTGCCATTGTTCTTTTACAACTGTCCGTCTATTTCCTGGAAGAGAAAGAAGGAGTCCACATGGGGGTTCTCAGTCAAAAAGCATTCTCCGGCAGCATGTGCGCATTAACGTGTATTTGAAGTTACCAAGTGGACAAATGATTATTATTCGACATAGTAGTCTAGTGAGCAAATACGCATTTTATGAAAAACTGGACCATGAGGAAAAGGAGCATTCTGATTGGTTCCCTTTGCGGTCCAAATTTTGCAATACGGGTCGATAAAATGGACCGCTCAACGACTTGGCATGTAATGGTGTCATTTTGTTTTTCAGTATGAATAGTTTAGCTGACTCATCGAAGTTAAATTTAGTAGCTTTTGTTGTAGGTGAATAACTCGATAATTGTAAATCGCTAGTATGTGCCATACAAGTTATTTCCTGACCTTGCAAATCTATTGATACAACACCATTATATGCTTAAAAGCCACTTGCTGACTTGGCTTTTCTGCTACTTGTTTGTTTTAGAGTTTTCAAATGTAGATTACTTTTAAAAATAGTTTTATGAACAATGGACACTTGGGTTAAAAATATATTTTGAAATTTACTTTCGCTTAGCTCAAAGGATTTCGCTTCACACTTTCATTGTGTTTCCTGGTGTTGAAAACTTGTACCTTACATATATAAGAACCTAGTTTGCAATTGTTAGTTGGATTACATCGTCGATGATTATGTCCACAAGTCAGGAATAAACACTGTTGGAACCAAGTCAGGTTTCTTGATTGCCTACCTGTTGCGTACCAGTTTGTGGTTTGATCCCGGACCTTCCGAGTGGTGGCTCTTCCTTGCAAGCAAGTTGCCCATTTGAGTTAGATTTCCCCCATTGTGAAGCGCCGAGTCCCCTAACGCATTTTCTTAGTCCGAAGTGGTAAAAACTTCCGTCACAATTACAAGTAAAAATAAAGACAATATAAACTCAATTCGTACCAAAAATTTGAATTGATATTGTTTTTTTCCAATTGCGTCTGTAATGGTTACCTCCTTTGAAACTTAGATATCTTGCTCCAAATCAGTTTCTTTTTTTAAGTCAGCTGGCATGACATTGTAGCATTAGTACTGCCTACATTCAATATTTGATTCTACCTTGACATTAGTCCAAGTCACTACAGAGTTACATGCACATGCTTATCAAGCCATTGCAGTGTTTGCTTTTGAGCCAGGTGACACGGTTTTTGCCGCTCTTAAAGATACAAGCCTTTGGACTAACAGTCGCAAACCAACCTACTTTACTTGTATCACCAACCGTGAGTAATTTATCATTTCTGCACTTTCCACTAACCTTTGTTTTCCACCAGAAATCCTTTAATGGGGGATGAATTGAATTCATCTTCTGCAGTTCCACCATGCACACCGGGCAATATAACTGACCCACCATGTCAAAAAACCAGTCTAGAAGAGACTTTAGCATGCCTAAACAGTAATATTTGAATCATTTGTGGAGCTGAATATCTTGCCCATACTGCACCCCTTTTTCGGACTCTTAATATCCTTGATATTTTTTACATTAATGCATTCTTTGTAGCATGTTTTATGTACTTATATCATATACTTTTAACACCACCTTTGTTACTTATCGCCAAGTACACACATAATACTCGAAATGCTAATAACTACCGACCATATTTCTGTAGAACAAACATTAAACAGTTCACAGTCCTCCATCTAGGACCTAAACTATGGAACTCCCCCGTAATCTTATGCAACTGACAAATACTTTAGTTTCAAGACTTCATTAAAAAATACCTTATAGAGAGAGCTATAAATTAAACTCGCCTGACCATGATATGGCAGCTTACACTAAATCATAATTAAATATGAGGAACCCAATTTCTACAAGCTTTTTATCTTCCACTGGGCTTCCTTGCCACTCTACCTATCAAAGTTAAGTCACTTTATATTACATTTCATTTTGAACTATTTTTGTAGCTCTTCCTGTTCTGTAAATTTGCAATTTTAGTAATATTTTTTCTTTTTGTAATATTTATTCATGTGGCAAATGTAAAAAAATGTAATAATTCTTGTTATCTTTTCTGCTCGTAGCTTTTTCCCCACTGTTTAAGGGTGATACCTGCGAGCTGCTGTTGAACTTTCAGCCCCTTTTTATTGTCATCATGTAAGGCACTTTTTAGTTCTTTAAGCAGCGCATCTTCATCATCAGCTTCCGTGGAGTCAGCGACGTGGCTAGAACTTGGTGGACTACTATTCAGAAGATGATTTACTTCATCCTCCGAATGAGATGCATGTATGCTTAATGTGTCATTATCTTTACACCTAGATTTTTCTAGAGGCCTAATGCCATCCTCATTTTCAAGAGTGACAACTCAGTGGAAGACCGTCCTTGATGGCATTTTCCAGGTGTGCACGGTGGGTGCTGGCTCAGCGTGCTCTCCTCAAGGCGTTCATACATTTTGCCAATCAGGTCCGCCATATTTCCTATATTTATTTAATTTTTCTTGCTAAGCACAGGCAACCAGAAAACTGTGAGGAACTAACCATTCAACGTGTGTAACCTGAAACATGGGTGTCGCTAAATGCTTTAAAGCAAAAGGCGGACCTACGATTAGCCAATATGCAACAATCATTGCAAAAGGCTACCTTTACGATGTTGACAACATGTGACCAGCTCCTGGTGGTAAAAACTAAAGTGGATTGTGGAGGTTTTTCATCATATTTCCATTTCTATTGTATTTTTGACAGGTGCAGTCAATTGAAGAACAGAAAGTTGGAAGAATCCCGGATAAGCACATATAGATTTTTATAATTAATTTATAATATATTGTTATGATATTTTACTATTTGAGCTACATTAAGGCAGTTTGTTTTTATAAGGAATCTTTGTATTCTGTATAAACTGACCTAATTATTCAGATCTTGTTTTTTTTACATTTATTTTAATTGTTAATTTATCTTTAATTTGTATAGTATGTTAAGATCTGTATAATTAAAGTTGAGTAAATAAATAAATAAATACATACTGACAACCAACACAGTAACAAGACAGTCTCCACTACTCATGATCATTATTCATGCAAAATATTTCATGCAAATACATTAAAATAAGCATGTCTTTACAACTGAGTTATAAAAATATATTTTCATCCTTAGGGTAATAAATTTCTTATTATGTAATAATGCCCATTGAAATATATGGTTTGTTATGTATATATACGATTGTATCTTACATACTTAGGACAATATTTTTATTAGTTACCGCACTTTTTACTAGGTTGGTGAAGAATTCTACTGGCCAAAAAACAGTTGATACGTTTTCCTGCACCAAGGCAGTCATTGAACAAATGCCCTGTAGGTATGAAATTATCATGATTTTTTTATCATGCATGGCTCTGCCATACCAAAGGCACCTTCCCCAAGCTGATCTTTTGAAGATGTGTTAATATTATCTCAATATAATTTATTTCACATGTCATACATACATGTACATGTATATCCCTCCTCTTAAGTTGTTGGTGTAAATGACCGATTTTGCTTGGAGGTGAATAAGACTTGCTATCCCATGTTTCAGTAGCCAATCAGAGCGTGCCAACGACACTATCCACTGCTTTAGTATATACTAAGGAAGTATATTACAATAAATTAGTTGGAGAAAAATTCCTGTATAATTATTGTTTATTATTCAACACCACTCTGTAGAGTACAAATAATGTGCAGAATGAGTACAAAAATGTTCTGTTAAGATATATATATATATATATATATATATATATATAACAGCTGTTATAAAACAGAAAAATATTGATGAAGTCGAGAAAAAAAAGAAAAAGAGAACAGAGGCATTGGAGGCAAAAGAAAAATCACCAAAGAAAAAGAGAAAACAAAAAGAGCACATGGGGACCAAAGAAATTCCTCAAGAGAAAAAGGGAAAGGAAAAAGAGAAAGTGGAGACCAACGAAATTCCTCAAGAGGAAAAGAGAAATGAAAAAAAGAAAGTAGAGACCAAACATTGTTGATGGAAGAGATATGCCCTTGTTACCGATATAGCTGACAAGGACATTTTTTCAGAAACAGTGGTTGATGAGAAAGGGTCCGGAAACAAAAAAAAATTAACTGATTTTGAAACAGAAAATTAATTAGCTGATTCCATGGTGGTGGGAGGGTGAAGTGCAATTTCACGACTATATACATATTCCCCATATGTGGCATTATGGAATCCCCCCTCCCACAAAGAAAATGCGGACTGCCAAATTCACATGCACCAGTGTGCATAGCAATAGGTGAAATGCATGCTTCAGCCATTTTGACAATAAGAACTGTGCTTTATTAAATATAACATTAACATTCTGATGAAAGCAGTTTTAATTTTAATGTTTTATGTGGATGTTCATTTTTGCATGTCATTTCAACCAATACTCATAGCGGCCACATTAATGGATATGGTTTGGAATTAAGTGCATCAGATGCTAAGAAGTATGCTGTATAGTATTGAAGTTGTTATGAAATTGGTATGGAGCAATTAAAATGATATTAAGTTGCTATGAAGTTGACTGATCTGCTGTATCGAAGTTGTTATGAAGTTGACTGTTGTTGTATTGAAGTTGCTATGAAGTTGACTGTTCTGTTGTATTGAAGTTGCTATGAAGTTGACTGATCTGCTGTATTGAAGTTGTTATGAAGTTGCTATGAAGTTGACTGTTCTGTTGCATTGAAGTTGTTATGAAGTTGACTGATCTGCTGTATTGAAGTTGTTATGAAGTTGCTATGAAGTTGATATATGCTGTAATTACAGTTGCTATGAAGATGACTGATATGCTGTATTGAAGTTGTTATGAAGTTGCCATATGAAGTCTTCATAACAACCAGTGTTCCATTTAAGAGATGGGTCTCGGGTCAAAAACCCGACGGCAACGGCTACCTGACCCGATAATCTACTTAAGTATAATAAATTATAAAAATACTATAATCATAAAAGAGAAAAAGGTAAATAAAGGAATGAAGTTTCCAAAGGAAAAGACTAGATATCAACGGAAAAGACATTTCAAAAGACAATCAAATTCAACAAAATTCCGAAGGCGACTTGAGTGGCGAACCATTTGGTCGTCGGTATGAAAGGTAATTTATCAAATAAAAGAGAACGCGCCCCAGAAATAATAATTGTCTTGCTATGGCATTGTTAATTTCCATACCGGTACTTGTTAGTTCAGGATAAAATAAACACAGTTCGATGATTTCACTAAGGCTCAAAAAACTGAGAAACTGCATTCATTCTTGGCGGATCTATCTCGTGTGGTTTTCACCTTGGTTACCTAGCACATGATCAATTTCTTCCCCGATCGAATTTCATTTCTTTGTAAACAAGTTTCCAAAATGTTACATAAACAACAGCTAGACTCTAACAGACCGACTATCATTGAAGATTTTGGAGAAAATTCAATATTAAATCCTTAGAACTACTGTAAATAATTTGCCAAAAATCAGTTCCGTAAAAAGCCAGTTTAAGTTTTTAGTTTTTGTCTTTAATTAAGATCATTTTCTAAGTCACGCCTGACTAATCATCGAAGCTTGATTTATTTATTGTCGTTTTGCAATACTTTTCATGAATTAAACAAGCGCTACCTTTCAACTTTCTCGATATCTTAAAGTTATTTTTAAAGAAAAAGAAGAGGGATAATAATTTTTCTCTTAGAGTACAGCAAAGTCTCCTGCTCGCATTACCGCTTACACGCTTCAGCGGGAATGTCAAATCTAAATACATTTTCACGTGAGAACCGAGCCGTGACGGCTGATGTGACGGCCCAAACACATAAACTCGGCACCGGGAAATCATTTGCCTCAAAATAAAGCGAACAAAACAGCAATCTTTGTTCAGTGTCTGGCAAAAACGATCCAAAGATGGCGTAGACCAGGGTAAGTTTGTTCTGTATAAACGATATTATTACTATTTCACTTCAAAATGGCCTGCAAGTTCATTCATTCATTTATTCATTCTGCGCATCTCATGTTGAGTCGATTTCCGTTTGCTTCTAGCCGATCTATTCACTGTCATATTTTTTGTATTCATTTTGTTGATTTTGTGAGTCGCTTGGGAGATTACATGCGTGATAATATGTTTTCCGAATTAAATATTTTCTCCTGTGATGCGGGTTATAAGAATATAAATACTCTCTTTTCACATGAACTGAAAAAGGAAAATCGTAATTTAATAATTATAAGCGAAAATATTTCGGCCATCTTTTGAAAATAAGATTGTTGTGAATGATAGAATGGTCACAGTGATCATTGTTATATTCAAGTGATGTTAGAGAGGAAAGAGAGAACAGGTTAACGGATGACATTCCCGCAACTCCCAATAATAATCCACCAGGCGAGTTAATTGTTCCACACGTTCCCTCTTCGAAAGCAAGCACTACAACCACAGAAACCACTGCTACCACCTTTGGAGCTACCAAAACCGTGACCACTTCATGTATACATCGCGTTGCAAACGCAACCCCATCAAGCATACGTACAGATGGGAAACCTGGCCATGCTCTAATGGGCAAACTTTTTGCTGACACGCAAAAAGTCCATTCTAAATATACATGCCTACCAAATTGTCAGAAATCTTCTGACGACCAACTTGTCTGGATGAAAGGAAAAGCCAGAAAAACATTCCAGCATGATTGGCTTTCACAGTCCAAGTGGTTTGATGAACAAACAAAATTTTGGTGGTTGATTTATGTTGAAAATGAAGGAATGTACTGTTTGCTATGCAAGAAACATGGAGGCAGAGATGATTCATGGGCCGGGATTCCCTGCAAGAAATTAATGGTAGATGCTATTAAAGACCATGGAGATTCCAAGAAGCATGATCAATGCCGAAAAGCAGAATTGTTGTCTCGATCCAGTACATTTCAACGTGATCTTGACAGAAGAGAGGAAGTTGAAATTTCCCTTATCCAAAGAGCATTTCAAGTGAGTTACTAGATGATGAAAGAAGAGATTGCAAACGTTAAGTTTGAAGGCTTGCTACAGCTAACAGAGAGGCTAGGAGTCAGTGATATGAGGCTATTCGGTCATCGCTCATATACTTCAGTTCAAGAAATGGTGTTAAAAATAGGCAAAGCTGTTCTTGAAAGTGTCCTTCCCCAAAATTCAAATGCGTATGGGGTTCTCATCGATGAAGTCCAGGACATAACAGTAGTAGAGCAGCTTATTACGTTTGTGAAATATGTAAATGGTAACGGCGAAGCCAAGACTGTATTCCTTGGGGCAAAGGCACTAGATTCACCACAGGGTCCAAATGCTGAAAGCATAACAAAGAAGTTGCTAGAGCTTCTTGCTGACTGCAAACTCCCTACGAATCTCATGTCAAGTTTTGTATCGGATGGTGCGTCAGTCATGACAGGAAAGAATTCTGGTATAGCAGCAAGACTAAAGAATCTGCAGCCAACTCTGGTATCATTTCATTGTATCTGTCATAACCTCGCCCTGGCCAACAGTGATGCTGACCACTCTTTGAAGCCTATTAAAGACACTATCACTAATCTCACAACTGCGTGGAAATTCTTTGAAAACAGTCCTAAACGCACAGCTATCTTCATTCACATGCAGAAAGAACTACGCCAACTTGAGTTAACTGAGAAGAACACGAAGAAGTTGTCAAGAAAGATCCGTAAAGCATGCCATACTCGTTGGCTCTCGATTAACCAATCGGTGGAGAGTGTCCTCCACAATAACCTGCCTATGGTGAACACGTTTAAAGCACTAGAAGATGATCCATTAGCCCTTGGCCTTCTAAAGAAATTTCACTGCACCAGAATGCTTGGAATGCTATACATTTTTCACACAGTCTTGCCTGTAATGAGCAACTTAAGCAAACTTTTCCAAACAAATGCCCTAAGTTATAGTGTGCTTAAACCGTCAATTCAGGCCGCTAAATCAAGGCTAACTGACCTGGCTGACCCTGTAGATGATCTAACCAAGGACTTGGCGGCAGGTGGAACGTTTTCCCAAGCAGAGCTTACAGTTACAGATGCAGAGAAGATGTTCCTCAGTGGAATGTTTAACAAGTACACAAAATCATTGGCTGAGAACATTGATGACAGGTTTTCAGGAGCTCTCGGAATTCTAGAAGCCTTTCACGTGTTCAATCCTCTGACTGTATCTGCAGTTGACTCACCTGTATTCAAAGTTTATGGGGCTTATGAAGTGAAAAAGATTGGCACCCATTTTTATCCTAAGGATAAAGAAGCATCCCAACAACTCAAAGATGAGTGGCAAAACTTCAAGCACAACCTGCTAACAATGAAGGGGATGCCTAAAGATGTGAAAGATGGGAGCAGTACACAGACGCCAATTGACTGGATGCTAACCAAGGTTCTTTCGGAGCATCCTACATATGAGAACTTTTTCCCGGTCATTACAAAACTGGCAGATGTCATTCACAGTGCACCTATTACCAATGCCTGGCCTGAACGAGGAGCAAGCGCCCTCAAGAGAATCAAAACAAAGTCCAGAAACAGGCTCAGCCAGAAAGATGCTAAATGCACACTTGCAAGTGTCCATCAATGGTCCAGAACCTGGCACTGAAGAAGCCTTAGAAGTGATTAACAGGGCTAAAGAAATGTGGGCTGCAGCAAAACCACGTCGCAAGCTTCCTAAGAAAGTGGTGTCAGTCTTAGTAAGAGATCAAGGAGTGCAAGCCAATCTGATTGAAGATTTCAACAGTGAAGAGCCTGAGAGCGTGGATGAGCAAACGGAGGCAATTGTTGAAGAAAGGATGCACTGTGAGGAACAGGCTCCTGTGGATCTCGAAGAAGCAGATCTGCATCAGTTAATTGAAGCAGAAAGGGCATTGGGACTTCCAAAGGACTTAGACGACTCAGATGACAGTGGAGTGGATTCTGACTAGTTTACACTGAAGTCCGAACTGTTGCATGCAAAAATTTGCTTTTTATTGTCTTTAACTTCTTCAACTTTCCTTTAGCTGATAGTGTTTGATGTAAACACAAATGCCACATTTGGTTGTTCATTTTGCCATGTATTTTTCAGCATCAGGTATACAAACTGTATTAAACATGACTCATAGTTGGCCATAGTACCAGAAAGCACCTGGAGGTATCAAATGTTAAACATTTTTAGACTCCCAAAGGTTATCCTCTATCTGTCTGCCCAACCCCCCTCCCCCCCCCCCCGCTGTGGTTAGCCAGGTAGGCCTACCTTATGTGACCCCCCTGAAAAATTACATGACCCCTTGCCAAAAAATATTAAATGGAACACTGAACAACTTCATGTTTTTTCCCTTCTACAAGATGATTTTCATAGGCCATGAAATAGCTATAAAAGGGAACTGACTTCATAGCATCAACTTAGTCATGAAATGGCTATGAAGAAGCCATGAAATATCTATGGAATAGCTGTGAAGAAGACATGAATATCATATGTATGAAGTGTTCATTGGTATTTCATAGACAATCCTGTTGGTAGTGACAGAGAACTGCCCAGCAACCTTTGGAGTCGTCTTCAAAGAAGAAGCCCATGTTGGGCTATGTGCCCTTGAAATTTCAACCCCTTGAAACTTGGATTGGTTATAAACGGTCCTGTGTTGGGCATTTATTTGCACTCATGGCTTTGTGCCTCTCCACTCAAATCTGTTTAAGTTTTTCCCTCACCTCGGGTTTTTCCTCACATTTTAGGACTTCATGTCCTCCAGTGTTTCTCAAATTCTACTTGTGAGTAAACAAATCATTAAATTTTCATTATTTAGCTACTTGATGCCAATACCAATGAAGAAATGTTAACCCTTAGCAACAGTGATGTAGCAATAGGATTGCTGGGAGATGCTGGCTGCAATGTCGTTCCTTCAGTATGTTGTGATTTTAATCTGATATTGACTTGAATATATACAGTATAGCTCATTGTCCTTACCTATTCCACTGATCACTGTTCTTTTAACAATCTCATCAGGCCATGATGTGTCAATATTAAGACTTGGTGAGGCTGTTTCCAACACTGTGCTATACAACATTAATGGTAATCACCAAAATCCAAGAACAAAATGACAGTCAAAGAAAGTAACTGAACTTAAAATGCCTCAGATGAATTCATGGAATTCTTTATTGGCCAATAGTTGAAAAATATGTGTCGTCACACCAGGGAATATTTGTCATAGTGGACATTGTTTTGGTCAATATTCTGGCTAAAATATTTCTTATACAGTCTGTGCAAGATTGATTAATGGAATTTAATTAACCATATTGGAACTTCTGCAGGTTGTAAACTGACAATTACTGGTTGAAAGTCTCATGATGCACACAGACCTTAACAAATGGAAAGTGCTCCTCGACCAACTAAGAAATGGATTAGAGACATTAGGTGTTATTGAAGAGGCAGAAAGAAGACCTTTGTTGTTCAAAAGTCTCTTTATCAGCACCGATGATAACGTGTTGCCAGGAAAAGTCAAGGAAGTTTTTCAAACTGCCGTTGAACATGGATGATAATCAACTGCAGACTGTGGGTCATTTGATGAAGTTTTTGGATGAGTGCTCCACTGAAGGTACATTAAGAAAAATATTGACATCTTTAAAATAAAGTGTTTTAATTATTGGAAACATAAGAGAGTTTTATATAGATGTGAGAAGCTGGTCTTTTCATCCTAAGAAGTTTCCCACCTTAAAAAGAATAAATAAACAAATTTCTATGGAGATCCAGTGTGCAGCAAAAGACTATTACAATGCAGATGCAGTTAGTTACCATGTGTTGTAGTTCAGTTACAAAAAAATGTCATCAAATAATCTAACTCTATCATATCAAGTTTGAAAACGGGTATTGTACCATCCTTACTGACCATCCCCCTCGTACATTTGTCATTTTCTCTTGAGACAATTGCAAATGCCCCACAGTGAGGTAAGCTGATATAAAAAAATCTCGATGGTGGCATTAAGGAAAGAGTGAAAGTGCACCACCCATGGGACAAGACCAAAATTACATTTTCTTGCAAGGAATTAAATAAAAAATCTCAGTCCATTCTAAGCAGAACAATATATTATTAAAACAATAACTGATGAGCGTAAGTGAGGAGAATATGTAACATCAAATAAGATGCACAAGGTAGAATTTTGTGTCAAATACCCCAACATGGAGACCAAAAACTCAACAAATGCCAAGCGGGAGGGGTGAGTGGGGATGGTCAGGCTTGGAATTGACAGAGCCATAAAAACCATACATGTATCTCCCACACAAACCATATTTGCTTCAGAATGTATAAAACGATAATAACAAACATTTGTGCCAATTTTGAAAAAATCTGTACATAGGATTCAGAGATATGTCATTTTTACATAAATTTAAGGTAGCTCTGAACTCTATGTACAGAATTTTTTTCTGTGAAATTTTGTTTGCTGAAGCCAAGAAAGTGATGCGATGCTGAGACAAATCACAGAGGCAGTCATGATCAATAAGGTTAAGGAAAGTGAACTATTCAACTCCAAAAGTGAATGGAATTATGCCTGCCAAGAACTGTTATCACGGAGTAGAGAACAAAATAAGCTACAAACAGTGTGACTCCATGTAGCAATTGCGAAATGTTTACTGCATTGCCGTAAAGTTTGTTATTGCATTACATTATTTTGTTGTTATTTTATTTCATTTTTAGTTACCTGGTTACGGGGATTAGTTTTCCTGCATTGCTACATGAAGTCCTTTCATATTCAAAACAAATATGGCCACCAACTGACCAGGTCTTTTGACGAAACTAGTTTTGTGTAGTCCCATATGTGTGTGTTGAAAGTATATACAAATAAGGTTTTTTTTAAAATCAATATGATTTCAAACAAAATATCGAAAACAAAAACTTTCACCGTGTAGTTTACAAATTATTAGCCTCAAATGGTCCAAAATAGCGTATTTTTTACCTCTTCGCATTGCCATGGCAACAAATGATGACATCGTTTGGATACCACTTTGTTGACTGAAAGATTTATGGTTTCAAGTAAAAGATTTTTAGCCACACCATCGGGCTTGCTGTAATGGAATGCAAAAGATGAAAGTGTTGAACAATATGGAGCCACCTTAAGGTGCCTATTACCGTGGAGACAAATGGATTCCCGGGATAAACACAGCTCGGACCGGCCCCCTGTCCTATCAAGTCAGAATTTCTCCCCTTATAATATACTCAACAAAATATACAGTTTCTGAGTGGTCAATGACGAATGCATAAGATTATGGAGTGCAAATTAGGTTATAAAGTGCAATACGAAAGTTGCCATGGAAACAACTTGAAAGTGCCAAATTTGAAAACAAAATGGCTGACAGCTGGTTTGCTTTATCGGACCAAACTGTTGTTGAACAGTTCAAAGAAAATGCAAAAAACAAAAACACCATGAAAGCTACAAAGACGTGGTTGAATATCTGGGAAAACTGGGCGACTGAAAGAAAAGTTAACCCTAAACTTGAAGATTACGAGGACAAAGACCTCGATAAAATGTTACAAATGTTCTACGCAGAAGTGTGTACTAAAGATGGATTGGAGTACAAACCTGAGAGTGTGAAATCCATGCTGGCAGCCCTCGACCACCATTTAAAGGAACATGACTACAAGTATTACATTATACGAGACCGAGAGTTTTCTCAGTCAAAGTTGGTACTGGAAGGAAAAGTCAAACATCTGCATCAACAAGGCAAAGGAAAAAGACCCAATGCAGCAAACGCACTGACGACGGAAGAAGAAGATATGCTTTGGAGTGAGCAAAGCCTTGGAAACTCAAGTCCAAGAGTTCTTTCCCAAACGATGTGGTGGATCTTAACTCAGCATTTTGGCTTGAGGGGGAGACAAGAACATAATTCAATGGAAGTTGAAGACTTCACCTTTTGTGTGGATGACAGTGGCATAGAGTACATCACCTTTAAAGAAAATCCTATGAAGATGAGACAAGGACTGAACACAAAACATCGAAATGTTTTGCCCAAAATGTTCGCTACTGGTGGTCAAAGATGTCCAGTTGAATTGTTCAAGCAGTACCTTAGTCAGCGTCCTCAAGAGCTACGAGACAAAGGTCCATTTTATCTTGCCGTGATTGAAACTCCCAAAACAAATATTTGGTACAAGAAGCAGCGGCTTGGTGTTAACAGCATTGACCATATGATGGAGAACATTATCAAGAACACATCGCTGGGAGGCAGTGGCAAGAGGTTGACTAACCACAGCGCAAGAAAGACAGTTGTGAAGAAATTTCGGGCAGCCAACGTAGAGAGGCAGTCCATAATTCAGGTGACCGGCCATGCAAATGAGAATTCGCTGAACGACTATGATGAAGGAAGCGAAAAGGAGCAGCGGCACTTATCCAACATCATTAGCAAAGCTCCTCCTCTTCAGCAAGTAGTCTCCCACAGTTTCCCTGGTCCGATGTGGTCTTTTCCGTCAACATCTCAAGCATCCAGCAACTCATCCATCACAGAACAGGTGCAAGCAAACAGCCATGGCAATGCGTTCACCGTAAACAACTTTCACAATTGTCAAGTCACTTTCAATGTGATTCAGGGACAGTGCACTTCACTGAAGTCTACACACTAAAACTGTTCTTGTTAAACTTTACAGAATGAATGCGAACCTTTTACGCTTTCTTTCAAAAGCTTGGAAGTTCAAGCTTAAATATGTTTTTAAATGATGTGATCAATGGTTTGATTTCATGCATTGTTTATCTGTCAAAAGGTTGTTATTCTGATTGGTTAAAAATAAAACATGTGAGCATCTTGGAAACCATTGAAGCATTTCGTGTTCACTTGGGCGCACAGTGTACTGTGATGGCCTCACCAAAATTTTGTTGAGAATATTATAAACAAGAAATCGTATGAACTACTCGTGCATTTCGTGATTTATGGGCACTTGTGATGTTTTGAAAGTTCTCAAATTGCACTCACCGAAGCGGCTTGTGCAATTTTGAGAACTTTCAAAACATCACTTGTGCCCATAAATCACAAAATCCACTTGGTTCATACGATTTCCTATACATAGAGTATGGCGACGACATATTGACCAACTGAGAGAGTCGGCCATGACTCCTGACGTGAACCAGGGACATCGTACCACCCAACCAAGGCCTTCTTTTCCAACAATGCCCTCTGTGGCACTGCAGTCCCCTACTTCGAGCAGTCCAGAGGAGACTTTGGTCCCCTACAAACACACGGGTGATAGCCCAGAAAATGCCCATGGTGAAATGGCAACGGGCAGCTCAACAGAAAACGCCAAAGTGTGCCCCAGATCAGCAGCCCAGCGACAAGTACCCAGGGGTACAGTAGTCCTGCAAACATTCACAATGAACCTCAGAGTAGCAGACCAGTTAGATGTTACCCACTCCAGAACAGGAAGCCACCAGTAAGGCTGGACTTGTGACTTTCTTGCGCCTCATTGAACTTAGTTAGAGTTACGTTAACTTACGTGAACGTGAACTTGAGTTAAATTTTGAACAGAGACGTTCATATTGTTTTCTTACCTAATAATTTGTTTGTGCACCCTTTTTTGTGGGTGGGGGAGGAATGCTATGCCACACATATCGTACAGCGGTTTTACATGTATGATATATGCCCTCACATGCCATGTGTGAGATTCTTTGTGAAGCGACTACCATGCTCGTTTGAAACCTATTCCAATTCCTCGAGTATTCCTCGAGTATTTATTGCGAGACACAACAATTATGCTTAAAGGTTCATTTCATTACTGAACAAGTTGTGTTCAAGCGAAAATCACCCACACGAACTCTGAATTCTATTGTATCATTCCAGTAAAAACATTGCAATAAATGCACCCAAGTGGGGCTAAGCCTTCCATTCAATTTATTTTTTAAATTTCACCTTTTGTTAAGCTCAAACATAAACAGAAGAAGAGACTGTCAGTAAGCAATCATAATATTACTGTCATAATGGTAATTGCCAATCAATCAATCGATTGAAAATGTACTTGTTTTGCCCCGCCCTGATTAGCTTTCCAGCTATTTGCAGGGCAAACAAATCATTCACCTCTTCCATTATTACACTAAGAATACATTGTTATTGTTGTTTGTTGTGGAATAAAATTGTTGTTGTTGTTGTTGTCGATTTCCAATCATCGATTTCATCAACTGGTAACATCGGGTGAAATCTGACAGATATAACATTTCAAACAGCTTTTTAATGCAAGTAGCTGAAGTCATGTTTTGTGTTCCATTCGATGAATTTTTTAAAGGATAAAAGCCTTTTATTCAATACTGAATCAATCCTTAAATTTCACCTTTTGTTTATTTCAAACATAAACAGAAGAGACTGTCAGTAGGCAATCTTGTATTCGTCCTGATCCTGTTACAATCGTCCAGTGTACTTCAAATTCACAGTGAAAATCCACTTAAACCAAACCTTTACAGGAAGAATAATTCCTCAATTTACCCTTGGACTTGTTTAAGCAATTCCTAGTTACTTTTTTAAACCAAATTTTATAATGAATGGCCTCAATTCCGCCATCTTGCTTTGGAGTTAGCTGAGTGAACCTGAGGAAGGTGAGCCAGTGGTCAGCAGTTTCAGCCTTTTGAGCAGGCACTCTTAGCACTCAGTGAGTTCGTTTTTTTCGGAAATTCAAATGCTGGGAGAAAACTGATACCGAAAGAACCTTAAAGAACACATTATGGATAACCTTAACTTTCTAAATCTAAGTAAGTGAAAGAATAAATCTCTGGTGAAAGTTTTATTGGTTTAAACATAAACACAGTCAGCTACAACCCAGAAACTCACTGGTCTGCTGCCTTTTATAAGGTATGAGGTAAATATACAGTGGTTTGCTTTTAGTAATAATAATAATTTATGAAATTGATATTGTCAATAATAATTATTGGTAATTATTCTCTCAAGCAAGGTATTTCCAAATTAGAAGGTGACAATTTTTTTTAAAGAAAAAAATGCGTTATTTTTGAAGTAATGAAACTTAATAGCCCAGCCTGAGGATAGTGCATTTTGATAGACAAAGTACACCATAAAAACGTTTATACTTTTATTAAATGCAGAGAGTTTATTGTCTTGTATTCTTTCACTTTAATAGAAGATGGTGAAGCTACCAGTTCTACAAGGAGAAAGAAGAAAAATGTAAGTGAGAAACAAAGAAGTCTGACAACTGTAGTGCTCTTGCAATCATTGTGAAGTTCATCTCGTGTGGAATTTCTTTTCTGGAAAACATGTGGGAAAAATGTTTTCTTGACAATAACTCCTACTGGTATTTGTCTTGCCTCTGGTCAAGAGGAACCAACAGTTGCCACTGCCACTTACATCTCATGGGTTGAGTTTTGTTAGGTATTACGTTAAGCATTGTGGGTGCTCATTAAATACATATTTTTCAAACATGTCTGCTTGTGCATGGAGTACATAATATGGTGACAGGAAAAATCCCGAAATTTTAGCCTCAAATCAAGGCCATCGAACAGAACAAACTCTAAAGGAAGATAGATAAAAGCATCATCAAAATACAGAATCATAATGGAAGGCATGTTGTCCGCGAATACACCGAAAATGGATTGGTTGAGTGGCGACTTACCGGGAGCGTGGTGATCATTCAAACAACATTGTGAATTCACATTTGGTGATCCGTTAAAGGGCAAATACGAGGAACAGCGTTGCAACTACCTGATGATTTGGGTAGGCGATAACGGCCGAGATATTTACAATACCTGGACACCCAGTGATGATGACAAGAAGAAGCTACAAACGTATTATGACAAATTTGAAGCCTATGTAAAGTCGAAATCTAACCAGGTATTCGCGTGCCACAAATTTCACAACAAAGTGCAACAAGAAGGCAAATTGTTTGACCAGTTCCTAACGGACCTGCAACTGCTCGTGAAAGACAGTGGATACAAGGACCCAGATGAGATGGTCAGGGATAGAGTGGTAATTGGATGTCTCTTGCAGAAAGCAAGAGAAAAGCTGATTCAAGGATCCAACTTAACTCTAGATCAAGCCACTGATATTGTTAGAACCCAAGAAATATCGAGCGCCCAACTGCAGACCATGGCTGGTGAAGATCTCAAAGTACAAGAAGTGAAACCCAAACAAGAGAAACGAGGAGATCGCAGTAAACGCTTTAGTGGAGAACCGAAAGCAAGATCACCAGAATGCACCAGATGTGGATCAGAACATGAGAAGAGTGGTCAATGCCCAGCACAAGGACAGAGGTGTGGAAAGTGCAACAAACCAAACCACATTGCAAGTGTGTAGAACCAAGTTCCCGAAGGACGTATACTGTGTCTATGAAAGTAGTAGTGAGGACAATTTGTTCATAGGATGTATTGAGACTGTGAATACAGTTGACATAAGCAAGTGGTATGAAGAAATTAAGATCCATCAGAAAGTGGTCAAGGTTCAGATAAATACAGGGGCACATTGCAATGTGATGTCACTTCAAACCTTCCATCAGTTAGGAATCAAGACCGAGTTGACAAAGCCAGCTGCTCAACTGAAGTCCTATTCTGGTCATGTGATAGATGTTACAGCAGTCAATACTGCCATGTGAATATAAAGGCAAACTGTACCAAGTCAAGTTTTACATTGTTGACCTTGAATTGCCAGCAGTAATTGGTGCAAGCACAAAGTGACACACTTGATAACCAGTCAAACACAAGAGGTACACAACGGGCGGCACTTCCTGACATACTTAAAAAATATCATGATGTATTCCAAGGTCACGGTTGCCTACCTGGAGAACATGCAATCAAGATCGACCCTACAGTATTGCCTGTCGTACACCCCCCCCCCCAGGAAAGTCCCAGTCCTACTCAAAGCCAAGATAAAAGAAGAGTTAGATTGCATAGAAGAAGCTGGAGTTATTGTCAGACAAACTGAGCCGATAGACTGGGTCAGCAGTATGGTCACGATTGTAAACCTAGGTACTTGGTATATCCCTGATCATAATATATGGTACTTCGTTTATCCCTTATTGTAATGTATTTAGATATATTGCAGTGTAATTTATGGTCGGATTTTAGTATCTAGGGTTGAAGCACTGATTCCAGTATTTCCAGTGTATCCAAAGGGTTAGTTCTTATATATGGTCTGGGCGAGCAGCATATTATCTTATATCCCTTAAAAATTACAGTTTCCGGCAGCTAGTCCTTGGTGGTGTAGTGGATAGTGTGCATGGAGTAGATCATATGGCCTGGGTTCCCCTATTCTGCTGTTTTTAGCTTCTTTTTCTACTGAAATAAAAACTAAGTGTTTAAATACAAAGTAATAAAGGATACACCTAGTACATACCATTGTAAAACCCTCCAAAATCACAATTTGCATTGACCCCAGAGATCTAAACCAGGCCATAAAGCGTGAACACTATCCTATAAAAACGATTGAAGATGTAGCCAGAGGCTAAGGAAACCCTTGTACCAGATCTAGAAATCAATGAAGTTAATTTGACAGCACATTTACCCATTTCACCAGAAAGGTACCTTGAATTGCAGAATGCTACAGCCAGCAATCTAGAAATGCAAGCTTTACAAGACGCAGTTCTAGAAGGGTGGCCAAACTTGAAAGCCGAAGTCCCTGTGGAGATCAGACAACACTGGACATTCCGAGACAAGATTTCTGTATCGACGGTCTGTTGTTCAAAGGGCAAAAGCTCAATGTCCCACTTGCACTCCGACCCCTCATGCTGGAGAAGATACACGAGTCACACCAAGGAATAGTCAAGTGTAAACAATGCGCTCATGATGTACTCTTCTGGCCCGGAATGAACGCACAAATAGAAGAACGGGTGTCAAAGTGTTTCAACTGCAGCCAGTATCAGACAGCACATGCCAAAGAGCCAATGATTATTCCTGAAATGCCAGACAGACCATGGGCAAAAATAGGAGCAGACCTCTTCGAACACAATGGTCATAGCTATTTTTTATATAGACACAGATTTTAGTAGATTAAAACCAAATCTTGCATCAAACATCTTTGACACAATGATTTCTCCAATCCTCACTTATAATAGTGAAGCTTGGGGCTTATATACCAAACGAGACTTTAAGACTTGGGATAGCTCCTCAATAGAAAAAGTTCAATTACAATTCTGCAAGCACTATTTAGAAATAAGAAATAAGACCTTGAATTTAACATGTAGAGCGGAACTAGGTCGATTCCCTCTTATTCTTACCATAAATCAGAAAATTCTTAATTACATTCTATATCTTAAAAGCAAAAATGACGACTCTATCAATGAAACAAATTTTCTTAATTTCATTAGATCTCCATTCAATTAAAAAAACTAATTTTTACTCTAATTTATTAAACATGGTTGAATACTATGATCTGCAAAATTTTAATCTTCACACACTGGATGAAAATAAGATCATGCATTATATCAATCTTATGAAACAAAAGTATATTTCCTACTGGAAAAATGCTTTACAGAACTCAAGGAAATTAGAATTTTACAATAGTTTTAAGGATCAATCTCCCATTATCTAGATCATACAAGGAAATCAAATGAAAGGAAAATTCTTGTCAAATTTAGGACAGGTAATCCAAAACTCATGATCGAGCTTGGTCAATATAATCAAATCCTTAGAGAAAATAGATTATGCCCTTTATGCAAATCAAATAATATCGAAAAGGAAATTCATGTTCTCTTTCAATGCCCAAGATATTCAACTTTAAGAGAGAAATACTTTAATCAAATCTACCAACACTTGCCGAATATTCAAAATACATCCTCAACAAAAAGTATCAAAGAATTGATGAACTCTTCCATTTATTTTGTTAATTTACTTTTAATGAAAATGATATCTGCATGCTTTGTATTACGTGATAGCTTAATATTGTCAAATCAAAATGAAGTTTTGTAATTAGTTAATATTCCTTTACTGTCTTTCGTTATTGTTAAAAGTATGCTTTTGCAATACTGTAACTCAATATAGTCATGTAAATAAAGCTATTATTTACTTACTTACTTATTTACTGTATGTAGATTACTATTCTTAATGGATCGAAGTCGACAAGCTGGATGATCTCACCAGCGGAAACACTACAAGTTACCTAAAGAGTCAGTTCTCACAACATGGAATACTGACAATAAGCAACAATGGACCGCAGTTTGCAAGCTCAGAATTTAGTCGATTTGTGAAGTCCTATGAGTTCGTACATACAACAACAAGCCCACACTATCCACAAGCGAATGGTGAAGTCGAAAGGGCCGTGCAGACCATGAAAGCACCACTCAAAAAAGGTGCAGATCTTTATCAAGCCCTTCTCAGCTACCGAAACACACCATTAGAAGGTACCGGTTCATCTCCAGCACAACTGCTGGTGGGCCGCAGACTAAAGACAAGGCTACCAACCACCACAGCACTTCTCAGACCAAAAACTACGCTTGCAGAAACACTTTGAAGATGAAATCGTTTTCCACGAGCAATCGAGAAAAAGAAGTCCAGAAGTGATATATTCCAGCCAGATATCAATCCAAGATGTCCTGAATGCAACCGCCCAAGCCTCTCAGAAAACAGTGCATGATGATGACACTTCCATTACAATAATTACAAAGTTAGTTTTAGGTGTGGCATGTTGGCTTAGAAACGAGATAAAGAAATGTGATGGCATTTCATTAACACCTCTTAACATGAATGATGTTTCCCTGAGCTCTGCAAGGAGAGTGATCCCCAATAGTCTGTACTGGATGATTCGCCTCATTGTAACATCTGATGAAAGTGGACTTGAAGAGTTAGACTCTTTAAGCTCTTGCAAGAGAAAGGAGGACGAGAGACGGGTTGTAAGCATCTCCCAGGACATCATCTACTGACCAACAAACGCACAAGTGAAAATGCCAAAACAAATCAGCCTTGCAATGGCAGTGCACCATCTTACTGTGTTTAAGCAGCTCGTCACCATTTTGAATCGCATGGGTCATTGCTCATCATACGATGAGCTAAAAGCGGTTGACACAAGTGTTGCTATGGAAGTCATGGCTAAAGCAAGAATATCAGATACCAAATATCTCATCAGGAGCATTCGTTCAGCTTGCTGCGGACAATAATGATTTAAACAAGGAGACACTGGATGGAAATAATACCACCCATGCGACTACTATGGTTGTTTTTTAAAGGAAGGTGTATGGTCCTGAACCACCACCAACTGCAATAGCTGATCATACTAAGAGAAGACGTTCTTTACCAGAAAGTGCAGTGTGTACGAGCTACTTGAATGTTTGGCGCATGGCAGAAGGCCTGCAGTTACACAGTACGTCCATCAGGTCAAGAATGAATGGTTCAGCAGTCAGAGCGAGATTCTATCTGATGCTCTTAAGGATGATGAGATTTGGCTACTTGAAATGAAATTGACTGGTCTAACGCCGGTAACAGTAATGGCGCAATCAGTCCCAGGCTGGAGCAGTTATAACGCTATTCTCTATCCAGATCTCCTTCCATCCAGTAGTATTGGCTACTGCCCTGATAGTGGGCCCTTCAACGAACTTCAGTACTGTATATACTGTACTGAAACATGCGCAGAAGATCAGTGAAAGTGTGGGTCAAGCCGAGGCTGTGATAACGTTCGATCTTGCCATTTATATGAAAGCAAAGCAAGTACAGATGAGGTTTCCTGAAGAGTTCTCTAACACTGTCATACGACTCGGCGGTTTTCATGTGGCACTTAATTTCTTGTCCTTGCTTAACAAAAAGTTCATGAATTCAGGTCTAGATGACCTACTTATCGAATCAGGAGTTTATGCAGCCGGTACGACATCTGCCCCAATGAAGGGAAAATCATACAATCGGGTAGTGAGAGCACATAAACTTTCAATGGAGGCTCTGTACCGTCTTCTGTGGAGTGCCTTTGCGCAGTGGTGCAGCAATCTCCAGAGAGAAGAAGAGCAAGTCGATGATAAATTTGCTAAACAATGAGCTAGAAGCTTGTAGGCAAGCCATCAAATCCAAGGTTAGGTTGAGTTGAAGCGCAACAGTATGAAGGTAGCAATCTTATTCGTGGAGTTCCAGGCAGAAGCAGCTTCACAGTCCATGACGTTTTCCTTCTGGAAACAATACATTTTCTATGGTGAAGCTGCTACTGCAATTCATTAAAGCTGAAAGGACGGCGACCTGGAGCTTGCATCTTTCATCAACCGCTGCAATGATTCCCCATTTCTTTGCCATGGACAGATCAAACCATGCCAGATGGTTACCAGTGTACATCTCCAATATGAAGTAGCCGAGAGTCAAACATCCGCGAGTTCACCAGGAATTTGTCGCTGGAAACCATGCAGTGAGCCGCTCTGGTCAACCCTTTTATCATGTATGGACAGACATGGCACTAGAACAGTCCGTTAATGTAAACTCAAAATACAAGGGAGGAATTATTGGGATATTGCAAAATCCAGCTGCTCTACAGAGGTGGTTCCTCGCATGTCATGAACGTGCGTTTGTGACAACAGCCCTTAAAGAAACGTACTCCGTGCTTGACAGTGATCGAGTAGGCACTCACAAAGAGACAGCACCTAAGAGAATTGCACGAGATGAAGATGTCCAGAAGCTTGTCAACTGCTTTACCTCTGGAATTCAGACTCTTGTGAATTTTGCGACGGGAGTTGTTTTGCCTGCCGAAGTAGCGAACAGTCTTGTTAATAGTACTGAGAAGGGCCATGAGCAGGTGTCTACGTTCATAGAGAAACGTCTTGACTCCAGTGAGGTCAACTTCTGGGACCCCATTCCTAATCTAAAGATTAAGACCTTCAACACTGTGAGCAAGAAGATTCAAGTGAAGGCCACAAATGAGAAACTTGTCACAGTTGGAGCTGATAGAGATTTGTTCGGAAGACTTCTAATTGCTGCTAATGTCCACCAGATCAATCCGAAAGAGGTTCTCAGTTACGAGCTGTCATCAATATCATGCCCTCTTGCTCAATAGGCTTTACCTTGGAGGTATACTTTGCATGAAGTTATACTGTTTCCTTGGTACCACACCTTACGTGGTGGACACTAACAGTTTTACTGTTGGTATCTGGTACCATGCTCTGATTTTGCGTGTGGATGAGGAGGCATGTGTGGCAGAATTATCTGTATACATGAGGTATCTCTCAAATAATAGGAAATAATGTTTTAATATTTTTTTGGACTTGATCAGCATGCATTACCAAAACAACTGCTTGACATTTTGTATCTCTTTGCTGATAAAGGAAAACTTGGGCGAGGCCGCTCAAGGATTGTAGTCTTTTTACAGCTATGAACGCAGCGAGTTTCATCTTTCAGCTTTTTGGCACGAAAAGTGGCACGAAAAGTGGCACTAAAAGTGGCACTAAAATAAACAGTGTGTGTCCCTTATGGGGCTCTGTAGATGCATATCTAGCCATAGGCGTGGGCTGGGAGGGCTGTAGCTCCCCCAAAGTTTGGGCAGCAAGAGAAATTTGGGCAAAGCCAGTTTTTAAAGAAGTTTCTGGGTTTTTTTTTCAAAGAGATAGATATTTTCTATTTTAACCTGAAGTCGGAGTGGTAAAGTCAGTTAAATTCACACGACACAGTGGTTGCCTAGCATGTGATGAATTTCTGGTTATTAGTGAAGGGGATGATATGTTTATATACACATTTGTATTTTTTTGGTTGGGCACTGTACTGCAATTAGAATCAATTTCAGCATAACTTTCTAGAATCATATCGTAGCCTGAAGACTCTCAGAAGATCTGAGTCACGTGCTTGGCAACCAGTCTCGTGTGAATTTAACTGGCTTTACCAGGGACCTTACATGCGTAAAGGCAGTGAAATTCACGCCCATAGTTAAGTAAAAATTTATGCAACAGTGGAAACAAATATGCATCTTACATGCTTTTTTTTTGTTTAGAACTTGCCTTGTGCCATATTAGATACGTCAAATCCAGCGCCACAAAAACGTAAGCTGGCCTATAGCCACCACATTACCTGTTCTGAATGTAAAAAAGACATTGTTGCTGAGTACCAAGATGCTCATGCAAGAACCAAGCATATGGGCAAGAAAAATAAATTTACTATTTCTTGTGTGCCAAATCAATCGCAACTAGGTTTCACTGGCGGCAATGAAACAATCACCAATATGCTTAAATGCAGTAAAATCGACGCCAAAAACGTTGGCTCAGAACTTCAGAATGACAGCAGTGCAATTGAGGTGATTCAAGTGAATAATGGTGCTCCGTTGATCCGGCAACATCAGAATTTATGGATGTTGGTGTGACAGATGAATCAGAAATCATGGATAAAGGTAATTTGGTTAAGTCAGAGATCATGGATATGGCAAGCATAGATAGGAGCCAAAACAGACCCTCCAAAAATGGAGCTATATCTAGGTCAAAATATAGCCCCACTTAAGAGCCAAAACAGTACCTTGGAGGTTATAAAACAGACCTCCTTCCAAAAATGCCAAAACAGACCTACAAAAAAAAGAGCCATATCTGGGTCAAAATATAGCCCTACTTTAAGGGCTAAAAGAGTACCTTATTAGGTTATAAAATAGACCTTCGAAAGATGCCAAAACAGGCCCACAAAAAAAAAAGAGCCATATCTGGGTCAAAATATAGCCCTGCTTTAAGGGCTAAAACAGTACCTTACTAGGTTATAAAATAGACCTCTTTCAAAAGATGCAAAACAGGCCCACAAAAAATAGAGCCATATCTGGGTCAAAATATAACCCTGCTGTAAGGGCTATAAAACAGACCTCCTTCGAAAGATGCCAAAACGGACCCACAAAAAATAGAGCCATATCTGGGTCAAAATTTTGGCTCCATTTTTGGGGATAAAACAGTCCTCATGGATTTACTGTATAAACAATTCAATTCATAGTTTGTTATCAAAAGCCAAGCAAAAGCAAGGAGAATAGGTGAACAGGAGATTAAGGTGGAGGATAACCAAACTTTTGACGACCACCACAGGAGCCTGAGGAACAAACAGGAGAGAAAGAGGGAACAAGATATCTGTAATCAATTTATGAAATTAAAGAAACGTCTAACCAATAAAGAAAAAGCAGACTAAACTTAAGGCATTTTTTTAAAGACAATTTTTTAAACTAAACTAGTGAGCAGCACTCTGCAATCTGTAGTTGCAAAACTTGTTTATTCTCCTACCCGTTTTCTCTAACTGTCGTAGACTTCTTCAGGGAGTTTTACAAACAAACACTAAATGCCTGTATTTAAGCCATTAAAGCGGCTATTTTGAGAAACACAGACCACAAAGGTGCAGCCAGATTTATGAAAAAGGGACAGGCGAGGCTGTGAAATATTTACGCACGGCGTGAGAGAGTTTTTGGGAGAGTTTTTTGGGGGGCCACGGTTTTGCATTAATTACTCTGGCATTCAATTGAAACCTCTTCAGCAGTAGTACTTTTGAACGGTTCCATTTGAAGATGTCAGGGCATATCCAACCTATGTCGAATTTGAGACCTTTTTTGTTTTTTTTGCGCTCATTTTACCTCACTTTTGGCAAGTTAATTTGTAGGTCACATGCCAAAAATGAGGCAAAATAAGCGCGAATTCGACATAGGTTGGTAATGCTATGGACACTTCATTTGTTTTTCGATATTTTACAAAATGAAATTTGGGATTTTTCTTGAATTTTGATGTTTGGCACTCTCGGGAGTGAAAGGGTTAACTGCACTCAAAACCTACTCGATATAACATTACACTGACTAAACAATTGGTATGTTTCCCACACACGTTTAATAGACTTGATCAGCATGCATTATCAAAACCACTGCTTGACATTTAGTATCTCTTTGCTGATGAAGGGAAACTTGGGTGAGGCCGCTCAAGAATTGTAGTCTTTTTACAGCTATGAACGCAGTGAGTTTCGTCTTTCAGCTTTTTGGCACGAAAAGTGGCACTAAAATAAACAGTGTGTGTCCCTTGTGGGGCTCTGTAGATGCATATCTAGCCATAGGCGTGGGCTGGGAGGGCTGTTGCCCCCCCAAATTTTGGGCAACTCAGATTGTTTGGGCAGCAAGAGAAATTTGGGCAAAGCCAGTTTTTAAAGAGGTTTCTGGTTTTTTTTTTTTTCAAAGATATAGATATTTTCTATTTTAACCTGAAGTCGAGTGGTAAAGTCAGTTAAATTCACACGAGACAGTGGTTGCCTAGCATGTGATGAATTTCTGGTTATTAGTGAAGGGGATCATATGTTGATATACACACTTGGTATTTTTTTTGTTGGGCAATGTACTGCAATTAGAATCAATTTCAGCATCTTTCTAGAATCATATCGTAGCCTGGAGACTCTCAGAAGATCTGAGTCACATGCTAGGCAACCAGTCTCGTGTGAATTTAACTGGCTTTACCAGGGGCCTTACATGTGTAAAGGCAGTGAAATTCATGCCCATAGTTTAGTAAAAATTTATGTGACTTTGGTGAAATGGATTGATAGTATAGGAAATAAGAGAAATACTTCAATACTGAGTGAAGTCCAGGAATCACAAACAAATTATGTGAAGGAAAATCGCAAGTACTTGAAAAGTATCATTTAATGTCTCGTGTTCACGGCCCAACAGAACATCACCCAACGGGGCCAGGATGAACAACATGATAGTTTGAGTAATTGCAGTGATGTAAATAGAGGTAATTTTCTGGAACTAATGCACTTGCAGTGCAAGGACATAGCTATGCCAAAGGATAAACTCGATAGCCAGCTTCAGAAGCACGCACAGTACAAACGATGTGTGAAAGTTAAATCAGTTAACAGTTAAATCTAAAGCATTCTTAAAAGTAACATAGGTTCTTGAAGAGAATGAAAAGATGCAAGAGTATCTCGAGGGAACTGGGGAACCTCCCTAAAGTGCTGTATACATGAAGGAAAAGTTACAGGAACACTTTGGCGTGAAAACAGTGATCATAACTGTGAATAATTGAAACATTGTAACCTTCCATAGCACAGCCGCATAAATAATCAGCTGGTTCTATAAACAGCCAAAGGTAGACGACTATGAGGTAGAGAAAACCAGGAGAGTGGAGACAGCCGCAAAACTTATCACGAGTGACAAAAAGAACTTAGATGCTTCAAACACAAATTACCCGTGTAGTGGAGAAATGGCCTCTATTGATCAGGCTTTGGAATTCATCCCTGAGTTACTTCAGTTATTCTTGAAGAATAATTATCTTTGTAGGCAAGGATATCAGTCTAAAGCTTGCATCAATTGGACAAGCGATTATCCAGGCTGCAAGGCCTAAAGCTGTCATAGCCCCTCTCCAGCTCAGACTAGGCGCACAGATGCCATCATTTTGCATCAAAGTTTTTTGATAGACTACCTCAGCTCACATGGATTTTGTTCACCCTACACGGTTGTTCAGAAGTATGAGTGAAGTGTGGCAGTAAATCAAGGAACAGATATTCCCGGTTATACACCAGACATCTTTGTTCAGTACGTCGCGGACAATGTAGATCACAATACACAAACACTGGACGGGTCCAGTACCTTTCACGGCATCGCCATAATTGCCACCATGACTCCTGGTATTCAGTGTAGGAAAAAAGTGTCTGGGAATAATAACGTTGATTGACAGATTTACTTATGGCCTAGACATGTTTGTCAACATTGTCTAATTTGCATTGTATTGATTGTATAATTTAGCGTCTGTAGCGTCGGTAGATCATGTAACAGAATAGATAGAGATTGAGATTGTAAACATATGTGGATCGCGAAAGGAGAAATAAAATACTGAAAATACAGCCCTTTTGATTGCGTTGCTGGACCAGTGCCGGGAATTCTCTCGAACACTTGGTCCTTCGAGCTGGATATAGAATGGGAAAGTCGAAAAAGGGAACGGCCGCAGAAGGGACAAGCAAAGAAGTACAGAGCCAGGAAAGTAGAGAAGACGGACAAGACACACTACAATCCAGGAAGAGAGAGCGCAAGGGTTACCAAGCCTATTTGAGGCATGTTGCTTCGGAGACTCAGGTCCTTTTGAAGACCATGACGTGCAGCATTCTAAGGCTGTGCAGTTGAAAGAAACGCTAGAAGAACAATTAGACATTGTTAAAAAACTGGACGGAGAAATTTTAAAATTACTTGTGGAAAGGGAAGAGGTAACTGACGAAGAAATAGCGGAGGCGATCAAATGCGCCGGGAGATGAGCTTTGATGAGCTAGAGAAGATACATGTACGTGCTGCAAAGATCATCTATAGCCTGGATTGGCATACACCCAGTGATCAGGTCTTAGCCCAAAGCAAGTGGCCCACTGTTCAAGATTTATACGAATATAGATTACTTAAGTTAGCACATGATTGTTTTTATAACTTTTTACCCATTCCTATTATGAAGCTGTTTACGAAATGTGAGTGTAGCTATAACTTGCATAGGAAATTTACTTTTTTGTTACCAAAACCAAACACTGAAGTTCTTCGCAAGTCCACTTGTCACAAAGCTGCATCTCTATGGAATTCTCTTGACAATCATACGTGTGCAACCTCAAGCAAGAGTTTATTTAAAAACTCTTTTAAACGATGAACTTCATGTCAATTGCTTAATTTATAGATTAATTTTTTTATAGGTTAGATTTTAAAATTTAATTAGTTTTTAATCTTTTTATCCAATTGTAAACTGTTTAACTTTTTAATACACGACCACATCAGCTCCACTGTAATTTTTATCATGTTTAAATAAATGTTAGTAGCTATGGGGGGCACTCTGGGGCACCCAACGATTTTTTCTGTCACCGATCTGCTGAAACCGCTAAATCCTTCTGCCAACTTTTCCCGCGGTTCCAAACTGCTTGGGCATCCGCAGTTTAGTAGTTATGGCTCACCACCGCCAACTTCAAGCGATATTTCCTATATTTCCTAACTCGTCGCTACTTCTAGCGTAAATAAAAAACTGCTGCAATCCAGCGATAAAAAAGCGTCTCAATTTCTGGCTCATGATTCTAAAAGCTGATGCCCCCAAGCGAGAGTGCTTGCGTAACCTTGGATACGCCAGTGCAAGTTTAGAATGTACAGATGATTTTTAATTTAAATGCTAATACAAGCTGGTTTCTTAGTAACCAATATCACTTGGTGATTTTTCCACCAATCATTGTATTACACAAAAAAAACTTCTACAGCTTGTATAAAATTCTGTGTAATATGCCGCTTACTTAAGCGATCTTAAATCACCCACCGCTCAATTCTAGCGATATATATTATCCCTAATATCCATATGGCAGTGTGTCCAACCCAGTTTCCACAGGATTTAAACATCGCTTGTCATAAACGAATCTGAAATCCTTCTCCTGGTATTCATTAAACACTTCTTTTGTTTTTGGATCTCTAGCGATATGTCTTTCATTAACCAATGTGATTCTTTCTTTTTGCTTATTATTTATTCTCTTTATTTCCGTCAAATTCAAATATTGACTATTTTCATGGTTCAGCGAGAAGCCTTTCACTTTGCATGTTATCTTTCCTTTACCTGTCACATAGCTATATGACTTCGGCCCGGATCCACACCAGTCCACAATCTTATCGCCATCTAACTCATCTGTCAACTCACCAAGCATGTCTCCAGTTTCAACTGTTGCTCCTTCAGGCCATTTCACATACCATGCACTATCGGTATCGAATCCTAACAGTTGTTCATCTAACACATCCAGCACATCATACAGCATCATTCTTGCATGGCTAGTTGTGAATGCTGCCACAAAGATATTAGTACAGTTTGCATTTTCAATAAACTGTCCTTTCAAATCATATGTCATTTGCACCATATTATCGTTGATGAAATGCACCAACAGATTATCAATCTTGTCATCCAGCAATATTGAATAAAATTCTTTGGGTTCTGTCACATATTTATTTTGTTTCATATTGTTTCTTTGGCCAAACTTTCCCCACAAGCTATTCAGGCAATATTTGGCTGTTGTTCTTTTTCCAGCATTAAATTCAATATTTTCAAGTTCAATTCCTAACCTTTCTTTCACTACACTTTTGAAATGTTCCTGTGATTTATATTTACAGTTTTCACCAACTGTCAAGGTGGATGATTCCATCTTAATCTTCATGAATTTTTTCACATATTCTTTGAAGAGATCTTCAGTTGTTTCTGGGAAATGCCAAACCTCATAAATCTTTTCAATCTTATAACCCTTTTCCAAAGCTTTATGCATTTCATTCAAACACCAGGTTCCGATGAATGCTCTTTCTTCATCGTTATGATCACAACGTTGTTGTTTTGTTTCAGCACATGTTCGACACAGCGGAAACAACTTTTTCGCATTTCCACACATTATCTTTTGCGGCAACACTGGGTGATACAAACCCTGCGGTGGTAAAACTTTGCATTTGAAGATACCACACCCTTTGCACGTACAACCTCCACCTAATATGCGTGTTTTGGGAAACCACCTGGTCAGTCCATCGAACAGAGTGTTTGCCCCACATCCACCTCCGGACCATCCCAAGTTTGTACAACCTGGAATTCAAGCTCATCAAAGTCATCCAACACAGGTTCCATACTCTACAGAGGTCAAAATTCCTCCTCCTGCCTCTCAAGTAATCCCAAATTCTACTCCACCGTAATCTTTAAGCATGAACACTGTGCTGAAACTTTTGAAACTGTACGAGTTCACGCGTCACTCCTACGATCTATATCCTTTCCAATATTTTATTGTTTTGTTTTTCATCCATTAACTTTAATGAGTTGTTTTACTGCTTACTAGTTAAGTAATTGAATAGGTTATGTCATATTTTAGGTCCAATCTTTTGTTTATTTCTAGCTGGAACGTAAAAGGCTTGTCCCAAAATTTCTTTTTGGGTGACAAATTAACAAGTGACGATTTTTGGACTCTTTTAAACACTGTGATGTCATCGTCTTGACTGAAACCTGGAGAACAGACGATTTTTGTATCCCTGGTTTTGAACTATTTACCATCCCTAGCACAAAACATCACAATAAGAAACATGGTAGATCATCGGGTGGTATCGCCCTCGGATTTAAAACTGCTCTTAAGCAAGGCATTAAATTAATCGCATCCAATTCGAATTTTATATGGTCAAAATTTGACAAAACGTTTTTCAATTTAGATCATGACTTATTTTTTTGTGCAATTTAAATCCCCCATAGAAACTCCCCCTATTTTAACCCCGACATTTTTGAGGAGTTGCAAAACGACATTGCAAAATATTGTTCACTAGGCCTTGTTATAGTGACAGGTGATTTAAATGCCAGAACAGGTTGCGAATTAGATTTTGTTGACGCCGATCACTGTTCTCATATCCCTGGTGAAAACCTTCCCCCTCTACCCACCCCTCAATGTAGAAATAATTTTGATTCCCAAATCAATGAACATGGTAAATCTCTACTTGAAATTTGCAAAGCATGCGATTTGAGAATTCTGAACGGAAGAACAACAGGTGACTCTTTCGGAAAAATAACTTTCCATTCTCCCAAAGGAATAAGCACTGTTGATTATTTTATTGTGAGCCATGAATTGATGAACTCGTTTGAAAACTTTATAGTTAAAGATCCAACGATCTTTTCAGACCATTCTCAACTTGTCTGTTGGGTAACGATTTCTCCGAAAGCTTCTCCTCAAAAAATTTCTCACCTGCGAGTAAGTATGTTTAATCTTCCAAAGCAATTTGTCTGGAATCAAAGTTCAAATGAAGCTTTTTTTGATACCCTGAAACAAGAAGAATTCGTTTCGCGTCTTTCTTTGTTTGAAAATACCTCCTTTTCTGATGATAATGAAGGCATTAATATGGCTACTGAACAATTTACTAATATCATAAATGATGTATGTTTACGCTCTCTTAGATTAACTCACACAAAAAAGAATTCCAAAAAACATAAAAAATGGTTTGATAAAGATTGTGGGTCTCTAAGAAATTAACTAAGTTTGCTTTCTAACAAAAAGCATAAAAACCCTCTTGATCCACACCTCAGGCACCAATATCATACAATGTGTACAAATTTTAAAAAGCTAATTAAATACAAAAAAGTAAACTCCTCAATTCTCAGATAGAGGACCTAACTCAGAACAAAGACAACCAAAAGTTTTGGTCATATCTCAAATCCCTAAAAGAAAATGATCAAAATTCACCTTCATATACTCAAGACATTCCTGTGGACAATCTGTTTAAACACTTCAAAGCATTACACTCAACCAGATTTTCCCAAACTTCCCTCAGGTGAAATCTCATTTAAGGAAAATTTATCAACATTAGAACAAACAAAAGATATTCACAACGTTCTAGATAGCCCTATTTCACTTGAAGCAATCAAGAACATGGTGAAATTGCTGAAATCCAAAAAGGCCCCTGGACTTGATAACATTCGTAATGAAATGTTAAAAACTGGAATAAAATTTCTGAATGCTGCTCTCTACAAGTTATTTAATCTAATACTCCAAAGTGGCTTCTTCCCAAAATCTTGGTGCGAAGGGATAATAACTCCCATTTACAAATCTGGCAACAAACATGACCCGACAAACTACAGAGGCATATGCATAAATAGTTGCCTAGGAAAATTATTTACCTCTGTCCTTAATACCAGACTAAAAAACCATGTACTCGATCAAAACATTTTACACCAAGCCCAAATAGGTTTTTTACCAAATCATCAAACATCAGACCACATTTTTACTCTAAGAACTTTGGTTGACAAATACGTCAATCAAGTTCCAAAAGGTAAACTGTACACTTGCTTTGTTGACTTCAAGAAAGCCTTTGATTCAGTATGGCATGTCGGTCTTTTTTACAAACTTCTCCAATACAACATCGGGGGAAAATTTTATGATCTTATTAAAAATATTTACTCTAAAACCAAATGTTCCATAAAAATTTCTAATCAAAGAACAGAATTCTTTGATTACTGCAGAGGGGTCAGACAAGGTTGTATCCTCTCTCCTATGTTGTTTAATTTATATCTAAATGAAATTCCTTTTCTACTTGACCGAGAAGACACAGATCCCATAGTTTTACCAAACGGATCCCGTTTAAACTGCCTTCTCTATGCAGATGATCTAGTTTTAATTTCTCACTCGGCCAGAGGGCTAGAAAAGGCTCTCTCTGTTCTTTCGAAATATTGTGATAACTGGCTTTTGTCTGTGAATCCAAAGAAAACTAAAGTAATGATCTTCCAAAAGAAATTTAGGAAATCGATTCTTGATAAGTATTTCTTTCAGATTAACAACCAAAACATTGATATTGTCAACAATTACACTTATCTAGGAATCAAATTTTTTAATGGAAACTTTAAATTCAGTAAATTAAATACAAAAGATAAGGTAAGAAGATCCTTCTTTACTACCCGTCGTTATTTAGATTTCTCCAAAGTTCCACTTAATATGACTAATAAACTTTTTAATTCACTCTTTTTGCCAATTCTTCTCTACGGGTCTGAGGTATGGGGAATCTATGATAAAGATGACACTAGTACTTGGGAAAAAGATGAAATAGAAAAAACACATATTTTCCTCTGTAAGCAATCCCTAGGAGTAAATAAACAATGCCCAAACGTTGCAGCTAGAAATGAACTCGGAAGATTATCCTTGAAATTGAATATCGACACTTCCATTCTCAAATTCTGGATACATTTACAAACTTTACCAGAAAATAACATTGCAAAACAATGTTTGCAGATTTCTAAAGAAATGGCTGACAAGAACCAGCCCGGATTGTCACAGAAAATTAAGATGCTATGCAAAAAGTATATTTCTAGTTCCATGGTTTTAAATGACAACAACTGTAAAGCGTTTATTAACCACGTCAATCAAAATATACGTAAAGCATTAATTAACCATCAACTCTCACTTCTTAACTCAAACAGAAAACTGTGCTTTTACAACTCTTTTAAAACAGACACTAAACAAACTGTTTTTCTAGATGCTATTATAAATCCCCTCCATAGAACCACTATAAATAAATTTCACTTAGGAAATCATCAACTCCGCATTGAAACTGGAAGACATACTGTACCAAAAACTCCTGAAAATTTAAGAATTTGCACTTTGTGCCAGGTTATTGATGTTGAAAACGAATCTCATGTTCCATTCTCTTGCACTTTTTATGATAGCTTTCGAATCAAATTTTTTTGATGAAATCACTGCAAAATACCAATTTTTTAAACAATTAGATATTAGTTCAAAAATTTTGTTCCTCTTTAATAGCATCGACCCATTTATTTGTAGATCAGTTGCTGCTTTTGTCTATGAAATCATGAACTCCAGATATAAAAAGTTATATAACAACTGAAACTGTATTAGAAATTTACATAATTATATAATTATATAATTTATATAAGGTAATGCCATGTATAGAAATGGAAATGCCTCAATAAATTGTTGTTGTTGTTGTTGTTGCTTTAACCTTTTTGGGGAAAGGAAGGGGTTTACAGGCTAATTCAAATCAGTGTAAGTTTTGTCTTGCTGCCGCACTCGGGCAAAAAATTGTGTGCTTGAAGGCACTGGGAGTTTTGAGCCATAATTTTGTCACATTTCAAGAGATTCAACTCAAATTTTCAGTTAAGGTGTATTACATGACTAGCTAGAACTTCTCTTTTAACAGTTTTATTCTAACGTAGATAAAGGCACCTACAGGCCATTTACTCCAAAAAAGTGTTGTGTCACATTAATTAGCATAAATGTGCATTATTTAGTTAAAATTAATGGAAGAAAACTGACAACAAATTTTTGAAGTCCTTTTATCAAAGTTTAAAATGACATAAAGCATGGCAAAATTGGTAACCTAGTTAAGAGGTCGTCCAAGTTTAACAAAATCATCTCAAAAATAGCCATTTTGGGGGCAGTCACCAAGGGGTTAAGCTCTTATCTTAAGTGTTTGACATTTATTTATTTTTTGATATTCTTTACAGGAGAGAGAGGGAGAGCCTTTTTAAGCCACTAAACCAAACAAGTTCAACACAGGTTTGTCTATTTCCTGTAATAAACTTGTTCCCAATATCCAGTTAAATGATTCTGAATTATTTTCACCATGATTGAGGCACTTTCAACTAATGTCAAGACATGGAAATCAATACAGCATTTATCAATGGCTGTTTTAATTCTCATTATGTTTTTATTTTTTGTTCACCAGATGTCTCCCTCACTGCAATGTCATCCCCAGGAGCCACAATGATGGATACCAAGAAGACCCTGGGAATGAGGTTGCTGTCAATGAACACAAGATGACAGGGCTTGGTCAAGATAAAATTTGTGAGGTGTTTGGAGATGTGTCGTGGGGTGGAAATGACTTTGGACCTGGAGCAATAAGACTTTATAAGTACTCATGAGGCAGATACTATTGTGATGCCAGGAAAACAACAGGAGCAGCACAGTCAAGGGTATGTCAATCAGTCAATGATTTCTATGCCTGAGCATGTCATCAGTGTTTATACCTTGGTCAACTTTGAAATGCATAAAATTCCAATTATGAAAAGTATCAAGAATGGTGCGAACACAACATAACATGTAAGAAAATATATAGGGGTGTTTTACAAAAAACTTGGGTTTTTAGACACCCGGATAAACAAATGTATGTTCCAAGCATTTGGGATTGTGAGCTCATGTAAAATAAGAAAAAAAAACGTGTGTGATGAAAAATCACCTCGCTCGGAAAAAGAAACATTTGATGTCGAAACAAAAACGAGACACTCCTGGCAGTCTGCGAATCAGTTTCTCCTGTCAAGTCACATTGAGAATAATCATATGCATCCATCAGAGAAAGGAAAGTCCACCTTTCAGTCAAGGATGGTAAATGAGGTGTTAAATTTAATCAATTTAATGATAAGCACCCCAATGTGGTGCAAACCCATCAGTGGGATTCTCATAAGACTGTATATAAAGGAACGTTTGAATGTCAAGTATTGGAGTACTGGAGACTTGATTTGCAATTAGAGAAGACATGATAGAATTATATATTGCATCTCATGACAATGGATGAGACAAGTCTACTTTTAATCTATAAGAACTTTGTAAGACCAATGGAAGAAGAATCATAATCCACATCAAGGATAATCATATGCAACCATCAGCAAAAGGAAAGTCCACCTTTCGGTCAATGAAGGTAAATGAGGTGTTACATTTAGCCAAGCAGGCTATCCTTGTTTCTTATAAACACCAAGAACTTGTTGCACAACTCAATTGATATTACCTATTTACATTGAGTTTAGATTAGTAACCACATGTAAAATAGCAGGTATTGAATCACCTTCAATAATTATAATTAGCTAGTCATCAAGAACATTAAATTGTAACTTGTTTGAAGAATAGGAAGACCCTTCTTGCTAGAAATCTGGTGAAGATACCATGAAGTGCGACAAAGTAAAGTTCTTCATGTCATCGGTTACTTAGTAACCAGCTTAAGGTGAAAGGAATGGCGGCAGATGTGTAATATTGAGCTCCGTCTGTGGTGACTTAATATCCATGTTGGCAAAAAGAAAACTTAGATGTCATGCGTCGCCTGGTACTAGAGTCTCACCCGAAGAAAAGAGAGTAAGAAAAATAAGCTGTGGGGAAATACAAATTGAATGCAAAGAAGACACTGTTCTGACCGCGAGGAAGTAGTGTATAAAGCAAGAAGTTCCCTAAAGGATAAAGAAGTCAGTGTATATAAATATATTTCTAAAGATCTTTGAGCTGAGGAAAGCACTGATCACCAAGTTCAAAGAGGCGAGGAAAAGAGGCCATACTGTTTACTTAGGTAAAAAATATCCGGACAAACATTATGTAAAAGTAAAATTTACTGCACCAAATGAATTATTATAAATCACTGTTTTAAGCTTAAAATAGACTTACGTCTATTTTTCTTTTTTTTCTTGGCACATATAGAATTAATTATTTTAAAGTGTTAGTTGCCACGACAAAGAACAAGCAGAATAACATGCATGTTATTCTTGGAACAAAGTATGTGTTATGTCCATAGGACTCGCATTGGGGCACTGTAAGTAGAAGAGGTGTTTTTTGTTGTTGTTGTGGTTTGTGTCGTTTCGTTTAACATTACTGTACTGTTCTTTTCCTTCATGTCCTACAGTGGTTCCATACTACATTGCTGTTAAAGTCTACATTTCCCTGTGTAATAGCTTGAAGCTTATCTTATAGCTATAACTCTTAACTCGTTATGCAGTAAGGTGGAAGGAGTGTTACATGTACTTTGTATTGTCACTGTTCAAAACTATGCTTGCATGGACTTTTCTACCCAATGAATACATTAACTTCATGTAATATACTTTCTTGTATTTTGGTTTCACAATTTTTTTTTATTTAAACATTATCTACTAAAATAATTTCAGTGCTAAAATACGAACCACTAGCACATTGATTTTAGGTCAGTCGTATAAGAGAACTTCCTCACCAAGTAATACCTACAAATATACAATAACCATCGCAACGGGGATCTGGAGGAATGCCGGTACAACAGGTAAAGTGGCCATGGAGATTTACGGTGCAGAAGACAGTACTGGAATAACTGCTTTATCATGGTAGCTCAGGGGTCTTCCTTTTAACTGTTGAAAAGCTCAGCTCATATGCAGGGACCCTAACCAAGCAATTTCTGATCAAGGTGACCGTATTAAGTCCTTTTTTTGCCTTTCTTGTCCCTTCCTCCTATCTTGACCCCCTTCTTTCCACACTGATGCAATCATCATAAAGCAAATATTCATCTCTAATAAAAATTAGGTTTAATATCAGATAAAACTATACCTAGTTTTGTGTGTAACTTGGTATCTGACTTGTGTGTGACTTGTGTGCCACGTTGTGACTTGGTATCAAGATTCATCAACCAGACAGGCCGAATGGTCATTTATGAATTATTTTATAATAATTATGTTTTAAGAAGCTCTGCATCATCAATACATGCATGTACTTGTAAACACTCTTACTTCATACAAATTCTTTCAAAAATTATTTTTTATTGTTTTACAGGTGTGCTCTCTGTGGAAGGAGATTGCCGTAATCACTAGGAACAAAGAATTTGGAAAAGACCAAGAACATCTCATTGACATATTTGATATAAAGGTATGTCCATCATAATGCAAATATTCATCTCTAACCTCGGTATCAAGATTCATCGACCAGACAGGTCATTTATGAATTATTTGATAATATGAGTAGTATGTATACATGGTGGCTGCCAAAGACACAATTTTTGAGGAAAAATTTTTGGCTTTGAGTTGGAAAAGGATTTTTTTTAAGTTGGGAAGGGGAAAAATTGTTGGGTTTGAAAAATTTTAGGAGGTATGAAAAATTTTGGGTCGAAAAATTTCTAAGTGTTGTGTTGGTTTTTGAGACTGAAAATTTCTTTCAATTTTGCTGGGGTTTAGTTAAAAGTGTGGGGTTTACATATTTTGAGGTGGTAAAAGCGAAAAAACAAGTTTGAGAGGTGCGTGCCTAAATCCCTAGGTGTTAGGAAAAAGGTCTGGAGTGTTTATTTTTTGGGGTCATGTAAAAATAAATATTCATTTTTTCGTCTGGGTTGTGTATTTTGTTTTTCCGGTTTGCGTGAGGTGGCGGTTTTTTCTTTTGCGGGCTTTGTGTCTTTTGTTGCTTTTGTTAATGTTGACGTCAGTTGGCGTCTTGTGTGGTAGCATCTGTCTGTGTCCTTGGGTTATTTTTTAATTGTTCATGACCTATTTTTAAGAGTTCAAAGTGATTATGCTAATTTCACACTATATTTTCGCACGTTAGCAATGGAAAGGTTGCCTTATGATTATACTGATCGTTTGATATGCTATTATTTATCTGTTTTAGATATCGTGTGTCTTATAAGGACCTGCAAGTTTCGGAGAGATCATTTCTACAATTGTAGAGGATTTTGGCAGGAGTAGATTGAAGAGAAGCTGGAAAGAGTTTATAAACATTGCTACGGTAACTTGAGGCGTGAAGTAAAGAGGAATTCTTTTGCGAACTATGAAAGTTTACGGGATTTATTTTACAGCCTTTTTCAAGGACCTTCTCAAGAATGTTTTCAGACTTGTGCTCAAGACTGCACATGGACAATGAGTGAAAGAGTGTAGGAAGTTTCAAGCATAGTACTTTACAGACTGATGACTTTGAAAAGTATATTAATTCTACTAAATGGATTGCTGCTCTAGGTGTAGGAAAACATATTTCGTGTTATAAATCAAAAACAACTGCTTTTGAGGCTAAAACTCACTTGTATTATCAATATTTTTGGAGATTTTATAGGGGTAAATATGATTTTTTACAGTTTTCTAGGGTAGTTAAAAGTAGGTTTAATGTCGTTTGCAGTGTCAAATCTTTTTATCCTGAAGAGGCGGTTAAAGCCATCGATTACAGCTTTAGAATGAGCTCTGGTACATATTATTGTGAGCATGCTAGATGTTTAAGTGTAGGAATTGTGGAAGTTTTTGAAAAATGCATACTTTCAGTATCGTTTAGAATTGTTTTAACATACGAAATAGCTTTAGAGTTTCCTAAATATTTAGTTTTATTTCCAATTCCATAATTGTGAAAAAAAAATCGATTAAAAGCTGTATTTCTAAATGCCATGTTTGTCAAAATTTATTTTTGCAATAATGTCTGGAAATATACGTTAATCATTTTAAGAGGATTGATATGCGAGGATGAATTTTTAATTCTTTTCTGTAGCTAACTGAATAATTTTATATTACTTAGTAATTTCAGTGAGCTTTAGATTGGGTTTATTTCTTAGTTTTTACAGGTGGAAAAATTTGTTTTCTTTTACTTAACAGTTGAAAAATGTGTTTTTTATTGGTACATGTATCTTTTTGTACTGTTAAATTTAAAGAGATTAACTATGGCTATAACAACAAGGGAAGGCATACTAATTATTCATGTCATGAATAATTAGTATGCTAATTTTCTTGCTTTTCAGGGTTAGCTGATTGTATAAAATTAAATAAAATCATTGAACTGTATTCTCTTGTGTCTTCAATGTGTATTCCTGCTAGTCCGCCAAAAAGTTTTAAAATGGCAGAAGAAGGTTGCGATATTGTTGTAGATGGTAATGCTAAAATCATGATGAAAGAGAATATCCCAATAGTGGAATCGGTTGTCGTTCTGACTTAACTGGGGGAAGAGGAGACTGAGGGGAAAGCAGAATCGTTGGTGGTTAAGGCAAAGAAATGTAAGATAATAATGTTGGCTAGTAATGATGGTTGGCCTAGCGATCTGGCTAAGTACTGCTGGCCGCTGAAGGGGATTCGATTGAAGTGAGGTCTGATGAGGATGGTTTCGATCAGGTTTTGTTCAGTCATACATTTATTCTTCTGCTCAGTTGCTGAATTTGTGTATTTTGCCGGCCAAATTGGAACAGATCAATGGACTGCTCTTGAAATCTTTCAATTGAATGTTGCCATTGCGGCGGAATATTATGCAGAGATCGTGGGTCATTTTAAAGTGTATGTATGATAGGGGTCAGCAAGATGTTCAACATCCCTTCCTAGAAGTCTTGACAGAAGGAAACACGAGTATCGCAGAAGCTTTGGGGCTGAGATATGAGTGTGAAGAACAGACATTACCTATGATGGCCGATTACGAGGAGGAAACTGATGAAGAAGAGGGGGAGCCAATGGTTGTTACTGAACGACGTAATGAAGACTTAAGCTATAGTCATGTTTTTATTTTTTGGTAAAATATATAACGGTTTGTAATATTGCTTTCCGTTATTACATTTTTAGAACAAAGTTTTGGCTCCCGACACGCGCCAAGAAATTGCTGAAGGGTACGATAGTGGTGGCAACAACAGAGAAGGAAATGGCAGCAACAACAGAAGTAATACCTGTCAAGAAAGTAAAGTGTTAATTAAACTCCTGTGGAGAAGAATGAATAAAAATAGAAAGTACTTTATTCCATTCTTGAGTAGAGATAATTGTAAAGATAATAATTCAGGCAACTTTTCTTTAAGTTTTTGTGATGCAGATTTTTCATGATATGATTGATTTATTTTTGTAATTTGTTTTTGTATATACTATTTTTATGACATCTACTTGTTATTCTATTTTCGAAAAGAAGCAGGAAAGAAGAAGAAGATGAAGATGGCCAAGGAGCAAAAAAGGAACCGTGACTTAATTCATGAGGTGTTTGTAAACAACACATATTTACAAAGTTCGTAACGTGACCGCCCGCGAATACTAGGCTTTTTGCTTTGACAACAACGGATAGCGCTAGCTCAGATGGCTGACGATTTTTGAACGGATAGCCCGAGTCCTTTCAACGGCTGGCAATTCTTGAACAACCTCGAGTTGTTGGAACGGCTGACAATTTTTTTGGAAACGGATAGCTCGAACCATTCAAACGGCTGATGAATGACTTACGAACGGCTATCTGTTTCAAAATGGCTAGCCGTTACGAACGTTTTCGCGTGGTCACATTTTTTAACCTTGTGACATGTGACAATCTTCACGCAATCGATTTGTTTTTCATAATTTGTCCTCGGAAACCACATGTGTGTCTAATCTGGGTAGACTATTACAATGCAAATTAATATAAATTTTGCGATTAAAATAAATGGCAAAGCAGAAAGCGAAAGTCAGCATGGAACAATCCAATGACTGGACTGTAAGGTGAGTTTAATTCGAGAGTTCATTTTAAAAGTAACACAAAACATCATTTCAGTTTCTACGCGAGTGAAATATGCTTACTACTGATTATCGTATACTTTGCGCTAAAGCTTTGTTTCAACTCTCGCTCTCTGTTAGCCCGTAAATCGCACATGCTATTTGGACTCTCGAGCACTCTTGTCAAATTTAAACCCTGGCGCTCAATATTTTATTGAGTCGCCGATTTCGACGGGGACTCAGGCCGTAAAGTCGTCGTAATTCAGTGTGTCTCTGAAAGTAAGAATTGTGCTAGCGAAAATTCAAAGTGTGCTTTTGAAAATTCAAAATGTGCTACCGAAAATTCAAAGTGTGCTTCTGAAAATTCGAAGTGTGTTACCGAAAAGTCGAGGCAGCCTTCAAAATATCGCGTTCGTTTTGTGCAAACTTTTTTTTCCATTTGGAAATTTCGGAGCAATTTAAACAACAAATGATTCGAACTTTCGTTCTGAGTTTGTGGAAATGTAGTTTCTTTCGAAATATCGTTTATTTTCGTCTAAATTTGTTGGATTTCGCCGGATTTCGCCGAATTTCGTCGAATTTCGTTTGCATTACTATTGCACAGTACTGTAAGCAGACAATTCTGTTTGTCTTTACTTATTCTCTCTCTCCATATGGGTCTACAATATTGAAAGATGGCTGGTGGGCCTATAATGTATGAGTTTGACGGGGAACATTTAACTTCGAAATGCAGTGGAGGATTTAATATGCATTTAAATATTCAATCTGTCGCATGCGATTTCAGACCAACGTACGGGCGTATGTTTGAAAGCATTGCCAGTTATTTTGCTGAAATTCAAGACTATAGAAGATAACTTTCTGAACGATTATTAATTTTTATTCAAGTTTCTCTGCATTCTGACAATTTAAATCACCCAGTCACGAGTAATACTTTCCGTGTTTCAGAGTATAGCCCAGAGCAGGTTGTTAAAGTTCTAAATTCCAATGGATGTTGGAATCGATGATGGATCTTTTAGGATTGAGATAGAACATATAAGACTTCCAAGGCGAGGAGGAGGCAAAAGAAACATGGAGATTAGTAATGATTTGAATGTTACAATGGGCAAATTGGCGAAGAAAACAAACGCTATAATAGCTATTCCGTCAGGACTACATCCGCGTTGTGGTTTTTCCACTCATAGGCAAAGATCGAGCGGAAAGAGATGTGACTTCACAAAGTAGACTTTTCTGCACTACAGGGGTGATTCAGAAGTTTGGAAACGATTCAAAAGAACTCTGTGATCGGGCGGCTGTTCCATAAATTATACTCAACCCCTCACAGCAGAACAACTAAAGAAAGTATGTAAGTTGCCAAATTTTAGTAATAATCGAATTATATGCCTAAATACGGATGAAGGCCACAATTTCATGTTTAAAGTCAATTTAAAGCTACAGGCGGGAACATAGACATTCTATATTTGCAAGGGGAAATATGCCTTAGTAACGGGTCTGACAAATTACTTTGGGAGGGATAGAGGGTTTCTTTGTTGCATTGTGAGACATGTGACTTCTAAAAAGAAGCACTTGTGCGATGTGGGTGTTTGCGAGCATTATGAGTCATTGTGACACCCCCTCTAGATGGGTGATGGGGTGATGGGGCAAGGGAGTGTTCTTTTTGTCAAAGAATGTTCAATAGCGAGGATTGTTATTTGAATCATTTTATCAAGGGACTCTCTCCAATGTTCCCAATAAAGTCGTTTGTGAGAGTGTCATTAATTGCGAAGAGTGTGGGAGATATTTAGAGGCAAAAAATCACCAACCTACAGGCAAGAACGTGTACAAATCTCTTCCTCACCTCTGTTGAATGATTCGTTGCCGTCATTGTAGTCACAAGTATGACCTTCGTTTTCAAGATTGAAACCGATTCCGATAAGCTTGCTAAGGAAAGGGGTTAATTCGTCTTTTACGATATAGAATGCATGAAGGTAGAACAGGAAGATGGAGGGGTGTTTTTTCAAACCAAATTTGATCATTATGCAATTTGAGAATGGGGACGAAATCGTTTTCCGGGAGGGAACTTGTGTTGATGATTTCATCAGGTTTGTTTTTTAGAATGAGGGTGGGCTCTCCAACAGGAAGGAAAATGCACAGTAGTCACTCATAACAGCTCGCGATGCGATGCTCTCTTCATAATGAGTGCATATTTCGACAATTGTGTCAAGAATCCTTCCACAGTATGGGATGGCGGATCTCTCAAGCAAATCTGAGTAGGAAGTATCTATTTCCTAGATTCTTGCTGTTTCATTTCGACAAAGTTGGAAAATTTTCCTAAGATATTCGGTTTAGATACGAGAGATTTGGCTAAAGGGTTTTTTTGCTTATGCGTTTTCTACCCCAGAAAATCAGGATTATGTGAGTAGCCCCCCTTGAATGCGATCTAATGTCTGACAAAAAGAGGGCGGAATTTGATGCTTGGTATATTGCTTTGGGTAACAAGTATTTGACCGATAAAATAGCTTGATTGACACTTAAGCTCTCTTAAGGATTGTAGGAACAAAAGCAAACATGTGCGCAGCTAAACAAAACTCCACTTCTGTGGACTTTCCATTTACTATGGGATTATTGGTCCTAGTAACCACTTCCCAATATTTAATCAAATGTAGAATGTGAAAAAGGCTATTAATGCCACTAGTGTAATAATCATGTGGCTTTATATTGTACCAGTTTTCAAATTCTTCTCTGTTGTTACACACTTCAAGTGTAAGCCTATTGCACCAAAATTGATTTGTTAAGATTAAACAGTAAAGTTTAAACCGTATCACGTCATCTATGTTTCTTGGAGGCTGTGGATCCGTCACCATCCTAGCAACCTTCAAACTATTCTGTAAGCTCTCGGCCCTTTCCTTTGACTCCCTTTGCCTCTTAAGAATGTGACCCGTTTGTTCTGGGGTCATGTTAGAAACAATGGGATGAAAAAAGACAGCAATTTTTGTATCAGGCTACCTGGGACAAACAGCGAAAAACGTTTTCAACTCTTCTACAGCTCGCTTGTGGGCATTCATCTTTTGACAAGCATCATTAACAAGATGTAACAAGGATAATTGATCATCAACAAGCTCATAATGTTGATCAAGTTTATCAAAGGCCCCCATCAATTTCATTATAGAACCAAATGCCATGAGTGTGTAATCCTTACAACATTCACGCAATTTTTCCAACTCGGGCTCTCCCTCTGAAATAATGACATTTTGCTGAGAGGGTGGGGATGGGGAACATTGCTCATTAACTTTAAGACCAACATCAAGAACTATATCCTGCAAACTCTCTCCTCCCTCAACTTCAGTGATTGTGGCCGAACTCTTTGAAACATAAGTATTTCTAGTGCTCTTTCTTGGGGTACAGAACTATTGTTTTTAACAACAGCAATGCTTTGGCACCAAATGTGTTAGAAGAAGCCACAATAGTCGTTGTAGAAGTAGTAGAGGTATTGAAATGCGTGGGTCTTTCAGGCAAAAGCGGCCGAACCATTATCAAGTGTTTGAATTCTCAAAGTATGTTCTTCCGTACCAGTGGACGCAACTGTTATAGCCAATTGATTAACATCTACAGCTCCCACGTTATCCAAATTAAACTCATCAGCTGCTGCAGTCTCCATCAGGTGGGTAAAGGAAATAGGTTCTCCCAAATCCAAAGATTTAAAAAGCTCTGTGTCTTCTACTGAAAAAGAAGCCATATTTTTCCCAACGTTTTTTTTAAATAATAATAATCACAACAACGGTTTTTAGAATAAATGCAAACTGTCTACAAGTTATTCAAATTTAACCAACTGTCAAGAAAACGACGCTTAAGAATATAAATTACAATGCTGGTAAGAAATCAACAAAAGAAAGCGGATATTCATCTTCTAAAGAGCCATTCATATCGCAAAAAGCGAATCATTGTATTTCGTTCCTTTATCGTGCCCTAATTTGTTCTTATATCGTGCCCCATTTCGTTCCCTGATCATTTCTATCGCGCCTTCATCGTTCCTGGCGTTCCTTTCCAGTCCTCACACAGATTTTTTCAATCCTTTAAAAAAGAAGGGAGTGAGTTCATTTTTTGCAAAGCTAAATGGAAGAAGAACTCTGTATTATTTGCCTGGAAGAAGAGTGGTGTCTCACTGTAACGAATTGTTGCGGCCAATCCATCCATGAAGAGTGTTTGAAAAGATGTCTCGAAGAGAGAAAATGTTGCCCTCACTGCCGTAGGACAGATCTTTTAAGAGAATTTTCAATGAATGAATTGCATGAAACATTTGTGGACCATCCGCAACCATTTCTTCCAGAGGGTTTTTTTGATCCTCGTTTTGGCTCTTGCAGCCCACAGTGAAAAAAGTGAAAGGTCTTTCCATGGAAGGAATGTTATTTTTTTTCCTTTCAGCCCATGTTATTTGAAAGTCATGAAGAGTGGTCAAGGAATCAGCAGAGAAAGATGGTCGAAAAAAATTACATTCCAACCTCGTCAGAGGAGGAAATCCAGCAGCGTTTCCTCAATCCTGCACTCATTCCGCCACCACCTTCAGGCTGGAGTGCTTTTCACCAATCTGTTTGGCTGTAATCTTTTGTTGATGACAACTCTGTTATTTGTTATTCTTGCTAGGTCATGTTTCTCAAGCATCGTAGACAAGTCTATTTCTATATTCTTCCTGTACTCTAAAAACTAAATTGGAGTATTCAATATCCCAGGAATGTTTTGGGAAGATGTCATTCTTCATTTGCCGCCTGAGCATTTGGATGTAATTCGGAATATTTATTTGCTTTCAATAGTCTGAAAAAAACTGGTTTTTTTAGATATGGAGGAAGTAGAAGCATTCAAGTTGCAATGTCTACCCTTAATAGTCTTGGATATGACTATTTCTTATCCGCCAACAAGACGAGTCTTTTTTCTGGGGCTAACATGCAAGACTCTTAAAGACTTTGTTATAAATAATAAGAGATTTTTCGACACACAATTTTTCATACTCCCTAAAATTTTTCAAACCCAGCAGGCTAAAATAGACAGCTGGCGCCCTTTACATTAAACAAAAGATCTTTTCTTTTGAAAAGCATTTACCCGTAACGTTATGAATACAGATTTTTTTAAATTAAAAGCGATAATTAACAAAAAGCACCCTAAAATAAGATAGACAGCTGGCGCCCTTTACATTAAACAAAAGATCTTTTCTTTTTTGAGAAGCATTTACCTGAAACGTTATGGATACAGATTTTTTTTAATTAAAAGCGATAATTAAGAAAAAGCAGGCTAAAATAAGATAGACAGATGGTGCCCCTTTACAGGGGAGCAGGGGTGGCAGTAGTTATAGGGTTGGGGGTTCCAGACCATCTTCTTTGAAGATGGTCTGTAACCAACCCAACCCATATAACTACTTGCCATATACTGGCTTATAGCTACTGTAAAGCAAGTTTTGATGTATATATAATTATTTACTATATTCTGGCTTCGAGTTTTTGGCAAGCCAGTTTTAATGTATATCGAATGACTTACCATATTCTGGCTTCGAGTTATTGTCAAGCCAGTTTTAATGTATATAGAACTACTTGCCATATACTGGCTTATAGCTACTGTAAAGCAAGTTTTGATGTATATATAATTATTTACTATATTCTGGCTTCGAGTTTTTGGCAAGCAAGTTTTGATGTATAATTAATTTATATATTTTTGATTGCATAGTGTCCATATGAGTAACTATTGATTCCATTTTCTTGTATATATCTTTTGTCATCGAAACAGCTAAGTGATACTTTATTAATTTCATAACTTCCTAATTTATGGTTTTGGCTTCGAATGGTTTTCATTGTGTGATGCATTTGTTTATTTCCTAATAATGTTTCTTTATAATCTTGATGTTTGATATTATTTTTGATAATATTCTTTTTGATTCCTTTTGCAGTCTTTCCTACTTTTTTGTTATCTTTTATGTAACTATACATTTTTGATCGTAGGCCTACAAATTCACAAATAGGAATTCCGGCGGCCTCATCTTTGAATTTACCAATTATTTTTTTATTTGTATTATCAAAATATGGTGAGCTTTCTTGGTAATCACTATTATCGAATTTATCTTTGTCATTCCAAAAATCTTGATATATATCTTCTGTTTCAATTTCATAGGTTAGGGAGTCAGTATCAGTAAATAGTAGTTTGGCTTTGTTATTATACTTCTGTTTTATATAGTTGTAATGAAAATCATACATGAGTGTCTTACTTAGATCTAGAATGCACATACCAACATATGCCGGCCTGTTGAGAGTTAGTGTTTCTTTGATCTTATGCACAGCTACAAGATTTTCATTGAATATTTTTGATGATATATAAGTTGGTTTAGCAGCCATTTTCAATAGTTTCTTTTCATCAGTTACTAATCTTACATCTACTCGTTTTCTTATATTTTCCATTGTTTTACCGAATACACTATTGTTCATAAGTTTAAAGAAGTCTTTTTCGAAAGCATTTTGGGCATTTGTTCTTTTCTGGGTATTGAAATCAATATATTGCTTTAGCCAGGGTGATTGATTGAATTCTAATACTCTATGGACTTTGGTTATTTTCAATCCAATATCTAGATATAATTGAAGGTTTCTATAGTGTAGAACATATTTTTCTTTGTTTCTTAATGTAGGAATTAGTTTTTGTACTATACCTGTTGATATATTATATTTGGTAGCTATTTTTTTACAATATGCAGATAACATATTCTCGGTTACTTTAATCTTTTCTGGTCCTAGTGGATAGTCATTATGAAGATCGTGCAATTCTTGGGGATATTCTAAATCAACTTCTAATATTAAACCTTTTTTACTGTTTTCCTCGTATGTAGCTAAATTTATTTTGTTAATCTGTTTATCTGTCATCCATCTAAAACCACCATTTGGTAGGTATTGTGACATGGCCCAACCATATAGATTATTAGCGTCAAGATACATGATATATTTTGAGGGCGCCTTCTCATCATATGTTTTCATGTATTTATTGTTTGCTTGTCCATATCGGTTAGCTATATAGCTAATGCCACCACGCATACCCTTTTCAATGAATTGAAACATATCAATATCAGTCATAAGTTCCAATTTGATATCAGTCATTTTAAGCATAGCATCCCAAGATAATCCTGGAGATGTAAAATAATGACATGGATCTAATTTGTAGTATTCTAAACAGGTCTTTCTAAAATTTTCAAATACATCAGTTAGCAAAAGGATATCAGATTCCAGATATAAATTATGGTAGTCACCCATATTTTGAAGATTGAATGTTTTCCATACATTTTGCGCATGTTTGTAATCTTCATTGGAGATATTTTCATTAGTTAGGATGCTATAAAAGTCTTCTTTTGTTGGTAGTTTTTCATTGAATTTGTCAAAACTGTCCATATAGTCATATGGATACACTCCTTTTTGTGACATTAAATTAAGTTTCTCACCAGTGAATTTTTGAGAAGTGTATTTTAATGATTCTTTTGGTAGATTACTGATTAGTTTTTCCAAACTTGAACTCATAAATTGGAAACTGTCAATAAAGGTAAGATGATTACCGAGCATGAAAGCCATATACTTTTCCATGTTATTGGGTATAGCATTAATATTCATTTGGCATTTCTCACCTTTTTTGTTTGTATATGTATGTTTCTTTACTATTTCACCAATTTCTTGCATTATAAAATGACTATCATACCCACGGAGATTGTGAAATATAACAGGTATTTTGATTTCTTCTGGTTTTATTTTTAGTTTCAGGTTACAATCTTGATGAGCAGAGCCTCTATATTTGCCTGTGATATGGCAGTGATCTCTTACTCGCGTATCTTTGTCTGTATATTTTTTGTCACAAATATGACATTCTTTTGCTTTTTGAAATTCATCTTCATTGTCTTTGGTCATTGTCAATGGTTTGTTAAATTCCTTTTTCATAATATTTTTACAGTATTTCACTTCTTCCAACATCGCTTCCATGAATTGGTATACAGCTTTTTCACCTCTGTAAATTTGTATTTGTTTGGTATATTTATCATCATAGCAACAAACCACCTTATATCCATAACCACAGTCAGTATGCTTTTGATAAGCCTCTGTATATGATTTATCATCAGTTGGTCGACAACCAGCTATCTTTTCTGTTATGGCCTCAAAATCGGCATAAATAACAAATGGTACAGGTAACTGTTTATGAAAATTGTTGAATTTTAGTATATTATTGTCCTTATCTGGCATTTTTATAGCTTGCGCACCATTGATGGTTATACAGTTGTCTTTATGGTTGTTAAGTATTCTTTCCGAACTGAAGCATTGTAGACAATACATACAGAAATGTTTTCTTTCTTTGTGTTTTGTCTGACTATACATCAACTTGTTAAAATCTTTAATTAAGACATAGTGCTTTTTTTCATTTTCTGTTATTAGAAGTAGATTCATACGGTCTTCGTATTTTTCTTTCGATACATATATGGGGTATGTTTGTTTGTCTTCATAACCAAAAACATTGATATTAATTTCATTTTGTTTTTCTATTTTATTATACTGTTTGGTTGTCACTGGGAATTCAATCCCGGAATAATCTAATTTTTCAAGATATGGTCGGTCAACTTTTTTAATTCTCTGTGGGTGTTTGTCTTGCGGATTTGAATGTCTAATGTGACACCACATGAAGCATTTATTGTCTTCATTTTTCATGTTTATTAATCCCTTTGCACTGTTTCTAAGTTCTTGAGGGAGCTGAATATATGAAGAACCTTGCATTGGTCGATATTTGATAATATTAAGATAATGGTTTGCAACTGATTGGATAGTCCAACCCGATCCTTCGGAAATCCATATTGCAATTTTATTTAAGATCTGTTGTTGTGATAATTGTAGTAATTCAGTAATTTGTATATTGTTTATAATAGTTTCAGCTTGACTGTTGAAATATGCCGTCTTAGTCGTTGTTTCACTGTCGGCTATTTTTATGAATACTACCTTAAGCGTTTCAACAAATTTCAACCCTTTCATAACCGGCAGCATCTTTATTATGTGATATGCTATAGCTTTTCTCGTATTTTGCAATTGTGCAAGTGGGTCTTTGTTATTTTTTATAGCAATTTCAAAAGATTTTGTATATTCTTTGAGAGCTTTGTCTGTTTGCTCTATTTTCGTCCTTGGTAATGGAACTGGTTTTTTCCTTCTTGGAGCAGGTGTTGGTTTGTCTCTGAATTCTATAGGTGGGGCAATTATATTGTCTTCATACTCAGTAACCATCTGTTTGACGCTTTTTCGAGGCGTTGGAATAGGCCTCCTGCGTGTTTGCATTGATTTGGTATCATCTACGATGATTACATTAGGCTTTTTATTCTGTTGTTTTAAAAGCAATTTTATGAGTTCTGATTTAGTAAGTTTCTCAAGATTACTCTTGTTCATATTTATAAGGTTATATTTTTCTGATTTCATTTATATTATTACTATAGACATTCTTTTAAGTGTATCTAATAAGTGCGTTTAAATTGAGGCAATATAAATCCGACTGCGTGGGAAAATTTAAGATAGTATTGTTCTCGAATATTCCATTTATAAACAGGAAGAACTTGTTTGCGTCATATGTCAATCATCTAATTTTTAACCAATCAGAAGCTTCACATTTCAACTTCACAATTGTGAAATGTTTCAGTGAAAAATTATTAATTTGTGAAACTTGGGAGTGTCAGTTCAGTCCAAAGAAGATGCCTTACTCTTTGAAGCAATTGGACCAGCGTTATCAGAACATTTGTAACAATATCAATGATGCCAAGGCGTATACCATGGAACATTTAAAAACTACCATTGAGATGAATTTGCAAGATTTTTTTGACACTCTTAACACGCAAAATATGGAGGACTGTGATAACGAGTTAGAGCTGATTGAAGAAACAATTTGTCAGTGTAGAACCGCTGTTAGAAATGAACAGTCTCGACGTTTGTTGTCAACTGAGATTGAACGCAAGACCAATATCCATACAGAGAAAACAGTGCAGAAACAAGTATTCAAACTAAAGAGGAGGAGGTCATTTTTAAACAACGTAACACCCTATCCATTACGTTCACAAGCTTCGATTGGACATTGAAATGGGACTATCAAGATGAATGCGTTTAGATGTAAAATATAATATGTTGTAATAGTATATAGAATGAGTTGTAATTTAGATATTCATGATGAGTTAGTAGCGATGGGCATTGATGTTTGTGATTTTTGTAATCGGCAATTAGTTGAAATTAAATCTGTCGATGAAGCATGTTGTGAAAATAAAAATGTTATTAATGATGGTGGAAAGAATATTTGTCTTTCTTGTGGTAGTGTTATTAGTTATGATTTGGTAAATCCATATATAGACGTGAATGAGAACAAATATAAAATTACGAGAAAGAGTTTTTATATAAGAAAATATCATATTTTGAATGTTGTCAATCGTATAACGGAACAGAATAGAATACAAATTACTAATGACAAAAGAGATCAAATCCTTCAAATATTTGCTTTTATGGATTTAGTATTGGAACAGGTTAATAATGGTCGTAAACGTGTGATAAATATCAAATATATTTTGAGACAAATATTTCAAATTTTACAATTACCGTATGAAATTATACCATTATCCAAATCAAAGAAGACGTTACGCTTCTATGATCAATATTGGAAACAGATTTATGATTTAATAGAGAATGATATTGCTGATATTATACAGAAGAGGCATCCTTGAATGTTTTGAAATATATTTTATCAAATTTATCAATAATCGGACAAAAATCGATTATGAATTCGTCAATTAGTTTCATTTCAGTAAGAAATTCCTGACGGTTGAATTCAGAACCTCTTAAACAGGACCGTAAGTCCACCAATATTTTTTGATATGTTGTATACGCAAACCGAGACATCTCGATTTTGCGTTTATAATTCTTTATTTCAATGTATGTTTTGATAAGCATTCCACCACCCGTTATGCATCCTAAAATAATAGGGTTCAAAGTAATTGTTCCAGCAATCGTCCCTGACACTACTAAAGACGCAGCAGTTAAATTTATGGCGAGATTCAATCTTTTGAAATATTTGAAGGCTTTTTTATAACACCAGAAGCGTTTATGGTAATAGTTATATAATGATTTAATTTCTTTAATTTTATCTTCGCTTAATGTTTTGTCTATGTGATTGAATTCGAAAATGCTTTTTTTACGCTTATCTGTCATATATATGTAGTGTGGATAATTATGATGTTCTGTAATAAATTACAAAATCTGCATTGACCATAGAGGATACCGAATTATTCTCTACGGTTATAATCTTTATATATCGTAGAGATCTTATATTTGTATTACGTGTCATTACTTCTAATATTTCTGGCGTGGAGCGCATGGTCATTTGGAACCCATAATTGGGATTTTGTTTATTTTGGGAGAAGGTTAGAGTACCAGTTTGTTGTTTGGGTCGCCCTTTGTTGAGCAATCTTATTTTGGTCACTGATGTATTATTAAGTTCGCTTGATATTCTATTATCATCATTATCAGTAAATAGGCCATCGTCATCAATTGTCCCCCGCAATACTTTGTCTGTATCAAGATTATGAATTATCAGTCGATTTTGATTAATTATAAGTTGAAATTGATTGATTGTTGTTTGCAGTTGTGTGAGAGTTGTTTCCAACTGTGTGTTTGTGGTTTGAAGTTGTGTGATTTCGGAATTAACAATTTTATGATTATTCATATCTAAATCAGTTTGCATCGTCATTTTATTGTTCTCAATGAAATACAACGAATCAAATACTGTCGGAGAAACGTTTGAATGTGTTCCTGTTATGCCATAAACAATCATGTAACAAGGTAATTGACTCGGTGAACTGCTATCACCTGATAAATGCATATCAATATCTAAATATACTGGTGTTGTCTGTACTCCCTTGCGAAAATTGATGATTGATCTTATATAATTTGGGAATTTTTTAGTTGTTTGTTTATTAATCCCCAAAACAGTAGATACACAATTTATAGATTGAAATTTACTTATATCGGGTACGAAGAATTCTATACATAATGTATAATAATTTATCGGTATTGTATACATGTTAAATGAAATCCGAGATATATATTGATTGTCATTCTTTTTTATCAGTTTCATATCATAAGCTTTTTTATTGTATTTATGAGGAGATGAGCTATAATCTGTAATACCTGTAACAATAACTCTTTCTTCAGAACTTGATTCATTAACATCTTCCATAATATACCTAAAAACATCTTTTTCAGTATTTGAGTCTGAAACATGGGACTGGTCAACATATAGTTTCAAATCTTGAATCGTCTTTTGGTCCTGTTGATCAACATATGTAATATCAGCTTTCGTCCCGCTTAATATCTGGGCAAGGCCTGTGAAATTGCTCATTGCTGATTCTGTAGCGGTTTTGTCAGCTTTTTTGTTCACTTCAGTATCAACATATGTTTTATCAGCTTTTGTACTTACAGTAGTATCAACATATTCTTTGTTAGATACTTCGTGATCGAATGTAGGTAATTTTGATAGATTGAATATTCTATTATTATCGATATTAATGTCTGCATTCATCGGACTGACCTCTTCTCTAGATAAGAATATATTTTTACAGTCATTGTATGAGACTAGATTGTTGTAATGTTGTGTTAAATAACTAAAAGTCTGTTGTTTTGATTGTGTTACATTGTACAACTCCTTCAAATCAATATCCTTAGTTACTTCGTGTGTATGAGGTGGTGCTTTGGGATGATAATTCTTTAGTGTACGCATGTTAACACTCGACAAATCATTATTTTCATCTGTTACTACATTGATTATCTTTTTATTCTTGGCATCGAAATCTTTACCTGCAATGTTCAAAAACTGCGTCTTTGCATAATATAAATTAATAGCATCATTATCTCCTGCTGTTTGTACATTCAATAATGCATGATAATTACAATCCAAATGGTCAGTAAGAACTATTCTTGCATCTTTCAAGTATGTATTGGTTTTATCACTTTTTGTCGCCAATGCTGTATCGACATATGATTTTGTGGTTGCATCTGCATTTGATACAGGTGTTTTTAAATTCATGATTTTTTTATTCTTGGCATCAAAATCACTGCCTACAATGTTCAAAAATTGTGTCTTTGCATAATATAAATTTATTGCATCCTGATCTCCTGCCGTTTGAACATTCAACAACGCATGATAATTACAATCTAAATGGTCCGACAGTATTATTCTTTCATCTTTCAAGTATGTATTAGTTTTATTACTTTTTGTTGATAGTGCTGTATCAACATATGATTTTGTTGTAGCATCTGCATTTAATTCTGGTGTTTTTAAATTTATTATTTTATTGTTATTCATATCAATATTACCTGAAACAGATGGCGTACTTTTACTTACATAAACATTCCTAACATATTGGTAATCAACAACGTCAATCATATTAGTCGGAGTTGCAATATTGACTATCTTTTTATTTTGCATATCATAATTACCATCTGCTGTTAAATTAAAACCAACACCAGGTAACCCCCTAGGACCTTGTCTGCCTCTCTTACCCTGACGGCCTTCGGGGCCACATGGACCCATATCTCCTTTTATATTAGTCTTAGGTTGTGTATTGAAAATACCCATTATATATTAGTATATTAGATATTTGAAGTTGTGATTTAAATTTTCAATTTCTTATGGAAACAGTAAATCAAACCGCTAAGTTGCCCACATACAGCAGATTTTTTCAGCCATCTTGGTGTGAAGCGTTCAGGTATTACATATGTATATCCTCGATCCAATGAATGATTATTATAGAACCGGCCAAAAGCATCGTGTAGAATGCTATGTGCATGTAAAATTTCATAATCACGGAATATTCTTTCAAATAATTGTGTAATGCAACCATTACCGGGGCCAATAAGACCTATCTCACCATTATTGATTTCAAGTATCTCTTCTATTGATATTTCCTCTTTGAAGTGTTTTTGGTATAAATATTGATATGCTAAAGCTGATTTCAATATTTTATAAATTATTTCAGGATGTTCTTGTTTTGTTTTATCGAAAAAATGATCGATATATTTTACTATCTCTTGTATCATATAATATATCATTTTATAATTATGAGGTTGTTTTATTTAAGAAAAACTAATAGCATCGTGATCGACACCATATCGTTGACATGTCATCTTATGGTGGGCCTTTATAATTGTATCGCTCATTGTATATGCTTTATATAGAATAAAAAGTTGAATAGCACCATCTAATCCAGCAATACCATTGGGATTTAGGTCACCAAATGTCATTTTATTGGATCCCGATGATGTTCTTGCAGTAAAATTGCATAGTTTTTTACCATTACACCAAACACTAGATCCATTGTTTCCTGCAGGTACATCCCAATGAATGGATAAACAACACCATTTATTTATTTCGCCTGCATTTGCTTTTGTTTGATAACTAGCGATTGGTGATTTATTACCAACATTATTAGAACCTACAACAATATAATCATTAGTAGCACCTGATATAACCAAATCACCAGAATGCCCAAAAGAAACAAATTTATCAAAACCTCCATTGTCGTGTCCAAATAAACCATTACTTACCCAATATGCATTGCTAATTGAGTTCAATTTGTAAAGAATGAAGATATGGGCGATGTCTTGAGCACCTGATCCTACATTTAAATCAATATTACTCAATATTCGTTGATTACCATTGAATTCGAAGTAAAATCTTTTAGCATTTTTATTAGTTGACAGTGTTGGTTGAGCTGAACTTGAATTTTGTGCAGCATTCAATTGTGACAATGATTTATCGAAAAGTTCAGAAATATTTCTACTAGCATCAATTGTTACTTCAGTTGAAAGAGCTCGCTCACATGAATACATACATTCTGCGTATTGATATATGTAACTATCGACATAGGTTGCGGTTGCTGTATTTAGGATTGACATAATACCAGAATTATCAACATATTGTTTACTAGCAACATCATTTGAATTTGTAGGAGTGCTTACGTTAATTATTTTATTACTTCCCATATCGATTGTATTGGTCATAGTTCCGCCTGTTAGAGATAGTTTTTTTACTAATTCATCATCTACATACTTTTTATTGCTTGCATCATTTAAACTTGTAGGTGCATCTACATTTATGATTCGATTCATTTGCATGTTAATATTACCAGCCATATCATTTGTCCCATCTACAAGAAGTGTGTTATTTATATTTGGTTTGGCTGCTAGTGCGGTGTCGATATAACTTCTATTAACAAGATCTGTTTGATTGGTACCGATACCATGGTTAGTTATAATAAATCCCCCAAGTTGAAGATTTGATTGCATCCTAACTGAACCGTCTCTATTAATGAAATCAGCATGTATTTGGTCCACATACCCTTTGTTTGCTACATCACTACTTAATACTGGATTTCCAACATTGACAAGTTTTTTATTGGTCATATTGTAATCACCTGATGCCGTTAATTTAAAACCAATACCTTTCTTATTCGATATAGATACTTTGGATTCAGTTAAAGTGATAGAGTTTGCATTGAAAATACCCATTATAATAATACATTAGATATTTCCGAAAAAGTTTCTTTTGACTGTTTTCATTGGTTTATCAACATATAGAAACGAGTATGGTTTCTTGACAGCTTTAAGATATTCATCTTTTGCAACATTTAATTCTCTGGATATCAAACTCCTTTCATTTGTAGATGGAAAATCATAAACACAGTAATGTGAACAATTCAATCTTATATCTTTTGGCGTTTTATAAAATGATTGAGATAAATATATCATACTACAATTTTTATGTCTACCTTGAATAAAATAATCAATTAATGGCTTTTGATTCTTGTCACATATAAAATCATCAAAAATAATAATTTTCTGTGAATCATTTTCCAGACTATTTACAGGTTTAATTTCATCATTATTGACATGTATAATATCATAACCAACATGTTGGCTTAGGTCATTCATGGTAGCTATCAGATGCCTATATTTTTCTTGTTCCAAATTTTTACCATACAAATGAATCTGGTCGTAATAAATCAATGGTTTCATGAGCATATGATATAATAGGTTAGTTTTACCAGATCCACTGTTTCCGCAAATAAGCATCCTGAAATTAGATTGTGGCATATAACTATAAATCTGTTTGAAATTTGTATTTTCATCTTCTTTGAAATCGTAATTAGGTATTTCCATATATAATATTACATTAGATTAAAAGATAAGTTAATATAAATTTGGATAAGTTTATATAATGTAATATTATAATGGACATAGAGCGTTATAAGAAAATCGCTATTCCCAGAATCAAGTCTGGGGAAATAACAAAATCTGTTCGTGATACCATCAAAGACAGTATACATCCTAAACAAAATGAGTATGAAGATGTATCGGAAAAGTTGAAACCGACAATTGATGTTCAGAAAGATATCAAAACAACTATTGATAAAAAGCAGGATGAATTAATTGAACAGTTGCAAAATAATCAACTAGCTATAACACGAGGACTTGATGATTTCACCACAGCGGCACAAAATGCTATTACATATGAAAAAGAATTACCCCAATATATGGACGGACAACAAGAACAGGGACCAACAATAATAAAAATTGAAAATGCGTTTAATAAAGATGACAAAACAATACTGAAAAATCACAAACTCATACAACCATCGAAATTATTAGATACATCACCAGCAAACCTAGATGAAGAATTGAAGAAGACAGGAAAGTTAGCCCAAAGTATTGGAACTAAAAAAAGACATGCCAAAACACAAGAAGATATTGTATCGTATAATACTGAGTTAGACACTTTGAAAAAATATAGACAGAGTATTAAAGATATTTTAGCTTCTTACAAATATAGACCACAACCACCACCTAAAATAGGGTCAGGATACACTCAACCAAAAAGAAACGCATACAAAATAACACAAGGAGGTAAATATGGTAATTTAACGATTGATATCCCTGAACTATTTGGTCAGCTGAGATTAGTAGCCCGTAAAAATAAGAAAAAGGTATATGATAAACAAGTTGATTTTGACACACTGGATCTGCTTACAAAAAGATTCAATAGTAAAAAAACATATAGTCCTTTGTCACAAACAGTCTTCAATGACTTAAATCAACTTAGTGGAATACCAATACATAGAACTTCCAATAAATACAAAAAGATAGGTCATGGAGTCATTTATTATAATAATCCACAAGATTTGATGAGTAGATTAGAGCTTCTTGGGGGATCCATAATAGCTGGAAACGATGGTGTTAAAAATGAATTTGTACAAATTGCACATACATTAAATAAACTTGGAATAATAGATTCCAAACAAATGAATGACCTAATCAAAGAATATATAATCTAATAATATATATGATAGCGAATACTAGAGAAACATTTTATGTTCAAAATAGAGTAATTCATATTTCATCTGTCAATAGAGTCAAAGTGGGAAAAAGTGAAGCTGAAGACTTTATTATTAAATTCAACCCCATATTGAAATTGCCTAATGAGATGATAAATGAAATGGGTGTAGATCGTTTAACAATGACATATTCTTGGCATAATATCAAACCAGAATACAACAATACAGAAATAAAATATAGCCCCGATAATGGCACTTCTTGGGAAACAGTAACTTTCGCCGATGGTATGTATTCTTATACAGATATAAATGATCTTTTACATGCACATATGGATGAAAAAAATCACAAAACCAATGATGAATACAATATCAATATCTTATTCGTACTTTCATCATATAAAGTGGTCATTGAAATAGACAACAATTATCAGTTGGATCTTAGAGGCACCAATTTTGGTGAATTAATTGGATTCGAAGAAAAACTTATTACGCAGACCGAATATGGCACAAAATTACCTAATATAACAAATAGTATCGATGTTCTTCATATAAATACAGACGGTATAACAGATTCTATTGTTGATGGTATAGCTACAAATACTATAACGGTCATCCCTACAGATAATTTAACCCGTTCTTATCCGTTTTCATATGAGCCAAGAAGACTGTTATTTTGTCCAATGGCCTCTAATCACATCAGTCAAATGCATTTTTATGTTACTGATGCTCTAGGACGACCAGTAAATTTGAATGGAATTGATTGGTTTGTTACATTGATAATCAGATCAAGACCTCTTTGAAGAGTTTATTGACAATATTTAATCTAATATAATAATATATGAAACAGAGTGAATACAAGAGACGGTATGATCCTGAATTAGATCGATATGTAAGAAAACATATTTATGGCGAGGGTATCTCAGATATTTTTAAAACAATTGGTAGCAAATTATTTAGTAAAACGGTCAAAAAAACCTTACAAACTGGGCTCCAAAAAGGTGCCGAGAAAGCTATTGAAAATGCTGCTACTAAAACTGGTGATTTTGCTGCAAAAAAGGCAGGAGACAAAATATTGCAATTGTTGAGCAAAAAAGGTAACAATAAGGATAGCAATACTCAATCACTATTCATACCCCAACCAACACAAAAACCGAAAGAACGACAGTTAACAGATTATGAAATAAATGAACGAGTTAATCAGTTATTATCTGGCGGTAAACTCCGTAGTCGTAAATTTATCTAAACTAATAATATAATGAGTTTTAGAAACCCAAAATATGTCGAAAGATACGAAGATGTAGTATTTGACTTAGAAACGGCTCTGAATACTGTTGTTGGCAATAATGCTAGGCAAAAAAAGGATGGATATCGTTATGTAGCTGATAACACAGGTGAAGTTACACCATTTGATTGGTATAATGCAAGAATTTCAATTGACTTCAAAGTTAATAAGACAGCTGATGGTGCTAATCTTGCTGGTAATGATCATAACGGTATTGTAAACGGTTCATCTTCATTCGTAAAAAATTTGGATATTAAAGTAAATGGTAGAAAGGTGTATGATTGTAATGATGCTAACCATTGTGTTAATATAAAAATCTATTAGAGTATAGCCCATCATATGCTAATTCAACAGCAACAAATGAATTTTTTTATCTTGATACCAATAGGGATGCAGAAGAGAGACCAGCACAGGCTGCATATAACAAGGGTTTTGCAGCTAGAAAGGCCCTTCTAGGTGCCTCAGCTACAGTAAATACTGAAATTCCTTTGAATAGGTATTCATTTTTTGAGTCCCTTGAGGACGAGCTATTACCAAATACACGTGTTGAATTGAATTTGGAGATTGAAAGCGATAACAATCTAATTTGGCAGGCCGCAGATAATTGTAGAGTCATTATTACAAGAATGCAATTATTTGTACCAAGAATCACTTTCAATTCAGAAGGTCAATCATTGTATATGAGTCAATATTTGAAAGCACATAAATGGATGTATCTTAGAGAGAACATTGAAAGAAGTAATTCCTCGCAAATCCAGACTGGTAATTTCAAAATAACATCTGGAATATCAAGACCTCGTCATGTATTTGTATTTATAATCAATGATGGAAACATAGATGTTCAAACAGAAAATCCATTTTTGTATAATACATTTAGTGTAACCAATAATCAACTTCTCACAGATTGTTATCTAGAAGTTGGTAACGGTAATGAATATCCAGATAATCACTATACTCCGTCAACAGATATATCACGTGTATACAGAGATGTTTTGAAATATGTTCATGCCAATAATGATTTCCAAGGTGGAACATTGCTTAATAGAGCTAACTACGGTACTATATTTCCATTCATTTATTTTGACTTAACCAAACAAAAAACAGATATTAAAGATGGAACCACGAAGCTAACTTTCCATTATAAATTGTCTGGTGCACCAAACGCAGCCTATAGTGTATATGCATTAACACTTTTTGAACAAGAAGTAGAATTGCAACAGAAGGATGGGAAATTGTTACTGCGAGCTTAAATTGTGGATATTAATCCCTTAATTTCATACGTTTTATAAACAGAAATTTATATAACGTATATTATATACAAGAATGACAACGTATTATTCTCATGGTGTTAGTCTGTCAGATGGACAAAGACAAAAATTGGCAAGAGCTTATAAAAATAATTCCGCAATAACAATACGATTAGCTAACAATGAGCTAAGTGGTTCAGATGAGCTTATGCTCACAAAAACCCAGTTGAACAAGATCAAGAAAGCAATGAGTAAAGGTGTTGGTGTTGATATTAAAATCAGTAAGACACAAATTAGAAAGGCTGTTAAATATGGAGGCAGTTTATGGTCATCATTGATTTCACTAGGACCCAAACTATTACCTCTTGCAACAAAAGCAGCCACAAAAGCATTTCCAGCTTTAGCAACAGGAGCACTTAGTGGTCTAGCAAGCCTTGGAGTTGATAAAATGTTTGGTAAAGGACAAACTGGAGGTTTTCTTATTCCTCAAAATAAAATTAATCAACTTATACAATACAAGGATTTGCTGACTGCCGCACAGAAAAAGCAAATATTAGAAGCTCTTCAAACAGGAGGACAGGTTGTTATCAAACCAACACAAACACAGCAAGGTGGATTTTTAGGTACTCTTCTAGCTTCAATAGGAGTACCTTTGTTATTGAATGCTTTGACTGGTAAAGGATTGCAAGTTGATAAAAATCCTCAGGGAGGTACTCCGGTTTATCTACCAAAAGGTGGATTAATAAACCCATATTCAAGACCGCCACCTTTTTTTGGAACATGGGATCAAATTGGTAATCAAATTGGCGCTGGAGCCAAAAAAAAAGCCAAACGAAAAAACAAAAAAGGTCAGGGACTGCTATTGGGCAAAAACAGTCCATTCAATTCAATTCCACTAATAGGAGCAGTTCTATAAGTTTCATTAATAAACCACTGTCAAATATAGATTTGATTAATTGGATTGCTAAACTGAAAATAAAACATTTCAGAGGTATATTCAGCAGAGATCATTTACCAGCCAAAATATTAAAAAAGGAATGTGGAATAATCAATCTTGATAGCAAACTAGGTCCCGGAACTCATTGGATATGTTATAGGAATATCGATAAATATACAGAATATTTCGACTCGTTTGGTTTAATTATGCCAAGTGATATTCAAAAGTACCTAATAACAAGCGGTAAACAACTAATATATTCGGGTGATGAAATACAAGAACGAGATTCAGTATTATGTGGCTATTGGTGTCTATACTATCTACATGAAAGACAAAAGGGTCGAACTATTTTAAATACAATTCACAATACTAAATTCGATTTTATAGATCAAAGTACAAACCATAGATTCATAATCAATTATTTCAAAAATATCTAATTTATATATATAAATGGTTAAATCATATTGTGTTAAACAAAAAAAACAAACAGAATGTGTACCTGGTAGTGAACTATATGTAAAAACCAAAAACGGTCGATTTATATTGCGATGTAAATGTGCAGAATGCGGTATTACAAAGACCAAATGTGACCCTCCACGAGAAAACCAGCAAAAAGGTGATGACACGGGCACGCTTGCGTTAACACGGGCACACCAGCGTGACAACTGACACGGATATGCGCATATTTAATAAGAAAACAAAGATTGTCACGGTAGCTTTTGTTTGGCACGACGAAACTTTTGTTTAAAGTACAGTGTAAAGTAACACGCTAAGCGTGCGATATCACTCAGTAAATCGTGTGATTATGGCACGGAAGCACGCATAAAGTTATAACTATGTAATCGAAGAATTGGAGCAGAACAGCTTTGTTATCCGATGATCTCGAAAGAAGCGCAATGCATAAAATCAATTCCCCGATTACCCAGCTTTGAAATCAACTTATAACAAACTCGGAAATTTTCATGTTTTTCATGGAGTAAAAGAAAAAGTATTATTATCTGATGGACATTAACAATTTTTTGTAAGATGAAGGTTTACAGTTGCAAAGCGTATGCTACAGAATGCAAATATTCTTTTCATCCCGCCAAGTAAAGCGGTTTCGGTCACGGCCGTGTTGTGTAGGCAAATGTACGTTAAATGAGTGAAGTTTATTTTTAAAATAAAAAATATTGAGGATGCTGTTAATAAATGTTTTTGTATAAAACTTTCATTATGCGAATCAAAGCGCATTTACGAGAATCGAAGCGAGATCATCGAAGCGCTTTTGGTCACAGCCGTGTTGTGTAAACAAAAGATAGAAGTTCTGTTGGCTGCGTTATATTTATGAGTTATTTCGACACGAAATAACGAGGACATTCTTTTTGTAAATCACTTTCGTTACGCAAATCAAAGTGCTTTTGGTAACAGCCGTGTTATTTTTCGGCCGACTGTCGGCAGAAATATCATGGACTATATTTTCGCATAAATGCGAGATTCGCAGCCCATGCTATGTAAACAAATTTATGACTTCTGTTGGCACGAAAATTTAAGAATATTATGTTTCGGGAACAAACACTTTCGTTATACGAATCAGGGCCGTGTGATTTTTATGAGCTCAGTCGCCATGAAATATCAAGATCATTCTTTTTGTATTAAAACACTTTGAATCCCGTTATGTGGATCGAAGCGCCTTTGGTCACGACCGTCTCGGTGTTATGTAAATTTTCCCGGGAAATATTATTTTCATCCCGCACATGTCACATCACTTTTTGGTCACAGATTGTTATAAATAATTATTAGAAAGGAATGATAAAAGTTACCATCGAATCTTGGCAACGATTTATTACAAGTGTTCTCTTTCTCCAAGAATTTCAACAGTAAAATTTGCATGCATTCGAACTCACACGGTGTCAGATTTCAACAAGAAATTTGCATACACTTTCAGTTTTCAATCTCGCTTATTCCACTGTTTCTGAGGTTTATAATATTTTCCAAACGAAACCTTCAGTCTTTACAATGTCATTTGCGATTGAGTTTTGTTTAATAACTATTGAAACGGAAGATTTAAACGTGAAGTGTACAACGCGAATTTCGCTTCAGTATAAATAAGCAGGCTGGGATAAAAGTTTATAAAACAGCTTGGACGTCTGGTGTGCATTTTGACACGGCTAAAGTGCCATTTAGCTCACTAGCGTGTCATTTTGCACGGTCACACGACTGGTCACACTTCTTTGTTCAACCAAACACACCATTGTTTTTACCGTGCAATATGAGACAAAAGAAAATTTTAATGAGGCGTGCATCGTCGCACGGTGCTACCGTGTTAAAGAATTTTTCTTTTGTTTAGCGTGTTATAATAGCGTGCCCGTGTCATCACCTTTTTGCTGGTTTTCCCGTGGAGGGTCACAAATTCGTAAGAAATCAGGGAAACTAATAATGCCCTCACAAGATGGGGGCCTTTTTAATATAGCGGATAGTCATAGTTTAGGAGAAATAGCTTTAAAGGGCGCTGTAAAAGGTTTATTTAATCTAGGTCGTATGGGTGCTTCAAAAGTTATTAAATCAGGTTTTGCTAAACAAAAAATAAAAGGTATGGCTGATAAATATATTGATCAAGCTTTGGATAGTTTAACATCTGATATCAGTAAAAAACTTGATCCCTTGCATGGGGGTTCTATTGATATTCATAAAGCCATATTAAAGGTGACACGGAAGAAAGGCTTTGTATTACCCGGGCATAATTATACCGGACCTGGGAACCCACTGAATAAACAATTATCATATGATCCAAATACGGGTAAAATACTAGAGATCTACCAGCAACCAACTGGTAAAACAGATGCAGTTGCGATGCAACATGATGTTGATTATAGTATTTGTGGGAATAAACCAAAAAATGATCAATTAAAATGCAAAAATAATGCTGATAGGAAAATGGTCAAAGCTTTAGATGCTATTCCATATGATGATCGGCAGTGGGGTCATTGGTTAGCAAGAACTACTATTGATACAAAACAGAAATTAGGTTTAGGAGTTTCAAAAAACGCAAAAAGCCGTCGGGTGAAGAAAACTGGCAACAAGAATTAGCAAATGAGTTGCATGCACCTATAAAACGCAAATTTACTCGGCGGCGTGTGATAGTCAGCCATATTGATGAAATATGGGCAAGTGATCTAGTTGAAATGCAACAATTTAGTAAATGGAATAAAGGTTATCGATATCTTCTTATGGTTCTTGATGTCTTCAGCAAATATGGTTGGATCATACCATTAAAAAATAAGAAAGGTGAATCTGTTACTGAAGCATTTAAAACAATATTCAAAGAAGGCAGAAAACCACAATATCTATGGGTTGACAAGGGGACAGAATTCTATAACCAACATTTGAAATACCTATTAGAGAAAAATGGAATTCAGATTTACTCAACTCAGAATGGAGAGAAATCATCTGTTGTTGAAAGATGGAATCGAACAATTAAATCTAATATGTGGAAACAATTCACAATTCAAGGTAATACACAATATCTAGATATCTTACCTAAATTGGTTAATGCATATAATAATAGAAAACATTCAAGCACAAAGATGACCCCTTTACAAGCTAGTAAAAAGAAAAATGAAGGAACTGTTTATTTTAATCTATACGGTAATGTAGAGCCATTATCAACTAAACATAAATTCAAGGTTGGTGATAAGGTCCGTATTTCTAAATTTAAAAGAAAGACATTTGATAAAGGCTACACTCCCAATTGGACAGAAGAGATATTTATTATTAATGAAGCATTAAATACAAATCCAATAACATATCAAATAAAAGATCTCAATGGTGAAGCAATCAAAGGGAGTTTTTATGAACCGGAACTACTAAAAGCTAAGCAGGATATTTTCCGTATTGATAAAGTAATACGAAGAGATTACAAAAAGAAACAAGCTTTAGTTAAATGGAAGGGATATAATGAAGACTTTAATAGTTGGATACCATTAAAAGATATCAAAAATATCTAATGTCATTATAATGAGAGATATTAGTAGACATCTTAGAAAAATTGAAAATAGAATCTATGATTGCGAAGAAGAAATTGAATATCTTCATGACAAAATACGTGATAATGAAGAGAGATTGAACATGTTACAACACAAGAAAAAACTGTTAAAACTTTACAATAAAAAAATACATGAAATGGATGCAGATATCACACTGAAACAGTTATTGCATATTATCTGTGATGAAATAGAAAACGATGCTTATGATGAAGATTGTAATGTATTAAAAGCAACAAAAGTTGATGATATCGAATATCTAAAGCGATGTAATGCTATTTAAAAAGATATTGCTATTTACAAGTATCCTATATCTCAGATTGTCTCTGTATTCGCTTTTGGTAGCCAAAAATATTAATATTTCTGACCGCATTTGAACGCAAAGATTTAAAAGAATATCTATAATATTATATATAAATGGAAAAAGAAAATATAATAAAGAGAGGTAGAGGCCGTCCGCCTATACACTTAACCCAAGAAGCCAAAAAAGAAGCTATTAAAAAATCCAAAACTCATTATAATTTTTATGTTAAATAAAGAATGGTTTTGTGATATATGCAAAAATAATAAAAATTATACACTCGCTGGAAAATCCTGTCATATGAAAACAAAAAAACACATAATAAACTATAGAATGAAACATATTAGAATAGTATACACAGATTAATTATGCCAAAACTGGCTTGACAATAACTCGAACCCAAAATATAGCAGTAATTATATATACATCAAAACTTGCTTTACAATAGCTATAAGCCAGAATATAGTAAATAATTATATATACATCAAAATTTGCTTTACAGTAGCTATAAGCCAGTATATGGCAAGTAGTTATATGGGTTGGGTTGGTTACAGACCATCTTCAAAGAAGATGGTCCGGAACCCCCAACCCTATAACTACTGGTGGCGCAGTGGTGAGAGCACTTGCCTCCCAATTGCCTCCCACCAATGTGGCCCGGGTTCGACTCCTCGCCCGGCGTCATATGTGGGTTGAGTTTGTTGTTGCTCTCCTTGCTCCGAGAGGTTTTTCTCCGGGTACTCCGGTTTTCCCCTCTCCTCAAAAACCAACACTTCCAAATTCCAATTAGATCTGGAAAGTGTCCACAATTAGTACTCGCGTACTAAATACTTTGACACTTAAATAAATTGATTTGATTTGATTTTTGATTTGATTTTAAACAAAACATCTTTTCTTTTATGAATAGCATTTACCCATAACATTATGGATACGGATTTTTTAATTAAAAGCAGAGCTGCCACCCCCACTCAGTGCATATCTTAAAAATGAATTCTTTAAGAGAACATTTCTTGAAAAGTCTGGATTCTTTTGAAGCAATGAATATAGGAGATTGGTTGGAGCCAGATGTTTTTGTAAACATGACGAAAAACATTCGGAAGCCTGTTTACAACGTTTCATAGTGAAAACAGACATATACATGGATGCAATAATACACATTGCCAGCAGTGACAAGATGAGCGATAAAGTCAACTGCATAATGAATACAGGCATATGATGGTTCTCTCCCTTAGCAAGGATGACGACAATTGTCAACACTGAGATTTTTTGTGAGTACAGTGCACACACCACTTAGAAAAGAATTATCTCTTTAAAAATACATGTTTTTCTATTGCAGTCGAGTGAACTTAATTTGGACCGCATAGGGATGGAAATAATATCCTTCTTAGATTACATGCAATGCCATAACCTTCAACAGATGAATAATCAGTGAAAGATGGGTGAGGAAAATGAGCTGCAGCTTAGAGAACTAAATGAAATGGATGGAATTTCACAAGGGATGGAACAAATAGACAGTATTATAAACGCACAGATTGTAGTTAATGCAAGATGTATTTGCTCTTAAAAAAAAGACAACAACATTCAGAACAATGTGTAAAACGCTATTTAACCAAGGCCATTGACCACATGGATATTATAGAAATTGCATTTTGTAAAAGAGCTGACGACATGAACGAAATAATCAAAACATTTCCACCGCATTTGAATCCAATGAAAACATTACTAGAAATCAGAGGTAACACTAAAACATTTGCAGAAAATACAAGAAAAACAGTACGAAATGCTGCCACTACATTCCAAATACAATTATTTGGGGTGGGACTACATATGTTAAATTTAGACCTAATGGTAATGCTATAAAACCTATGGAAGCATTCATGCATATAAGAGCAGTCAACCCCATTTTCTGATTTTCATTTTGCCTTCAATCAACATGGCTTGCAGATTCAATCCTATGATGCATTTACCATCTTCCAAATACAAAGAAATGTCGTTTGATAATTTCTATAATCATCACAGCATCGACCTCTCTCAAACTTTCATACATAATGGAATTTTCTACGCCAATGTCGTAATGGTGTGTGGATTAGGAGAAGACGCCCTCGACTACAACTTAGCCTTCGACAATTGTCTACCCGATGAAGAACCAAAACCTCCTGATTTGCAGATGGTAATAACTACACATCCCTTTTTCTGCCATTCCGTCAGCGGTACAATAACATTACATCTGAAAACCATTAGATGTCCTGCCCGCAACCATTACGACAGCGAAGAAGATAAAACATTCACCCCAATATACTTCAAGCAGCCACGGATTAGACTGATAGATATTTACACCATTGAAGGTGTGAACACGAAATTGAATTGCACCCAGCTGTCTTCAGAATTCCCGTGTTATGGTGGACAACGCTTCACAATGCATGAAGACATAGCTGATTTTCCACAAGGAAAAAGTGGCCGTTTTTAAATCATTCCCAAAGTTGCAGAAACCATCCTAGAAAAAATTAAGCACATTCTGCTCCAGAATAACAAAGAAAGAAGACAAGACAAGAAAGGGGCAAAACAACACAAAAGTAAACGTCTATGAAGCAAGTACAAGTTTAATTAACGAGATATCTAACTTTGCGGAAACTTTTCGCAAATTACAGATAAACACATTTTATTTATTATTTTTTATTTTTTTTATTTGCCATACTACAAAACACATTAACATAAGAAGAATAGAGGTAACAATTCGCACTCTATGATAACCCGCTAGTTCACTCTTTGCAAATAGTTAGCTCTGTAAAAATCTTTTGCTTAGAATGCGAAAAACTAAAAATTTGCATCACAAATGAATAAATAGATCGTATCTAACAAAAGTATTGTGCGATAAATGTCTCAACAATATTGTAGAAGAAAAAAGAGAGGCAAAAAAACAAAAGACTGCTTGATTGACACTTAAGCTCTCTTTAGGATTGTAGGGAAAAAAGAAAACGTGTGGAGCTAAACAAACCTCCAGTACATTAGACTTTCCATTTACTATGGGGTTATTGGTCCTAGGAACCACTTCCCAATATTTAATCAAATGCTCGAGTAGAATGTGAAAAAGGCTATTAATGCTTTAAACCATTGTACCAGTTTTCAAATACTTCTCTGCTGTTACATGCTTCAAGTGTGAGCCTATTGCAAACTTTTTCAACTCTTCTACAGCTCGCATGTGGGCATTCATCTTTTGACAAGCATCATTAACAAGATGTAACAAGGATAAGTGATCATCAACAAGCTCATGATGTTGATTTAGTTTATTGAAGGCAGCCATCAATTTCATTATAGAACCAGACGCCATGAGTGTGTAATCTTTACAACATTCATGCAATTTTTCCAACTCGGGCTCTCCCTCTGAAATAACGACATTTTAATGAAAGGGTGGGGGTAGGAACATTGCTCATTAACTTTAAGGCCAACATCAAGAACTATATCCTACAAACTCTCTCCTCCCTCAACTTCAATGTGCAACGTGCAACGTGCTCTTTCTTGCGGTTCGTTTTTAGGGTACAGCACTATTGTTTTTAACAACAGCAGTGCTTTGGCACTTAGCATCAAATGTGTTAGAAGAAGCCACAATAGTCGTTGTAGAAGTAGTAGAGGTATTGAGAGTCTGGGTCTCTCTAAAGCTGTGATGGGGTATATTGCAGAACAGGCAAAAGCGGCCGAACCATTATTGAGTGTTTGAATTCTTGAAGTATTTTCTTCTGTATCAGCGGCTGCAACCGTTATAGCCAATTGATTAACATCTACAGCTCCCACGCTATCGAAATTAAACTCATCAGCTGCTGCAGTCTCCATCAGGTGGGTAAAGGAAATAGGTTTTCCCAAATCCAAAGATTTAAAAAGCTGTCTCTTCTAATGAAAAAGAAGCCATATTTTTCCCAATGTTTTTTTTTTTTAAATAATTATCACAACGGTTTTTAGAATAAATGCAAACTGTCTACATATTATTCAAATTTAACCAACTGTCAAAAAAACTACGCTTATGAATATAAATTACAATGCTGGTAAGAAATAAAAGAAAGCGGATATTCATCTTCTAAAGAGCCATTCATATCGAAAACACAGTGAACCATTGTATTTCGTTCTTTTATCGTGCCCTAATTTGTTCCTATATTGTGCCCTATTCCATTCCTGTTTTGTTCCCTGATCCTTCCTATCACGCCTTCATCGTTCCTGGCGTTCCTTTCCAGTCCTCACGCGGATTTTTTCAATCCTTTAAAAAAGCGGCGAGTGAGTTCTTTTATTGCAAAGCTAGATGGAAGAAGAGTGGTGTCTCACTGTGACAAATTGTTGCGGCCAATCCATCCATTTTTTCGTTGGTTAGCTTTTGTGTTGTGGTGTGGGTATTGTTCAGTGTCTTTTGAATCTTTTGTTTTACATCATTTGGTGATCACACCATCTGCAACACCAAGAAACTACCCAATTGTCCAATAGTTTATACATTAGCATTTCAAAGTAAAAAGCCTCATGGCTTCGGCTGCATCGTGTTTGTTTTATTTGACATATGCCTGTTCTTTTGCACATGTTGTAGTTCAATTATGATTTTCTATTGTTCTTTTTTTATGGTAATATAATTATGATAAAGAATATCAAAGAAAGGAAAATCAAAATTTAACTACAACATACACAAGCAAGGCTCAATAGTTTTTCTAACTTGGTATACGCACAGTGAGCCAACCTCATACCAATGATCTAGGAAGATTGAAGGAGTCTCTGCAAGCAGGGTATAAAATTAATTGCAAAGCGGTCAATTAATTATGCCTAGCAACTGTTTGTTTATGCTTTGTTCACTATGGCTGCCACAAGTTTTTTCCATCAGCATTGGATCAAAAATTCACCGAAAATCCAATTCTGCAATCCCCAAGAACTGTAGTCCACAAAATCCATTCCAGTTTTCATTTAAGACTATCATGATGCAACGCGAGTCTTTCAGATACAAATTGTTTTATCAAACATTTTTGGTCATTATACTTTATAAAATGGTTAAACCTGGAAAAAGAAAATTCAGATCCGTGAGGAGAAAGAAAAGAAAGGGTTTTTGCAGTCTAAGTGGATCAAACAAACGTCCCAAGTTGTGAAATGAACCAGATCAAGGTGGCGCCGTGGAAGGCGAAGAAGTACTGGAACCTGAGAAAGTGACCTTAGTGAAAATGAAGATTTACCGGTAAGACCGAATGTTTCTACAAGTATGATAACAATGAAGGCAGTTTAACGCAAAAAAGCAAACAGTATTGGCCTTGGAGCATCAGCTAATGACCAGGTCACCGGCGGTTTCAAATTGCAAGATGCTACTTTACTGAGTGATTGTATTGCTTCAGCAGCAATTTCTAGTTCCTGTCGTAATCCTCAATCAAAGCTGGAACTTTATCAGCACGATCTTCAAAGAGAAGGACTTGCTGAATGCCTTTTATTAAGGTGTTCAGTTTGTAAACATGAGACCCCACTGAAAACAAGCAAAAGATTGTGGGGTGTTGGTGGAGGGGCTCATGAAGTGAACAGGAGGTCTGAGTTTGCTTCTCAAAAACTTGGCCAGGCGGAATTGACTGACTTCTGTGCCAGAATGAAGCCATGAATGAACATCCAGACAGCATTGTAAATGAAAATGATTCAGAACTAGCTGAGGTAGCAGTTACAGTGGATGGGACATGGCAGCAAAGGGACCAGTCATCAAAGATTGGTGTGGTGTTTATTATTTCTGTGATCACCAGGGAGTTTGCAGTTTGTGAAACCATAGCAGTGTTTAACACTGGGGCTGCCAACAAAGCAATAATTATGGATCTGTGTGGAGTGAATCCTGGCCAAAACATGTTGAAAGCTTTGAGAGAGCGTGACAACAGGAGAATAAAAAGTGCTGCACAAAACGTTTTGACAAAGTACGGACAACAAAGGAAGAACTTGTGAGCAAAGCGGAAGTCAAAAGGGAAAGAACCCTACTCTTCTAGGGCTTTTGGCCAGAGACTTCAACTGGAAAAGGAAAAAAAGTAAAGTCTTCAAAATCCAGCCAACCTCTTCCCTCCACCAGCAAAGATTTACCAAGCACTAGCAGGCAGGAAGCTATGGAGGGTACCACTCAAGAATAGAACTGAACTATGACATTGTTTTTATTTTTTTAAAGGTCATTTAGCTGGAAAAGGACTTTTCATTATTTTTTGCTCTCTCTGTAAATGAAAAAAGAAATGGAAATTGGAAAATTTGAAGGAATTTATGGTAATTAGCATTCGGGCAACAAATCTCATACTTTTGATGTAATTTTCTCCAAATTAACTATTTGGAGGTTTTTGATCTTGTTGCAGCTATATCTTTGCCATTTTGCAATGGATTCACATTTGTTTTAGTTTAAGGTATACTTTGCAATCACTGAACTAGTTTTATCTCTTTTTAAGATTATAGCTGGTTGTATGGAAACATGCTATTTTTAGCCTGTGCGTTGCCGATTTGATGAGACTGAAAACTTGTTTCACTCATTGCACAGTATAGGGTCATATTAACATGCACAGAAAGTTTCATTACTTTCTGTTGAATAGTTCTTGAGATAGGTTTGCAAAAAGCTTAGAAGTTGATTTACATTTCCCTCGGTTGCTATTGCAACGGGTGGGCATGGCCTCCCAACATCCACATAAAAATTTTCATCTGAATAAATTCTACCTTTTGTCTAAATTTCATGGCGTTTGCTTGAATACTTGGGGGAAAAAATGGTACTCTCTTTCCACACCAAATAAGGGTTATGTACTTTTCTCATGCAAAATAGAAGGCATGGTGATGTGTATTTTTATATGTAAACACCTGATGTGAAAGGAAAAGTAATTTCAATAGAACAGGTGTTCTTTTAATAAAGAGTAACCTTGAATACAGCAGATGCTGTTTTGTTAACCACTGAGTAATTTACATTTCTAAAGATAATCTGCAATACTTTTACAATACAGTCTAGTCTGCAACATGTGCTTTTTCAACAGCTTAACACAAATCAAAGGAAAACTGCAGGAACCGAAATAGACGAACTTTGTGTTACCATCATAAAGAACCGAAATTTAGCCAATCAAATTGTAACTTGTTGTCAAACAAACACATCTTTTTAAATGTACTTCTGTACTTTCTTAAGATGATATACATGTCAAAGCAGCATCAAAACTGTTGTAAATCGATTGCCAATGAGCCAGTACAGTGTGAAGTATTACTCTACGAGGTTTGCTCTACAAACAAAGAAGTTGCCATATTCTCAGTTCTTGCTTCACAGTCATTAGCAAACCACTGTTTGCTAAACATCCAGTTCTCTCACGCCATCGCAAAATATTCAGTCATTAAGTACTTATATTTATCAAGTTCTTTACAGGCTAAAAATGTTGTTACATCAGTTTCCACCTGAGAATTTTTTAGAAACAACAAACCAGCATTTATACAACCAATTATTGGTCAACACCGATCAAATTCCTCTCACTCATATTTGTTGCCATTGAACCTTCAATTTGTTTTTTTCTTAACATCTTTTCTTGCAAGACAAGACAAACCCATTGTCATGTCTGGGGCAGAGTTTCCTTGGTCACAAAATACAAGAGTGGTCATACAGCACATATGGTGATTTTGAAATGTTAGACCCAACACATGTGCCAAGGAATGTAAAAGAATTCAAAATCAGAAGTTGTGGCTTTTTCACTAAGAACATTTTAACTCAGATATTTCACTATATTGTGCAGGAAAACGTACTAAGAAACGAAAACTGTTACACTAGTAATTGACAATGTAAATAAAATATACTCTAATTTTATTATTTTAAATGATTTAAGATAGTGTTTTATCAGTAAATAAGTAAGAAAATGGCTCTGTATGGAGAAACAGGTGCACAGTTAGATTGATTTTCAATACCACCAAATGAGCGTGTATTTTTACCTTTTTAATACCTTGTCTAAGAAATGAAGTACCGGTAATTACAGCATGCAATGAACTGTCTCTTAATTCATTTTTCAGGACATAGCTACTGTAGATGTTATTTTCACTCTAAGAGGTGCCACATATGTAGTAACTGAAAAATTCAACTGGCACACCCATTATACTTTAACTTTGAAGCATAAAAGGTCATGATGGCTTGCATCTCCATCACTTTTATATCAGAGTTCCCTCCCCCATCAATCAGATGCCAGCTTTCGATAGTAAGTCAAAGAGTCTAAACACAATACTCTTCCTAAAATAGCAAAAGAATTCTTTAAATTTGATCAATTAACATTTGGTCAAACCTCCCGTATAGCATCTAAGTGCACTGTTCTGTATCGATTTTAATTTACATGAAATACCTTTTATTTTTATTGTCCTTCTGTGAATAGTGGGACTCCTGCCTTAGAAAGGAGAGGATGTGGAGAGGAGCCTGCTTTAGAAAGGAGAGGGCCACAGGGTCATCAGTTGTAATTTAACTGTTAACATGCTACCCTCTAAAAATAAAGTCATTAAAGTTAAAGTTAAAATGTGATCTCTCACCTAAGAAAACAAGCAGTTACATGAACAATAAAAATGCTATAGAATACTGACAGAATGCAGAATAGCCAGGTGTATAAATGTATAAATGGGTTCCCGGTGACATAATGCTGGGGGAGCATCCTTGTGATGGACTAGCATCCCATCCAGGGGGGAGTATAATACTCTCAGTTGCTTCATGCTACAGAAACTGGGTTAAGCTCTGGTAGTTGTGAGCCATTAGGCTTGTGAAGACTTTACCTTTTCCTTTCATACACAGACATGTTAAATCAACAATGAGACAATAATAGATAGACAGACGGACAGATAGATACAGACATGTAAAATCATGCCATATTGTCTCGGGTAGTTACATACCTTATAGTGTGTGTGTGGACGACATCACAAACTTACCGATGGCCATGTTGGAGGACTGACCTAATCAAAATGGTGACTGAAACAACAGAAATCGAGCCTCTAATGCAGTCAAATAATGGCTAAAGTCTTGAGGGCAAGGTAAAATGTAGATATCTTAAAAAACGTTATGGGATCGGAATTGATCCGCTTCTTATCCCAGCCAAAAAGTTGAGTGAGGAAAGCAATGCATTCATCGAAAAAAAAAAAAGAATTTACTTTCTTACCTTGGGCTGGATTATTTTTATGCAAATGCACAATAAAGCTTACAGAAGCCTTCAAGCCTACAACCAAATGGTTAGTGGTTTTGTTTCCAGTGTCCTTGATGTGGGCATGTGATGATTAACACTGAAGAAGACATTGGCACATCAGTAATAAATTACAAAGAGTTGAGACATTGTGTACTGTAGTACATATTTCGAGGATATCATGGTTTTCAACAAGTCCCCACCTTCTCCCCTCTTATCAATGTTGTACCAGATCAAAAATGTCATTCAAACTAACAGTCATCAACATTGAAAAGGGAAGGGGGGTCAGTAGCACATGGCATTGATTTGATTTTTGTTACGGGGTCGCTTTTATACGGAATGAACATTTTTTTGGAAAGTGTCTCAACCTTTTTGCAACCGCTTGTCTGAGTCACATATCGCGATACAGCTCTGCATTTGCCTTGCCAAAATGAATCATAGTTGACGTACCTATCAATGTAATGACTTGATTTAAAAAAAACAGCTTTTTATTCCACTGTGATTAGGCGTTTACGAATAGAAAGTCCAAAACGTGCCTTTTCAACATTTCTGTACGGCCTTAATTAGCGTGAATTTCAACAAAAAAGGAGCGTTTCTTCTAAAAGTTGTTGTAGTTGCTCAATATCGTTATGTATTATTCAAAGAACGTTGCCACAGGGAGCAGAGGAGCCAAATTTGACCTTTACGCGTTCGATCTTCGATCTGTTGTTTACGAGTCTGTTTTTCGCCCCAGCGGGACCCCGAGCGTAATCGGAGCTTTCCGTTGGGTAACCGCAGACTGCTGACTGTTGTGTTCCAGTGTTTACCCCAGCGGGACCCCAAGCGTAACCGGCACTTTCCGGTCGTTGCCCTTCGGGCAACGACCGGAAAGCGTAAGCTTTCCGAGCGAGGCACGAAGTGCCGAGAAGAAAAAGAGACAAGGGAGGAAACATAGTACCACGTGATTCGTTGGATGTGGACCGCAACATACTGGTGACGGAAGTTGAAATTCCAAAAGTGACATGACGTCAATAAAACGGAAGTTAAACCAACCGTTACTAATACAAAATTCAAAACAACATAGCAGCTGATCGGAGCGGAGGGAGATTTAAAATGAAACGCGTTGCGAATGAGGAAAATCTTCCTCAGCCGAAAAAAGTTAAGGTGAACGGTCGCTGGAATAAATCCATCTTTATACAATGGTAAGAACTCTTTACATTCCTATTCACGGCGAGATTAAAATGCGTATTCTGCCAAGATTTCGTTTGTGGTATAAAAAAGGACAGGCTATCACGACTCCCACTCGTCGCAAAAGTGTTTTAAAAGCCTAAAGTATAAAGCTTTCCCAGTAAGGCTTCAGAGAGTATTCGCCTTTAGATCACAGTTAAGAATTTGTTCTCTTCGATGATAAAAACCTTTTGATCTCGGCAGATTATCTCTCAGATTGATAGGAGGATTTATGCTGTCCAGAGCCGTTAGAATTATTTTATTTCTTTATGCCGTTATTCAGTGCTAGCTCTATTGGCATACATTGTGGTTTCTTTGGCTCAATTTTGTTGCAAGATAAATACTTATCGGCTAAAGTTTGTTATCGCTTTGAGAGTGCCAGGATCGTTTAATTTCTCAGGCCGTGATTTAATGTCTAAAGTCTGCGGTGTGCAAGACTTGAGAGAAAGTGTTTCCGGCATCACGGATATAGGCGTCTTAGATCCGACTCTCAAAAAGCCGTAGTCTATAATTTCACTGCAGTGAAATCATGAATTCTTGCATTAATTTTAAGCTCCTAAGTTAGTTCTGTAGTAGAGTAGTGTGTCTCGGTGGAGCTACAGGATACACCTCCGTTGCTTTGTAATAGCGTTTGATTTGGCATCCAACAGATAATCTGCAGCATAGTTAGTGCTGTTTTGTAAATCTCACGGATGCTAATAAATTCTTTAGTCCTTTCCTTAAGCAAGGAATGAACACAATTTAATGTCTTTAAGCAAGACTCGAGTTTCGGTTCTATGGCGAACCTCGTCAGTTGCTACCATGTTAAGGTCTCGTTGAATGATATGAAATCATTCAGTTAAAATGAAATGTCTGTCGCTTTAAGGCTTCCGGTTATGCGCATACCTCTCATATGACGTATTTCCGTCACCAGTATGTTGCGGTCCACATCCTACGAAAGTCAACTTTGAACGCCATAAAGAGCGATCGCCGAATGGAGTGTTTAATGGATCTCTTCATCGAAATTGTTGAAAAGCTGTCCAGAGACTGTCCATATAAAACTACATGCCGAAAATCAGAACCTCTTATTGAATCAAAAGCGAGTAATCGGGGATCAAAAATACGCTCAAATATGTTTCCTCCCTTGTCTCTCTTCTTACTGCGTAACGATCTGGTGACGCCCACAGTCAGCAGTCTGCGGTTACCCAACGGAAAGCTCCGATTACGCTCGGGGTCCCGCTGGGGCGAAAAACAGACTCGTAAACAACAGATCGAAGATCGAACGCGTAAAGGTCAAATTTGGCTCCTCTGCTCCCTGTGACGTTGCTAACTTGTTGCAATGACCCAAATTGTGTTATTTACAACCTCTTGTTCTTTCTCGAAGGTTTGTTTGCGTTTGCTATTGACGCAAGAAACGTGCGTAGATTGAACTGATAAGCATTAGTCTGTGTAAATTATACGTCATGTGATACTGTGATCTCGTGTTTGTGCTGTAATAAAATGGCGAGCAACTTTTTGCTGGTCTAATTCTTCCAGTCAATTTCGGATTTCACTCTAGTTGTGAAAATATCATTTCTTCGTCTTTTTGCTGGCTAGCTTTAATCTGGCCATGTGTTTTGCACCGTGTATCCCAGTTGTCAAGTTTCGTATATTTACTCAGATTTCGTGAAATTCTACCACAGCAGGATTTTGCAATGGATTTTTTCAACCGTTAACAAGACATTCGCCAAATGGAGTTGTTTGAGAACTACGATAAAATGCCGAGTGTGGGCCTTCTGCATCCGATGGAAATGAAGAGCGAGGCACAATTACTGGGCCAGATATGACGTCCGTGCGCTGGAAAATCTTCCACTTTAATGTGAGAATCGACGAGCAAAACCAAACGGAGATTCCAGAATGTGCCCAATGTTTTGCAAGATTTATTTTGGAAGGGAACAATTTAGTGAAATGAGTACTTGCAGAATTCACTGACTGTAATTTAATACTCGCGTGAACGGTCAACGATCTACGGTCTACAGAGAGAAATTAGAACTTATGTAATCTTTATTTGTTGTTAAGTGTAGACCATCAAAATCAAAGGCTCCTTAGAGCTAACCCGTGAATTTGAAATGCCAACATTTAACGCAATATTTCGGTAAGCTTATGTTTTCACTCTGTCACAGTTCAATATCTTTTTAAAAATTAAACGTAAGGATTTTTGACATCCGCAAAAAATAAAAATACCGTACATCACTTTCATAATGTTCAGTCCGAAGAAGAAAGAAAAAAAAAACACAAGAACGGCCCGAGCGAGATTCGAACCTGGGCCTTTCGACTGTCAGTCCACGCTTTACACCACTCGACCACCGTGACCACGGATGTAAAGCGGGATAAATTTTATTACTTGAAGGTAGATAACCATCAAAACGCGTCTCAGTTGAAAATTCCTTTTAGATCGATTTTAACATTGCATTAAAGACTCCAAATGCGAAACTTCTTTAAGCTTATTGTTGTTTGTATTCGTTTACATCAGTTTAGTTATTGTTACGCTGGATTCACGCTGTTCTTGTTACAAAACGCATTAGTAACAAAGCATTACGTCACTAAGTTTACAGCTGATGGAAGGAGTGAGCGAGTGCTCATTCGCATATCTGTTGCCGTTACCGATAACCCGTTCATTACGCATGCGCGTATATTCACGGGTTAAACATGACTGTAGAACGTGGGGAAATTTTTATAAAATGAAATTGAGTGCCTATTTACAGTGGTCTTACCCAAAGCGGTATAAAGGAGTCGCCACAAGGAATAAATTATCACTTTGAGAAAGAAGTTGTCCGGTGCAACTAGCCATGGCTGAACAAGCACAGCAAAATCAAGTTCCCCAAGTTCCACAACTTCATGTTCCTCAAGCACAGCAGCCTGCTCCCGTTGCTGAAGATAACGTTAACCCGCCTGCTGCTCCTGGCGCCGCCCAAGAGGTAATTTTCTTACTTTTTCTTTATTCCCGTTCCTGTGGTTTCTTCCTTTGCCCGCGTGTCATTTATTTCATCGTCATCCATCTCTGGCTTATTGTATTGTTTATGGCTCCAGAGCAGAAGTTGTTTACGGCATTTTGGTATTTTCCTGACTCTGTCGAGCGTTTTGTTAGTTCCAGGGACGAAAATTGCTAAATTGCTCGTTCCCCTGGTATTGTATTGTTTGTGGCTCCAGAGCAGAAATTGTTTACGGCATTTTGGCATTTTCCTGACTCTGTCGAGCGTTTTCTTAGTTACAGGGACGCAAATTGCTAAATTACTCATTCCCTGGTATTGTATTGTTTGTGGCTCCAGAGCAGAAGTTAATTACGGCATTTTGGTATTTTCCTGACTCTGTCGAGCGTTTCGTTAGTTCCACGGACGCAAATTTGCTATTACTCATTCCCTGATATTGTATTGTTTGTGGCTCCAGAGCAGAAGTTGTTTACTGCATTTTTGGTATTTTCCTGACTCTGTTGAGCGTTTTTTCTTAGTTACAGCGACGCAATTTGCCTAATTACTTGTTCCCTGGTATTGCATGTATTGTTTGTGGCTCCAGAGCAGAAGTTTTAAAAAAGTCTTTTGTTTCCTGACTCTGTTGAGCGTTTTGCATGTTAGTTACAGGGACGCAATCCCTGATATTGTTTTGTTTGTGGCTCCAGAGCAGAAGTGTTTATTACGGTTTGTTGGTTACATATACTCGTATCTGTTTTATCTTGCTTACTGGTAAATTATTTATCTGTTTTCCGCTATATTTGTTCGTTTCCTGCTGCCTACTTGTTTTCGGATATTTATTTAATTGCTTTCTGTTTTGTTCAATGTTTGGCGCCTCTAGCCCCATGGCTTAAGTTTGTTTTGCGGGAATTTTCTATTTCAATCCTATGTCTGGGTGTTATTTCGTTGTCAGGCAGTATCCTGGTCATGCAAGTATATTTTGTGTTAATGCAGTGAAAGTTGTTTTTTATTATAGGTTATAATTTTCACTATATTTTTGCCTATGCGTATTTTGTTTTGTCTCGATTTTATTCCTTCTCCGTTTTGCTTCTCGTTTTGTTTTATTGTGTCATGCTGCGTCTATGGATTTATTTGTTGTATGGCCGTTTTTGTTTCTTGGCCTTGTTTAAGGTATTAATTATCACGTTTTGGCTTATTCTATTCAGCCTGTATTGTTCTTTGCCCCTTGTTTTTAGCCCTTTTTTTCACCGCTGCTCGTTAGAATTTGTTTTATGCATGTGCACATCCTTTTGCACCTCTTTTATTCTGTATTTGCATATATCCTTGTTCCCTTTGCTTCAAGCCTATTTTCCTCTACGCGTGTTTATGTTTCGCCTTCCTACTTTACCTTTGGCGTTTTATTTCCCGTGGTTTTTAGCCTATGGCGCGCCCCCCCTTTTTTTGTGCTTTGTTTTCCCTTTCTATATTATGCCCTATGTTTTCCTGTATTAAGTCTCACTTTTCGTTGTTTTTTAGACTATAGATCGGCTCCTTCATAGGATTGTAGCCTTAGAGGGCCAGACAAAGGGTGATTTTTCCTCTCAGTTGGCAAGACTGTTGGCATACGGCTTGCGCAGTGAAGCGGATTTTGACAAGTATGCTGCCCTTTCGATGGCCGAAAGCGTAGCTCCTGAAGCCCACCGCCTTTCCCATGAAAAGGCTTCCTTTTTAGATGCTGCCATTCAAGGTCTGCGTCCCTGTCTTCAGGCACCTACTGATAAATTTCAGGCGTATTTTTTGGCTTTATTTTCGGATAAAGATTACTCGAAAGTTCTGGACAGCCTGGCTAAAGTGGACAAGGCTCATAAGAGGTCCCCGCCTGCTCCTCCACAAGCTTCTACCCAGCCCTCAAGGCCATCCACTTGTCCTAACCAGATAAGATGCTTTTATTGTGGTATCCTAGGGCACACGGCTGCTAACTGTTTTAAAAAGTCGGGCCGTGGACGTTATGCGCCTTATACCAGGCCTTTTGGCCGTGGCCAATCTAATCAGTAATTCTTGTATTTGAATCAATAAAGAATTTTAGTGTGCCATTTCTCTCGTGTTAGTTTTTTTTCCCTTTTATTCCCTTACTCTTGGAATGACTGTTTGAAACGGGAATCTTATTATCTCTCGGATTACCGGGGCTCCAAGCTGTCTTTCCCTGAGTCCCGTCGCGCTTGTCCCTTTTACCCTCTAACACGTCTTTCCTTTTGTCTTTCCCTTGTAGCCTCCCATTAAGCGCCTTCGAGTCGATCATTTTTAACCCGTGAATATACGCGCATGCGTAATGAACGGGTTATCGGTAACGACTACAGATATGCAAATGAGTCACTCACTCGCTCACTCCTTCCATCAGCTGTAAACTTAGTGACGTAATGCTTTGTTACAAATGCATTTTGTAACAAGAACAGCGTGAATCCAGCGATAACAATAACTAAATTGGTGTAAACGAATATAAACAACAATAAGCTTAAAGATGTTTCGCATTTGGAGTCTTTAATGCAACGTTAAAATCGATCTAAAAGGAATTTTCAACTGAGACACGCGTTTTGATGGTTATCTGCCTTCAAGTAATAACATTTATCTGATTACAAGTCAGTGGTCACGGTGGTCGAGTGGTGTAAATCGCGGACTTACAGCCGAAAGGCCCAGGTTCGAATCTCGCTCGGGGCGTTCTGTTTTTTTTCTTTCTTCTTCGGACTGAACATTATGAAAGTGATGTACTGTGTTTTTATTTTTTGCGTTTGTCAAAAATCCTTACGTTTAATAAAAAATATATATATATATTGAACCGTGACAGAGTGAAAACATAAGCTTACCGCAATTATTGCCTTACGCGTTAGCATTTCAAATTCACGGGTTGGCTCTAAGGAGCCTTTGATTCCATTCCAGACTGGGAGATGTCGGATGATTTCAACCCTATTAGCCATTCTGCTCCCCACCTGCGTTGGGTTGATTATAGGGGTATGCCTTTAGACGTGACTCAGGGAATGACAGAGCCCTGCAACAAGCATATTTTTCCAGCTTTCCTTAAAGTCCTTCACGGCTCCAAAGCTGCAGATGTCTCCACGCTTGCCTTTAGAGACCCAGATGCTTTTAAGGCTGGAAGTATCCATGATTGCCTCCCGGTGTGGCAACGTATTGCTGCCGTCGCTCCTTATGGTCGTGCCCAGGAAGTTCTCAATTGGATCGAACATAAAGTTGATGTACATGAATTTTTTGCATCATTTAAGGGTGATTACAAAGGACAGTCTTACCAATCTGACTTGCCTCCTCGTCGTGTTTTCCAAAACGCTATTTCTTGTAAACCATTTGTAAAATTTATTTCACATTCTATAATTGAGAGGTTAACTTCGGGTGCCATTTCTCTTTGGGGTAAGGTTGGTGAAGTTGAGCCTCCCCACTTAATCATGCCCTTAACCGTCGAGCCTTCCAAGCCAATAACAATAACAATAACAATAACAATAACAGTAACAATAACCGTTTTCTTAACCTCTGGATTAAGGACTGTCCTTTCAATTTGGATACTATAACTTCTCTCCCGCATTACGTCCTGCCCTCCTGTTTTCAGTCCGTCTGCGACGATAAATCTGGCTATGATCGTGTTCTTCTTTCTCCGTCTAGCCGCACCTTTTTGGGGTTCCAATGGGCTGGCTGGTATTTTGTCAGTAATACCATCCCGTTCGGGTGGAAATCTTCGGCTTTCATCTATCATTCCATAGGTCTCCTTGCCTCTCACTATTTTCGTTCTGTCTCTATTCCCTGTTCCCTGTACATTGACGATCGCCACACAGGGGAGCTAAAACTGCATGACCGCACCCCCGCCTATGCGCATATGGCCTCGGACCGTGAGCGATCTTTTGCCCTGGCTTCCTCAACTAGTTTCATTGTTTGTTTTACTCTTGTGTCCTTGGGGTATTATATCAACTTGGCTAAATCTATTCTTGTTCCCCGTCAGGTCCCCTATTTAGGATTTTTGGTGGACTCTTGTAAGCAAGCCTTTCTCCTCCTTGACGGGAAACGCCAGAAGTTTGGCACCTTGATTAGATTGGTTCTACCTTCTGATGTTACGGACGTGAACACCTTACAGCGCCTCTCTGGGAAATGCATTTCTTTCTTCTTAGCTGTTCCGGGTGCACGTTTGTTTCTTAATGAAATCAATCTTGCTATCAGCAAGGGGATTCGTTCTTCAAGACCCATTCGTATCTCTGGTCCGCTTAAGTCTGAAATTCAGCACTGGACCGGCTTCCTACCTTGGCGCTCTGAATTCCACCAGCAGGTTATATTGTGTACAGATGCCTCTTCCTTTGCATGGGCCGGAGTCTTTAACCCCGTCGTGAAACCTGTTTCTGTTCGTGACAACTGGCCTTCTTCACAGTGCCCTCTTGACATTAACGCTAAGGAAATTCTCGCTCTTTCAAATGTTCTCCTTGCGTTCTCGGAGAGCATTTCTAACTGTTGGGTTGATGTCTTCACAGATAGCCAGGTCCTCATTAAAGCATGGCAAAGCCAGTGTGGTAGATCTCATTCCTTAATTTCTGCTCTTAAGCAGCTCTTTCACGTTGTCTCTTCACCTCCCGCTTCTCTTCAGTAACCCGTATGTTTTCCCGCCAATTATTCTTATCCCAGAAGTCCTTCACTATATTTCCGACCTCAGGTTTACTTGTACCCTTGCTGTCCCAGACTTTCGGCCCCGTAGGTTTTGGTGGCCCCTCCTTATACCTTATGAGGGTTTTCTTTTGGCTAATAAAGGTGCAAAGGGCATTGTTTTGCCTCTGAGCCATGCAGGATTTTCCTCAACCTGGCCTTTACCTTGGGACTTGTGGGTTTTTAAGATAGTTCCATATTAATCCTGTTAAGACCTTCTATGGGTCTTCGTTACATATTTTCAAATTTTGTAAAGTTCTGACAATGCTGTCGAGGAATCTCAATTTGTAGAGCTTATGTCTTATAAACAGTAATAAATGTTCTTTTCAACGCAATCGTTTTTCTTTTCTTTTTCTCAGGCCCTACCCCCCGTAGCTCGTCTATTTACCCCGGCTGTCAGTTGCCCTGCTTGCACCTACCCCAATGACCATACGTTTCGCTTCTGCCAATGCTGTGGTTACTTTCGAAGATATCTCCACCCTCCGAAGCCAAAACAAGTTTCTTTTGATTTGGATGCAATTAACAAAAGAATTCAAGATCTCCAGCAACAATTCTCTTCCACTGCTTATGCTAAGCAGAAGGCTTCCTTAAAGGATGAATTGGAGGGTTTCTTTTACGCGCTTCCAGGCCAAAAGTGTCTTACCGACGCTTTGCCTATTGATATTTGCCGATTCTTGGTATTTAAGGATGCTAAAGGAAAGACTCAGCCTCATAGAAATGGATGTCCCCATATTGGAAAGAAGGGACTTTTTTCCTGCGAGTGCCCTCGTCGTTTGGCGTATTCAACTGTAGATTCTTATATTGGAAAACTGCGTTCAATTTTTGCCGAAGCTGGTCGCCAAGGGGGATTGGAACCGCACTCTTCTCCTTCGTAACCCTGCGACTGACCTTTTGGTCAAGGTCTATCTCAAGCAAGTTACTGCTGAGCAGCTCCAGGCCCGGGTCACCCCCAAACAAGCTGTTCCTCTCTTCCCAGATAAACTTTTGCTCATCTCCAACTACCTTAAGAAAAGGCTTGCGTTACCGCTCGTAATCAAGCCTTTTTCAAGGCTCTGTTTTATTCTGGTGACCGTGCTGGGGATTTTGGGCAAATAAAAACTGCTGAAGTTGCGCGCTTTCTAGATGATAGTGGATTTCTTTTTCATCATATTTGGGGGAAAACGCTCCGGGATGGCGCTTCCAACTTGTTTGGCCTCCGCCGGCACCCCAACTCCGCCCTCTGTCCAGTAAGAGCAATTGAGGAATATGTCGCGTATGCCCGTAAGTTGGGTATTAGTCTTACCCAAGGATATTTGTTTTGTCCTACTGATCCGCAAGGGCATATTATTGATAAGTCTCTCTCTTCCGCAGCTGCTGAGCATCGGTTTAAACTATATCTCGAGGAGGCTCGCATTGATGCTGGTGAAACTCTACACAATTTCCGCTCAGGTTGCGCCTTGACGCTGGCCTTCTCGGGTTCCGCCTTGGCTGACCTCATGACGCATGTTGGGTGGTCTTCACCCGCAACAGCAGAATATTATCTCAAATTAGCAAACATTATCAAAGCTGGTGCTCCCGCTGATCTTCTCGCCCAACATTCACCTTCTGTGACTGAGGCAGCTGACATTTACTCCAGACACAACTCCTTAAAGGATTTCATCCCTGCTTTTCCTACTCTAGCGTCCTCTCCCCCAAAACGTCCCCTACCCCACTAATAGGTGTGTTTCGGAATGGGGCAGGACTTCGTGTTAGCCCCTCCCCCCCCCCAATCGCTTGTTTTAGTCTGGGGTATGTTATAGTTTAGTGTGGGTGTTTTTAGATTGGGGTCCTTAGTTTAGTCTCCTTTGTGTTACCGGTGTCCGTTTGCATCCTTTTCTGTGGCCGCCAGTCCTCCATATCTCAAAGGAGTACAGGTAAGACCGGTGTAAATAGGATACTATTTACAGCGGTCTTACCCAAAGCGGTATAAAGGAGTCGCCACAAGGAATAAATTATCACTTCGAGAAAGAAGTTGTTCGGTTTGTAACTTGCTCTTGCGTCACCTACAGCCTTATGTCATCTTGCCTGCACTCCGCTCCCCTTGGCCACTTTCTATCCCGCCCTTCCCTCCCATGTTATACTAACTTTTGCCTCCGTATATGAAAGTGGCCGCCAGTCCTCCATATCTCAAAGGAGTACAGGTAAGACCAGTGTAAATAGGATACTTTTCTTAGTAGAAATGTATTATGAGAATATATTGTTTCCATTTTTAACCCGTGAACATACGCGCATGCGTAATGAACGGGTTATCGGTAACGGCGACAGATATGCAAATGAGTCACTCACTCTCTCACTCCTTCCATCAGCTGTAAACTTAGTGACGTAATGCTTTGTTACTAATGCGTTTTGTAACAAGAACAGCGTGAATCCAGCGATAACAATAACTAAATTGGTGTAAACGAATATAAACAACAATAAGCTTAAAGATGTTTCTCATTTGGAGTCTTTAATGCAACGTTAAAATCGATCTAAAAGGAATTTTCAACTGAGACATGCGTTTTGATGGTTATCTGCTTTCAAGTAATAAAATATATCGCTTCTTAAGCCAGTGGTCACGGTGGTCGAGTGGTGTAAAGCGCAGACTTACAGCCGAAAGGCCCAGGTTCGAATCTTGCTCTGGCCATTCTTTTTTTTCTTTTTTTTTCTTTCTTCTTCGGACTGAACATTATGAAAGTAATGTACTGTATTTTTATTTTTTTCGTTTGTCAAAAATCCTTACATTTAATTTTAAACAAAATATTGAACCGTGACAGAGTGAAAACATAAGCTTACTGCAATATTGCGGTACGCTAGCATTTCAAATTCACGGGTTGGCTCTAATGAGCCTTTGATTCTATAAATATATAATAAAAGCCGAAAACAACGTTTCTTTTTGGAAGACTGTTTTCATTCACTTATACTGTCACGAAAGCATGACATGTAAAAGATGTCATGAAAACGTGACATGTAAAAGCGCGAAATTAGTGTAGTAATTGGAACCGTTATTGCCACTAATTACAACGCACTGACCGTTACAGTATTTATCAGCACAAAATTTAATCTTTTCTCTTTCTATTGATTCCTTTTAATCATATATTACATGCCGGTCCCTCTTGCTATTAGTATTTTAAATGAACTGCTATTCAGACAAGCAATTGCAAAAAGAGTTGAGACATTGTGTACTGTAGTACATATTTCGAGGATATCATGGTTTTCAACAAGTCCCCACCCCTCACCCCTTATCAGTGTTGTACCAGATCAAAAATGCCATTCAAACTAACAGTCATCAACACTGAAAAGGGGAGGGGGGTCAGTAGCACATGGCATTGATTTGATTTTTGTTACGTGGTCGCTTTTATATGGAATGAACATTTTTTTGGAAAGTGTCAACATTTTTGCAACTGCTTGTAGCGCAACTCAGGCAACTATAAATGTTGTGGATTATAAGAAACAAGGAAGGTACCATGCCATGTTAATGCATGGTACAGGCTATATGACTGGCCTTGGTGAGTGTGGCTCACATGTAGCAAGACTAGCAAGTGTCATTTCTTACCTTGAAGTGTCTCATTAGTTTGTTAAAACTTTTAATAGGAACACGAAAACATGCTGGGTCAGACACAATTCAATTCACACACTACAAATACATGTAGTTTAAACGCTAAATATTTTGTCCACTAGTTCAAACCAGAATTCCAGAATTTCTTGGCTAACTGGTAAGCACATTGAGATCAAGGCAATTTTTCCCACAGAAACCACTTCGAAAGAAAATTTTGTGCAGACAAATTGCAGTGTGCAATCAGGGAATCGACAAACTGGTGGCGACAAATTGTATCATGTAAACAGACATGCTACAAGACAGATTATGATTTGTTGGCCTGATATCTTATCTGGAGGTGCGACAATGAAAATGATTCCATTTTATAAGAAATTGCTGAAGTAAAACCAATTTTTATAAGGCTAACTGATTTCAACTCTGTGATAATGTTTTCACGTTTTACAAATATCTTTCGGCAAATCAAAGTGATTGAAACAAATATGGCCCTAATAATCGGGAAAAAAGGGTTTTGGGATTTTAACTAGCACAACTGACAAAAGAGCACTTTAAATTAGCCACCTTTTCAATTTTAATTCACAATGTCAAGGGAAACGTGAGTTATTAATTTATAAGCGCTTGCACTGCCCGCTCTCCGGAAGGTAAACACAGGGCAAAGCCATCAAAGCGGTCCTCCAACATGGCGGATGGTAATTCAAGGGTCACATGAGCGCACACACACTATTAGCAAGAAGGCCGTACTGTCTCCTTCTGGAATTTCTTTTTGAGCCATTGTATGTAGTTTGGAGCTCATTACAAGGCTGTGACTCTTGGGATCAGTTTGGCTAAAATAAATTCAGTTTCTCCCACTTTAGCCAGCTTGATCATTTTTACTTTTTGTCAGTTTGTCACTATGCATAGTAGTTATGCATCCGCAGTCTACTTCGACGATGTTATGACTCAATTCATTGTTAAAAGAGGATCATCTCATAAAACCTGTCAAGGTCACAACAATTTGAGTAATTGAAGACCTTACCTTCTGTTTAACCTTCTCCCTTTTTCTTTGGCCGGTTGCGGTGCCTTCCCCGTGCATCCTTTGCATCATCTTTTTTCACACCACCCTAACTTTTCCTTCAGCTATCCCATGCATGGAGGTGAAAGCCCTTAAGGAAACCTATGAAGAAAAGTAATATTATAAATAATATTATTGTTTACAATCATCGGCCATTGAAATGCTCCAAGGTTCACTTATCACTCACACTTTTTATTTAAGTGCTTTTCCAATAGTGATCAAATGATATACCATTATTCTTCTTGTATGATTGTGATACAGAGCAGAGATTCTGTAACTGTTGCTCAATCTGTTCCCAGGAAACTAATCTTTACTTTAAAAAGGTTTAATATTTATTTATCTGAAAGTCAGCCCTTTGTTACTACTACTTAATCAAACTCTTTCGTTTGATTGAGTTCGAAAATCGAGTGAGTTAGCTTTTGTTCGAGGGCCAAACTCCATCGAACTCAATCAAATGAAAGAGTTTTATTGAGTTCTAAAACCGAACGTTCAATGTGATATGCTGGGCCCACTGACACCTCAAACACATGCAACTGCAGGTCTTCCTGCATGTATAATTTGTGAGGCATTGTATTTTTGGTCTTGTTTTGCATTTGTATTATTGTCGTTCATTGTTCCCTTTGTTTTACATCATCTATGCTCCGGTACAAACAGAAAGGACCAAAACTGCTGTGACGTGACCATGGTCCTTCTTCTATTTGTGACGTCATTCCTCTTTTCAACAAAAGATGTCTTTCATAACTAACTCATGCAGAAGCTTAGTTTTTATGTTACAAACAACATTTTGGATAGTCTCCTACGCAGCCGTTATTAGGGCTCGTCACGCAACGCTCCTCCACCACCAACTTGGTGGGGGAGGAGCGTTGCATGACGAGCCCTAATAACAGCTGTGTAGGAGACTACATTTTGGACAGTTTGCTTGCAATTTGCCTCCATAGCAGTCATATAATAGCATTAATGGCTTCCAATTGCCATTTTCTGCCAAATTTCTAGGTGTCCAGGGCTCGAGACTAACTTTCCAGCTTACTAGCCTAGTGGCTAGTAACAGGTTTGAATTCACTAGCCAAAGTACACTGTATGTTTTCACTAGCCAGACTTGTATGGAAGGTAGGGTGGGGGGGGGGGGGGCAATAACATGATCGTGTGGTACTTGTTAACAACAAAAATCTACGAGACTTGGAAACACATTGATCTTTTAGTTTTCTTTAATCTCATACTAACACCTTACAACATACTACCCTACGGAGAAACGTTGAGAAGATAAGACTAACACCTTACAAACGTACTTACATGTACCTGCAGAGAAACATCGAGAAAATAAGACTACACCTTATGGATGTTCTAACGTACGGAAAAATGTTGAGTAGATAAAACTGACATCTTACGAACAAACAAATGTACGGAAAAACATTGAGAAGATAAAACTAACATCTTACGAGCGTACTAACGTACGGAAAAACAACAAGAAGAAAAAACTGACATCTTAAATGTTGAGAAGATAAGACTAACACCTTATGAACAAACAAACATAGCCAAAAATCCACTAGCCAAAACTGAATTTTTACTAGACTTTGGCTAGTTGGTTACCGTTAGTCTTGAGCCCTGGTGTCAACGGGTTAAATTATTTGCTATTAATTCTAGATTATCAATTCTAAAAGTAACATCTCTAATTTCTAAGTTCTTGGTCAGTTTCAGTTTGTCTTTATATAAAAATTAATTATCATTTCCACTTTGTTCAAAATTCTAGAGCAGTGGAAAGAAAATCTGTTGTCCACAAGTAACTCTAGGGAGAGTTACTTGTAAAGCATATCATCAGTATTACATGACCTTATTTACGTATTGAAATCTGTGCAGCTTATGCTGTGTTTACACCAGGGCAAAACATGTTTAGTCTCATTACGAATTAAACAAGTTTCACTATGAAATTTGTTCACATCAGGCGGCACATTGCGCAAATCATGATTGAAACATGTTTATTCTGAGCATTTCATTCAAAGCCAATGTTGTCTCCTTGTTGATCGCTACAATGCACTTCGTTTCCGAAGGGCTTGACAAGTGAAATAAAACCACAAATCATGCAACAGCAAGTTTGAGCTCTATTTTATTTGCGGTTCATGTATAATTACAAAGATTTTATGTGAGCTTTATTATCATCACAGTGGCTATTTGTACAGCACCCGTACGTGGACTTCGATTTGCTATTTGTACGGGAGTCCAAAACTTGTGTCAATTTTCGATGTTATTCTTCACTTTTGTTGATCCACAATATTAAATGTTCGTTTAGTTTTACGAAGCGCTTCTGGTAAGCGATGTTGATTTGGCTCAGACTAATTTGTTGAGTCTCTGAATACTACACGAGCGACTCATTTCGTGACACAAGTTTTTCACGTCAAAGAATACTCCTGTACGGCCTACTTCGATTAATTGCTATTCGTATGGGAGTCAGAATATTTCATTCATTTTCTATGTAACTGCTGATTCTTGCCAATCCAAAACATTATATTTACCTTTAAAAGAATTAAGCGATTCTAGCGAGCGCTGTTTATTTCAGCCAGATTAATTTGTGTAGTCCCTGCATACTACAAGAACGACTCACTTGACACTTGGAACTTTTACAAAACAGCTAGTTGCAGTATTGGAGAATCGGATTTCCTTACAAATATTATGTTGCAGATAACAGAAAACATCTCTTATACTGACACGGGGCTAAATATTCGCCAAAATGACTAAAACTGCGCCTACTATGGAAGTAGGAAAACTTCCCGTATAAATAGCAGAAATGCAAATAATTCATACAAGAGTCCAAACGTCCATAGAATTTCCATGTTTTCACTTACTCGATCCAAGTGTATTCTATCTTTTTTGAAGGCTAAAAGAAATTCTTTTCACAAACTAAAGTGTACTTTGTAGCCAAATGTTAGTAAATCTGAGAAGCAGAGGTTGCGTGACATCTGCGTGAGTTTCGAGAAAAAATTCTATTGAAGTATTAAGTGTCGTCAAGTAAGTCCTTCTTGTGGTATGGAGGAACTTCACAAATTAATCTGGCTCAAATAAACAGCGCTCACTAGAATCGTTTAATTCTTCCAAAGGTAAATATAATATTTTGGATTGGCAAGAATCAGCAAATACATAGAAAATCAATGAAATCGATGTTGGCCGTACGGGAGTAATCTTTGAAGCGAAAAATTTCTGTGTCATGAAATGAGTCGCTCGCGTAGTATAAGGAGTTTTGTAATTTTTAAAGTGCACCTAAACCCTAATTTTTTGTTTCTTTAATCAACTCCATGTACGTTGAAAAGTCGAACAGTGAAATATTTCTTGTTTTTAACGTCGCGTTTGTGAGTTATAGAGATTTGAATTTACTAAATGCTAATTAGATGACGTCAAATGCAGACTCGTTTATTATACAACTACTTGTTTCCACCTCCAAGTAACATTTTTTTTTACAAATCCATTGACTATAAACAGTTTTTATTAGTATTTTTCAAATTAATTATCTTTAAGATGTGAACTGCGTATTGTAAATTGAAGTAGAAATAACGGTAAAGTCTGCATTTGATGTCATCTAATTAGCATTTTGTAAATTCAAATCTCTATAACTCACAAACGCGACGTTAAAAACAAGAAATATTTCACTGTTCGACTTTTCAACGTACATGGAGTTGATTAAAGAAACAAAAAATTAGGGTTTAGGTGCACTTTAAGTCTTAACTTTTTATACTAGGTTTAATGTGCACGGCTCTTTAGAAGACCACTCTTTAGTGATAAGGACTCCTTGGATAAATAAAGTTATTGTATTGTATTGTATTGTATAATGAGACTCAGCAAATTAGTCTGAGCCAAATCAACATCGCTTACCAGAAGCGCTTCGTAAAACTAAACGAACATTTAATATTGTGGATCAACAAAAGTGAAGAATAACATCGAAAATTGACTAAAGGTTTGGACTCCCGTACAAATTAGCAAATCGAACTTGGAGGCGAAAATTTCTTAGTGTCATGAAATGAGTCGCTCGCGTAGTATTCTTGGCTTTCACATGACGTCATAAAAATTACAAAATCTAAAGAAAACGTCCTACAAAGCTGTTTCTAACATGGTATGTGGATACAAGTATTATTAATCTTTCACAAAAAGTTTCAGGTTTTAACGATGTTTTGCTTCTGATTTACAAAGGTTTTAAATGTGTCACGCAATACGTCACGCTATTTCAGATAAGCCGCGAAAGTAAACAAAATTGAATCAGCTGAAAGTTATTGTTTGCATTATAAGTGCTTATAAGCCGAGTTAATTGAGCTTTTAGCAAATGCAATATTTTTGGATGTGATTTTCGGTGTAATTTAGACTTTGAATTTTTGGCAGCCAGAGAGGGGCACAAAGATGGCCACTCCATACATTTCTTACTAAAAATATCTAATACTTGTTCGCCTATAACTCTTGAACGAAATGCTTTTGCGCTTCAAAATTTGGCCAAGATGTGTAGTTTTAAACTCTTTCGATTCCATAAACATTTTGGATTCGAAATCTATTTTTTAATGCTTCTGAATTTTGATATGACGTAAGTGAAAGCAAAGAATACAGAGACTCGGCAAATTAGTCTGAGCCAAATCAATATCGCTTAACAGAAGCGCTTCGTAAAACTAAACGAACATTTAATATCGTGGATCAACAAAAGTGAAGAATAACATCGAAAATTGACGAAGGTTTTGGACTCCCGTACGAATAGCAAATCGAAATCAGCGTACAGTACGGGTGCCCGGTACGAAATAGCCACTGCGTATTATCATATATGCCTGTTTCGTAAAGCAGCATAAATTATAGAAGCAGGCGTGAAGCGTGTTTTCATTACAACTTAGGTGAACAATGAAATTGCAAACATATTTACGAGAAACGTGTTTCATTGAAACATGTTTACTCTAAACATGTTTCGGTGCCCATGTGAACAAGTGAGTAGCTGCAAAATGCCCCGCCACTCGTGACCAATTCATTTACGTGCGTCGAAATGCTTTATAGTACGAGGCATACAAACACAACAGGCACTTTTGTTATTCGCCAAGATGCAAATAAGCGGCGGGGTGTTCTGCAGTTTAGCAAAACAAAGATATTACTCACTTTTTAGTCATTCAAACCGAAATGTTTGTCCGATGAACAGTCAAACTTCCATCGCCCAAGAAAATCGTAGCTCTCCATCAGCTAAAGCAGCCATAAAACCAGCATCGGGCCTGCAATCCTGAACCATTTTTCACTCTATCTCCTTAAATATTCCTTTTAACAAAGGCCAGCTGTTAATGGCGTGATATCTTGACACAAAATATGTTACTTTTCAGTGAAAACAACGGAGAAACCTCCAAAAATCATTCCACGAGGTTGGAAAATTGATTCGCTAGGCGTTCTGCAACGGGAAAAGACTGGGCACTACTATATTGACTGTTGCTTGTTACAGTACGCAATGACATGACACCCAATGAAAACTGTGATTTTAGGACAATTTTTTTCAGCAAAAAGAAGTCGTTGAAAGGACAAAAGAGGCGAAAAAAAAAACACAAAAAACAAAGGATTAAAAAGAAAGATAGCTAGGAAAGCGAACACTGAGAATGTAGAACGAAGGAAATCGCTATTGCCGCGCAGGCTTACCATCCTAAGGGACGGACCATATGTATTTTCCGCTGGTATTCCAAGTAATTTATGCTACTTGTTTAGCTTTATCACCTGCCGCACCCTCTATTGTGTATTACACACGTCCTATTGGTCAGCTTTCTAGTACTTATAGACCTTGGCCTATTCATGAATTTCATTCACGCTTGCGGTTCCACACAGTTTACACATCCCTTTACCCCACCCCCCCCCCCCCCCCGGGTTTATGTTTCGCTTTATTTTGTAGGCCGTAGAGACGCTACTGGCGGCAACTTCCGTTGCTACAAATGCGGAAGACTTGGGCTTTGGGCTAGGACTGCAAACTCGTGTCTTGGCAAGGAGGTTACCGGTCCCTTAGCTGCAATACATACCCTGGACGCTAATAAAACAAGCCGGTTGAAAGCGAATCACTTCAGTTTCAATCAAAGCGGCGAAGAGGGCTTGGCACAGGTAGAGGATGTGATGAAGAAATATGAATTCCGAAGCGGACAGGTTTGAGGTGTTAAGGGTAGTCTAAAGAAAAATCTAGGGTTTTGCAGATCTATTGGTGCTCCGATTTTTATTTTGACAGCCATTGGCAAAGGCAATAAATTACCGTTTACTAGATTCCCATTGTCTGAAAAACTAAAAAAAAAAAAAAAAAAAAAAAAAAACATAGTTCCGCGCTACTGCATGCTGAATTTGTGAATCAAGCCATCATTGAGCTAGCTAATTCTGGTCAAATTCGCAGGTTGATCAGCAACCTTTAGTTGTTTATCCCTTGTCAGTATCTATATAGCCATGGGGCGAAAGAGGCTAATTCTGGATTTATGCCACGTTAATAGGACGTTAAGTAAACACAGGGTCAAATATGAAGATTGGGAAGTCGCTATCGCTTATTTTACCAAGGTTCGTGCATGTTCTCTTTCGATTTAAAAAATGGCTATCGCCATATCGATATCTCACAAGAACACCAACCCTATCTGGGATTTTCCTGGCGAGATCCTGAGTCCTATAATGATATATATTATATTTTACCGTTCTTCCGTTTGGGCGTTCAACAGCTCCTCGTATATTTACAAAGGTTTTAAACCTTTAGAGAAACACTGGAGTATACAGGGGATCTACATAGCCATTTTCTTGGACAACGGTCGGCGACAGTCCAGTATACTGAAGGTTGCCGCGTTAAGGCCCTGGCTGTAAAGCAGGATTTATGTAACGCGGGTTTTGTAATTTATGACGAGAAACCGGTATGGGGCCCCATTCAAATATTGGACTGGTTAGGCATAACCTTGAATTCCGTATTGGGTACTTTAAAATTGTAGGTAGAAGAATTACAAAGATTATTGATACCATAGTCAATAACGACCGTGTAATTCTCACTGATTAATTAATAATTAGTAATTCTCAATAATAGAACGTGTAATTCTACCTGATTTAAAGTTTTCCGCTAGAGACTAAGCTTCCTTCATCGATCAAATTATTTCTACGGCATCAGCAGTGGGCAACTTTGGTAGGATAATGACCAGTCATTGCATCATGTCTATTTTGTGTCGAGATAAGTGGGATTCCAAATTTCTGCCTTGATGCTTACTGCAAAGAGGAATTATATTTTTGAAGGAGAAGCTGGTTAATATCAATAGCAGATATTGCTTTGTAAGTAAAGATAATATTTATTTTGTATATTCAGATGCCAGTGCTACTGAGGGTGGTGCATTTGTTGACCCAAACAATGAATTTGTGTGTCACAAAACGTGGACGCAGGACGAGCGTTTTCAAGTGCCACGTGGAGGAAGTTGTCCGTTATTGAATTTTCATTGCAATCTTTTGCCTTGAGTGCTCCAAGGATCGCATGTTAGTGGTTTACTGATAGCCAAGCGGCTGCTAAAATCGTTGAAGAGGGTAGCACGAAATTGGAGTTTCGCAAGATGGCCCGGAGTATTTTTAACATTTGCATTCGATTGTATATCTATTTGGAGGTCCTATGGTTCCCTCCTACTGTTAATCAGCAAGTTGGGTTATATTAGTCGGCTAATTGATATAGATGATTGGCAAATTGCATGCGTTTTTTCTACCTCTTGAGCATCGGTGGGGGCCCTATAGTGTCAATTGTCTTACCAACTATTACATTCACAAACTCCCTAAGTTCTATTCACGGTGATGAAACCCATACACTGCGGATGTCGATCTTTTCGTTTAGCATCTCCGCGGTGAGAATTGTCGGGTGTTTCCCCCTGTTGGTATTATTCCGCGGGTATTACATTATATGGAATGTCAGTATGCTGTTGGCACACTTGTTGTACTCGTTGGTCTTCGGCTCATTACTGCTCATTAATTATGCATATAAATATAATAGTTATCTCGTGGCCCACGGTATTCATATCGGGAAGGAGGTTTTAACGCGCGGGAGAAACTCTCATTCGCTTTTAGGGTCAGATCAATTCACAGGAGATATTGTCGCCCTAAGAATGGAATTTACTGCGTAATTTATTAGTAGAATTTATATGTTGTACGGGCACGGGCCTAGATAATGATTGCTCGATATATGCGGCACGGGCCCAGACTACGATCTATTGATTTGTGCGGCACTGGCCGAATATGGATTGGAGTTTACCGCGTAATTTATTATGAGCGAAATTTATATATGGCACGGGGCACGGGCCTAGATAATGATTTCTCAATATATGCGGCACGGGCCCAGACTACGATCTATTGATTTGTGTGACACTGGCCGAATATGGATTGGAGTTTACTGCGTAATTTATTAGTGAAATTTATATATTGCACGGGCACGGGCCTAGATAATGATTTCTCAATATATGCGGCAGGGACCTAGACTATGATCCATTGATTTGTGTGGCACTGGCCGAATGGGGATCCATTGATTTGTGTGGCACTGGCCGAATAGGGATCCATTGATTTGTGTGGCACTGGCCGAATAGGGATTCATTGCTTTATGTGGCACTGGCTTGAAACAATGCCTTATCGATTTATGTAGCAGTGACTTGTTCGGAGGAGGCGGCACTTAACTTGTTGGCAGTTTTGTGCGCTCATGATTACGGGTCGGGGTGTTCGGGTGTTGTTTCTAGTTCGTTTGTTCGTTTTCGTTCGTATGTTATGCTCTTGCTTTTTCAGACGTTTTCTTCAAGCAAAGGATGGAAGTGTTTTCGCAATTTTGCTTCAGTGAGTGTTAATCAGGTGTTGGAGGCGATGTTGAAGTCCAGAGAAGATAGTACAGCCACATCTTATGTGCGTGTTATTAATAAAAACAGTTATGAGCTGGTGTAAAATAAGACGGATATATATAGGGAAGGGAACTACGTCTTTGTTAGTGCATCTGGTTCTAAAAGCTGCCCTGTGAGTGTTTAAGAAGGTGTTTAAATGTAGCCGGTATTGGCGATAGTAGTACTCTCCCGTTATTTAGACCTCTCGTGTTTCACCGTAGTAACTCTAGTTATACCCTAGAAGTGGTAAGTTCTCTTACACTAGATGTAGGGAAGTTCTCAGAGATGCCTTAAGTCACCTAGGTTATAACCCGCAACGATTATGGCCTTCATAGCCAAGGATCTGGTGGTGTTACATCCGCGGTGTGTATAATGTAATTTCTGGCGTTTGAGCAACGTAGTCAACGAGTTAGACAGAATTTGATATTTCTATGGCACGGGAACAGCAGGGGCCGGGCATTATTGTTGTAGTGCATTGTGGGTAGCATAACTTCGTTATAAGCGAAGTATCGTACGTGGTTAATAGTCATTCTAGGCCTGCAACATTCAGCTTCAGTATTTATTTATTTATTTTTCTTACTGTGTAAGAACTTAGGCGCATTTTGTACTTATTGTGTAATACTTATATAGGGCCTCGTAGGATGGGCTACAGAGTTTGAGCCATGGATCCTACCCAGATTTCCTGCCGCATATTTTTCCCCAAAAGGGGTTTTTTGGGTGACAGGTTTTTTCTGGCCTCCGTTTCACCGCAGTTTCTTTGTATGTGAGTGGTTTCTCAGCTCTGGTTCGCCATTAGCATTGTATTATATTCATTTTATGGATTTTGACTACACGTACCGTTAAATTGTATTGTTGTACTCATATTATTGTAAATATGTTCGTAAACGCCGTTGGCGTCCGGCCGAAATGCAGCAAAATCAATCTATTGGAGCGTATGATGTGTGGAGTTGAGATGTAGCAAGGCTACTCATAATACATGGCCGAGATGGAAGTCCGATTCCGCTAGGGACATGGATGTCGAAGGAAGGCTTAAGAGTAGGTTACAAGTAACTAAGTATTCGGCATTGTAATATTGCGGGACACATATATATTTACTTTTTCCGTTAGATTAGTTAAGGTATACGAAGAATTGTAAGATATAGTAATTAGCCTATTTAGATGCATTCCCTTCTGTAACTTCATGTATATGATGTAATAAAACTGTGCTGGATTCGCTTGCGTATCCTACCATACTTTGTGTCTGGTGATTGATATTACGGGAATTGAAGGGTAAAATGATTTACGTTCGTTTGAGCGCAGCGAATTAGAACGTAATTAATTTTTGTGGGGGGGGGGTTGGGCAATTGCGAAAACAAAATTCCTGCAGAAGAAATTTAAGAGAAAAAAAAATCGTGCACAAGAAAGCACGTGAAAAAAAATTCAAGCATTAAGGTAAAAAAATTCTTGCAAATAGTGATGCTGGAAAAAAATTCATGCTCAGAAGAAATTGCCCAACCCCCCCCCCCCCCCCCCCCCACAAAAATTAAATGGTCCGTCCCTAAGTGCCACATTTCAGACATATGGGGCTTTTATATAGTAAACAACTGAACAGCATGGTGACTTTAGTTTATTTCAGTACAATCGACTGTAACCTACATGTCAACATGACGAGAAAGACGAAAGTTTGGACGGTCAAATCCCCAATCGCTCCGGACATTGCCAACATAATTTTTCTGTGAACAATGAAGTGACTTCATGTTTAGCAACAAAGTAATTTCTTTTGATTGAACAGCTGTCGCTTCGTAGCAAATACGCATAATAATTAGTTTTGCTCCTAACAATACCTAACTGAACTATTCTAAAAGAAAACACAGCATATCGGATCTGTAAAGTTCTGCCGTCCCAAAATATATAGAAATAAAGTGAAATCTGCAAAGGACCGCATATGATAATGCTACTAACGGTATACGTAGGATCTGCGAGAGATCTAATCAGACAAGAAATGAACAAACTGAAACCTATAATAAACTGCAGGGCTATAAAATTAGTCTTCGTCTTTCAAGATTGGTAGCATGCTTGGCGTGAAAGACCCTATCCCCAGTTGGCTCCGTTCGTATGTCGTTTACAAATTTTTGTGTGCGGGCTGTATAATGCCTGCTACGTCAGCGAAACCACCCGACATTTTTCCACACGCGTGCGTGAACACTTATCCACTGATAGGGCCTCTCAAACCGACCTGAAAGACTCCGAAGAATGCCAAAGTTTATGTCCACCAAATTCTTTCAACATATAAGATCATGCTTCTACCAATTTTCAGCTTAACATAAAGGAAGCTTTGCATATCAAAGACTCCAACCTACGATGGAAAGCCGTAAACAACACACATGACCACATTAGGCCTAAGAGAAGAACCACCCGCCAGTATCATCCAGGAGGACAAAACGGAGCTGTTCTACAGAAAAGCTGTTCTTCATGCTCTTCTCGGCTGGCTGGGAGAAAATGTTATTCAACCCTCCTGGCTGGGAAAGACAGTGTATTAAGAGCCAATGTCTGAAATTTTCAAAAATCGGGCGTCAGTCACAAAATTTCGGATTTCTTCATGTTTTGTTGATTCGCGTATCTGAAAGCTGGATTTCGCAATATGTCACCTTGACTCCAAAACTTTTAAATTCCTCAAGTAGACGGGCAAACGAAACATAACCAGCTCCAATATCTTTTCGTTTCGAGTTTGCGAAGTATTTTCAAAAATAACATTAAAAATTGTAACGGCGTTTTATTTTTTTTCGGAAACGGGCAAAGTTTGAAAAACGGCAAACGGTGGCCTTTCAGTAGTGAAACTGGCGAAAAATTACACATTTTCACCTCGCTCGTACAGTAAAAGGCGATGCCATACATTGATAAAATGCTGAAAATGTGGCCACAACATAAACACGCTCTTGTTCATCACACTACTGTTATTTACTTTGGATTTGCAGTTGTAATAAGAATATTTCGGCCGTTAGAAGAAACATTATTTCTTCAATTTTAAAAATTAGCAAATTTGAACCAATTTCAACGCCGTGGAAACCCAATTGGAACGTGGAGTTTGAACATGAAATCAAGACATTCTTGAAGCACAACTTCTGTTGTTTACTGTGGTAAAATATTTCTGGCGGCACTTTAAAAGTGCCCCGTCGAGAGACCAAAATGTGAAGGGTAGTTTGACACCCGCTACGAACAAAATGTTTATCGCAAAAAAATAGTTCCTTTGAGATAAAGCCTTTTTCAGAATCGTAAAGACTTCAGAAGAACTTTATCTATCCTTTGCTTACTTAAAATGATATCGTTTAAGCAGTTTGTCGATATACGGAGAAGAGATACGAGCATCATGTTGTGCGACCTTATAAATAACAGCGATCAACACTTACCCGCTTCCCGTTCATGATAGTTCATCAGAAAATTATTTTTATTTTATTTTTTTTTTTAACTGATTTTAAAATTAAACTGATCCGAGCCATGAATTACATTGTAATAAAGACAATCCTGCAGTCCGATCCATTATATTGCTGTGTTTGGAATATCTGAGCTTTGTAGATCATTTAAAACAACAGCGGGAACGACATGCCCAGCGTTACCAGTCTTATGAAATCGATGATCGGAAATTCAATCGATAAATCGATATCAATCGATGAAATTAGTTAATTGTTCTGGTATCGGCCAAAGTTCATCGAATGATATCGATTGGCAAGTACTTTCATGACAGATGTTCCAAGTGAAATTGAGCCGCGAAGCGGCGACAAACGAGTCGCGAAACAGCGAGTTTTCGCCGCTTCGTGCGTCAGGGGCGGATACAGGGGCGGTGGATTGAGTGGCTAGCCACTCCCCCCTTTACAGAAAAAAAAATGGAATAATATTAAAGAAAATAAAAGAACCAATCTGATTATATCTCATCGTTAAGAAAATAGAAGCCTAAGGACTTATCTACCCGCCTTTGAAAAATCCTGAATCCGCCCCTGTGCGTGTCTCACTTTTCGCCGCTTTGCGACTCACTTTCACTTGAGTTTACTTCCCTTGAGTTTTTCGTTCTCGTTTGGCCTGAAACTCTCATGCACACTCTCGGCGATTCCTGTGCGCTCTCATCGAATTTGGCCCACGCTTAGTGAGAGTTGAATAAAACTCTCGTGTAACTCAACTCTCATCCTTCAACTCTCGATGACTCTCATTCTCGTTTGGCTAAAAGTCATGTTTTCAAAATAAATGTGTCGAATTTTCATATTTAAAGAGTAAGAAAACTGCATTGTGATAATCGATAACAATCGATGACAATCGATAGCAATCGATGACAATCGATAACAATCGATGACAATCGATGCCAATCGATAAGGTCACAAAAATCTTCTTCATCGATTGGTCATCGATTATCAATATCAATCTATTAATTTATATCGATTGCCATCGATTGATATCGATTTCATCGATTTGCAACGCCGGCCTAAATGACAGTTCGGAAGTTTCCCACAATGTGCTACAAAGGGATTGCGTGACGCGCAGCACACTGGAATTTGGTCAGAACATTACCGTGAACGTGTCAAAAAGTACACACGAGTGACCACGAATGACCACGAGTGACCACGAGTAAGAATTCATCAAAATATTTTGCTGACATCATAATGACGTCATTTTATTAAATAAACTCTATTTAACTGTAAATAAACCACTCCCGGAGGCTAAAATATGTAAATAAGTAAATAATTTACCATTTTATCCTTTTATCAAAACGGCGGGTATCGGACAGGGTGGGGGGAGGGGTACCACCACCCGTACCCTCTAATCCGAGTTCCCGCCAATTTTTGCGCTTTTTTTGGGCTGCAAAATGGTATGGATGCAAGTGGGAGGTTGCTAAGCACGAAAGAAGTGTAATCGCCTCGTACAACTCTGGCTTCTTCAGTGCCTAGCAAACCTCTCAAGTGTATTCACAACTCAATAGTACACGCTTAGCCGCACGTCGGCATAAAAGTCGATCAATGATACATATGATTATAGCTTATATTCTAACTGAATGCGTCCTAGATAAAAACAAAAACATACGAATATTATAGCCTAAAACATGTAAATGTTGTTTCCATAATTTTAAAGACCTGCTTGAGGGCCAATTTCGCTGTTCCTTGAGTTATTTTCGTTCTTAAGCTCGCCGTCATTGAAATACTTGCAGCGCAATAATATAATGCGAAGTTAGTATCAAGCCAAAAAATAGCCTTCACGGATAAATCTCTCAGTGGCTTAAATTTGCCTTCTTGTTTACACGGCAAAGATAGGTGTTTTGTACAAGACCAAAATGATTTTTAAACTGAACATTTCCAACAAATTTTATTACAAAAGAAAGTTAAAAAAATGTTAAATTCACTGTGTAAAAGACATTCTAGGACGCCGAATGTTACGATAACAGGAGCGTGTTGAAAATGGTCCAAGATGGCCAAAATTCAATGGTCCATAAAAAGCACCCGCAAACTCAAAAGGCTAATTTTCGACTTATCGAAATGTTGAAAAAAGTAAAATGAAATCTAACCTTTTAAACCCATTTTCGAAAATAGGTCACGAAATAGGTTCTTTTGGTCAAATAAAAAGAAATTCGAAATTTGGCCTCTGTCCTCGGATTCTCGATATTTACAAACATCCGCTCTTAAATGTGCTTACAGGTACAGTAGTAGGAAAATGAACAGAGTGTTGTCATGTGCGCGTGCTATGACGTGTGCAACGAGACAGGTGACATTTTAGATGGACAAAACTTATTTAGTCACCGGCTTGTCCCTACAAGTAACAGTTTATCTTTAAAGGGGAGGGGGTGCAGGCCCGACTGAAAAAAGTTGAAAATCTCAGAAATGCTATTTTTGGGGGGGATTGCGATAGACGTTTGCATTATTACAGATTCCATCACCATAAAACTAGGCTTTTTTGTGACCCTCCACTTTACACACCATATTTTTAACCAGTGAATACGCGCATGCGTAATGAACGGATTATCGGTAACGGAGACAGATATGCAAATGAGCACTCACTCACTCACTCGATCGCTCACTCACTCACTCACTTCTTCCGTCAGCTGTTAACTTTTGTCACGTAATGTTTTAAATTAGTTTTGTTACGAATGCATGCGTAACAAGAACAACATGAATCCACCGATAACAATAACTAATTTGCTGTATGCAAACGAATATAAATAACAATAAGCTTATAGATATTTCGCATTTGGAGTTCTTTGATGAATAAAACAAATTTATGTCTTTCGTGTCTTAGCGTGACAGTACAAATACGAATTGTTTAATTGAAATAAAAATAATTCTCTTAGTACACGCTCTAATTTGATGTTCACTAAGGAACTTTTTAAATATCACACAGGTGGAAATTATTTCCCAAATATCTGGGCCAAATATAAAACATTGACATGATGTAGCATCGTTTGTGAATGAACAGTGAGTGAAATTGAGACAATCAAAATAAACAGAAAACCACTGCATATTGTCCTGGACCCATGTCCATAACAGTACTTAATACATCGACTTTCAGACAAATTTTCCTTCTGACAAAAATTAATGAAGATAAGTTGGGGGTGGGAGAGGGAGAGGAAGGGCCTGAGGATCGTTTGGTACCCAGTCCCATAGCAGTTACAACGACCCGCAGCTCAAAACCCAAAACTGACCAGCACCAGCTCCCAACAGCTCCCATTTATTTTATTTTAGGAAGACAAGGCACAAAGTACAAGTTAAATGGAGAGACTGGGAACGAAAATGTCTCAACTTTAAATTTTGGGATTATTGCCAGCAAGCAACCCAACCTCTTCATTTAAATCAGAAATTCCATCTCTCCCTCCCACATCGCTAAAATTTTGCAGTTCATCCTCCCCCGAGCTTCGCGAGGTTCTGCGAGACACGTATTTCTAGTTGTATCTGAAGGCATAAGGTCGGATGAAGGGGAGTAGTTTAATAAGGGACCTTAAGCACAGAGGACGAGAACAGAGGACGAACCGAAAGTCACTTTGAACGATAAGATGATACTGTGCATGTCATGTTTTGTCTTCGCTGATGTCATTCGTCGTCCACCCACCGTCGAGAACGTGAGAAAAGCTGTTTTGGCGTCCTCTGCTGTTCGTATGTACTTGTCAAAATATTTCTTCTCCTTTAACAGGTTTAATCGAGCAAAAGCCAAGCAATCGAAAGTTTCGTTTTGTTTTTAGCTTTAACTTAAAGTAATAAGTCTCTGTAAAATTGTTTTGTAGGAGCTGCACAGTGTTACAGGCATGGCGTGTCAAACTCCCGCGTCAGGGTAAGATCGAAGATCAAATTGAATGGTCATGAGCTTCATTTCCTTGTGAAAAATAACAGTCGCTTCGAAACACTTGAACACTTAAATTACTGGGTCAGTCTATCTTTCAGAATAAATGAGAATAAAAGCAGTGCATCTGCAGTTTTAAATCTATAAGCTAAATATTTACTGACTAATCAAGTTCAACTTTATTCATCGCTCGATCTGTCTGTATATATTTTAAATTTAGGGATTGCTTGTTCGAGGTTTATAAAATTGTCGCAATTTGTCGCGCGCGGATTCGCATGTGGATTGCGCGTGGATCGCTGTAGGGCGATGAAATCTCGGGTCGACTTTCGGGTTGGTGTCCTGCAGTTGCCAAGCTACAAAACCGCGACAAATCTCCAATTTACGTCATGTAGTGTGACGTCGAGATGCATTTTTTGTTTCCAGGCAACACGACCGGTTAGAACCGCTTTTTTCAGTGCGCACTTTCATGTTTATTCATTGAGCGCTGACATGTCGATCCATCGTCTATGACAAAATGTTTACTGTTGGTGAAACAAGGCCAATTCCGGATGCAAATGAGAGAGAACAGCAAAGACAACAAGTGACTGGAAATCCTCGCCCGAGAAGATTTACCAACGAAACTTCGCTGGAGCGAGAGCGGCGACTTGAAATTCAGCGGGAGCAACGAAGAAGAAGACGACGACAAGAAACCACGGAGCAGAAAGAACATCGCTTAGCCCAGCGAAGACAAAACCGTCAGCAGGAGACAGAGGAGCAGAGGAACAGGAGACTGGAATATCAGAGGCAATATAGACAAGGTAGGCGTGAATCAGAAACCTTAGCAGATAGGCAACGTAGATTAAATTTAGATAATCTATGTAACGCAGCGCGAATGAATAACGAAACCCCCGAACAACGAGAGCATCGATTACAAAGACTTCGAACAGCTCAGGCACATCGATTGAGAAATGAGAATGAACAGGAGCGAAATCAGCGGTTAGAAACGGTTAGAACAGCCCAGGCACACCGAGTGAGTAATGAGAATCAACAGGAACGAAATCAGCGATTACAAACACTTCAACAAAATGCCACCATTAGAATTTTAAACGAAACAGATCAGGAGAGGCGACACCGACTGGAAGTTGTTCGGCAAAATGATTTTGTTAGACGTAACGAAAGGAAGCAAGAATTACACGATCAGCAAAATACTGATGACGAGTATCTTTCAAACGGATGGAGAACATCGGATCAGCCTTTACACCAGCAACAATGGGTTCAGAGTGAGATGGCCAAATTTCACTGTACTATGAAAACTTTTGAACACCGACAATGTGTTACATGTAAAGAAACTTGAATGCCTAAGATGTAAGCGAGATAAGCGAAATCCTAAATTATACTCTCAAGAAAATGATATGGATCCGGGTGCTTTACCAGTAGAACTTCAAGGCTTGACTGATATTGAGGAAATGCTAATTGCCAGAGCTTGCCCAATTATGTGTGTTTATCGTAAACATGGGGGACAGCGGGGTTGTAAGGGGCACGTTTTAAATCTTCCCCAAGACATTCAGGGCTTCCTTAATAGACTTCCACCAAATGTTACACAGCTCCCTTAACTAATAATTCGAAGGCATGGAACTGACAACACACACAGAGACTGTAGAGTCAGAAGACAGAAAGTACTTCAGGCTATCACATGGCTTAAGGAGAACAACCCTTTTTATGCTGATATTGTTATTGACTATGAATCACATGAGCGCTTGCCGGAGGATGGCATACCCACAGATCTCCCAACAGTAGATGATCCACACTCAAATGAACAACAAAACACTTTACAAGAACATGCCGAAGAAGAAATCCCTCAGCAGTGCCATTCGTTCCTTCCACTTCCTCAGGGTCAGCAGTCTGAACAGGATGCAATGAGAGCATTAATTAATGGCGTAGATCCACTGGACTGGCCATCAAATGATGGGGATCCTATAAATGAATTTCGCACAGAGGGCTTAGCTTCAATGGCATTTCCAACACTATTTCCTTATGGTAAAGGAGACCCAACGAAACGTACACGCCTTCGGGAAGTTTCCTTGACAGAGGGTTTCAAACACCTGATAAAGTATACAGACCTTTCAATCAATGGAACCTTTACCTGGCGATTTGCATCACACCCTCGATTTCCATATTGGGCATTAAACATGAAACAACGCCATCAATTGTTGTCGCAAGCTCGCATTTATCTCACTCAAAACCCAGAAGATGCCAACTTAACAACTGAGGATCTTCGCGAAATGGTTGGTCAAATGTCAGCCAACCAGCTCATGAATCGTGTCCAACGTTACGTTGCTAAGATACAAGGTACAAAGCAGTACTGGTATCAGCGTTACCAGGAACTAAAAGCACTAATAACACAGAAAGGTGCTTCCACTTTCTTCTTTACTTTCAGTGCCGCTGACAATCATTGGCCAGATTTACACCGACTTCTTCAAGAGCCAAACAATGCAATTCCTTCTGTTCGAATTAGGGCTGTCATTGATCATCCTCATGTTACAGATGCTTACTTTGTTTCAAGACTGGATGAATTTTGTTCTTATTGGTTGAATCATGTGATGAATGCGGAATGGAAATGCCTTCCTTTTGAGTGGCAAGCACGAGGCAGTATACATGCGCATGGGTGTGCAAAACTTTCCAATGACCCGGGCCTTTGCAACCTTGTGAAGACAGCTGCCCAGGGATGGAAGCTGGGACAAATTTTACGTCTGCAAGAACAACAACCATCTTATCAGCAGATGGCAAATGACTTCCAACCCCAAATAGAAGCAGGACATGAAGCAAAAGCAACTGTAATAGCATATGCCGACTGGCTAGTGACAACCATGAATGATGCACTTCCACGGGAAAATTGGGCCGTACCATCGCCACATCTATCAGCAATATCAATTCAAAATGTAGAAAATCTGGATAGTGACTATCAGGCCCTGGTTAATTCAGTGGAACGCCATACAAAATGTAGCACAGCATACTGCATTAAAATTAAACCTGGCCAGCAGCCAACGTGTCGATTTAATTTTCCAAAAGATTGTCAGGAAGAAACTTCAATTGACTTTGAGCTGATAAGAAAAACCAGTAGTGATGACAACGAATTAACAGTTGATGAAATCACCCAATCTCGAGTTAAAGCGACACTTACCACAAAGCGAAATGATGGCCGCATAAACTCCCACAACCGTGTTATTTTACAACACTGGAGAGCTAATGTTGATCTTCAGGCCATTGTTGACACTGACCAGTGCATCCGCTATATGGCAAAGTATGCAACAAAAGGTGAACCAAGATCACAGTCAGCAACTGAAATACTTAGCGTGTGCGTAAACAGACTTAAAGATACAGACATGGCTTCATCTGCACTGCGAAGAGCAATGATTCAAGTTGTTGGAGAATGCGACATAGGATCTCAAGAAACTGCACACATGCTTCTTGGAAGACCGTTGTATTCTTCTACATTCTCCTTTCTTTGTGTGTCGCTGGATGGAAGTCGAAGGGTTCGCACCGGACATGATGATGATGACAACCAAGGAGATGAAGCACTAGATCCGTCAGTATTTGACCACTATGCTATTCGAGCTAAATGGTAAGAAAATACCCCTCAAATTCTTAACATTAACCTTGTCCAGTTTGCTTCTACTTACTGTGTCACTAATTATAAGGGGGAGCTGAAATGCCGAAAACAGGAAGTAGTTATTAGGACTTTTCCAAATTCTCTCCAAATCCATCAGGGAAGAATTACGGGAAGTACTGCAAATATAGTCTGATAAAATACAAGCCGTGGTCTGGAGCAGTCAATACTGTATGGGATGGACTTGAAGACACATTCAGTGCTACCACACATTCCTTGCCTCTGAAACCGCTGCAGATTATATTCCAATATTGCAACAAGAGCTTGAACAAGCCCAACGTTATAATAGAGATGAACCGGAAAATGATAATGATGACGATAATGATGAAGTTCCAAGCCGCGAAGAAGAACCCGAGGAGTGGATGTTGCTTTGTCGCCTGAATCAGCAGTATGACCATGATATCTTGCAAGAAGGCCAGTCTCATGAAAACGCCCAGTTTGACTGGACAGAAACAGCCAATGCAATGCCTCCTGGTCTGCTTCGGGATTCTGCAAACTGGATAACAAAACGCAGAAATGAAGCACTAGAGGACCGAACTGTTGTAAATAGACCACACAATCAACCTGTGGATCCAGCACAACTAAATAGAGACCAGATCCTTGCTTACAACGTACTTGCTATACATCATACAGCCCTAATCAGTGAAACCCCAAGTGAACCACTGCATATGATCATTACAGGGACAGCAGGATCAGGAAAATCTTTTCTCATCAGTGCAATAAAGGCCCTTCTTGGAGACAAATGCAACTTACAGGCACCACTGGCATGGCAGGGTACAACATTCAGGGATGCACCTTACACTCTGCATTAAAGCTGCCGGTTCGTAATCATAATAATGCAGACTTACAAGGAGCAGTATTGCAACGTCTGCAACTTCGCATTTCTGGAAAGCATTACCTTATTACGGATGAAATGTCTATGCTTGGACAGCGCACACTAGCTTGGGTCGATAAGCGTCTAAGACAGGCAACAGGTAAACTTTATGAACCCCTTGGGGGGATTTCGGTTATAATTCTTGGAGATTTTGCACAACTGCCACCTGTTGGAGATAAGTCAATTTATGCTACCCCATCCAGTTCATTACTTGCACATCATGGTCATTCAATTTATACTCTTTTTCAAACAGTTGTTATGCTAACACAAAATATTCGACAGGCTGGAAAGAATCCTCAGGCAGAAGAATTTCGAGCAATTTTGCTTAGCTTGCGAGATGGTCAGACCACTCAAAATGACTGGATTAAACTCTGTGAGAGGACACCACAACACGTCAACATGACTGACTTCACAGAAGCACCTCGATTATACCGTCGTTTTCATCTAAGCGTAGACACGTGACAGAAAAACATGTTCTAATTGAGCGCAAACTTGACATGCTTGGTAACCAAACATTTGAAGTTTGAAAGGTGTTCGAGCAAGTTTTACCAAAATGGCAGAAAGAATGGATATCGAGGACTTTTTCGAGGAAATTGATCCAGACCTGTTAAAGTATGCTTCCGCTTTTCGTAAATGTGGGTTCTCATCAAGTGTAACGATGAAGTATTGGCGCGAACAGGATTTCCAAAACTTAGATGTGGAAGTTCCAGAAGGATATCGTCGGCTTATCCTAAATAAGGTAACTAAAATACGTACTCCTGAACTGAAGTCTGGAGAAAATCGATCTTCTTTCATACCGTTAACACGAAAGGTGGATGGAAACTTGAGAAAAAGTAGTGTTAATTCAAGAAGAGATATTTCAGTAGCATTTCACAAAAGCACATTCGACGAAAGCGAGCCATGCAAGCCTTTGTCCTCCAGAACTCAGAGCACAAAGCCTCACAAACTTGATTTGTTGTCGCTTGTTGAACGGTTTATCAAGAGTAAAGAGGATGAACTGAAAGCCAAAACTGAAGAAATTAAACAAAAGAAAGGAGAGGTAGAAACCATGCTTGCTCGAGTAGAGGAAGCTGCCTCGCTAACAGGCCGCACTGGCCAAAGGTGTTCAAACCGTCATCAAAAGAATCACACAGATCATGTGTTGAAGAAAAATGTCAATCTTCATTCCTTTGTGGTGACCTGTCCAAACACCCCGATGAGAAACTGGCTTTCCATGAGAAGAAACGCGTCATTGCGACTTTGGAAACGTCCGTTAAGAAGGTTTCCCAAGAGTTAACTGCGCGACAGGCTGGGTTATTCTGCAAACAAAAACTTCGAAGATATACTGATGGAAGAATTCCCCGATGAGTACATGGAAAATGGCGTACGCAATTGGCTGAAAATCCAGCAAGATCTGGCTTTCATTAAAAAGAATTTCAAGTCAGATTCATTGCCTTCCCGTGAAATGGTCAAGTCGATCGTTGAAAAGAAATATCAAGATCCGCTTCGGTTGATTGAGCAAAGGTCAAACACGCGAAAACGACAGAACACATGTCCTCCAATGGAATCCAAACTCGCATCTTACGGAATCGAGTTTCCTCAGAGGAGCTTCGGCAAGCTTCCTTACTCCTAATTCAGAGGAGGAAGAAGAAGAGCAAGTTCAAATGGCCACGAAATTGTCCTTAGTCGACGACCCTCGCTGGCAGAAGGAATGCGCGAGTGGAACTACAAGTCAGACAAACAGCAGTGAGGAGTCTGCAAGTATTTTGTTATCTCTCAGTCAAAAGAAATCAGAAGACTGAATAGCAGCAAACATTTAAAATATATTAACTGGGTTTTTGGAAGTAAATGTTGAGTATTTTACTGGTTATTTTCCAGTATGAACGTAATGCCGTGCAACATTTTTTCAACGCAATAGACCCAGTAGACTTCCAGGCGCCACTTGTTTACTTTAATTTAGGAGAGAAACTTTATATTTAATGTTGCGTTTTATCTATGTTAAACTAACTTGCCTGGAAACAAAAACAGTTTAGCAAAAAAAACCTTCAGTCCATAGTTTACGCTATTTGAAGTCTTCAGTGAAGTTCCAGCCTCGGGTCAGTGAAGTTATTCTTCAGAACATTTTGTCGTTTAGTTTACACGGTATGTTTCATGTTCATTCCCTCAGTGATTACCTTTATTTGGTTCAGTTCTATCATTTGGTTACTTCAGTAACGCTTTTGAGTTCTGATATGTTATTATATAAAGTGCAAGCTAATCTATGTAACAAATACAAAATTTGTTTATTTTGTCACTTGAATACATATCACATCAAATATCCAGCGTGACGGTAATAGTAAACAATTCACATTCGCACATAAAGCCACTCTATGCCTTACGAAGGATAAGATATGGGTGAAAAAATTTTGCATAAGGCATAGGGTGAGCTTAAACACGAGTTGCCAGCGCCGCTGAAGGGGAGGAGGGTGGGGAAACTTGTCGAAATGATCCAGTCGAGTAGACTTGCGAGAAGAGAGAGATTTTGCATGCAAGGGCGTATAAAAGGTCTTGAAAATCTCCCTAGGGACTTTTATGGCCAATAGAATGCCTGCCACGAGAGCACGTTGTTATCCGATCATTCAAAACGACATGCGGCGGCTTTTACGCGAATGAGAATAGTAAACAATTCACATTCGCACATAAAGCCACTCTATGCCTTACGAAGGATAAGATATGGGTGAAAAAATTTTGCCCTTCCAAGGGGGTGAGTTACATTAAAGACAAACACGGGGGATTGTCACAGTCATAACACCTTATTAAGATGAAATACAGCCAAATATTCCCGAAACTCAGAAAAAAACCCTTAGGATATTACATACGACGTATGATTCTAAAATTGTAATGGGCATGACTAAATGAGGGGGGTCGGCTAGACCGACTTCGCCAAGGGTAAGAAGGGAGCCGTTAGCACTCGCTCCACGATACAGGAAGATGTGAAATCTTCAAAATCCAAACATTTACGGGCATGTGGAAAGATATTTCGTGGGGGTAGCGCAGAATCGTAGTTCCTCCCTTGGAAATTGCCTTTGAAATGGACAAAGCGATTTCTAATATCAACTCCGGGAGAAAGGTAACTAGATAGTTCGTCGGCTTTAGGATGTCCTTGCCAGATGGGTTCCCCCAGCGGCAAGATGATTACGGAGGTTTCCTGCGAAGAATTGGTTAGGATTTCTAAAAGGGGGTTTGGGGAGGGTTAGCATAAACTTGTCCTGATGCCACGGACTCGATAGAGGGGAGTGGCCCGACCCAGCTGTGGGGCTTTCCCTCCCAGTTACACCAAGCCAAGGTCGAAGAATGATTTGTAGCGTCGCTGATCCGGTTTGAAAAATCCAACTGAGAGGAGATGTATAGGAAAAAACGATTTTGTATGAGAGGGAAGGTCGGGAGGGAACCCCACAGCCGAGTCGAGCCAGGAATCCGTCCAAAGACTGGAAAAGGGATGTGTTTAGGAATCCCCCCTGAACACGACTCGACTGTGGAGAGGAATGAAGGGAAGGGAAACAAACGGAAAAACAACTTGAGCATGCACCATGTGTTTATGAGTGAAAGAAAACGAGACAAAAACTCCGCATTTTCGCATCTTCGATGTAAAAACGCAAGGGAGTACTAAAAATTATAATGGTGAGACGAAAAACACATGGGATGCAGAATAGGTTAAGACAAAAAACCAACAAAGGCAAAACAGGAGAAAGGGATATAAAACTTCGCTTGTACACATGTCCCGGATTCAACAAAACGTTAGAGGGAAAATAAATACGCGCTGGAGTACTATAAAATATATATATTGACCCACGGGGGAACTAGGAATAACAACTGAACCAGTTCGACAACAAAGGCAAAACAGGACAAAAGGCACATGAAAAACCCCGCTTGACCACTTACCCGATTCGAAAAAGCGTGCAAGGGATAATACGCACGGGAATACAAAATATGGTAATAAAGAAATTACGGGAAAAGCAAACAAAAGGAAAAACAGAGCAAACATTACAAAGACCGGCGCTATAAAGTGCCAACGTGAAATCTTTCTCTGGTACGTTGCACAGACGCCATTACACGCCAACGTAATATCTTTCTCCGGTACGTTACACCGACGCTATAAAGCCCCAACGTAAAATCTCTCCTGGTACGTTGCACAGACGCCGTAAAGCGCCAACGTAAAATCTCTTCTGGTACGTTGCACAGACGCCGTAAAGCGCCAACGTAAAATCTCTTCTGGTACGTTGCACAGACGCCGTAATGCGCCAACGTAAAATCTTTTCCTGGTATGTTGCACAGACGCCATAGAGCGCCAACGTAAAACATCCTTCTCTGGTACGTTACACAGGCGCCATAAAGCACCAACGTAAAATCCTTATCTGGTACGTTACACACACGCAGAGAGCGCCGATGCGATTAACACCTTTAACGCCTACACGCCATGGGCCGGCAGATATTTTGTTTCGTACTACCTTACACGGACACGAAAAAATGCAACAAAAGGTCTAAACTTTGCACGTTTACGTTGCACAGACGCCCGAAAGCGCCAACGTAAAAACCCAACACAAGAGTACGGTACGAAGGGAATGCAAAACTAGAACCATGTACTGGAAAAGTGTGTAAAATTAACGGGAAGAGGAAAATATAAGAAAGGTAAAAAAAAACGATACCCCAACAGGCGGAGCTAGAGCTGCTTCAACTGCAGGGGCGATAGCGGCCACGGCTGCTGGTTCTGGTTTAACTGGGACGTGAGCCAAAAGGAAGCTTCAGCGGCGCTGGTAGAACGCGGAAAAAGGAAACTTGTCGAAATGATCCAGTCGAGTAGACTTGCGAGAAGAGAGAGATTTTGCATGCAAGGGCGTATAAAAGGTCTTGAAAATCTCCCTAGGGACTTTTATGGCCAATAGAATGCCTGCCACGAGAGCACGTTGTTATCCGATCATTCAAAACGACATGCGGCGGCTTTTACGCGAATGAGAATAGCCGTACATGTCAGCAGCTTCTAGATCACCGACTGCACACCATACAGCATATTCCAAATTTTCAAACACAATGTCTTGATATTGGTATTTCAAGAGGTATTTCAGCTTTGAAAAAACCTCCTCGTCAGGGTTGAGGTCAGGAGAATAAGCTGGCAAGAACAAGAGTTCCATTCCCACATCATTTAAAAAACTTCGAAGAGCTATTTCGGCATCACCGTGATGGGCAGCGAAATTGTCAACCACTAAAATGTCTTCAACCTCCAAAACTGGCCTTAAGGTATTTGGATCAACTGCTTGTGACGCTTCAGAGAAAAATCTCAAAAAATCAATAGAGTTCGACGCACCTTGAACAATATTTGCGTACTTCAATCCATCAATACCGGCTAGAAAGTTGAGAGTAATATTCGCGGTTGATAAATAGCGTCGCACATCAAAACACTGCTCGCCCACAGGAGAGTATCCATAGACTCGGTGTACACTATCCGGCTGTTGAAATCTGGTTTCATCAAAAAATTTAACGGAAGAGGGATCTTTATCGCACAAGTAATCTAAGAACAGCTGTGTGTAAACAAGATTTTCATGCGTAAACCTTTCACCTGCGCACTTTCGTAACAGCTTACGCGAATAGTCTTTACCGCTTGGCAGATTTTTGCCAACATGTCTTGATAGCGTGGAAAGTGACAGTTCGCCGCAATCACCAAAGTTACTCGATTCTGATTTTATTTCTTTTAGACAGGTGGACCCTTACTTTGGACAATTGTCTCCAATAACATGGAATCGCCAAACGACAATTTGCTTGGTGTTCTGATGTGCTTTCTTGAAAGCGAGTCGATGTTGCCAGTCTCGCGATATTGTTTGGTGTACTTGTGCACAGTTGAACGGTTTATACGATACCTTTCGCATATCTCACGTATTGCTCGCGTAGCCGCCATCTGAATCACCTCATTTCTCACATCCTTGGACAGAGGAATACCTGGCTTGAAGTTTCGGCCGTATTTGTTTATCGAAAACATATCAAAAAATTTGAAGACTTTCCAACTTTGGAGCAAAAGTTTGCTTAACGGCTGTAGAACTTCAAATGTTTGGTTACCAAGCATGTCACGTTTGCGCCCAATTAGAACATGTTTTTCCGTCACGTGTCTACGCTTAGATTTCGACAAGCAAAGTGTTGCAAAGTACAACTTTGACAAACTCACCAAACTTGCAACACCAATCGCACGCATATCAGCTATCCATTCAAGCAGAAATGCAAAGTCAGCCACATCAGATGATGCTGGTGGCCTTGATACTGTAATCTTCTTTACACGGGGGGCTGCGGTAATGCTAACATGTAACCTTTGGCAGGATGTTGGGCTGTGCAATGGTGCCACTGGAGTTGTTGAAGATCTAATCTTCCATCCTGATCGCCCTCCCCCTTGCCTACCCATTGCAGCACTTGTACAGTTCCCACACTATACAGGCCTAGCTTTTTTGCCAACAAACACTCAGACTGTCCTCATACCACCGCACTTATTTGAATGGGAAAGTGATGGACAGCGATTCTCTAGACAGCAACTGCCACTTCGATTGCGATATGCAATGACAATTCATAAATCACAATGTCAAACATTGCCTCAAGTAGTGGTAGACTTAGGTAAAGCAGAAAGTGCTGCAGGATGTAGTTTTGTTGCTCTTTCTAGAGTGCGTGCCTTACAGAATGTAGTGCTCCAGCCAATGACTTCAAAGACTACAATCAATAGCGAAAAGCAAACAATTACAGGAAAGGCTCAGAGAAGAAGAACGATTAAGAAATCTAGCTCAAATCACCGGAAGTCGATATCAGCAACATGTATAATATGCTCTTCAATTGAAACAATCTACATTTAAAGGCAAGTATTTACAACCCTCATATTCACATAAGCCACAAATTGTTCTTTAATCTACCTTTTGCAACAAAAAAAAACACATTTTAGGTAGCTAAACAACTGAGGCAGATGATAGCAGGATCTTTTTTTCAATACACATCTGTAACATATGAATACTCAAATAATTATAAAATCATCTTTCCAGATCAGGTGAGTGGAAACTATTGATTTAATACATACTGTAGATTAATGTGTATTGAAAAATAGTTTTACAAAATTCAATGCTCTGAAAATATTATCACCGAATAGTGATACAATTGCACACAATTTTCCATGTTTGGCACAGGCTACCTGTAATTTCTCCGAGTTCTGATTGGTTCATTACATTGATTGTATGTGTTCTGATTGGCCAAAGTAATTACATAGGTTTTGGTTTTATGCCGTTGAATGAAAACAAATGTATAAAAATGCTTCATGTAATTACTATTATGGTATATTCATCGCTCTACTTTTCTATGTGGGAAAGATTAAAATTACAATTTTTACTGCACCATTGAGTTGTCATTTTTTGTACAGTATCACTCTTCATCAGCAGTAAACTCCTGTGATCTCAACCATTCGAGGGAGAATTTACATTTGTCTACTTAGTAACCTGGCCTTTGTGTGCAAATGAGGCTGTAGTTGACCTGATGAAAACCTTCCTTTTCATATGTAAATCATGTTCTTACGCTAACTAACATCATTTACATATGAAAAACGGGAAGGTTTATAGAGCGTTTTCACTTGACGTCATGGCCGCCATATTGGTGTTCCCGTACAAAAGAATTTTAGTTAACTTCTTTTGTTAGGAACACCAACATGGCTGCCACGGCCTTTGTCATTTGAGTCCCACAGGACTGAAGGTCACGTGAGTGAAAACGCTCTATATCAAAACAAAGTCAACAACAGCCTAAAGTTCACTCAAAGGCCAGGGTACTAAGCACACAATTGAAAAATGTTCTATTGGGTTAGCAAGTATTTGATACCCAGTATATGAAACAACCTATAAAAGTATCTAAGGGAACAGATTAATTTGGGAGAAGGCACTCACAAGCTTCAAAATTGGAATTTGAGACAGCAACAGTTATCTATATTCCTGGAAAACCAATTCTCACCCATACTGTCCTGTCCACAACAGTTCTATAAAAGTGGACGGGGGAGAGGGGGGGATGAATGGCCTGAGTTTTTTTTGGAACCACTCCCATAGAAGTTACACGACCCTCGGCTCAAAACCCAATACTGACCAGTACCAGTTCCCATATATTTTAGGAAGACGAGGGACTGAGTACAAGTTAAATGGAAAGGTGGGGGGAAGGGGGTGCAAATGGCCTGGGGTTTTTTTTGGAACCAATCCCATAGAAGTTACAATGACCCACAGCTCTGACCAGTACCAGTTCTGGGGGACTGAGTACAAGTTAAATGGAAGCGACTGGTAACGAGAATGTCTCAACTGCAAATCTCGAGTCCATTTTGGCCATTGATTGACAACTTTATTTAGACACAGTAAAAATTCATTCAGCAAACAGTTATTTAAAAAGATTCAACCTAACCTCTCCAATTAAACCAGAAAATCCATCTCTTCCTCTCCCGTTGCAAAAATTTTACTGTACACCCTCCCCTGAGTTTCGCGAGGTTCTGCGAGCCACGTATTTCTAGTATAAATAAAATTACGGTCAATTCGCCCACATGCAAACTCGCCCACACAGAAGATGATTCGCCCACACGATATCAGTTAACTCGCCCACACAAAAAAGCTACCAGTGAATGCTTGCTTGTTGTAGTGATTCACCGACATAAAGGCTTGTATAAACTCAACCAAACTTAATTTGTACTTTGGTCGCCGTACGACACGAAGTCACAGTGACAATGCAGCTCGCTTGCTCTTTTTCTAACCCCAACCCGCGTATATCCACTGTACACTATAGTTGTTAAGGCTCATTTGACGGCCCAGAAGCTGATTTGCACGCGACTAGTTGCGACGATTTGATAACACTTGAGAAGAAAATACTAGGAAAGTTATTTCAGTTCACACTGCGAGCAATCAGTAAACAGAAAATTTTCCATTTCGCCCTTTCTTTATTTACATTGCCTCTTACTAAGCTTTTCTTTATTTACATTGTCTTACTAAGCTAAAAACTCTTTACTATACACTTTTATGCTAATACGCGATATATTTGAAAAACTTATTATTTATCATTTGAAAAAGCTAAAGAAAAGTTGTTCTATACATTATGTTGTTACGCGATACATTTGAAAAACTATTTATCATTTTCAAAAAAGCTAAAAAGAGTTGGTTATATACATTATGTTAAAATTATAAAAAAATGTTCCTAATTGACCTTAACTGGCCCATTTAGACGCGCACATGCGCGTAGGAGTTGCTCTGCGTCCTACCTGTTTTCCTGGAACTCGTCACACGTTTTAAAGATCTCACATTTACATTTACATTTACATTTACCAAAATGAGAGCAGTCCCTCTCTTCGAGGCTTATGTGCTCTGGTCGCGGTCAAGTTCTTAAAGTTCTTAATGCGTCAGATGACAAACCCCACTCTTAAAAGAGTTAATATTAGGAGCCGTAGCCAACATCTTCTCTTGAAGGGAGCGGTACTTGGCCCTCTGAATCCGGCGCAGTTTCTTTTTGGAGACAAGGCGCATCTGGAGTGCAGTGAGGCGAGCTTCCTTGTAGAGTAGCCCAACGAACATGTAAAATGGCAGGTTGGCGCGACCCGAGGCACGTCTGTGAAGGCCGTGGTGCCAGCCTTCGACGTTGTTGTTCGTTCGCACAGATAACATGAAGACGCTCCAGGAGGAGGGGGGCAGATGGTACTGCTTATCCAGGTGTCTGAAACGTATTCCATCAGCTGCTGGACGGGACCTGTAGTTGCTTCTTCTCTCAGGCGCTCAAACATAGGCTGAATCGCTCCGTGTGGCAGGAACAGCAAAGCCATCACCTTTCTCGGGAACCGGTGAGTCCCATTGTCCTCGTTGTACTGCTGCTGTAGGCCGAGCATTTGAATCTGTTAAAACAAAGCAGAGAAGAGCATAACATTACATTGTCTTCCTTCTATTTTCCCTTGATTTTACGCTTTTACTATAACACAAGATATTCCAAAAAAACAATGATTTCTCCTTCATAATTTCTTTCATTGCTTTCTTGTTCCAGTGAAGCACTTAATATGTTAGTAGTAAATAGAAAAAAAAATCGTTTTTTATTACTAACCTTTCTCCATACAGCCTGAGTCCAGTGGAACACACAACCCTTCACTGTGACATTTGGAAATAGTTGGCGAAGAACGAGCCAAATCGCTTTTTCGAAGTCAATTGTAATCTGCTGGACGTCGGGCGCCACGGGCAACATGTTCAGGATGGACTTCATGACCTACAATGAAATTGCAAAAAATAATACTATTACTTTGTTTTGTTCATTTTGAATTTTAAAATCTAAGTACAATAGTGCGTTACAGTTTTAAGTAATGCTTCAGATAAGAACTATAGTAAACTTCATTGTTCTGCGGCATTAGCTCTTTCCCACGTAGAATATCTTTGATTTCAAGAATAGAGGAGGGGCTGATAGTTCATAATTATATTTGATTATAAAAATACAAAAATACAAAATACTTGAAAATACTTGAAACCTTAAAACAATTAGACTAAATGCACCTTGAACCTTAACTTTTTAACGGTTTTTGAGTCTAGGCCAATGAGATCACTACTGAGTTGTTATATTGCGAATAAGAGGCCCAATCGTACATAAGAAGATACTAAGTGAAACAACTTACCTTGCGGCAATCTTTCTTTTTCCTTCCGGATTTAGGACAAAGACAAGCGGCACTTGTTTGACGAAGTCATCACTGCGCACAAATGCGTTTATCGTCAGGAGTTGCTGAAATGGCTGTCTGCACAACTTGAACGTGCCGTCAATATACCACGTCTTGGCTTTGCTGAGGTACTCCAGTTGCTGGTCTGTGGCAAATACGAGATGACGCTGCCCGTGCTTCTGGATGTCGGCTCTGAGGAAGCCATCTCGAATATGTTCTTCTTGCAGCTTGAAGTCTAGATCCTCGGGTTCGCAGGGTCGCTGTGTTTGCCGTAGTCTGTTGGCTGCCCGTGCAAGGTTATCCGGCTTGGATAGTCCTGGACAGGGTTCAAGCCTGATTAACACTAATTTAAATTTAACTGTCGTGGACAATGGTATGCTATTATTAAAGATATGATAAGCAATTAACCCAGGATTAGTCTTAATTGAATCCAGCAAACCTGCTCAGAATTTTAACACAGTCGCACTTTTATTGTCTAGAAACAACTCTATGAAATGGACAGAGGAACATGATCTAACCCTCTGTGGAGAAGTTCTACTCCAGGAGCCTTTCAAGCATCCCAAAAACGGCAAAGAAAGGGGTGAAATATGGGGGCAGATAGCCCTTAATCTTAACAGCCTTGCAAGTCCCAAATTCAAAGTGTCTAAGAGATCAGTGAGAGACCGACTAACCCTATTGCAGACTAAGTACAAGGAGAAAATAAGAGAAGAAGAAAGAGCATCAGGCATAGACTGTGAGGAGACCCAGCTAGATGCAGCAGTTGAAGAGATTCTTGACAAAGAAAAGGCAGCTGATGTGGAAAGGAACGAGCAAGCTGGCACTCTCACCAAAAAAAAAGCGAGAGTGAGCATGTGCAAAATACAACAGAATTTTCACGCGAAAATGAGGCAAAGAGGGCAAATTGAAATGCATGCAAAACAATAATAAATTGCCCGCCATTTTGGAATAAGGTGTATTGCAACCATTGCATATGGGATGGGCATTAATTGTCAAGAGCCATTATTCATTATGGACAATCCGGAAATATACAGGCTTATCACCAGGAAAGTGTAACATTAGGCTCTCCCCTCCCTAGCAAGTAATATCTGTTGTACTTAATCACGTGACTGAGCACGAGGAATAAACACGTTTTCAGAGTCAGCCATCTTGATTTCATGTTGTCTTACATGGTGTCAGAAGAATTCAGCGATATCTGCGCCGAAACAAGCAATCGAGCTAACATTTAACGGAAAGTCGGAACGGAAATTCCCATAGACTGTGTTTATTCACTGAAAGCGTGAAAAAACTACGACCATGGCGAAATACAAGACTCCAGAAATGTCGTGGACCGTGCAAGATTTACACCAAGAATGGCGTCGCTTCTGCCGACAAGCGCAATGTATCTTAGAAGGTCCTTTGCATGACAAAGAAGATAGCGTCAAAGTCAGCTACTTAAAGTTGTGGGTAGGCGATAAAGGATTAGACGTATTTGAAGGATTTACATTCGCAAAGCCCGAAGATGCTGCGAAACTAACTGTCGTAATGAGGAAATTCGAAGAATATTGCGCGCCACGAAAAAAACACATTATGGCTGCCTTGAAATTCAGCGAAAGACGTCAGGGAGACAACGAGAGTTTCGAGTCCTTCGTGACAGATCTGAAGATTCTGGTTAAGGACTGTGGATATCAAGAAGAGGAGCGTATGGTTCGCGATGCGATCGTTTACCGTTGTAAACACACGAAAGTTCGTGAAAAGTGTCTCGACTTAGCTGACGAGTTGACATTGGAAAAAGCGGTTGAAATCGGTCGAAACCACGAAACGAATCTAAGCAGCCTGAAGAAGCTAGCCAAAGATGAAGACCCGTCCGTAAATGCCCTAAACAAGAAAAAACGTCCGTCATGGAGGCGTCCTCAGCACTCAAATAAAGATTATGCTAACGAGCCTAGCACTGGGAAGAGTACTGAAACGAAGTTCAACAAGTCCCAAAAAGGCAAGTCGCAAAACAAATGCGGGCGGTGTGGTTATGACAAGTCCCACAAGAAATGTCCAGCAATGGGACAACAGTGTGGATTATGCAAGAAGATGAATCATTATGCCAAATTCTGTCGATCCAAAGAAGTCCACAACCTGCAAGGGATGGAGGATTCTGACCCAGAAGGCAGTGAAGACGATTCACCTCTCTTTGTTTATTCAGTGGAATCAAGCAGTGTACAAGGTGATGAGCAGTTTTACGAAATGGTCCACGTAGAGGATACTAAGGTTCGCTTCCAGTTGGACAGTGGTGTGAAAGCAAATGTCATATCACTGAAGACCTACAACAGCCTCAAGCGTAGACCCCTGCCACCATTGAAAAAACAAACAGTGTTAATTTCCTTTTCCAAACACAAGCTTAAACCCCATGGAGAAGTAGTATTGGCCACAAGATACCAAGACAAGGTTGAAGATGTCAAGTTCTTTGTTGTGGAACCTCAAGTGGAATCCGTGCTTAGTGGACATACCTGTGTGAAACTTGGCCTTCTCAAGAGAGTTTACCAATTGACGAGTAAAGAATTGCTGTCACGTCCAGTGGAGTTGGATGACTACCCTGAGCTGTTCAAAGGATTAGGATGCCTGCCTGGCACATATCACATAGAACTGGCTGAAGGTGCAGTTCCAGTAGTCCATTCCCCAAGAAAGATACCAGTTCCACAGAGAGAGAAAGTCATTGAGGAAGTGAAAAGGATGGAAAAGCTAGGCGTTATTGTACGACAGGAAGAACCAACCGAATGGGTTAACTCGCTTGTTGTAGTCCAGAAACCTAGTGGTGCAGTTAGACTGTGTATTGATCCAAGAGACCTAAACGCAGCTATGAAGAGGTCTCACTATCCTACGAAGATAGTGGACGAAGTAGCCAACCGTCTTCGAGGTGCCACTACATTTAGCATACTGGATGCGAAGAGTGGTTTCTGGCAGTTGAAGCTAGACGAAGATTCATCACGCCTTTGTACCTTTAACACACCAATAGGTCGTTACCGATTCACAAGATTACCCTTTGGAGTGAAATGTGCCCCAGAAATATTCCAGAGGACGATGGATCGAATGGTTGAGGACCTGGATGGGGTTGAGGTCATTATGGATGATGTAATCATTGCTGGAGATGCAACAAATCATGACGAACGATTGCGCAAATTCCTAGAAAGAGCATCGAAACAAGGTTTAAAGCTCAACAAATAGAAATGCAAGATTCGTCAGACTGAAGTGCCCTACGTAGGACATCTTCTTACCACCGAGGGCTTGAAGATTGATCCCCAGAAAGTCAAGGCAATTCAAGAAATGCCGGAACCACAAGGTAAAGAAGATGTGAAACGTGTACTTGGATTTGTACAGTTCCTGAGTCGGTACCTACCCAGCATGTCCACTGTGGATGCTCCACTAAGAGAGTTGAAGAAGTCAGATGTATTATTTCACTGGGACCAACCACAGAAAGAGAGCTTCAACAAGATCAAGCAACTTGTATCGCAAGCGCCAGTACTACAGTATTATGACGTCACAAAACCAGTAAAAAATCCAGTGTGATGCAAGCGGAAAAGGGCTCGGAGCGGTGCTTCTACAAGACAGCAAACCTGTGTGCTACGCCTCTCGCACACTAACTGACAATGGGACAAGATATGCGCCAATTGAAGCTGAAATGCTAGCAGTTGTCTTCGCTTGCCGCAAGTTCCATCAGTACATTTATGGAAGAAGTGTTGTCGTGGACACAGATCGCAAACCCTTACAAGCAATCAGTACGAAACCACTGTCACAAGTTCCCCTGAGGCTTCAGAAAATGATCCTCAATGTGCGTGGCTATGATGTGGAGATTTGTTACATTCCTGGTTGTAAACAAGTCCTGGCAGACACCCTGAGCCGAGCATCTGTGCCTAACACCGAAAGTGAAGTCTATGAAGAATTCCAGGCAATATACATGATCCTGTCTGTTTCAGAGGAACGATACGAAGAATTCCAGAAAGAGACGAAGGTAGACCCAGAGCTACAAGCAGTTCTCAGTATGGTGACAAATGGATGGCCAGACACAAGACAGCAAATTCCTATCGAGGCAAGACCCTACTGGACATTCCGAGATGAAGTCGCCACAGCAGACGGACTCCTCTTTAAAGGAACACGACTTATCGTCCCAAAGGTCATGAGACCCGAAATGCTTCGCCAAATCCACAAGAGTCATCTAGGAATAGCTAAGTGCAGACAGAGGGTCAGAGAAGTATTATTTTGGCCTGGAATGTCGAAAGACATTGAGCAGATGGTCACCAATTGTAGTGTGTGTGCAGACTATGCTAAGAAGCAGCCCTCAGAGCCACTGAAACCTACCATACCACCATCACTTCCTTGGAAGAAGATAGGAGCAGACCTATTTGAGTTCCGTGGAGAACATTACTTACTTTCTGTGTGCTACTGTAGCAAGTTCCCAGAAGTAACAAAGATGGAATCATTGAGAAGCAGTGCTGTAGTAGAAGAAATGAAACGGCAATTTGGAATCCATGGGATCCTTGCAGAAGTGGTCTCAGATAATGGCCCCCAGTTTACTAGCAGCGAGTTCCAAAACTTTGCGAAAGAGTATGGCTTTAAGCACATCACCAACTCACCACATTATCCAAAGGCTAATGGAGAAGCAGAAAGAGCTATCCAAACTGTCAAAAATCTGTGGCGAAAGATTGACGACAAACACTTGGCCTTGTTGGACTATCGAACAACACCATTGCCAGACATCGAACTGTCTCCGGCACAACTACTTATGGGACGTCGACTGAGAAACGAGTTGCCCATGATGGAAAGTTTGCTTCGACCGGTATGTAACAACCAACAAGATATCACTAAGTATTTGAAGAAGACCAAAGAAGAGCAGAAGAAGTATCATGACCAGCATGCAAGCAACAACATGAAAGAGCTTCAGCCTGGAACCAAATTGCGGATGCAGCCTTGGACAGACTCCAAACAGTGGAAGCCAGCAACTGTTGTCAGACATCATCAGGCCCCAAGATCCTATGTAGTAGACGCAGATGGCCGAAATTATCGTCGCAACAGACAACATCTGCGAGTTTGCCCAGCTCCAGGAAATGGACGTTTAAATGCTGAACCGTACCTTGACAGCAGTGCAAACTCGACTGCAGCCCAGGACAAGCCTCACCAAGCCACAGCTCTCCCACTGTTGCCAGATATTCCATCCCAAGAGCAACACCCCCCAACACTGAAGGAGAATACTTCAGGCCCCTATATCACCCGAAGTGGTCGAAAGGTTATTGAACCCAACAGGCTTGACCTATAGACAACTTTCAGAACTAAGAAATACTTTTCATTTCTTGATAGTTTGAGACATTTAACAAAGAGACAGTGACATTGATTTATTTCATTTTATTTCCAAGTTTTATTTATTTCTTTTTTTAAAGGGAAGGATGTAATATTAGGCTCTCCCCTCCCTAGCAAGTAATATTTGTTGTACTTAATCACGTGACTGAGCACGAGGAATAAACACGTTTTCAGAGTCAGCCATCTTGATTGCATGTTGTCTTACAGAAAGTGGCGGAGCAGGTAGAGACACCCGTGACCTTTGCACGGCAGTTACACTGTATTCTAATGTAATGTTGAAGTTATGTGATGATGCCATGAAATACTATGTACATAACAACACCAAGTGCTGGATAGCTATGTTGGTATCTCATTTCGATACAGAGTTTAGTGATTTAGAGCAAACATGCAAGCCACATGAATGCTGTGATGTTTGTCAGAGAAAATGCAAATGTAATGGCGATTCATGCAGTTTTGTTTTCTTCTGTTCACCTAAGCCGGACTCTGTACCCACTGTAAGCCAAGAAGGAGTCGTCAGTGTAGACCAAGAAGTAAAGCTTTATGGAAAATTGGAGTATCTTAGACAAAAGTTTCAAAAAAAATTCTTACCACTGTTTCTGTAAAGGGCTCTGGATTGTTAACCTCTCCAGAACGTACTTCTGGTTTTGGTGAAACACAAGTGCAACAAACCTTACAAAACTGTCCAAAAATGTTCTCTGTTGCTGATGTCCACTAGTATGTAGACATTTGGGAACCAAGTGTAGCCTCGGAAGTAATGGCAGCAATACATCAAGTTTTTGCTGATATTGACTTTGAAGATGACTACTTAGAAGAGGAAGATGATGATCTTTTGAACTTTTTTTCTTGGGGAACTGAACAAGATGAACAACTGTTCCATAACATTCCAGAGGAATGTTTCCTTATGGCTGAAAATTCAGGTTCTGAAAGTGATATTTAAAATCTGATGAAATTTGTAGCCAGTGACAAAAGCGTCCCAAAATAATTGAAAGAAATAACTTCCTTTTTAAACCCTTAAATACCTAATATTAAAATGTGATTTTTCACTTCCTAATTTGAGATGATCATGTCAGTGGGTAGTGATGTTAAGCCATCAGCCTAGTCTCCTACACTTCCATACTTCTAGCTAGTCGGGCGCATTAGGAAACTTGCATCACTGTACACAAAGAGTAGGAGACAGTTTCTGATGTTGTCTATTCTAGTCAAATTTGACATTCATAGGTTAGGTGCGTGTCGGTGGGTGAGCTGATCTTAAATGGAGAGAAAGTACTGGCTGCCTGTTGCACCTTTACATCATTTGCTGACATCTGATCTCACCCCTAGTTAAAATAATCTTTAAATCACAATTAGATGTGCTTTATATTTATTCATCATTGTTTTAATTATCTGTACATTACTTATTGGACTTTCCAAAGCATGTTGAATTACTGTACTTAATATAAGATACTTTGGTGCAATAATCTTTGTCCACTAGTTAACTTAAAAATCATAGATGACTACCTATAAATGACTAATATCAAGAATATAACACATCTGTACATTATAACTTGTGATGATAAACTATATTCTTTGTCTACTATTTAACTTAAAAATCATGGTTGACAACCTATAAATGACTAATATCAAGAATATATTCAAAAACACATCTGTACATCATAACTTGTGATGATAAACTAATAACACAGTCACAGTGATCTCATTGTAGGTAATCACATAAATTATGTAACACTGAATGCTGCCATGGGGTGAGGAAGCCAATGCTAAATGCTGTCTTGTAGAAATATGGATGTAGGTTAATTTAGCTACAACCAGTATTAGTCATGCTAGTTTCTCAAACAAAAAAATAAAACTCTGTCTTGGTCTCAAACCTTGGGAAACTTTCTTCTTGTGTTCATTTATCCATTTATATAGTGCACTTGTAATAAGCTGCAGATAATCTCTAGGGCAGTTGGGGAATCCTTTCATGGTTTTACCCTCATTTTGATTTTCAAACACCTTCTCCTCTTTGAGAACCTTAACAATCTTTAAAAGAACTTGTTTTACATCCTTTTTGTATGATCCCCAGACACCCTTTTTATTCCAAGCTCATTGTCATGAATGTCTGATGATGTTTTCATCTTAAAAAAGGTCTGGAGATTCTTGTCACACTGTCCTCAGAAATGTTCACTGGAAAATTTGGATCATTTACAGACTTCATAAAATGTCTATAAATCTTCAATTTACAGACTTGGTACTTTCACCTGTTAAAAACAAAATCTCTGTAAATTCTTTTGACAGACATTTTATATAGTTTTGTTGTCTTGTTCTTTATAAAATGTTTGTGAAATGTTTATAAATTCTAGGAGCTGTAATGAGAGGAGAGACTTACAATTTACAGAATTTACGAAATCTGCCAACAATGTTTGTAAATCTGCTATTTACAAAGATTTTATAACGCCTAGACTTCTAATATAAAATGTCTGTAAATGGCACTCCGTAATTTTAATTTTAATTTAGTTACCAAATCTCTGTAAATTAATGTGGCACCCAAGCGGAACATCTAATGACAAACGGGGAATTATAAAATCTCTGTAAATTGACACAAACAAACATAATCTTTCTCCGAGTCGTCTAAATACAAATTTTTTAAGCTACATCCAGTGTTCACTCACATAATCTAAGAAATCAATACAACCCTTTCGTTCCTAGACCTAGTACTGAAGCAGGCAAACAGAGTTTTCAATATCACGGTTCTTTTCTCTGGAACAGCTTGCCTTTGAGCGCTAGGATGTAGCCCACTCTTAGCTCTTTTAAATCATGCATTTACTTTCTATCTAATTTAATGATAGTTCATAGAGTTTTTAGTATAATCCCGTATAGATAATGAATTTAGTTAGATAATTTAATTTAGTTAAGTAATTAATCTATTGTTGTTTAAGGCTCGACGGAAGAGCATGTATTATGAATTGACAACGCGTAATATAAATAAAGTTTACCGACCTAACAGGGTATTATAAAATCTCCGTAAATTGACGCAAACGGTGTATCATAAATTGTCTGTAAATTGACGCAAAAGGGGACTATAAAATCTCTGTAAATTGACGCAAACGGGGCAATATAAATCTCTGTAAATTGACGCAAACGGGGCATTATAAAATCTCTGTAAATTGACGCAAACGGGGCACTGTAAAATCTCTGTAAATTGACACAAAAGAGTAAAACTGACTAATTGTTTTTACTAAAGTAAGCATTTTACTCGATATTTTCAGTTAGTTTACTTAAAATTTAACTTAGATATTTAATCCAACATAGTGAGTTGAAACAACTCCTTAGTTTGAGAAAATCAAGTGAAAGTCACTTTTACTCAAACATACGATTTAAAACTTACTCACCACAGTGAGTCAGTGCTTCTCACTCAAATTCAAAATATGAGTTAATTCTTAACCCATTAAAGCGAGTTGAAACAGCTCTTTATTTTGAGTGAACAGGGGGTGCAACAGTCCGACATCTACTCAAACGTGAAAGAACACACATAAAAGATTGCCGCTTCACGAGCGAGAACGGGAAAAAGACACAGCTTAGTTCAACGGCGGTATTACTGTTGTATGAGATATGTCTCATGTACCATTTGGATCACAAATCTTTACATGTACTTCACATGTCAATAAAAAAAAGTGAAAACCGGTAAGGAGCACACAGCTGACACAGCATTTTAATATTTTAGCCTTGCCTAAACAGCTCTTGAAAGAGGTGTTTTTAAAGCCTGGATTTACCTGGAACGAAATTAGGAATGATTTCCAAAGAACGAGAGATTCAAAAGAAATGCATTGAAAAAGCCGAAAAAAAATAATGGTGAATACAATGTAAAATACAATACAGTAAATCAAAGGCAACCAGATCAAAGCAATTTTCCGCTACGCTGCTCGACTGAGAGGTCTTGGGTACGAATTGATCATGTGCAAGAGAGTCATTCCTGGTGGCAGTTTTTCAACGAATTTTCATGTTTTACTGTCTTGCTCGCTTTCAGGGACTGGTCATAAAGTACAGGAGGGGATGGGCCGGAAAAAGAGGGAGGGTGGGCCATCATTTTTGTGCACGTAAAAAGGGGTGGGTCAAGAAACATCATGCAATACATTGGGGGTGGGTTATGTTTGTGTATAAGTGATAATTTTATGTATTTTCATTTCAATAGATCATGTTTGTCCCACCCCTGGATGTGGTTCTGTTTTAATCCTTGATGGAAATATGAAAAACTCTAGTATGTGCCTGCAGGGATGTTGGGGAATCAATGTTTGCTGGTTTGGAAGGAAGTGTCGTGGTTGGTAAGTCTTTTAATTTTAATTAATAACATAACTGTTTCTTTCTCCTAAAATCAAGATGTTTATATACTCAATTATTCATCAGTGATGTAACCAGGGTTTGCACAGTCCTTGAAAAGTCCAATGAATTCCATACATCTTTGGAAAGTCCTTAAATTCCTTTATGAGGTCTTGAAAAGTCCTTGAATTTTCTCCAACATAGAATCTGTAGTAATTTGTCTGAGAAGGTTGAATCGACTGGAGATCTTTCGTGACAAAATTGCCACTTTGACCACAATGCAACACATGATTGTTTTTTGTTATGTTTTTCTTTTTAATGTTATTTACAATCATTGGTTTTCTTTATTCAGCCTGCCAAAATACCCCAGCCAAAGGATACCGCTATTGTGATTCACATAAAGATGTTGCAAGGAACTTTGTTGATGATGGTATCAATGCTGAAGGTGCAAAGGAGACTGGTGATGATGAGAACAGTGGGCTACTGATAGTTAAGATTTTGAATGAGAAAACAACGCGTCAAGGATGTTTGTTTGAGGTGAATTACACATGACATGACTGAATTTAAAACTCTATGTATCAACAAAATAATGCAATACTGACCCAGTAGTTAGCAATTAACACAGTAACCCAATGCCTCCAAAAGAAACGCTGTTAAAAAATTTTGAATTCTAAAGCTCCCATTTGCATTTTAACCACAGTTTTTAAACTTAAGTTTTTCAATTTCACTGCACATATTAATTTGAAAACTTAGTTATGCATGAATGCAATATGTACATGTAATAGAGAGCTTATAAAGCTACTTAATAGACGGTTTCTCCATTTTAATGTAAGTAATGTATTACAAAATCTTCAAACTCTTACATGTACATGCCACTGTCCTTGATATTGTATTCCAGGTGCTGTGGTCAGATGGAAGGAAAAGTTGGGTAAAGGAATCAAATGTGCCCAAAAAGGTATTAGAGGTCCAGAACACTGGAACAAAAATACATCATACTCCTGTTGACGTAAACAAATTTGGACAACAACGTCGAGATTTGCAGTTTAATCAAAGCGGCAATGCAATCGTGGATGACAGTGCAACATACACAGTGAAGAGGTTATTTTCAATGAAATAATAATTGTTGTTACATCTATCTAATTTATTTTTGGAATGGCAGCATGTAGTAACAGACATTTTAATCTGGTAAAACATTACAGAAATTATAAACCAGTGTTTTCCACTGTCTTTGAAGTAGGAGTTGAGTTTAGTTTAGACTCTCAGAGATGCATGTTCCCGCATTTTGAGAGCAAAAGTAGCAAATTTTAGACATTTAAAATACTGATAAATTTTGATGCTTTTAGTAACAAGCGACAAAATTATATCTTACTTCAGGAAAACATTACATTATCACCTGGAGCATCCTTTTTCTTTTTCTTGTTTGTCGCTGCTAGTGACCACATCTCCGTGAACCCACGCTGTCGCTTTTCTGCCATTTTGCCGTGTCCTTGGAGACGAAATGTGGTGTTTTATGTAGAGCAGTTTCTATCAGAAACCGCTGCCTAGTACAATGTTCCCTGTAACTGAGGCCCAGTCTTCGACTCGTCCTTAACGTTTACTTGACTTATCAAATAATGTATCAAAGCAGACTCAAGCGATGTTTTGGCAAAATTCTCCAGAAAAATTTCAAGTTTGCTTGCTCGCAACGGCTTTGTGAACACTTACCACTTTATATCAAAAGTTTTATTTATCATATAATTTACCTAAGGGAAAGTAGGCGTCGCAAATCAAAAAGTTCCCGTCGGATGCGACGGCCGACAGCTCATTCTGAAAACACTGTAAACTAAGAACATGTTTTGACAATTTTTTTTTTCATTATATAATTTCATTGCTTTTCTTACTAGAAGTGCTCAATAGAGATTCGTGAAGAGTACTAAAATAAAATTTACACTGAATGTATTTCACACTGTGCTCTTTAAAAAAATTCTCTATCTAAAACTGATAATATGGTAGCATAATATTGCATTTAAGATGGCATTATATACATTGCTGTAGATGCCTGCCACATTTTAGATTCCTACTAAATATCACTTCTTCTTTTTTTGGAAGTCAGACAACCACAGCCTTTTAACAACCTTCAAGTCTGCATCTTGGTGTGCAGGCAGTGGAAACGCTGAACTTGGCCTCAACTCCTCTTTCAACAGTAAGCTGACCACCAACCACCGGGATTTTCTCAAACTGTTCTTCATTATCCTCTCCATGGCTGGGTACAAGCCCATGTAGATATCTGAGGATGTCAATCATATCTTCACCTTTGTTTCCATGCCAGAAGATAATTCCTAAGTTAACTTTCTTGGTTTTCAATTTCATTTCCTTACTGTGTTTGTGTGGTATGTGCTTTGGAACTATGTCACTGAAAGTGTTTTGAAATTTTGGCAAGTGTTCTACTAACACACGAGAAACCAGAACTTCAAAGTCTTTCATAAGAGCAAAGTGGTCTTGCAGTGTAGGTAAAAAGTCTCTGTTGGGAACTGTTAGAATATCAGTCAAAGGCTTGTCATTGTCATATTCATTTGTATCTATAGTTTTACCTAAAATTACTTATGGTTTGTCTGTTTACGCCACTTCACCTCCTGAGCTCACTACTGTACAGAATTTCCTCACGCGATGCCACAAGCAAAACTATATTTCTTATCCTATTTTTAAAGAAGAACTACTAGAAAAGTCTGACCATTCTCTTTTTAAATGTGGCTAAATGCAATTTAGGCAAAGTTAAACTCGAGTCTATGCAGTCAGTGGTTTGCTTCGTAACAGTACATATCCCGCGCAGCGTTTGCTGACCTTTGCGGATCACTTACAAGCGTTTGCGATCTTTGCGGATCACATACAAGCATTTGCGATCTTTGCAGATCCTTGATGAGTCTTAGCGATCTTTGCGGATCTTTGCTCCTGTTAGAACCATTGCCTTGCTGTTAAGCGAATCATCGTGGAGTCTTGCCCCGTCCCGCCCACCCATTGTCAGCTGGTGGAATTGGGTAAGTATCAGCTTAGGCACATTATTAGGCACAGCTTCAGTGTAAATAAGTGTAAACTTTCTGAATTCTGTGTGAAATAAAGTTATTATTATTATTATTATTATCATTATTATTATTATTATTATTATTAGGTAAGTTTCCACTGATTTATCAGTGTCACGGTGCCCTGGTGGGGCTGCACGTAGGGGTGGTTCCCGCTCTCAGGGTTGCCATGGATACCTCCCTGCTTGCCTTTAAATCGCATAAGGCCCCCCACCAGCTTTCTAGGCACCATCTCCCAAGCTCATCTATTGATGATGAGTTTAATAGAATTTTAAGAAATTTATCTCATCCTCTTTTTCCTTTATTACTTCGTGTTAAACAGAGCTCGCTTCATCTTAGGAATCCCGGAAGTATGCTTTCTCGAGTAAATACGGAAAGATTTAAATCTAATTTAATCAATAGATTACATTCTAAATATTTTCAAATTCTCTTAACGAATTTGTAAATGGTTATATACATGCATATTTTTTGCTATTGTATTAATAAATACATTATTATTAGCGCATGGAACTCTATCAAGGATAGCATTAGGATTGTCAGCAGCTTCCACTCGAATGTCAAAATTGTCAATAACAACTGCAAAGTTTGGTTGATGTGTTTGGCAAAGGTTGTTAAGTTCCTTGAGTTTCTGACTCAGATTTTCCCCTTCATTGGCCTCTCTCTGCAAGTCTTCTACTTCCTTCTTTATTCTATTCTCTTTACTCAGATAGCATGAGAGCTGATTTTTCCACTCCCTAAACTCTTGGTCGTGGTCTTAACCAATGAGGTCGAGAGATTTGGTTAGAATTGTTGGGGCAACTGTGCTACCCAAGTGATTCATTCTGATGATCCCCTGTTGTATTATAAAGATGGCATAATATATAAATTATATATAGAGAGAGCATGTATATGTATGCATTTAGTTATTGCTTGAGGGCCAAATAGGCCACTTCGAAAAATACCATAATACTCTTTAAAGTGCAGGTTTGGGTGATACTTGATGTAAGCCTGATTTTCCAATTTCTTGGGCGACCCCGTAGCTGTCCAAACAAAGTCTGTGATTGGCGAACGATACAATTGATATATCATTTGAACAATGCCGCTATCCCTAATCCCTATCGCAGCGGGACAAATCTAGTTTTCTTAGCGAATCACAGACATCGTTTGGACAAGTGTGGGACTACCCAATTTCTTTTGTTTTCAGCACGAGCTGCACATGCTATGATTCAACTTCTTGGCAATTTGCATACGGTGCACATTTGTATACGAACACACAATACGTACTAGCTACGTACTAGCATTCCTACATGTACTCTGAATTCCAGAGTTGAATAATTACATCCCGGTGATGCTGAGCTTGCACATAAAACATTATTATGGTATTTTTCGAAGTGGCCTATTTAAATGTTAATAAATTTTTGTAATAGCCCTCAAATTAAAATAAATATGAATTAACTGGATTTCTACCTTGCTGGCAGTAAACTTTAATTTCCTAGTCCACTAGTAACAATTTTGGATGCTGGTGTTTTAACTATTAGGACTAACTGGCAGGAAGTTTTCAAACAAATCAGCAAATTCTGACATTGGTATTCCTTTATTTGTATGATTGGAATTAGTGTCATTGTTAATTTCATCAAACTTTAACTAACAGTAGCATTAATTTTTTCCAAGTCGAAATTACAAAATAACTGTATATGACATTGTGACTGTTACAGCAGCCAAATATTATTTTATAAATCGTTTCATGTGAAAAGAAAGAGTTGCTAGAGTAGGTGGCTTTAGAATATGTTTGGGGATTTCCATACACAATAACTATTTTATCTTTTTAATAGCAAAGTATAAAAGTTAACGGATACAGAAATGTTGCGGACTCATTTGAGGCTAACTTAGTTCAGTTTAATACGTACCTCTACTTTACAAACCGGAGTTTGCTCATTGAACACCTCTTCGATAGGCCTTGGCTCTGCAGTCGCTGGATTTATAATTGGTGGTGAGAACGTTACAGTGTGAGGACTAATAATTCTGGGAATAATAGGGTAGGAGGATGGATACCCTTATCTTGCGGTCGGAATAAATGTTGCTCGCGAACGTTTTACTTGTTCTTCATCTGAGTTTACCACATCGGTCGGCAGCCCTCTCTTCAACTGCACACCTTGCCTTTTTATGGTCTTATGATAATTCTCCTCAAGCTTTTTCTTAAGTTCTTGCAAGGAGTTCCTTAATTTACAATACTTGTTGACGGGTCCGTAGCAAGTGTCGTTACATAAAAACTCTACTGGATCGATGTTTTCAGTGGATACGATTTCTTGAACTTTGGAAAAATGTTCCTCTTTAAGTTTTTCTCTTTTACGCGGATTATCTAGACTCTTTCCGCACAAAAAACAAGCTTGAACTTTCGATTTAACTGGTTTCTTGGGAGTTACGTTTACATTCGCCGACATTACTTTTTTAATTTCCCACGCTCCTCACGTCAAGAGCAGTGCGAGCGCGAGGTAATTTGCATAAAGAGCGGATGTGACGTCACGGACAAGCACTATTGACCAGTGATCCAGCCATTGTTGGGAGGATCTGAAAACCAGACTCCCTCAAACGGCTGAAAATCGAGTCTAGCTTTTCTCAAACTCTCTCTTTTACCAAAAAAGAAATGTGTTATTCCTGTTGAACGAAGTCATAAATAGGACAATCTTGTTTTGCTTTCATTTTTTGTCTTTAATTTTGTAATTTCACATCTCCAAATCAGTGTATGAACAGAACTTTCATTCTGATTATTGATTCCTTTACTTGAGGTCCCTGGTAAATACATTTTCAAAAAAGATTACACAATTTTACCTTACCCAAACTCACATAAGAATGTAAAATGTTAATATAATGTCATATTTCTACATTAGCAGGAAAACCACAGTGCATCCTATCAGCCCACAGCTGCAGAAGCATTCTACAACAACGAAAATTGGCAATCTTCCAGTCTTACAAGAAAGAGAGGTATACCATTAGGGAAGCTGCCATGATATTGATGCATCACAGTGCAACCGAAAAGTGTACCAAAACACCACTTAAAGTGGGAGGAAATTTATCATTTCTCGTGAATATCAGTTCTTTAAAAAACTGGGAAGATGTGAAGTCAGACATGAATGGCAAGTGCACATCTGCTATGCTCTGTAAGCATCTCAGTGCAAGAGATCCTGAAGAAAAGGTACTTCCTGGGGAAAAAAAAGAAAAAGTAAATAAGAGAAAAATAACTGACAGGTTTTTGGTTGAAAAAACGCTCACAATGACGGTTCATCAGAAGCTCAACAAGGAAAAGAGAATCCCAAAGATAGAAGAATCCCTTTGAATGGAAGAAGCGCGATTTTACCTTTACATGTCAAACACAATTGGTACTTTGAACATGGACGCATTGAGTCCAAAAACAGAGCTTGCATGAACAGCAGAGCAACCAACGATATCAACATAGATGATGAAGGACGAACCTAGGAACTAACAGAAGTAAAGTCAGTGGTAGTTTAGATGATAACTTAAAGGTACTGAAAGATAAAGTCGAAACGACAAGGATAGCGAAAGAAAAGTCACATTTGCTTGCTGTCAAGGCTGTAGGGGAGCATATGCACTCACATTTTCCAATAATCTCAACCCAGGAAGTGGGAAGAATCTATGACATAACCTTGGTAGAATGTGCTGAACAAGCAGATGACGAAGACATCAAAAGAAGAAATTCCATGGAGATTTATAAAGGTCTTTCAAAACACTTGAGTCTATTCAAATTTACAGCATTTTTTTATTCTTTCGATGCAAGACGGCAACTAAACGCCGATATTGAGAACCGGATCGGAGACTGCTACAAGACAGCTTTAGCATATCTTGATACAAAAAAAAAACCGGGATACAATCAAGTTTCTTCTCACACAGCTTACAAGCGCTAATTTTATGGCAAAACTACAAGGAATGTCGAACAAACAGTCCCTACAAAATTGCGCACTAACTGTTCCCGGAATGTTCCAAAAGTTTGAAGATATCATGCAGGAACTAAAAGAAAGGAAAAAATGTAGACAACCTTGCACCAAATGAAAAGCAAGGCTTAATTAGACGCCAAAAAGATCTCGCCAAGGAAAGAGAACTCAGGCATCACTATCAGTCTACACATACATCAGGAAGAAAACTAAAACTTGAATTTGGTGAAGGTGGCCTAAAAAGCCATCCTAAACTAACAAATGATACACTTTACTGTGCTGCTGATAATACGACGAACATGGCAGATGCACGCCTGACTTTACTTTCTTTGGCCCCCAAGAATTTTTCGATAAGCCTTTCCTGTTATAATTATATGCAGAACTTCAGGAAAGGCACACACAAAGCCAAACGTCATCATGAGGGCAGAGGCATAACTGCATGTGTATCACTTCACAAGGTACCTGACACAGCTCCAACGAAAGAGTGGGTCATCAACGTTCACTGGAGTTCAGCCAACATGAACGCTGTTAGATACAAACTCAACTTGTAAATCTACTTGTAACCGGAACTTAGTTACCGGAAGTGCATGTATGAGACTGTAACACTAGGTCGAGGCTGACTGCACTATATTGCATCAGCCCACATCATGGTGAACGTTGTGGAAGAAATCTGTCTGTTGGAATAAAAACTGAGTTGTGTTTTACGTGAAGTTTGTCTTATCCACCAAGAACTATGGCCACGCTTGCAACAGGTTATGGGCCCAGTCGAAGGCTGATGTTCGATGGTGATGAAGCTAAATACGAGCTTTGGGAAATTAAGTTCCTTGGATTTATGAGACTTCACAAGTTGCAAAAAGTTATCCTAGCAGAAGGCGAGCTAGATGAGGAAAACACGGTCAAGAACATTGATGCTTTTGCCCAACTGATCCAGTGTTTAGATGACTGTAGCCTATCCTTGGTCACGAGAGATGTGAAGGACGATGGCAGGAAAGCTCTACAGATACTGAGGAATCATTACATGGGCAAAAGCAAACCACGTGTTCTTGCGCTCTACACCGAACTCACTTCACTGCAGAAAGGTCACGCTGAAAGTATTACGGATTATGTGTTAAGTGCAGAAACTGCAGCTGCATCCCTGCAATCGGCCGATGAGATAGTCAGCGACAGTCTTTTGATTGCTATGCTGTTGAAAGGTTTACCTGAGGGATATAAACGTTTTCAGCCATTGTTTTGCAACACGACAAGAAAGAAGATAAGATGAAGTTCCAAGAGTTTAAGGTCGCACTGAGGAGTTATGAAGAGACGGAGAAATCACGTATCCCATCACAAACTGGCGACAACAGCGTCATGAACTGTAAGCAGAAGAACCCACCGCCAAACAGCCCTGGAACGTGCTACTCCTGTGGTCAGTGTGGACATAAGTCGCCACAGTGCCGGTCTAAGGACAAGAAGAATCCAAAGAAAGAAAACAACCGATGGTGCAGCCACTGCAGGTCGAAGACTCATACCGTGAGTGATGAGAACAAGGACGCTTCATTTGCGTTCAAAGTGACTGTGGACAATTTTAATTCCATTACAGATAACTCCTTGTTAGTAGATACTGGAGCTACTGCACATATTCTTAATGACAAATCTAAGTTTTTGAAATTTGATGACAAGTTTAAACCCGAGAACCATTACATAGAATTAGTGGATGGTAGTAGAGCATGTGGTATTGTATATGCCAAGGGCAGAGCAAAAGTTCTCCTACATGATTTAGAGGGTGTTCCCCATGAAATTTTTCTTGAAGATGCTTTGTATATACCTAGCTATATGGAGAACATATTTTCTGTCCAAGCAGCAGTCAATATGGGAGGTGCCATAAACTTGACAACAAATTCCTCTGAGTTGAGTGCCCCAGATGGTACAAAATTTTCCATAAAGAAATATGGTAAGCTGTATTATCTCAACTATACAAATCCTAATAGTGGAAAGAATAAACTATAAACTGTACAACCCGTACAAGCAAGGTCAAGCAAGTACAAGTAACGTAAAGTATCGCACAAGTATTCACCGTTGTACAAGTACAAGTTTATAAGCCATCGCTTGATTATCGTTCTCATGGCAAGCTTCGGTTATGGTCATCGAATTAAGTCTTGAATTCTGTACGAGTCTTCGAAGTGTGTTTTCCCTGTGAGTAAAGCATATATATCGTACTGTGTTGTTTATTGACTTTGGATCGCTTATATGCACTCACAGACTCCAGTAAGTGGAGAGATGCAATGAATGAAGAGTTAGATGCATTATGGGACAATGAAACATTTGAACTCACTCTTTTACCAGAGGGTAAAACCTCAGTGGGGGAAAGTGGGTCTATGCAATAAAATCAGATCCCAATGGGAAGGAAAAGTACAAGGCACGATTTGTTGTTAAGGGCTACTCCCAGGCCCCAGGTATAGATTATCATGAGACTTTTTCACCAACTGCTCGTATAACTTCAGTTCGCATGCTAATACAGTTGGCAATTCAGATGGGTATGGTAGTATATCAGATGGATGTTAAGACAGCCTATTTAAATGCTCCCATCGACTGTGTCATACATAGAGCAACCTGAAGGTTATGAGAGAAAACGCCCCAATGGTGAAAAGCTTGTTTGTAAACTAAAAAGAAATCCTTATATGGCCTGAAACAGAGTGGTCGGAACTGGAATTGTTTGTTACATGGTTATTTAACACAAGAAGGGTTTGTACAATCACTACCTGATCCATGTCTTTATGTTCAGAGTACTAAATTTGGCCAAGTAATTGCAATTGTATGGGTTGATGACATTATTATTGCAGGTAGTAACACGGACGTATTGAAAAAGGCCAAAAAGTCTCTTATGATGGGATTCAAAATGAAAGACCTAGGTGTTTTATCGTGGTTCCTAGGCATCCAATTCAAATGTGAAAATGACTGTATTGAAATGAGCCAAAGCAAGTTTGTGGAAAAAGATTCTCGAAAGGTTCAACATGACTGATTGCAAGCCAAAAGCAGTCCCATGCGAGTTGGGCGCAAACAAAGCCACTACAGTAAATGAAAGTGCATTTGAAAATGTAAGCCTGTATCGTGAAATTGTTGGAAGTTCAAGGGATTCAGATAATGTACTCAGTTTTTGTCTAGAACCGATGAACATAAACTTGGTTTTAGTTGAATTCAGAGTAAGTTTGTTGCAGAGAAGCCATTTGCGGATGTTACTTAAATCACGATTTAGACTAGACTGCATTGAGTGTAAGTCTGCGCTAGCATATGTTATGTGGGTGTCGTCTGCATACATCCTAGGTTGGCAGAATGACACACAGTTTGGCAAATCATTGATATAGATCAGAAATAGAAAAAGACCAAGGATAGTTCCTTGAGGGACCCCACAGCCCAGAGAACAGACTTTGGAAAGGGAACCATTCACTACACCATGAATAGTAGAAGGAGCTGGATTGGAAACTATTGACGTCACGCGAGTAACCGAGTGGAAATCTGTGACGTCACACCAAAAACCAAAACAAAAATTCTTTTTTGCGCTGCTGAATGTACAAATTTCATGCGACCGACGAATTAAACGGAACATGGAGGTCGAAGAAGCGTTTGAAGATTGGGATTGGGATGAAAGTACAATGTCTGAGGTAGAAGGATTGCTGAAAGATGCAAACCTAGCCACACAACCGGCGAAACATGATGCGAGGCACGACACCGACGGGGAAAGCTCAAGCGATGAAGACGACAAAGATGATAGCGAAGGAGGACTCAAGTGTAGTACTTGCAGTAGGAAGTATCATGTTAAAGGCTGGCTTTTGCGACATCAATCCGTATGCACCTGTATAAAAGAAAAGTCGAAGAAAACTTCTAAAAATCCGAAAATGTCGCCGAATCAAGAGCGAGTTCGACAAGTTTTAAGTAACATGGGATTTACAGATTTTTTTCACGATAAATTGAAGACATTTGTTCGGGACTTTCTGATTGCAATTATAGCTACACCAGCCAATGTAGTTGAACTTAGAGGACAGCAATTTGGTTCATGTCAACAACAAGCCAAAGAGTTTGTCAAAGAACTAGAAAAAGGAGCAGAGCCCCAAACAAATAATGTAGCTTACACATTTCTTGAGTATGTTGCACAAAATTTGTGGACAATAACTTTTGCCAGGGACTATCTGTCTAGTTCATCGAGGAGAGAACAGTATGTTGCCGAACATTTTCACGCGTTTAGGCAATCAAGTGAACTCCTATCCAAATGGGATGAAACAAGAAAGGTTCTTGACATTGAATCTAAAGATACTCTTATGCTTCAGAAATTGATTGCAGCAATTTTCAAGATGCAAGAAAATCTGGACCATCTGTGGATTTACATGGTAAAGACAGTATTAGGCAGGCTTTGATGTCTTACCAAGAGTAAGTCTGTGCTAGTTTTCTTTATATTTCATATCACTGTTCTGATTCACAAAACCCCTGAAATAGGTGTAAAATCCAATGTTTTATCTCAGGTTGTTTACTTCATTCTCATAACCTGTACATGTTTGATCATGTAGTGACGTATCGTAAAATCCAATGTTTTATCTCAGGTTATTGTTTACTTCATTCTCATAACCTGTACATGTTTGATCATGTAGTGACATTGTATCGGGGAAGAAAGATGCTGGTAGCAAAATGTATTGCAACTTAACATCATGGGCTATTACAGTTTTCTTTCTATGCACTATTTGTGATTTTCCAACCACTAATGCCTGGATACCCAAGACATTTTTCTTGAGCTAAGTGTCATTGCTATGGCAACATGCTGGTTATAAACCAGCCTTTAATATTCGGTTTCAGAAAATTACTCAAATATAAGCACTAGTCAAAATGTAACTGCAGTGACCAAAGAGATTTTCCTCCGGTTTCCCGTAGTGTGGACCCTTATTTATCACGATTTACATCATCACATGGTCAAAATGTTGTGGGCTCTCGAGGCGCAGCCAAGTGAGTCAGCAACAAATTTTGCCCATGTGATGATGTAAATTGTGGTAAATAAGAGTCCACACCACAGAAAACCGGTGAAAATCTGTTTTTTTACTGCAATATTTAGAAAGAAATATAAGGAGAAATCGAAGTTTCATTACAAAACGTGTTGCATTGCATGATGTTAGTGTCAGCACCATTGTCTGCACTCTCATTTACCACCCGCATCGACCAATCAGATTGCAAGATTACCAGCAAGTGTGGTAAAAATTTGTTGTGTTGTTTTGTAATGTTATGTGAAAATATCCCGTATGTTTTACAATAGTGTTTAGCCATTAATGTTTTGAAATTCTGTATCTTTTAAGAAATCAGCACATTTCTAAGTAGACACTGAAACACTCATTCACTGTCATTTTTTGGCAAACATGCATGCATTGTATTTATTTGGGTTTCCAATCCAAAGACAAGAATTACCCAAGAAGGTGTACACTGTACAGCTATCCCACTATCAAGTCCTGAAAAACCTATTTGTTATTTTTTAAGTGATGTAGCTGGATTTATGGATTTTCATATGCCAATAATTCTTTTAAATAAGCTCCTTGTAGTCAACTGGGCTTTTTAATTTTCACCTGATTTTGCCCATATTGTATATTAAACAAACTGGAATCCCTGTAACAATTCCTTGTTTCGATATATACACTCTTCTTTTATGGGATTGTAAAATGGTGTTAGATAAGTACATAGCAATTGCAGCTTCCCTATCTTATGAACAATTATGAAGAATTTCAAAAAGATATAACATAACAAACAAAACAAAAAAAACACAAAATATACATTGTACTGTATTTTTAATTCAGGAATGGACAAAATATTAGTTTATCTGTACAATCATGTAGTTTTAATGCTCCTTATCTCCAAGCAAATATTATTAAGAGTATTCGAAAGAGCATTTAATGCACTCATTATTGTGTAAACAATATGTGAATACCCTTTTAAAAGTTCATCAAACATTGAATGGGCATAAATACATATATACAAAATAAATTGATTAATAAATAATTCCACAATACATGATAATTAACAATTAAGAGTACAAGGCCATATTTTCTATGGGTAAATAGTCAGTGAGGCACAGCAGAGTTGACTATTTCTCATAATAAATGTGGAAGAGTAGCCTAATTGTTTTGGTAGATAAATAAATGATTGCAATCAAACAACTATGTACAGGAAATATTATAAGAAATATTTAAATAAATTTTGCCTTTCCAAGAACAGCACATGTGCTTGCTGCCAAATGATCAGCACATAGACATTTTGACAACTGAACACACCGGTACAATGAAATACCTTGTTCCTAGGATTCTAGGCCTAAGAATCTATGTGACGTCTATGTGACATCACCTGAGCAGCAAAGTGGAAATTCATGACGTCACACCAAAAACTGAAACATAAACTTTTTGACACATTAATGTTACAGATTTTTGCCTATTTTCATTTTGGTGTGCTGGGTTGGTACACATATTTCTAGGCCAAAGTCAACTATGTAAAATGTACATAAAATGCAATATAGCCGCAAGTTGCATGACGTGTGACGTTTGGAACATATGGTCACTATGACATGCCTTAGTTTCTTTTAAGGGGGTTCACAAACTCGAATGGCCTGTTATAGAACTTGGAAGAAAACAATGACATTACTCACACATTGGACTGACTAACTTTGTCTTCATAAAACTATCCACCATTTGTGCATCTGGTGTACTTGAATGTGGCCTAATTCTTTCTTTAGTTTGAACATTTTGAAACAAGTTCAATGTGCAGTTCCAGAAAATATCCATACTCCCCCGCGGAAGGTTTTTTGTTTAGCACCCCCCATCCCTCAAGGAAATTCCATTTAGTTTCATACTTTGCTTCTAAAATGTTGGCTTTTTAAGACCCCCTCCCCCTAGTAATTTTCAATGACCCTCCATGGGGTGGGTGTGGATTTTTTCTGGATCTACACAGTTTTCATTTATCTCAGATTCATTACCATATTCTGAGACAATGGAAAAAAAAAAATGAAACTGCGGTTTATAAGGATTTTAAAACCAAAGAAAAATTTGAACCACAACATATTCCATGGATGAAAGTGCTCCATGAGAAGAACAGCCATTTATTTCCTGTGAACTTTTGTTATCTGTAAATTTGGTTCCAGATTTTGAAAATCACCAGCAGTTCTTCTGATCCTTCGAACAGTTTTAATAGCATGAGACTGGGAGAATACTGAACTCGTATAGCTCTGAATAAACTCTTTACAAGTGAAAGCTCTATAAGCCCCCCTCTTTTGCCTTAACTTTCCAAAAAACTTTTCAAGTAGATCTTGGTTGAATTTTGTTGCAACCACATAATCAACACCTGGAATTGTGAGATAAAACCTGACCACTTCCACAAAAGATTTTACACAAATTTGTAGCCCTTCCCATGTTTGGTCACTTAGAAAATACTGTTTTCGCTCACATAGTGGAACGTCTGTTTGGTTCATGGCCAAGTCCTTCCAATCCTGGAAGTACTTTAAAAACTCACCTTCCAGCCAAACAAGTCTTCCATCTAACGGATTGCGATATACACTCTTGAATTCGAACTGAGTGTATACCCTGTTTGCATTTAAGCAATCAAAAAATTCATTCATGTTCTGAACAAACTTTGCAGTCTCTTCTGTGCCTCTCTTACCTTGAATAGTGATAGCATTAGCAACTCTATTGCTAAAGACCTGTGCTGCTAGATACACTCTCATCCTTAAATATGGGTTGAGAAATAAATGGTCAGTAGTTAATTTATGTAGCAAGCGCAGGCCAGATGCATTTGATTCATCTATATCATTCTCAAAAGCATCAATGAGTTGCAGCCAAGTTATCCACATGTTGTTTTTCAGCTTCCTTGTTTTGTTCCTCCAAAAGCTGTTTTCCCAGTTGTTACATGTGGTTTTAAGTAAATGCACTGGATCACAAATGAAGTAGATTGACCTCCCTTCCTGAGCATATGGATTACTAGTCTTAAAAATTAGTGTGCCTTTAGGTGCACCAGGCGGGCAATGAAATCGGTAAAATTTACGGTGTGGTGATGCACCATCACATGTGCTGGTTAAAACCTTAAAATCTGGCTGTTCTAATTCTTCGATACACTTCCAAAAAACATTAAACAATGCATAGGACTTGATGGTTGTTGTAGGAAAAAATGCCACAGGCATTTTCCAGTCTGAGAAAAGACTTACCGCCATAAACACAAACATGTGTGTCGCTTCCTCTGGAGCTGTGGAGCTGACTTCAGCTGACAATGACCTATCGACTTCATCAATGCTGTTTTGGGTTGCACCTAGGTCAACAAATCCAATCAACTTACCTGCATCATCAAAAACGAGATCCTTCCTCACAGAAACTTCATCATGTATAATACCCAACCAAGAATCGCACTCTTTGGGATCTGACCTTTGCAGAAAATCTTTCTTAACTAAATCTAAAAAAGATGGATCAAAACCTAAACCCGACTTATAGCAGTTACTGTAATCTCTAAGTGTTCGACTATCTGGCAAAATGACAATCCCACTATCCTTGAGCTGTTGGTAAGCCTTTGGAGATGTGGAATACAACTCAAAACACCATCGTATAACTAGAGGGTGCCACCGTCTCCCCCTGTTGTCTGCACATGCCATAACCTTTTCTTGTTCTTTCAAGAAAAGAGATCTGAAATCTTCTTTAGCACATTGGTCTGACTTGAGTTGTGAGAAGAGTTCTTCTATCAGCTTACTATCCTCCTCATGTAAGGATATCAACTCCTACAGAAAGGCAATCAAAATCCAACAATTAGTAACGGAGTGGGGACCTAACATGATTTCCCTCTCCACATTGATCCCCACAAACCATAACCTATATTGCTAAAACCGCTCTTATATTTTTTTACTCAGTTCCCACACTATAAACAACAGTTGAACGACATCTCATTTCTCAAATTGCTCCCTATCTACCAGTACTTGTTTCCCATGCATTTTACATATGACATGGAACTCTTCTTACATAAAGTCCCCCACCTTGCACTTTTTGGCACTTTTCTAAACAGGCAGCTTACATGTACAAAATATTTCAGATATGAGAAAAATAACCAATTTTACCGTCACAGCATTAGTATATATATATATATATATATATATATATATATATATATATATTATATATCAGTTGATATGCACGCCTATCGACAGAGTGCTCCATAGAAGAACTAGAGCGTTATAATCGAGGTGAACTGATCAACTGAAGATTCGACTTGGCATTTTATTACTAACTAGTTTCGTACCGCACAACATGTGCGGCACTCATCAGATAAAATAGCCAAATGAAAAGTCCGTTACAACGTACACTGATACATGATATACACGCGCGCGCAGGATTTGAATTAGAATAGACGCTGTTGCGTGACAACGGGAGATTTAAAGTTGTTTAGGAGGAATTTGCTTGCGTGCCTACAGGAAGTGATGAGTTCATTACGCTTCTTCAAGGTCGCTAGGTCAGGTCTACAAATAATAAAATATTTTTCCTACAAGCACAAATTACAGCGATTTGAAGCGGGGTTGAAGGGTGCAGCTTGCTTTAAAATCTTCCAAGTTATGTTAAATTCTAACTTAGCGTCTTTTAAATGCCAAACATGCTTACTAAGTTCTGTACTGAGTCTCTTTTTGGGGTCTCTAAAAGAAGATTTGTGGTTCGCGAATCTTGTTTTAAAAGAGTTCTCAGTAAGTCCTACGTAAGTATGGGCTGGCCTGTTGTCTAAAATCATCCGTGGTTTACCAAGCAACAGTGACAACAGAGGACAACAGGCCAGCCCATACTTACGTAGGACTTACTGAGAACTCTTTTAAAACAAGATTCGCGAACCACAAATCTTCTTTTAGAGACCCCAAAAAGAGACTCAGTACAGAACTTAGTAAGCATGTTTGGCATTTAAAAGACGCTAAGTTAGAATTTAACATAACTTGGAAGATTTTAAAGCAAGCTGCACCCTTCAACCCCGCTTCAAATCGCTGTAATTTGTGCTTGTGGGAAAAATATTTTATTATTTGTAGACCTGACCTAGCGACATTGAACAAGCGTAATGAACTCATCACTTCCTGTAGGCACGCAAGCAAATTCCTCCTAAACAACTTTAAATCTCCCGTTGTCACGCAACAGTGTCTATTCTAATTCAAATCCTGCGTGTGTGTGTATATCATGTATCAGTGTACGTTGTAACGGACTTTTCATTTGGCTATTTTATCTTATGAGTGCCGCACATGTTGTGCGGTACGAAACTAGTTAGTAATAAAATGCCAAGTCGAATCTTCAGTTGATCAGTTCACCTCGAATATATATATATATACAATTATGAAGATAGGAAACTACATGTAAATATATATATATAATATATATATATATATATATATATATTTACATGTAGTTTCCTATCTTCATCACTTAGATATTGCCAGGGACAGTGACTGTCTGCACTGGTGGTACTACAAGGCAGCTTGTTAAACTTGGAATGTTGATTTGAAAGCATTGTTAAAAGTGTCTTCTTGAATCTCTTGCAAGGCTCACAGATGTTGGTCAAACCCATACCATTGCAATCCACTGATCTGATACACATGTTGTTCTCATTTAATTTTCCCCTTATTCTTCCTTGTTTATCTGTGAAAGTTCCATTTCTACCTCCAGACATGGCAAGTTGACGCAATTTGTCATTACAAACTATACTGGGACAAACAGTGCACTGGTCGACATAGTCCAGGAGCTTGATAAAGTTCTCCAGAGTACTGGCACTACTGGGGATGTCTTTCAATGTGCTTTCAGGTGCAGGAATGTTACATGAATACAATTTAAATGTATAGTCCAGATTTATTATGATGGTTTTCTCTGGCACAGGCGGTGCAACTTCATGGATAAAAGTGCAGATCATCAGAAACAGATTTGTGTGTTGCATCAGGTTCCACTTGGAATTGAAAACATTATCCTTCGACAGTATACGAAAAACAGATGAGTAATTGTGGATGAAAGGCTGATTGAGGACTGCAGAAGGGATGTCAAGGACTGATATTTAGAAGGAAGGGCAGAAGGAGTGGAAGAAATCTCGCTAGGTGGTACTTGCCTGTCTTCTTTACTTTCTTGCCTATACTTCCAGTGATGGTATTTTCTTTTTCTGCCAATCTTCCCCATCTTGAGATATCGATCTGCAAACGCGTGATATTTAATAAATAAATAACCAGCTTACTACGCTTCGAACCCACAATAAGATAACTGATGGAGTAAAATAAGTACATATTCGATCTGTGTACTCTCTATTATCCATGCTCGCATACACCGCAACATATGAAAAGAAAACCTCTGTTTTCAAAATACTCAAAATACTTCCATTGCTCAAAAAACATGTCCAAGCCACAATGTAATATTTGAACGATCGTTTCAAACTTCGAATTTAATATTTAACACAGAGGAAATATGGAAAAAACGAACCACAAAATCACAAACTAATCAATAAAATAAGACCAAAAACAAGCCATTTTTGGGATTCAATTTACGCCGTTCTCATGAGGAAATAAGTGTTGGTCACAACATTATACACTTACCTTAGGCTTTCATCTGTGGCTTAGGCGGGTCGTTTTGGCCAGAAAAGAAAACAGAGTCGTTAAATCGTTAAAAAAGAGTACAGACATAATTAAAAACATGGAGGATTGAAGCCAACAAAGCAAAAACAATAGGAGATTGACCATACTTACGCCATTTTCACGCCATATTTACGCCACTTTCTTCGTCACAGATTTCCACTAGGTTCCGCCATCTTGAAATAAGCAATCAGTCAATCGCCGTGCTCAAAATACCCCACGTGGTCACGTAGTTTCCAATCCAGCTCCTTCTACTATCCATGACTACACATTTCTGGGTACCATTATTTAGATATGACATAAACCAATCGTAAGCAGACTCCTGTATTCCGTACAGACTAAGTTTACCCAAAAGAACACTGTGATCAACGGTATCAAATGCTATTTTTAAGTCCAGGAAAACCACTGCATTTTCAGATTGAGCAGCCAGTAAGTTTTGCATCCAGAGCCCTTACCCAAACAGAGACCAGGTATACGCAAATAGAAAAGGAGCTCCTGGCCATCGTGTTTACATGCGAGAAGTTCGACAAGTACATCTTTGGGCGTGATGTGGTCCATGTGGAAACTGATCACAATCCTCTGAAAGAAATCTTTAAAAAGAGCCTTTGTGATGCACTGGCAAGACTTCAGCACATGCTCTTGCATCTTCAGCGCTACAACCTCGACGTCAGATACAGGAGAGGCCCCCTCATGCTCATCACGGATATGCTAAGCCACGCGTATTATAAGGAAACTTTGACTTTGAAAGAAGTGAAATCGCTAGAGCTCGCCCACTGAAGTTGAGTCCACAGTGCCGTCTCCTGTTGCTGAAACGTCAACGCCATGCCCTGTAACTGAATCTAGTGCCATCTTCTGAGGCTGAGGATGTTGCCATGCCGAGTAGGAGATCCACAAGACAAAGAAGACTTCCTGAACATTACAAGGATTTTGTTATGTCGCGAGTGATTCGCATAAGGACTTTGAGGACTTTGTTTACTTTGAAGACCTGGTCTTGTGCCTGTGAAGGACTCTGGTGCCGTGAAATATCAGTGACTTTAAGAAAATATTACTATTATTACTTATTTATTTATTGTTTGTCGGTTTTTTGTTTTGTTGTCAAGGGAAGATGCGTCGTTATTCTTTTCATATTAGTTTATTTATCTTTTGTCAAGGGCAGATGTGCCGACAGTATCATAAATGAAGTCAACCATTTGGTTGGTAATCATACTGGAAACTGGCACTGGTTTAGCAAACCTGTGAATCATATCTCCATATCTACATGGGTAAGACATTCGCTTGAGTAACATGCAAAGGCCTTCAATGCCGTCACAAACGGACCATTGCTCGCAGATTATGGTGTCTGGAATCTGTACAATGTTCGATAAAGCTCGTACATCTCGTTTACGAAAACAGAACTCCGTCACACTTTCCAATTCATCGAGCTCATCCAGGTCAAAAGCTGGGTAACAATCGCATGCAAAATCCAGGTCTCTCGAAGAATAAAGGTCGTAAAGAACTAAAAATTCTTCATCATCAATTAAACTATCGTAATGGCTTATGAGAAGCAAATTACGGACGTCTCTGAATGCCATAAACGGAATTTATCGTGCGTATAAAAAGTGTCGTCGTCTTTCCAAAGATCAGCTGCTTAACTTTTGGTTTTCCTGCCGAAAACGAAACCGTCGCCTCAGTCTTTCTCGGATACGGAACGTCGTCGTCGTCCAATTCGTCGTCAATACTTAAGTTCCCTATTCTCTTGAGGTTTTGTATCCACAAGATACCATCACAGCACACATTGAGAAAGCCTTTCTGAGCATTTCAGTTGATCCGAGAGTGGGTTGATGACGTCACAAGCAGACACCCAAAACTCCAGGTTTACAGATTTTCAAGAGTGGCTTTTGGTGTGTCCTCAAGTCCCTTCTTGCTAAATGCAACTATCCGTCATCACCTAATCCCCAATAATATCCCGAAGGATTTTTAACCCAAATCATGCAACAAAGAAATTGCTTGCTTAGACAGTGTTTAGAATGATATTTTACAAAGACGAACACTTACCGAAAGGGCCAGACACGCCGTCTTTCACTTTTTCTTTCAGAAATCCACTGAAATTTATCACTTTAGGGCATGTTTGTTGAAACATTCCAGTACCTTGTGCTACATTATGCAATTTCTGGCACATGAAACTGACAGAAATGAATATTTTGCCGGCACAAATTAATAGGCTGATCGTTAGGGATTTAAATAAGTTATAGATCAGCCCTTCTCCAGAAACAGGTTACAGAAAAACGGGCGAACTTGACTGCTGGTGAGGTGGCAGATCTTGAGTTGCCTAACGGCCCGTCAAACGTTAAAGAGCTGCGCACACTCCTTCTGACAAACGCCATACCCACGCCATTGGACAGGATCCTCAATGCAAATCCCAGTTCTAGCAGTGCCGCGGATCAAGCCCAGTCATTATGGAATAGTCCCATGCAAAGCCAGCTTTACTCCAACTTCAGTACAGTTCCAGCACGCTCTCAGCCGCCGCCAATCCATTCAAACGCCTACCTAGAATTACGAGCTTCCAAGATGTTTCTGAGGCCAGTGCAACTTCAAACCGGTAAGAAAGCATTAAGGATTGTAGACATTGTTGACAATATTGTCCCCAAAGACAAGGAACGAAAAATAGTGGATGGTGGAAACACCAAATTAGTTGTATCTTATGGGCCTAAAAAGCCTCGTTTAGAACAAATCACTATGTCGCAGTGGGTGGTTAGCAATACCAGAATTTTTTTATAATTTGCTACCAAGTAAGAAACTAAACTCTCAAGCCGATGTCCAGAACTACTTAGCATATACTACGTGTCTCGCAGAACCTCGCAAAGCTTGGAGGAGGATATACTACAAAATTTTAGTAATGTGGGAGGGAGAGATGGAATTTCTGATTTGACTGGGGATTTGACTGGAGAGGTTCGGCCCCAGTCGCTTCCATTTAACTTGTACTTAGTCCCCTATCTTCCTAAAATGAAATAAATGAGAGCTGGTACTGGTCAGTTTTGGATTTTAAGCTGTGGGTTGCTGTATCTGCTATGGGACTGGGCACCAAAAGATCCTGAGGCCCTTCCTTCCCCCTCCCAACCTATCATCATTAATTTTTGTCACAAGGAAAATTGGTCTGAAAAGTGGTTGTATAGCACTGTTGTGGACATTGGTCTGGGACAATATGCAGTGGTGTTCTGTTTATTTTGTTTGTTTATCAGCAATGCAGCTAACTCCTGCTGTCTCGATTAAATTCCATTTTTGAAGCTTGTGAGTGCTATCTCCCAAATTAACCTGTTCCCTTTAGATACTGCTGTAGTTTTTGTTCTATATACTGGGTATCAAATAATTGCTAACCCAATTCACTATTCACTTGAATGGTTGAGATCGCAGGGGTTTACTGCTGCTGAAGAGTGATGTTGTACAAAAAATAACAACTCAATGGTGGTACAGTTGTAGGAAAAATAATAATTTAATCTTATTCAAAAACAGCAATGAGACTATAGTAACATAAAATAGTAAAACAATCTAACATACCATAGATAATAGTAATTAAATGTAACAATGTCATACATGTAAATTTGTTTTCAATCAAGTGTCATAAAAGCAAAACCAAAGTTATTACTTTGGCCAATCACAACATACACAGTCAATCCAATGAACCAATCAGAGCTCGGAGAAATTATAGGTAGCCAGTGCCAAGCCCAGGGAAAACGCATGCGAGCAAGTCATGATTGGTTTTGGTTTTAATTTTGATTGGTTAAGAAAGTGGCATCAGATTCTCCCAGCAGTAACAATACTATATTTTGGATACAGGTCATGACAATTTCAAAATTGATTACAACATGAATATTCAAGATGAAGCAACAGACTCTCTGCAAATACCATAAGCAATGCATAGAGACCAGGATAGAGAATTCATAGGTTAAGACCAGGACTTGGGCCTTCATGACCAGTAAGCCCCTTACTGGTGTCAATACAGTTCACATAGCCATATATAACTACAATTTAAACTCATCACCCATAGATGAGCTTGGGGATAGGTGGTGCATGGTGTGGGGCATGCTAATAGCAAACTTTCCTGGCACGCAGAGGTATCCATGACAACCCTGACACAGCCCACCACCAGGCACCAGTCACACTGAGAAATTCAGTGGACATGACAACTTCAGCATGGTTTAGGTGTGTACCCACATTTTGTGGGTCGATTTAGTATATACATATATGCACTCTATTGTTTTTCTAATTGAATATTCATCATTCACGGCACGAACAATTTCCGAAAATGCAGCTAGCTTACACGATCGTAAGCGCTTTGATGTTAGGTGCGATATATTTCCTTTGTTTCCAGTTTCATGCTCGAATGATGTTTTGACACACCATTGTTTCGTTGAAATTAACTTTATAATGAAAACAAAGTGGAAAGCTGGAACTTATATCACGCTAAAAGTGTAAGATATGATGCCATAGCCATTTCGTCAAACAGCAATGCGTATCAAAAAATATTGAAGGTTTTGGGTTCGCGATTGAGTCCACTCGGCAGTCAGGTGCACTGGCGAGCCATCGAGCCGCAGAGCCACTCAGCAATATACTTACTCGTTCTTTAAACACTCAAGCCGACCGGCAAGCCGCCGAGCCACTCTGTAATATACTTTAGGCCCAGTTCAGACGTCGTGCTTCTGCCGTGCTGAACTTAATTGCAATTAGGTTCGACTGTAGCACGGCAGAGGCATGACTCTGATTCAGACGTCGTGCCAGAGCCGTACCAAATTCAGGATTTACTGAATCCACGTAACAATTAGTCAGCGGTGATCAAAATAATAAAAATGGCACCCTTTTCTAAATTGGAGCGAAAACTCCTGCTGTTAAAATTACTCCAAGACTCGAGAAAAAGACGGAAAGAAAGGCAGCAGAAAATACTTTTTCTTTTGCAAGTAAGGCGAATTCTGTTATTGCAAGTTTGTTTCATAACTTCCCTCCTGTTTTCTTCCGAGAACCCCATTGCTGTTCGATACTGTCAACGTCCACCACGACACAATTACGGATGGTTTGAACATTTGTGGAATACATACAGTGATGCTAGATTCAAGAAGACATTCTGTGTGTCCAAGGCAACCTTTAGTTTTATTCTTGACCGTATTAAAAACGATTTGCAATGCAACACAGTCCCAGAAGATCCAATATCAGGGTCATTACATGTAGCTTCCTCTTCGTCTTGCTCCCTGTCATATCCACAGCCAGCTAGTGGACTGTTTTCATTAAAGGGTTCTTCTTCGTTCAATGAACATCACTGCCCTGCTGTATGGCAGAGGAAATTTGTTTAAATGTTTTCGCCAAGCCGCCATATTTGTACATTGGGCACGAATGACATCCCGTGTATATACTCCGTAAAGGAGAATTGTCCTCGTAACTTCGGGAACACAATCCCGCTAAAATACATTAATGTAATTTATAAATTTTGTTTGGCACGGCAGAAGCACGACGTTTGAATCGCTGCCGTGCCAGATAAGAGTCGTGTAGCACGGCAGAGCTTGTCGAACTTAATTGCCTTGCCGAACTTAATTCAAAAGTTTGATTCAGATGCCGTGCTTTTGCGGTGCTTCTGTCGAACTTAATTCCTGAATTAAGTTCGGCACGGCAGAAGCACAATGGCTGAACTGGGCCTTACTCGTTCTTTAAACACTCAAGTCTTACGTTTCGCTTATGAGACTTCCACTCTTTAATACGTTTACTGTTTCACTGTCGAGCCGCCGAGCCACTTCAGTGATTATCTTAGAAAATTGGCCCTGCATTCTGTAGTTGCCCCACCATCCATCCTTTGTAGCACTAATAAAAATGTTTCGCTACTAACTGAAGAACAATTCTAAGATTTCAGCTGAAGATTTTAACGATTTGACTTTTGCCGCAGCACGTTTTAAAAGTTATACCAACCGCTCATCAAAGAAACAGCGGCAACTTGTTAACATTGAATAAAACTTTCCCACTAAAAAATATACTTTCTCTTTTTTTATATTGGAAAGCTAACTGAAGTTTCCAATGTTGCAAAAAAAACCTCATGCACAACCGATTGCTGCTTCATTGCCGCTTGCGAATCAGAACGGGAAAAGCCCTTCTGACAGTCTGTTGACATTCGTGGTCACAAGCGAAAATATGCTAAAGCAGCCGCATACGACCTGCTAATCTACAAACTCGCCGATATTTTTATCTCAGCTTCGTTTCTTTGCTCTCAAAAGTTAAACTGCCTTCTTTTCCAGCCTGTTCTCCTATAATGTCCTCTTTAATGGAGAAGAAAATATACAACTATTTTGCTCAGAGACGCCAGCGTCACACAATGAAATGTCCCACTGAAAATCACGACTCGGATTGGTCAGTTTAATATAGTTGGCGTGGCAACTGGAATGGACTGTTTGTCTTCATCTACATCTCATCTACATCTACAACATGAATAATCCAAGACAAATCGAAAGTATACTGGCCATTCTATACAATCGACGTAAAGGAAATACAAAGTCACTTAAGGAAATAATCAGCAAGGGTTGATATGACCAAACCTCAGTGTATTTGCGATGGTAAGTTCATTGAAATTAACACGAAAGCTGAATTCGATCTTCCCTTTCGATTTGACAATTGCAATCATTTGATCCTTGCAGGAAACTCCTCTTGATCAAAGAATGTGGCCGGAAAACTTCACTGCCAGATTCATCGGAAACAAGAAGTATTTCACGATCAGTGATTCATTTCTTCTTGCTCTTGGAGTGAAAATTCACGTTAAGACAAAGCATTCTTTATTGATATGTGTGTGGTTATCAGTCTTTTGAAGCGAAGGGATATCTCAACTCGCGAAAATAAAACTTTATGAACTCTCCCCTCTGATCAACGTCCGTTTGATCCTGCTTTAAAACTCATGGTTCATTTTGAATGACCCTTCACTTGTTAACAAATGGAAACCCTAATAGGTGATGTGTGGAATGCTAACAAATGCAAATGAGTAGATGTTCTTTTTAATATCTGCTCTGTTTATAGGGCACGATGAAAAAAGACCAGTTTGAGACATTATTACCTCAAATTTAATCTGCAGTGGAAGGAAAATTTATCATAAAATAAACGATGCTTTATCACTGTTTCACCTGGTGAATGGGATAACCTGAGTATTATAAAAAAAAACCTGATAGCAAAGTGTGCGTGGGTTGGGGTGCGTGGGTTGGGGGGGGGGGTTGGGGGGGTTGGGGGGGGGCAGGACCCCAGATTTTTTTTGTATTTTTTTTGTAATCAAATTTTGTTGGTTTTACTAGCTCAGTAATAAAATTTGTTCATTTATTGGCATACATGTACCACATTGCTACATGGGTGTGCACCCATCAAGGGTTTACAGGATCATGCTCCTCCACCCCAATTAAATTTTTTTAGATGCCCTGAAAGGCATTTCTTCCCATAAGTTTCAATTTACCAGTAATACCGATAATACAAGCCAAAGGTGGGAAGCTGCAAGTTTTCTTTTTTTACCACTGGAAGCAGTGAAGTAGATTTGTTGGAGGCCTAGAGCCTGACATTTTGTATTGGAACCCTGGGGCCTTAAAACTCTTTGGAACACAGCCTTTTCTTACTTTGCGCTTGTACTGGCTTTTGTACTTGCTACATGTATGATTATTGCAAATGCAAACACAACCAAGTGAATTATGATTTGTTCCACCATCTTGGAAAAACAAAGAGTGTGCTTGCACGTTTTCATTACATGTATGTTCTTTGCACTTAAATCTTGCTGATTATGTAAAAATGAACTTTGCTTGCTTTTGCAATAATTATTTATTGGTTTCTTACATTACTTGCTGTACATGTATTTACTCCTTTGGCCACAGTTGTCGAGATTCATTAAATTCTACAATGAGGTGTATGTTCCTTATGAACCAAAATGTAAACAATGACATCGGCAAAGATTTGTTTATTGAGGAAATAACTCAAACTAATAAATGAGTAATAATAATAAATGGTTTGAATCCAATGTCTGTACATGTAGTCTGTACATGCTAGCTAGGTCGCTCATGCTTGAAGTTCAGAGCAAGTTGTATAAAACTTTTCATTGGGCTAACACATACAATTCAACATGAAATACTGTTGATATTATTATTAATAAAGGGTTGAAATCTGACTTTTGCAGAACTTTTTATTCCCAGTATTAGAATTTACACAACCTGCCCCTGGAGAATCAGAATATTAAGTTCCCTGAGCTTAACCTTATTTCTCATGTAAGATAAAAACAGAAATATTTGGGCTCTTACTTCATGTAGAGAAAAGAAAGGATGTAAAACAAATGGAAACAATGCTTCATCAAAATTCTTTTACCCAAAAAACAAAGACCGACAACAATGTTTCCCATTGTTTTACGTCATCTGTGCAGTACACGAAGTAAGACCCAATATTTGTCAGAGATGTGTTATTAATCATGGAATATAATTTTTTGTTGATATCCACAGGTTTAATTGTAAAAGAAGAATATCTATTCAAGAGTGACACTGGAAAAGTACGCACCCATGTATCATGTAGAGCAACACTTCTGCTACTATTTACACCAGTAGTGCATTACAAGGGGAGGAAACTACTGCTGCAACACAATTGCGCTGCCAGTTAATTGACCTACTTGTCGATGCTGCTGCAATAACAGAGGCTGAAAATCATACAACCACATCTCAGTCAGCAAGTGTGATTCAACCTGGACTGTTTGCATCTCAGGCAGTACCCAGTGAGCCACTTAAAGTCCTCTGCTCTCCTCAACTCCTAATCCTACTGGGCCTTCAGAACAGCTACCCAGTTCATCAGAAGAGAATCTTGCAACACCATTACAAAAAACATCCAAGCACATGCCTACTGAAGATCTGCTCCAACGTCAACAATGCAAAAGGGACGAACAGGATAGAGGACGCAAGTTTACCTCCAGAGAAGTTGTTCAACATTTGAATTAGCAAAAAAACATCCACTATGGCTCCAAGAAGGACTTCATTGCCTCATTAGCAGAATCTGTAACATAAGAATGACGGTGAGCACAGCACTGATTGGGATGGCACCTTATCCCATCAAGATGTAGTAAATTTGGCCAAAAAGGCTCATGATCTAAAGACAAGAAAACCAATTTATGATGTTATAGTTGAGCAGGATGCGGCCAAACATCATCACATGTCGGCAATGGAAGTACTCGACCTTCAGGACATCACAAGCCCAACAGAGATAATGTGTACGCTTAGAAGAAAACTGCCGGGTTTTCTTGACTCAGAACGTAAAGTAAAAAACTTAAAGGCAAAACTGCGAAGGGAGTTTGAAGTTGTATGGCAACCAGAAAGAACCCACTCAGGTTGGCGAATTAACCCAGAGTGGCTAAGGGAGACATTATTGTTTTTGTATTGGTGGCTTCCCCCAAGTGAATGGTGGAAAATTTATGGAGATGGCAGGAACTTTGGTGGAAAGAACAGTGTTGCAGTGACATTGAATGTTTTAAACAATGAGGCAATGTTCAATGGTGTAAGCTACCATAGCCCAGAGGAGTACTGGCCACTGTACATTTTTTATGGAAAGGACACGAGGCTCAACTTGGAGCTTAACCTCGGTGATCCTATGAAAACAGTCAGCCTGAATGCATGGACTGATTCAGTGATCAAAAGAGGACACAAAGTATTTATTTCCTGTGACTCAAAGTTTTCTGACAATTTGCTTGGTGGTGGTTTGGATCCCACAAGTTCCGATTCTTTTACTATGTACATGTATGAAACAAAAGAAACGAGGGGTAAGGTTGGGAACGGTACTGCGGTTTGTTCAGAACTTGGTCGTGAAATTGAGAGAGAGCATCCCGAATCCCTGCTCCCGTCACTGCCTACTTCATCATACATTCCCGATGGAAACCACTGCTTTTGCAGACTCACAGAACATATGGTCTTTGATCGCTGCATGAGTTGCCTTAACTTAGAAGGCCAGCAGACTATGGGAGGACAAGCTGCCAAAGACCAAACAATGGCTCACCTTCTGGGTAACATCAATGCAAGGGGAGTCAGAAATGGCAGATTTGAGTTCAAATTTGATGGGAAGAAGCTCGAACCGATCACTCTAAATGTGAACCATGCTGAAACTATAGCGTCACCTGCAGGTCAATTTACAGGATGCATTTATCCAGAAATTTTGGCTAATGTTGCTAGTAAAGAGGGGTTTTTGATCTAACTGCTCAGCTGAAAAACAGCTTGAATTGGCCCTCTTTGAAGATCTCAGAGTTTGACCTCGAGGCAAAAATATGGGAAGTACATTGGAACCTACACGAACTTGAAAGATGGGATGAAGACCCAACGGAATTTCAATCCAGGCTAAATCCGGGCTCATCTGTTGGTTCAGAAAATCCATCTGACTACAGGTTTGGGCTCGCCGATGCAGAAATAGAGAACTATGTGAAACTTTGCAATCTGCACCATGCATTAACCTTGCTACGATATGGGTCCTCAAAGCTCTATCCTTAACAAAATAAATTGCTCATAACTTTATCTTTCGTTGACAATTTGAACGTTTCAAACTAACAGCTGAAATATTTCAGCGCTATTGAAGCCAATACGATACTGCCATTTGAAGCTTGTAAAAGAAATGAAACACCGAGCTAAGATTGGCGACGAACTAATGAATTGAATGAAGCGTAGGAACGTGACCAGACGCCCGCTCTTGAAAAGAAAATTCAGTCCGAAACCCATTACTTGCCAACACTTTAACAGAGCCTTTTATTTAAATTTCGCTTTCAGGTTTTCAAAGGCAAATCAAATATTTGAACCTGCAGATCACGAAATAAAAGAGTAAGTCTTATAAAGCTTTTTAAAACCCCGTTGCTGCCGCCATTCAACTGAGCGACATTTGATACCGCTGACAAAGAATAGCACTTGTAGCGGCAAAGAGTTATAATTCTCACCAGAAATCCGTTTCTCCGCTTTATCTCAACCAAAACCTTCGTTTAAAGGCTCGTTTTAAAGCTTATGCAACACTTCTCAACACTAAACTGAAATTGAAATCCTTATTTTAGCGCGAGGTGTTCAGTTGCAGAAAACACAAGGTGATATTTTTGGTAAACGCGAATTAAATATAAACAAAAGAATACTAATTTGATGCCACGCAAATAGCCCGCATTGTTAAAGCCTTTTGAAAAAGAAGAATAGCTTCTCCGCCCAAAAGTCACAAGTTCTTCCATCAACAGCCTTCATACTCTCATCGGGCAAAGGCCGAAACAAGTGCGAACAGCTCTCAGAAATCTCGGAAATGCAGATTGTGAGCCCTCGTGGTAAAAATACCAGCGGCTACCCCCATTTTAGAGACACACTCAAACCGTCGTGAAGTTGTAATGAAACCAGATACTCACCTGTGGCAAGCAAGCTGAACACGTGAGGGTTGAAATCACTCGCGCAAAGACGCCTGGACCGCACCATGTGACTTGACAGCGGATGGCCGCTGACCAGCTAAGAAACTAAATAAGTGCCGATGCCATGGATTCGAGTTTAACTTTGCCTAAACTGCTTTTAGCCACAAGTAAACAGAAATTCTCCTTACTAAACTATTCAAATATTATCTTATTTTACTATTTTTAAGGAAATTATGCCATAAACTCAAGATACGGTATACAAAGTATATTTCACTTACTGCTCATTCACAAACAATGCTACATTATGAAAATGTTGTATATTTGTGAAATAATTTCCACCTGTGTGATCTGTAGTTTTGATCATACTTGAAAAAAGAAATTACATGTTGATACCATGGAGACATTTTGTACAACTACATTTCTGTGCAGGAAAAAGTTTTGGCTTCCATCAGATCAGACCAGTTTTCTTGTACCTTTCCATGTCATTTAAGCTTATATCAAAGTTGCTTAGTGAGAATATCAATAAACATCAATTTACATGTACAGTATGTACTAAGAGAATAGTTTCGAGTGTGAGTACTAATAATTATATTATATTGAAAAAATATCCTCTTATCATCTAACTTTCAATTGTTTAGCTACTTAAAATCTTTTTTTTTTGCAAAAGGTAGATTAAAGAATAATTTATGGAAGGTATCTAAGCTTAAGTTAACTTGCCTTTAAATGTAGGTTGTTTCAGTTGAAGAGCATTGTAGAGCGGATAAACGTGCGGTGATCGCACTAGATGTCTTAATCTTTCTACATCTCTGTTCTCTGAGCCTTTCCTGTAATCAGTGTTTGCCTTTCCCTACCGTATTTGTATTTGATGCTCTCCTTGTACTTCGTTGCTCGAGCGCAGAATATCAAGTCACTGTACTCCCTCCAGCGGAGTTTCGGTGATTAATTTTCTCAGACAAGGATTTCCAGCCACTTGTAGAATCCAGCGTTGTTGTGTTTGCTGTTCCTTCCCATTTGCATCAGAAACTGGTCGTGTTTCACCGAGAGTAAACATTTTTTCACAGATGATGAGTATTAAAGGGTAAACCCGTTAGCCCGGCCACCATAAATAAACACGAGAGTGCGCCATTGTCAGCGCTCGCGATTTTTGTTGCCAGGCAACTGCACAATGTCATCAAGTATATATATACATTTAAATATATTTTTCACTCGAATTTGCGCAGCTCAGCTCCCAAGGGACGACAAATTTATTAACATCATGAAGCTCGAGCCGAAGGCCCGAGCTTTAGCCCAAGCTTCGTGAGGAATAAAGGTGATCGAACTCTCAAACTGGTACCAATGGGCATCGGTCCTTACGTTTGATGACGAATTTCGCCTTTTACAGGCGGCATACAACTATCCGTGGAGTTTTGATTCAAATCACCTCCACACAGTGATTTTAGAGCCCATTTATAAACCCTCCTATGCTTCTAGGTCACCTAACCGCACTGCTAACCCCAGCACTCGGTCCGCCCCGGGATTCATCACCACCACTAACGATGGGCGCATTATTTGTCGTAACTAATAGTTCAAGGGGTTGTAGTTTCCAAAATTGTGCATACGAACATGTATGTAATTGCCGTGCTACTAGGGGGAAGCTTGCAGCCTCAACCATCCGGATTACGACCATTTTTTCCAGTCTGCTACGCAGCAGCAAAACAACGCGGTGCAACAGCAAAATAAACCAGCTACGCAACAATGACTACCGCTCACAAATTCACCACTCAACGCACAACTTTGGCTGCAAAACTGTTGGTGGAACAAACCATTCGGGACAAAATTCAGCAAAGCAACTATGTTAATACAGCTACTAAACCTAAGGTGGTCAGCGCTTTAGGAGCTATTCCAAAACCGAATTCTACCGAGGTACGTCTCATTAATGATTTTATCACCACTCGTTCCTTCAAATTCCAATCGCTTGATGATGCTATAAAACTACTAAAACCCAATTATTTTATGGCCAAAACCGATCTGAAACATGCTTACCAGTCAGTGCCCATTCATCCTGCAAACTATAAGGTGACTGGTTGCAAGTGGTGTTTTTCCGGAGATGACTTCGACACTTATTTTTATGACACTAGTCTTCCTTTCGGTGCTAAAAGCTCGCCAGAAATCTTTCATCACTTCACGCAGGCTGTTCGGCATATGATGGCTAAGAGAGGATTTATGCATGTCATCGTTTGTCTTCACAATTTTCTTGTTATTGGTGCCACACAGGCGGAGTGCACTTGCACTTATGATGTTTTGCTACAATTGCTGAAGGATTTGGGTTTTACTATCAGCCAACACAAACTCGTGCCACCAATGTGCAAGCTAAGATTCCTGGGCATCGAACTCGATACAGTCACATGTACAATGACGCTCCCACAAGAGAAACTCCGTGACTAAAAAAAAAAGACGAAAAAAAAAAGAAACTTCATGAGTGTCAAGCTCTCATCTCTAGCTTCATGCATAAACGTTGCCCTACCAAAAACCAGAAAACTTCATGTTGAGGGTGTTTTCCATTTGCCAGAACTGGCTGGACCACTCTGTTTGTAAACAGAATGCCATTAGTTAACAGAACTATCCAGCCAGATCTGTCAAGTCATAAATGGTGTGCACTGTTGTCATGAACTTGAAGGTACAGGTTTTTAAGGAGGTCCATCATACATGTATTTACAAAATGACAAGCCCTGCTGGCCAGTTCTGAGAAATGGAAAGCACCCTAAGATCATCATGCGTGAGCACAGGGAAGTTAAATGTTTGGCCCAGTCATCAGATAACAAGGTGCAGGGACAAAACGTTTATCCATATCCATGTTAACAGACAAATGGTTCTCTCAAGAAATGTTATATGCAATCTCTCTTTTTTTCCTTTAAGCGAGTGGGGATATAGACGAATTCATCAAGAAGGAAGTCAAAAGCAATGTAGCCAGACTGGTGGCATTTGACCCAATTGAAATTGAAGCAACTACTGCTAAGGAGGACTCAGGCCAGCTATTCGTTCTAGTTGATAGGGCCATTTTTCTGGAAATTGAAGGGAAAATTGACTACTCAAAGGGCTTCCTGTTGTTATTGGCAACTTATTATTGTTTAAAGGTTCAATATGATTCAAAAGAAAGGCTGCTGTATCAATTTCTTGAGGAATTTGTGCTGGGTGTAAAGCCACTACAACGGACCTTTAAATACAGGCACATCTGTAAAGATTTTTAACAAAGGAAAAGTTTAATCGTCAATATGATTGAAAAGAAAGGCTGCTATGCCAATTTCTTGAAGAATTAATTTTGTGTTGGGCATAAAAGCACTATGCACAATGAAAAGTTTAAATTTCAATATAAGATTCAAAGGAAATGCTACTAGACAATTTCTTGAAGAATCTGTGTTAGGCATAAAGCCACTTTGCTGCACATTTAGGTATAGGCAAATCTGGAACAGGATTTCACTTGAAGTGGGAGTTTTGGGTTATGTTGGCAGTGTGATGCTGCTTTAAATCAAATGAGGTTCAAATTAAACGTATTAATAACATTAATTGCTGTAAAAGATAAAAAATTTGTTAAAACATTGTAAAGAAAGTACATATATATGGTGGTTATATTATGTCAGATTAAAAGTTGATGTTGCACATGCAGTACGGCTTGGTTTACCTGTGTTACATGTACAAGTCTTGATAGAAAGAACCACTTCATGGGGTTTAAATCCTTGTATTAAGGAAAAGGTTGATTTATTATTTAGCAATCTTTGAGGAGTAAGTGCTCACTTTGAGGAAAGAGGTCTTACAGTGAAAAACAGTTTATGTCCCTCATTGTAAGTGTATTTTCCCCTTGTTTTGAGAAGTGCCATTTTCCTCATTTTGAGTGATGTCACACCTCATTTTGAGAACTTTCTGTTCCTCAATCCAGGACGCATTTTTAAGAAAAAATTCTAAATTAAAGGTATCTGGAAAAATATAACCTTAAGAGTGAGATGGAATGTGTTTTAAGTTTCACAAGGGTGATGAGTGCTCTGGGTGTTCGTTTAAGCATGCCTGTTTCAAATGTGAAGGAGTACACCATGCTATCCATTGTACTTTTTGTGCCCCCAACAAACCACCCAGTAAACCTCCCCAGGCTGCCAAGTTCCCTCTTGCCAACACCGGTAAACAGTGATCACCTTTTGTTTTTGCTTTCTGGATATCATTGTTAAATTGTTGACTTTCTTTTTTCTGGCTTTACTAAAGGTTTTCCTTTACATTATGATGGGTCTTATAGTTCCTGTAAGAAATTAATTATGTCATAATTACATGTGGCGGGAAAAATCACCTCAAGTGACCGAAGAAAGTGAAGAATAATGGAGAACCGAAAAGGTGATGTTTTTACTGATCATGTATGGAAGCAGTTTTGATCATTGACACTGTTTAGAGTATGGATTATCGAAACATTCGGTAAAATAGTTGAAGAACATCAAGTGTAGAACGAGTATTGACATTTAATCTAGCAAACGTGTAGAAATAAGTTACAGAATACAGTTTCAAGAATAAACAGTCAATAAAATAACAACATGGTCCTTCGAGAGCCGGATACGACGGAAACAACATAAACGGCTACAAATCATCGGAAAAAAAACTGGATTACAAGTTGAGATTATACCCAAAGGAGTTTGTGGATCATCATAAACGTTGATAAGGCGAAGATACTTCGAACCAAGCAAAAGGCATTCGTGGAAAAAACGATAGAGAATGTGGAAGAAATTTTGACCGAACACGAAGGGAAATTGACACCGTTGAGAGAAAAGCTGATGGGTTCGAAGTCTGTGCTGAATGAAAAACTTGAAACCATAAGAAAGCTGGATGATGTGATACTGGAAAACGCTAAAGCAAGGGGCATCGAGAAGGAAATACAAGATTCTGGTGAGTTTTGTGAGAGAATTTACAGTATTTTAGCCAAAATTGACTTGCATTTGGAGGACACCAAAAATGGCAGACACGTGCAGACACCAGGGATTCAAGAAAACAATAACGCCAGAAATACCGAAAGTGCCAAAGTTAAGCTACCGAAACTCAAACTCAAGTCATTTTCAGGCAACTATCAGGAATGGCAGAGTTTCTGGGACACATTTAAGTCTGCTGTTAACAGAAACACTGGCATTTCCCATATCGAGAAATTTACCTATCTGAAGAGCTATGTGACAAGCTCAGCAGAATCTGCAATTGCTAGATTGCCCCTTACTGCAGATAATTATGAGATAGCCAATAACATTCTGAAGGACAGATTTGGCAACCCACGGTTGTTGATTTCTAACTACACGGATGTCTCATTGAAATTGCCAGCAGTTTATTCAGTATATGAAACAAAGAAAATCCGTGAATTGTATGACAAGATTGAGATCAACATTAGAAGTTTGAATACATTAGGCATTGAATCAGAGTCCTTTGGAAATTTATTGGTTGCAATCATAATGGAAAAAATCCTTGCTGAGTTGAGACTAATCATAAGCCGCAAGTTTGGCAGTGAAGCGACATGGAATCTTACTACCCTGTTGAATGCATTGAAAACTGAGTTGGAAGCAAGAGAAAGATGCAATGCAATGAAAACAAGTGGTCCAACAAATAATGCCCCGAAGTTTGAACAGTATAAAGGCAGAGGCAAACTTTCTGCATCTGCGCTTTATACCGGCAGTGAACAATTTAGTCCACGGTACATTTTTTGCAAGAAAGACCACAGGTCCATTAACTGTATGAACATTACTGAACCACACGCTAAAAGAGCTATACTAAGATGAAGTGGAAGGTCCTTTGTGTGTTTGAAAGCTGGGCATATCGTTGCGAATTGTCAATCAAAGGCCAGATGCTTTAACTGCGAGGGCAAACATCATGTAGCGATTTGTGAAAATCCCCAAGACATTCCCCAATCAAAGAATTCAGTGCCTGAAGTGGTACCGCCCAGTAGATCTGAGTCTTCCCAAGAGAAGAAAAGAGATGTAGGAACATCGACAATGCACATTGGTAGTAACAACAACTCTGTGTTGTTGCAAACAGCTCAAGCCTTTGTTTGTAGACCAGATGACCAGGAGTTTGGATTGAACACACATGTTATATTTGACTCTTGTAGCCAGAGATCTTATATAACCAGCAAGACACGTGTATCTCAGATGCTTAAGGGCTATAGCAAGCTTGGTTTCTGTTTAGATAGCCGTTTACCGAATACACTCCCAATTTTGCAGAAGTTACTCTCTGTTGCACCTAAGCTGCTGACTCAAACTACAATGTTTGTCAGTCCCAAGCGATGTGTTCTTTAGCATTTTTCGCATTCTTGCGCATAGGTGAAAAATACCTTTCTTTTTAGTTGCACGAAAATTTTCTACTTACTCCCTGGAAACATAGTAAACTCCAAAAACATACAATCTTTCTCTTGCCAAGCAAGACATTTTTTCTTATCGTAATTTTTTTTAGTAACATATCTTTTTGTAATTAGATTGTATCTAGATTTTTAAATGTAATTTAAATTATGTTATGTATTTTTAAAGATGCAGGGCCCCTATGGATACCAGCCTTTGAGCTGAATGGGCCACCCTGTTTAAATAAAGTTTTATTTACTTTGTTAAACTTCTTTTTACACCCCTTAACACCTCCTTTTTGTCCAGCCGAATGTTCACTGTCCACCAAGCGCTTATCATGGATGTCATTTTCGTCTGTGAGCTGGATGGTTTTCAGTTCCACCAAGGGCCATTCGTTTTGAAACGGGTGCTCTTCACACCAATACTGCATGGCCCACCCACAACCTGCACATTTAACACAGACTTCTTGTTCGACGAGCCAGGAGACAAACAGTACAATTTCCTCTATACCACTCGCCACATACACAGCCTGCCCTTATCAATGCCTGGGTTACATTATGATTCTCATGATGAAGTGATCACTGCATATCTACTGACCAGTTCCAGGAGAATTCCAGTGCTCATTTGCCGGAAAGTCCCACTATCTTGATCTTGTGCAAAGGAGAACAAAAGGTCCACCTGATCTGCAACCTCGTCGATGGAACCGGCGTATTGGCCCCTGTGGAAGTTCAAAATTAGAGACCTACGAATGCTTGAGTGCACCAAACCTCATCGGATGTTGGTCATCCACCGGTGCAAGGGCCACCATCTTCTGCGCCTTGATGCCAGTCCATTACCAAGATGCCCTGCCCAACATACTGCCACCACAATTGATATCATTTTAAACGAAGGTACCCTGGTATAATTTTCTTTCTTTTGAAACAGACGAAAAAGGGTGTAGTTTTTCAATCAATGTACCCTTGATTACCTTTTGCAATGCCTGGTCTTTACCCTTGATTATGGTGAACTCTGCTTCGACAGCAACATTTCCTACTTCTACTGCAGCAGTGAAACAACCAGCTGTTTTCAATGATTCGTTGCTCCATAAGGATACAATCGTTTCCTATGTTTTGTGGAAACACATTTCACTTCATTCTACTTCAGAAACTCCCACAATCGACCATCAATATTATTACATTACTGCTTGCACGAGAGTCCACAATCATGGAAACATTTTGTACACCCTCAATATTCACAAAAACCATGGGCTGTTTCTCACCAAAAATGGTGAATGCATAATCACTGTCACTATCTGGGTGATCCTCAAAGTTCACTTGATTAACATTTCCTTTATGTCCTTTCGATCTACTAGGAGTCTTCTGAGGAAAACATCTAGTCTTCTTAGTCTTACAACACTTTGCAAAATAGCCTACCTTGGGACACTTTAGGCATTCTTTGTTCCTGGCAGGACACTTCCTATCACCTTGCATATGGACACTGGTCGCATCTAAAACATCTCCTTTATTGTTTACCTTGAACAGCATTCAACCCTAAATTCCCATTATAATTCTCCATGCATACATGATGACATCATAGTGTATGGACAGACACCAGAGCAGCATGACAGACGACTTGAAAAGGCCTTACAGAGGATCCAGGAAAAGGGTTTAACACTGAACAAGGAAAAGTGTAAATTTCACATGTCTGAGCTTGAGTTTACGGGGCACCTGCTTTCTGCTCGAGGTATCGGGCCTACCTAAGCAAAGGTTGAGGCAGTCACAGAAGCCCGACAACCAGAGTCAGCAGCAGAAGTGCACAGCTTCTTAGGCCTTGTGAACTTCTGTGCAAGGTTCATCTATGACCTGGCAACAGTATCTGAGCCTTTAAGAAAACTCACGAGGAAAGATGTTCCATTTCATTGGGGCAAGGAACAAGACAAAGCATATATAGAAACCCCGGTTTTCTTCGACAAAGATGCAAAGACCCGTATTGTAATCGATGCCAGACCAGTAGGCCTTGGTGCTATCTTAACGCAAGTGCAGAATCGTGAAAAGCAAGTGATTTGTTATGCTGGCAAGAGGCTGACGGATGTCGTAAGATGCTACTCAGACTAAAAGAAAAGCTTTGGGCGTTGTGTGGGCATGTAAGCGGCTACATATGAACCTGTATGAAGCGGACTTTGAAATTATGACAGATCACAAGCCCTTGGAGTTGATCTACTCAAAGAAATTGTACCCAAGTGGAAGAGTCAATCAGTGGGTGTTTAGATTACAGCCATATTGTTTTACGGTGAGACACAATCCAAGAGAAAACATTGCAGATAAAGACTTACGCTCTGTTGTTATTTTCAGTGGATGGGAGAAGCGAATCAACTACCGACTTGGAATCCTCCACAACTCGTCAGTGACTTGTTTCTTTTATGTACTAGCCTTTTTTCCTCACTTTTGGCTGTCTGAAGTCGAAGACTAGCTGATCGAAAGCTCAATTTTCGTTTCAATGTTCGTTTAGTAAAACGTTTAGAGAAAAGTTTAGTGGAACTTTTATCAACAGAGTTGTATTCATGCATTCGTGTTTAACTATTTTTCTGAACTAACTGTTTTCATAGTCTTTCTAAAATGTTTGATCAAATATTTTTTCCAAGTGATTTGTTTTCAGTCTTGTTCTAAATGCATGTGTTACAATTAGAATCTGTGCACAATTCCTTCTTGATCATTGACCATACAAAACTCAATTATCGTTTTCATTGTTGTATAATTCGCTTTATGCTTGACCAAGAAAAGACTGGGTAATTCAAAGTAGCGGATGGAGTTTGAAATCAAAACAAAACTGCTGGTTTACCTCAAATTTTTGAAATACTTTAACTCGCTTTCACCTTGTTTATACCCAAATCAACTTGATTGACTGCTTTTAGTGAAATTAAGACAGATTTTCACTTAAGTAACATTAAAATAACAACTTATTTATCGATTGTGAGGTTAGTTAAACTCTACTAAGGGTAAGTAATAACAATAAATTGTAGGATGTGCAAATGGGTTCTGGGCAACCACCAGCCAAGAAGCCTAGAAAAGAATATCGCTGTGACAACTGTAGCAAGACTTTCACTCGCCCAAATCTTTTTTTTTTTTTTTTATATATATATATATATATTTTATTAGTTTCCAAGTACAGACGTTTACAATGTTTTATGGTTGAAAGACCACAACAACAACAAAAATACATCACAATAAAGACAATAATAATCCTCCTTAACAAAAGCAAAATAATAATAAAAATAAAAAGTACATACAATATACATATATAAAAAAAGTAATTTTTCCTCAATATCGCTTTACAGGTTATATAAAAAACAGTAAAAAAAAGAAAGGGAGCAAAAATTGGTATACATAGATGAAAGAAGGTGGAGGTTTTTACATGGTTTTCTATTTAGGAAGTACGTCAAGACTTGGTGTTGCGGTGTTATAAAGCGAGAAGAAAGAAGAGAAGTTTTCTATTTTTGGTAAAATATTGCGCATTTTGCATACCCAGATAAAGAATCTGGCAACCAAGAGATAAAAGTTTTGATGCTCCCAATGGAACTCATCTGGCTTTAAACCCAATACTAAAGACGGCGATAAATTGAGTGTATTTGAAGCTTCTGTGCGATTAGCTAACCATTGTTTAAAGTTTTGCCAAAAAAGAGTGGTTTCGCTACAGGTCCAGAAAAGATGAATAAGAGTCTCCTTCTCGTTTTGGCAAAAAGTGCACTGCTCGTTATCCTTTATTTTTATTTTGGTTAAAAAAGTGTTAGTCGCTAATCTCCTATGCAGTAATTTAAATTGGAAGACGATTAATTTTGAAATCCTTGTACACAAGAATGGAGTTTTGTAAACTACCTTCCAATTAACACTTTCGTCTCTTTCAAGCATGCAATCCGCGGTCCATTTACTTTGGTTATCAATGGGGCTCTTCTGTTTTTTGTCAACAAGGAGTTTGTAAACTAGTCTACTAGGTTTGCTCGTCTTTAAAAAAGTATCAATGAAATTTTCATATTTGGTGTTACCATAGTGGTTGTTTATATCATAATGGCTGATATAACGCCGTGGAAAGTTAGAAAGTTTGTTTTGATGTTATAACGTTCTGTAAAATCGGAAAAGGAAAGACAGTGTCTCGTTTCTAATCAAATGACATACATTTTTGACTCCCTTTAAATACCATGATCTATAGTAAATTGGTCTATTTCCGACACGTATAAGAGAATTTTGCCACAGACTTTGTGCCTTAAACTGTCCAATGGAGGAGATGCTATCTTCATATTTAATATCTGTGAATGTTTGTAGTATTTCCAAAGTAAAGGGATCTGATATCTTGATGTATTTTGCCAGATCTTTTTTACTAAGGTTGCCTCGAAAGATAACTTCACCACCAAAAGGTCTTAATTGTAAATCAAACAAGTTTCCATTTCCCATGGTTTTCTGTATCAAGGTATTTTTTTATCCAGCTTAATTTGAGAGCTTTGTTAAAAAGTTTTAAATCGATCATCCTTAGCCCTCCATTTTCGTAGTCACTGATCATTATATCACGCTTTATTTTGTCACCCTTGCCATCCCATAAGAAATTAAAAAGGATATTATTTATCTCTCCTATAGCGTTGTGGTTTGTTGGCAGAGGTGACAAAATGTAAACAAGTTGAGATACAATTAAGCTTTTTAACACAGTGATTTTACCAAGCAAACTTAGATGCCGCAGTTCCCAGCAGCTTAAACTATTTCTAACTTTAGTTAATCTCTCGCTATAGTTAGCTTCTACAGTAATTTCAGGGTTGGTCGAAAGCCATACTCCCAGTGCTTTAACTCTATCTTTGACCCATTTAAAACCTTTTTCAGGGCAGAATTCTACTTCTTTTCCGATGTTGGCGCCGATCCACATCAGTTCTGTTTTTTTGTTATTTAAGTGTAGGCCTGAAATTTTACTAAAAAGGTCTAAGACTTGTAAAGAATTTGTAAACGAGTCCCTCGATCCATCTAAAATTAGGGTAGTGTCATCTGCATATTGGCTGATATTAATTTCTTGTTCATCAATTGTTATGCCCTTAATATTTTTGTTTTTTCTGATTGCCTCAGCTAACACTTCTACACATAAAATAAAAAGATATGGAGAGAGAGGGCAGCCTTGCCTAACTCCCCTTTCAAGTTTAAAGAAGTTACCAGACCAGCCGTTATTTAGGATGCAGCTTTCTATGTTATGATAAAAAAGTTGAATCCAGTTTATAGCGTCTGGGCCAAAATCGTAATGACGAAGAGTCTTTTGCAAGAAAGGCCACTCTACCGTGTCAAAAGCTTTTTCAAAGTCAAAGAAAAGAAGGAGACCAGGAATGTTTTTTTCTGCTGTATATTTTATAATACCATCGATGAGTCTAATATTCTCTCCAATGAATCTACCTTTAAGAAAACCGGTTTGGTCATTGTCGATTAATTTCGGAAGAACCTGTTTAAGGCGGTTTGCGATCGCTTTGGCTGCTATTTTATAATCACAGTTTAATAAAGATATCGGTCGCCAGTTTTTGATAAAGTGCGGTTCAGCATCTTTCTCTCGCCCAAATCATCTGGCAACAAACCTTCCACAACCTTGCACCTTACAATGCTCATATTCGCACCGCTCATCCACCTTTCAACAAGTAGTATAGAAGTTGGGGGTTTCTGACGCATTTTTTCCGACCAATAATTTCCATATGATGGCACCAGCAAATTTTTCCACCAATTCCATCCAAAAAATACAACATACAAAATTCCCAAAAATTCTTTCATCCAAATTGTTGGAAGAAATAAAATAAATATACAGAAAAATTCATTGAGATGGTACCAGGAAGGTGATTCAATATGAGAGTGTTTTACCATTGCATGATATTCTGGGAAAAAAAGGAAGTCTATTATGTCATAGGGGGGTTTCCCGAGGAAGTGAGTCATAGAATCGCTATTGTTTTTATGTCATGTGATTAACATGTGATATCAGGTGACCTTTTCAAATATATATTAAAAGCTGGTTTTTAAAGTAAAGTTTGTTAGTAATGCTTGTCAGTAAAGTTTTTCAGTAAAACAGTCCAGTGCAATTGACCATTAATGCGTGGCATTCTCAGAAAACAGGACTTCCCCAAGGAAATGAGTCATCAAATATCTATTGTCTTCAGGTCAAGCGATTATCATGTCAGGTAGTCTTCTGAGGAAATGAGTCATCAAATTACTATTGTTTTCAAGTCATATGACAGTCGGATTATTATTTTTTTCAACCAATCATAAATTGACCCATAAATTAATCAACTGGTTGAAAATTTGGTTTTCTTTCAAAAGTTGGTTTAACTTAAACATATTATACAAAGAAAAGATGCCTTCCGTGGATGAACCGACTATGAGATTTGAAGCGACTTGGGAAAAATACAAGACTCAATTAGTTATTGAAGCATATATGGGTGTAAAAGAAGAGTTTACATTCAATATCAATCAAGCAATATACAACCTTGAGGGTTTGGATATCAGTGGGTCAGAGAATGACGTGAATAACTCTATTATCGTCCTTGAAGAGTAAAAGATGTTGAGATTGGAGAAATCCCGACAGAGATTGCAAGATGAGATAAATAAAACTCGTGAAACTCAGACAAATTAAAGAAGAAACGCCAACAATGGAAATTAGCAAGTAACCTGTATGAGAAGAAATGTAAATGAACTGTAATGCTTTGTTTAAGATGCTGGAACTTAAGACTGGACTGTACTTGCGATAGTTGTTTGATTGTTGTTGTCTGTAAGTAAGACGTTTAATGCCATCATCCTAAGATATATCATTTATAAGATATATTATAAGATAATGACACTTTGTTGAGTTCATAACTTCCAAGTTGATGTTTGCTGCTTTGGATACTATTCATTTTATGCATAATCTGTTTGTTATTGGATAATACGTCCTTGTAATTAACATGCTTGAGATTTTTCTTAATGACATTTTTCTTAATTCCTTTAGCAGCTTTGCCTTCCTTATCAGTCTTTCATATATTGATACATTTTAGATCTTAAACCGACAAATTCGATTACAGGGATGCCACAAGCCTCATCTTTAAATTTATCTATTACTTTTTTATTTGTTTTGTCAAAATATGGTGAATTTTCAGGGTAATCACTATTATCAAATTTATCTTTATCATTCTAAAAATCTTGATATACATCTTCAGCTTGGATTTCATAGGTAAGCGAGTCAGTATCTGTGAATAATAGTTTTGCTTTATTTCCATAATTGTCTTTAATGTAATTCTAATGAATCATACATCAGTGTTTTAGAAAGATGGAGGATACACATACCCACATATGCCTGTTGAGGGGTGTATCACCGCTAAACACCGCTAAATAACAACCCTTAATGTAATACCAACCGTAAATTAATAACTTAAACCCGAAATGTAATACCAACCATAATTGTAATAAACTTTAACGCTAAATGTAATAAACCACCCCACTGTAAATGTAATAAACTTTAACGTTAAATGTAATAACACAGTACTAAACAGCATGAATGTTCTTCAAATGTTTTTTCCTCCCTTTTGACTAACTTCCTAATATTTACTGGCCAAACGCATATTCTCTTATGCTATGTCTTTTCTTTCCTAGATTCCTAATTCTAGTCCTAATATCAATTTATATATTTTTGCAACTTCCCATGACTGCACTTAACCATGCAATATATTCCTTCAGACGATAAAAGGAAAGAAAAAAAAAACATGTGTTTTGTTTACTGATCCGTTTCTGTTCCTAACAAGTTAAAATGGCGCCAGCTTCAAACAATACTTGTACAAAGTGGTTTCGCAAACATCCTAAAATCTTACGTTCAGTTTCTCCAAAGTTAACATGGTTGCAACCCTTATTTGCCCAGTGAGTTTTGGCTTTGCTTGTGTGGCTGCTTTAAATATTGCGATAGAAACAACTAAAACGTTTCATCGGGAAACTGTAGAGGTAACAGCAAAATTTAGAGCGCACTCAATGCAAGAGTGTTACAAACGGTTCAATGAAGTTTTCAAGGACAGATCTGAGGAATTCGCTATTGATTTTTGAAATTTCAAAAGAAAATACCAGCTCTCCGAGCTGTGTTTAAAATGGCGCCAGCGAAAAAAGCAAGCATTCGTTTGCAAACTGCAAAGGATGCTATCATCGCTATCCTGAAATTCAGTCTTTACTGCCAGTCAAGTCAAATCACTTTGTTGGGATGGCAAAGGAGAATCCATTTTTTATCGCTGGCAAAGAGCACAAGATTAAACCATGCAAGGCAGGAGAAGTCCAAGACATTGCAAGGGCTCTGTATAACAAAATAGATGCCACATTTCTGAAAGTATGCAGTACATCTTTTGGGGAGGCTTTAACCAAACTCCCAGAGCTCCAGCTTCATTAAAGAAAGTCCCCAACTGAAGCCAAGAGAGAAAGGCGAACCACATACCGAAAATACATACAGAAAGTAGAAGACGAATGGGAAAAGATTATTGTGCGACACCCCCCCCAGCCCCAATTCACTTCCCTGCCCCCGCCCTTTTATGATGGAGCCTGGATCCACAACTCTTTATCGCAGTGACACTAAACGGTACATAAAAATTGATAAAGTTGAGGCCTCCTCAAGAATACAAAATATGCATGATACATCCACCATGTTGCTCTCATACATTCATGTATCATCTGTCAACTGTGCTTCTGCTTGTTTTGACTGGCAAACGAAATACAACACACACAGAGACAAGACAAACAGACAAACAAACAAAATGCTATATTTTATATGATTTTTATTGATTCTGTTTCAGTTCATTTAATATAATTTATAAACCTTAAACAAAACAACATCTAATTTCCCCAATGAAAACGAAAAAACATTGACACATCCATTCAATCAAATTCCTCCAAATGCATGAAAAATAGTTAGGATAGCATAAGTTACACTTTCGTTTTGAACAGTGGCAAGTTCAAAATTCAAGAACATTGAAACATTTTAGCATGCAAAGTAGCATGCAAAGTATTGTCCATAACGTTTATTTAAATGGTCATACTGAAGTATTTAATCCACACACTTAAAATGTACAGCCACATTCTATTACTTGAGGTTTGACTCTAGTAGTGAAAGGGGTGAAGGTATGATCAAAGTTTATACTATTTTTCAATACGACATTCCTCTCCTTACAAAACTGAAAATTGAATTCAATGAGTGCTGGGAAATCACTATTATCAAAAAAGGGAAAACAAAAAATAAGACATGTACATAATTTCAAATGTTTAAAACTGTACAATGTATTTCATCTTTCAGGTGTCTTGGTGAGCGGCAATCATAAGCTGCAAGGCAACAAGAGCGCATTGATTCTTCCTTTGAGGCCAAACAGTCTGCAATAGAAAGAAAGCAGACCAGTTTAGAACCTGAAGCAACAGCTGCTGTGAAAAGGAAACGTCATGCCAGTTACTTTGATGCTGCGACATGGGACAAGAATGGCCTAAAGCTTGAAGTGGAAGGCTATACAGATGACACCAAGGTCAACTGGTCTGAGCTTGCAAGAAAATATCAAATTTCAAACAAGAAGGGACAAATTGTAAAAAATGGTGGTCAAATAGCTCAGGAATGGCTGAACTCTCAAGGTGTCAACCTACATCGATTTAAATGTTCCTCTGAAGACCGACAACCCCAAAGGAAGAGACTCAAAGGATTTGGTGGTGAAATTTCCATTCCAACACCAGAAGCAAATGACATTTTGAAGCAAAGGCTCAAGCTGAAGATTGAACAAGGAGAATTTACAGTGGGAGAGCTTATAGTTCCTAGAGAGGTAAGCATGTGAAATGATGATGAGTACTACTCAGAAATGTCCAAGGATGAGGTCATCAAACAACTGAAGAAACTGGATGAATACAGTCAAGATGATGGACTCACCAAAATGAGGAAAAAACTACACAAGATATCAACCACAAGACACCTTCAGATATGGCATGACCACTCTACACTTGCAAACACTGGCCACATCATATTCACAGTTAATTGCCTATATGATACTGCCATCTACATGACAGATGAAGAATATAAAGAAGCATCAGGAAAGGTTGTGTGTCCAGGCACAAGTGGAAAAGCTCCATGTTTATATTGTAGCAAGGTGTAGGAGCTGTGATGCAGAGCAACTTGCATATGTAGAAACACGCCTTTGCTGTCTACAGCACCTCCAGAGAAATCTAAGAACCACAGATGGAGTTGAAATAAAGGACATAATGAGATTTTTGTCATGGTGATTCCCCATCTCGAGAATTTGAAAGTGGGCAGCAAAAAGGAGGCCACTACTACTGCCCTGGGTGTGGGGCCCACGCAAACAGAGTATATGAACTTGACTACTGCTTCCTTTGCAAACCAATATCTTTAGAAGATCGACAAGAAATAGTGATGAAAGGTCCCATAGGAAAAAGAAACTCTATCCTTCAAAAGCCGAAACCATTCAGTGGATTGCAGAAGCAAGAACTAGAGTTAGAACTAGGTGGGACGGGAATATATGAGAAAAAGACCAAGAAACAATTGCAAAATCTTTTGGACGAGAATCTCCATGGTGTAAACAGAGTGCCAGCACTCCTTTTCAATGGCCCTACCAGCTCATTTGAGTCCTTAAATTTGGGAAGTTATGAGGTACTTCCATGTGAACCTATGTATGACATTGCTCATCACATTGAAAACCTATTAACAGAGCTACCAGCACATATAGAGGATGAAAAATGCAAGACGAAATTAGCTGAAGCAGTCAGCCTAACAACTGGGAGAAAAGAAACAAAACGAGCAGTTGATTTTCGTTGTTCTCTGATAACAACCTCATCCTATGTGCGAGGAAAAGCTAGCCCAAGAGTGCAAAATCTCATTGATACCATGATTGACATGCAGCACATTCTCTACAAGGAGGATAAAAGCAGGTCCCCACGTTTGATTCTACATTATCACAACTCCAGTTGGTACCACCACACACTGTCAAAACACTATTGGCTTCAACCTTCACAAAATGACTGTACGGAAGTTTACACAACTTAACAGCCCATGCCCCATTACAACTACGAATTATTTCTGGGCGCTCTTCAAATGCCGAAGAAGAGGAAAGAACATTCAACACTGTCAAATCAATCACTAACACCATGTCATGCTATCGCCATGCCCACATCATCAGCAACATATTCATTCGTTTGCAGGCTGAAGAAAAATTAGGAAGAATGTGGGATGGTTTGGTGTAACTGAATCTTTTTACTTCAGGTAATGTAATAACCAGCCATTATTTCAGCAACAGAATACTTTTTAGCTAAAAAAACCCACAATTTTAAAATTTGATGTCCCAGCCCTTTATTGATTGATCTCCACTTAAAGACAACATACTATCATCTTATTTGCAGAGAAGAAGGAATCTAGAGACTCAAATGGAATATCAGATCCAGGCAGTTGTGGTTGCCCAAAAAAAAGGGAAGATTCAATTCAAAAGCAGCAATTACAGGTACGTTTAAGACAAAAAAACAATCTCAATTTCCCATAATCCCAGAACCAGCCAAACATTTTAAGGAAAACCCAGAAATATGCTTTCTCCTGGGGCATTTTAGGTAAAGCTCATTCACGGTTGAAACAAAGAATAATTGAAGCATTGTCAGAACAACACATACAATTTGTCTCCTCTGTTATGTTTTTTCTAATATCATATTGTTAAATTATTTCATTGTAAATATTTTCACCTTATGTAAATGTTTAACAAACTATGGCTGGGGGCTAACTAGAAAACTCACGTTAACTATATTTAGTTAACAAAATGTATGTAGGTATTTTTAAAATATAGTTGTAAAAAATAATGAGTAAATAAAGTATTATCGTTATCATTATACATTTGCATCCAGAACTTAAACAGTACACAAGTGCAATTTTTCCAACTTACAGTGTATGCTGGTCTAAAGGATCTAGATGGCCAACAGGACTAAAAACGTTAAATTTGGACGGTTTTATTACACTTTTACCTATATTTGCTCCTTTCATTCGGTAAATGTGAATATTAATGAAGAAACAATTGACAAATGTATGTGGGCAGTGTCAATTACTCTCTCTCTTTGTTTTGCCCCTTTTGAAACACAGGAAAATCAAAACAAAGATGCTACATTTCAGACCAAACTTTGTGAAGCAATAGCAGTTGTACTTGGGACCACACCAGAGGTTAAAAAGCTAGATCAAGCAAGAAGATGCCACAAAAGCAAGCCAAACAACAGAGAGATAGCCAACGACTACCTTTCCAAACTTGCTTTAATGCAGTCAAAAGTCTTAAGTGAACAATGCAAATTAAAGAGAAGATTTGAGGAGTGGAAAAGGGAATTCTTTGTAACTCACAACTGCTTGTTGCCATTGCCTGAAGATATCAAAAATGATCCAACAGCAACAAGACGTATAATAAGATAAAATATGCAAGTGCTCTGTTGAAAGAATGGAAAATGGATGCTTTGAGCTAAAAAACTGTACATATTTTCTATTTCGTATTACCGTATATTCTCATTTGTAAAGGTTAATATGTAAGACAGTGATGAGGATATGTGCATGAGACTCACTTGAGCTTGCAGCACAAGTGAAGGCCTTTTGTGAACATTAAGGTGGCTCAACTGGGTTTTTTGGTGACACGAAATCCAAACTTTGAACTGCTGATACTTCACTGTCTGAACTTTGTCAGGCAAGCTGCTTCACACATATACTAGAGATGAAATGAACTTTCCAAAAAAGTAGACTTGATTGACATCGGTGTTACTGTTGCAGTTAATTTTTCTCTTCAGTTAATTTTAAATTTTTACTAGTGTATTTTTTTTAACCAGTTTATTTTTTTCTAACTAGGTTATTTTCCATCAAAAATTGAGAAGTTCGCATTACTTTCTGTTAATTCGTCAATGCCAGCATTTTCCTGACAAATTGAAACAATATTTTAACCATATATTATTCACGTACCATAAAACTACATTCCTTGAAGGTTTCATCCTGTTTGCTTTACTAGATTTCAGTTGATGCGATGAGAGCAAAGTCTTAAATATGCTCATTCTACTCACAGAAGTAAAACTTTTGTTAGGGAAGCGTTTATTTAAAAACTGGTCAATGATATTTTTTAAGTCTTTTGGTCTAAAGTTTAACATGTAATACACTATTTCTGTAAATTTCAAGTGCATTGAATCATTTTAAGGGCGTGAACTGAAATTAAAAGTATAGGGGTCTTTTTCATTTGTCTTCCAAAGTTTCATTGCCATATCATTTGTTGACAGCTGGTTTATTTCACGACCTTCTCTTTTGTCTACATTCTACATATTTGTACAATGTCTTTATTACTGCAAAGCAGCAATTTGAGCCTTTCATTGCACATTTGGTTGACCCTTGTCCATCAGCTGGCTCATGCAATTTTATATCTCCATAATCAAGGTTTTATTCATAGGGATATCACGGCAGATAATGTTCTTGTTTCATATTTAAACCATGAATACCGTGCAATCTTAATTGATTTTGGGAAGTGCACAGCTTTAACAGCAGTTGATTCACTTGTAAAACATCTCACTCACAAACAATTTATCAAAGTAAACATGGTCACATTGCTCCAGAGATTGTATTGTGGTACCAGTCCCCCTTCATTTGCCAGTGATGTTTACTCCTATGGGCGTATTGTCTGTGCAGTTGGAGCAAACCTTGCATGTGATTTCCTGTGCTTTGAGGGAAAAGTGCATCTACAGTGATCCTAAGTTAAGACCAGAACTAATTGAAATAATAGGGCAACTTCTGTCAAAAATTTAGATTGCAGTGTTTGTGATTCATGTATTACTGTTAATACAATCCCTTTGAATCTGTTCATCATTTCTTTTTTCTGATACTGACGTTTCACTGCCAGGACATGTTCAGCTCATTGTATTTTTTGTTACTTAATGCCCACCAAAGCACTGGAAGCTTTCTCGGTGACACATCGTAGGTTGGCAGCTGACAAAATGGCACATCCTGGACTGTGAAAACTGGCTGTGGCAATGACTGTAAATCGTTTGCAATATATGAATAAACTGCAAGGCTAACTAACTTATGAATTGCAACCTGAAATAGATAGGATATCTCATGTTAATTCTCATTATTTCATTCTTTCCAACAGCATGGCAGTAGTCCAGAAGACTTTCTTAAGACATTGTCATCAAATGACCCCCAGTTGGTTTGCTACACTGGAGGAGATGACACTCAGGATCCTTTGTCACATCAGTGGTTCATAGTTGTAGACAAAGAAATTGTGGTAGAATGTGAATCTCACTTAGGCTGCAAAGCCTTAATAACTTTAATTGCAGCACATTTTGCATTCAATCTGAAGTACAACAATTATCATACAGCCATGTTTGAGTTCATACATGAACATGTGCTTGGTGACATTACCAGAAGGAAGTCATACGCATTTAAAAGGCTGGAAAACACTCTTCTTGCTAAGTTACATGTAGAACCAGCTGCCACCAATGGTGATCAAGCAGTGTAGTTTAAAATCCATGCTTTAAGATTGATAGTGCACAATACACATTTCAGTATTGACTCTTCTTGCTAAGTTACATGTAGAACCAGCTACCACCAATGGTGACCAAGCAGTGTAGTTTAAAATCCCTGCTTTAAGGTTGATAGTGCACAATACACATTTCAGTATTGACAAGGGTTTGTTAACTTTAGGTTTTGTTACTTCAGCATGTTTTGTTACTTTAGTATGTACACTCATGTTACATGTTACTTACAGTCATGGTACTTTAGCATGTACAGTCTGGTTGTTAAAGTCAGTGAAAAGTCGGAGAATTTTATTTTCTTGCTAAAACCATCGTGCAAAATGATCGTTTTTGATAATATTCGAGTAACAAATGGAAGAACTAGTTTTGATCAATGTTTTTTGTTCTTTTTAATGCTAATTTAAGGTCAGTGAAAATTGTTCAGAGGTCAGTGAAAAGTCAGGAAATGTTTTAGTTTCTGATGAGTGGCAACCCTGATTTTATACTAAGTTGTGTTGGTTGTTCTTATTTGTGAACCCTTTATTTGTAAGTCAACTTATGTACGTCAAAGATGGCAGTTACTGAACTACAAAATCAATAAAGGTCAGTTGTTTTGATCCAGTCCTAGAGTTCCCTTTCATAACTGCTCTTCGTCCTAACTGGATAAAGAACTAATGTAGATTTCGACTATATCTCAAGATATTCTTATTTTGTGAAGGTAGTAACTTATTTTGAGATGCTGTTGTCTGTATTTTGTTTCACTTGAATGACTTGATTCAAAAAAACGGTACTCTTATGTTAAGATTCCATTCAAACTTATTTTGAGATCTGCATGATAGAGGTATCCTCGTTTTGAGAATACTATAATCTTGTTCTTAGATTGTACCTTTAATCTCAAAACAAGGCTCTTATCCTGCTGAGTTAAAGAACTGAGAAATAAGAAATTGAAATTGAAATAAGAAATTGAAATAAGAACTGAGTTCTTATTTCAAGATTCCATCCAATCTCGGATTAAGGACATGAATGGTCTTATTATGGAACTCAAAATAAGAAAATGTCACCTTAATTTAAGGATACCCACTTTAAGAGTGCTGTTAATTTTATAGGGGATCAGTTAGGGGGTCAGTCAGCAGACCGGAGATCAGCGTTTTGTCGAAACCCATTTAAACATATCACTTGACTCCAGCTCGCAATTTGTTCACATTTTGAAGCTTTTACCTAGCTTACAGAATACAAGTCCCGGTCATCACGGTCAATTTTTAAAAAAAATGTTACGTTCCTTTTAAAACAAAAAAGAAAGACGACTTTACGATGAAATGCACAGAAGATCAACTCTGCAGCACTCACCGCTTTATTCACGCGAACAACGCGTAACTTTCATCAAATTACAAAGATAAACATGCGTGTTGCGAGGCCGCTAAAACTACGCTGGCGGTCTTGTTGAAATGTTGACCCGGGCTTATTAACTTTATAAGTTTTTCTTCATTTGTTACCAATCTAGAATCAACTCGCTTTCTTATGTTTCCACAGTTTTACCAAAAACTGAGTTATTCATTAATTTAAAGTCTTTTTCTAAAGCATTCTTAGCATTGCTTCTCTTTTGAGTATTAAAAGCAATATATTCCTTGAGCCATGGAGATTGATTTAATTCTAACATTCCATGAAAGATTGATATTTTATATTTCTGCTGGATAGTTTGACAGTATTCTGTCAACATATTCGGATTAACTTTTATCTTTTCAGGACATAATGGATAATCATTATGGAGATCATGCAATTGTTTAGGATATTCTAAATGAACTTCTAATATTTAACCTTTTTTATTATCATCTTTGTATTTTGCCAAATCAAGTTTATTAATCCCTTTACTTAACCATTTGAAACCACCAGTAGGTAGATACTGACTCACATAGCCATAAAGGTTGTTGGCACCAAGATACATGATATAGATACTTGGTTTTGATGAATCATATTTTTTCCTATATTATTTTATTCTTGGCTCTTGCATATTGATTATATATATATGAAGTACCACCCCGCAATCCCTTCTCAATGAATGGAAACATGAATATCAGTCATCAACTCAAGTTTTATATTAGTCATTTTCATCATTGCATCCCAATTCAATTCGGGTGATGTAAAATAACGACGTGGATTATGATATTGCATACATGTCTTTCTAAAATTCTCAAACACATCTGCAAGTAATGATATATCTGACTTCAAATACAAATCATGATATTCACCCATGTTTTTCAGCTTGAATGTACTCCAAACATTTCTTTACATGCTGATATTGTTCATCTGTTATATGCTCATCATTAAGAACACTGAAGAAGGGCGATTGCATTTCTTCAAATCTGTCGAATTTATTCATAAAATCATAAGGATATACACCTTTCTTCTTCATAAGACTTAGCTGTTCACTTTTGAATTCTTCTCACGTATATTTGAATGCTTCATCTGGTAAGTTTGTAACAAGATTATCTAAACTGGAACTCATTATTGAAAACTGATAAATACAATGGTACCTCTTCGTACATTTCACCCTGTTATGGGGGGCATGCAACGGATATTCACATTGTACAAGACAGTGGCTTCCTAAAAAATTTGGAGCCATTTGACCAGGTAATGGCAGATCGAGGTTTCAAAATACAGAATGACTTGCTTTCTCATTCTGCAACACTGTGTATTCCACCCAGCATGAAGATGGGTAGACAGATGCTTTTCACAAATAGCCAATGTGCGGACCTATGTGGAACAGGCTATAAAACGAATGGAGGAGTTTAGAATTATTAAGAATGAAATGCCAGTTCTGCTGCTTCCTGTTATTGACAACATTGTAACTGTTTCTGCCAGTTTGGTAAATCTGTTGGATCCACTATGTGACTAATACTGATTTCTTTCCCCTAGGCATGTCTAGGATAACATTAAATGTCGTTCACATGACAAGTATAAAATATCAGCATTAAGTTTTATTTATATCTATGATTACAAAAGTTGTTCATTTTTCATCCTGCTTTAAGGCCCCTGCGGGGGATATTCCTTATAATGGCCTATACAGGGAGCCTCTGCCCAACAGGGGAAATACAAGATTTTTTCCATACTATTATTTTTTCCCATATTATCATAATTTATTAAACATATGAGATAAATTTCGGTTAATCAACAACTCTTGTTTGAGCTATGAACTTTGTCCAGTGATTAACTGCACGTGATATCACGTGAGAACCCTAGGAGCCACCGTCATCTGACTGTCCAGTCAGAATGTGCCTTGCCTTCTTGGTAACAGGAGTTACGAACTTTGTGCAGCAAGAATAACCTCCACACTACCGGAGTTCGTGCTGCCCTGATTAAACAACTTGAGGACGCTCGACTGAGCACAGGGGATACAACTAGAAACCAAGATGGTGGCGAGCATGTGGACCCTGACCAACCTGAGCAGCAATTCTGTCGCCTTCAGCAACAAATGCAAGACATGCTAGACTGGGAATCTTCAGACGAATGCTTGACATCTACAGGACAGCTAACGCAAGTGCAGTCCTTGATCCACTACATGAACACAACACAACACTAAATGAAACCAATGAAAAAGCTTATTCCGCCGCTGCTCAAGCTGCAGTGAGTGCCTTCAGTGGCATGTCGCCTTCCACTTCAATTACACCACCGAGATAATGGTTGGCTGACAACGTCTCACCTGCAGACCACACAGGGCAACTCCATCCCATGGCAGGGAATGATCCTAGTCTGCTACCTCCGATCAACTTGGACCGAACAACAACTGTAACTGACTCAGTGCATGAACTTCCAGCTAAACTGGTGAAGGAGATCCTGTCTAGTGCGTTTATGGAGCTATCCAAACTGTTACCGAAAAACTTTAATTCTTTACAGCCTGTGCATGATGAGCCATTACCCTTACTCTAGACAACTCTGTTATAAGAGTGACTAAGGCCAAAGCCACTTCTATTACTGACATTGGTGAATGGACCTCGGCTGTTACAGCCTACATGAGTGTCATCATTAATAAGTACCCATCTTGTGCTGCAGAGATGCTCAAATGCATGTCATTAATACGCTATGCAGCTAAGTACCATAGGGGGTTATAATGGTGTGTATACGACATCAAATTCCGATAGAAGGTTGCTGCCTATAAGTCCCTTAAATGGTCAGTCATCAACAGCCAGTTATGGCTCAAAACATACTTGCTACAACTTCAACAAATGTGTCCCCTGTGCCAGAAACCCCTGTATCTATGCACATAGGTGCAACAGGCCAGGGTGTGGTAAAGATCATCCCGGGATTAAGTGCCCCAGTCTACCAGACTCCGAGAAAGAATCCCTCTCACGGGTCGGGAAGTCCCAGCAACATAGCACCCACTACCGGGACAAGTAGGGATGTGGTGACTCCATTAAATGTCAATAACCTTTACGTGGCCCTTTCTAAGCATCCTAATAGGGTTTTTGTTTTTAAATTGTGTTCAGAACGGAGAGAGGGTGCTAGGATTGGCTAGATGATGTGCCTGATTCGCTAACAACTTACCTACCGCCCACCTTAAGAAGAAGAGGTTGCCAAAGGGCGTACTGCAGGGCCTTTTCCTTCTCCTCCTTTTGAGAAAGTTTCCCCAATTGGTCTTGTACCCAAAAAACATTCTAATAAATTTTGAACAATATTTTATTTTTCATTCCCTAAATCTGCGACCTCCAGCATCAACCATTTCATTGAAAAGGAGGACTTCTCTCTCCAGAACATTACCATCAATAATGCCATTACAGCCCATGCAAAGACTGACACAGAGTTTGCTTTTCGGCTTTTTCCTGTGCACCCAGACGATTGGGAACTTTGGGGATGTTCTGGCAAGGGCTTTACCATTTTGATAAAGTGCTTTCCTTTGGGCTCCACTCTGCCCCCTTAATTTTCAATCAGTTGCCCAACGTTGCTAAACAATTGCTCAATTTCCTTTGTTTGCCACATTTTGGATGACTTCCTTATAATCCAACCCTCCCCCCTGCTCCCAGCATGCCTAAGTATCACCATCTCCACAGCCAAAACCGAGAGCCCTTGAAAAGTACTTCAGTTTATGGGAATCATTTTAGATTCGGGGAAAAGGTGGAGAGGATCAAAGCTGCCCTCCACTCTTTTTAGTCAAAGAGGTCCACCACATTACAAGAGCTTCAGTCGTTGATTGGTACCCTAAATTTTGCATGTAAGGTCATTCCCCTGGGCGTCCTTTCCTGCAACAAATAATTGACCTTACAAGGGGTGTCCAAAAATCCCATCACCACATTAAGCTCACCTTGGGTTTCTACAAGGACATTGAAATGTGGAGCAGGTTCATTCAGCACGGGAATGGAGTAGGGCTGTTCCTGTCTTTCTTATGGGACACCTCGGATACCCTCTCCCTGTTTTCACATGCCTCCGGCTCAGTGGGTTTCGGGGACTATTACCAAAATAGATGGTTTCAGGGAAAGTGGTTACCCTCCCAACAGCAAAGCCAGCCTGGCATAAGTATTCTCTGGCAGGAGTTGTTTGCAATCAACATTGCCTGCCATCTGTGGGGCCCCCATTGGACATCTAAATGCATTGAGTTTCATTTTGATACGGGTGTAGTTGAGGTCATTAACTCCCAAAAATCTAAAGTCCCCCCGCATTATGGATCTGATTAGGGACTTCACCCTCTGTACCCTGACACATAATTTCTATTTTCATGTGGTACATGTCCTCAGAAAAAAAATAACAACATAGTGGACTCTCTTCTCGGTTTCAGATGGAGCATTTCTCACAGCTAGCTCCCCAGTCCAACACAATTCCAGACCCAATCCCAGTCCATCTATACAGTCTTTTAGCAATGAAGCTAAGTATTACATGGGGATGACCCTTGGCCAGAACACATACAGTTCTGGTGTGCGACAATTTCATGCCTTTTGCTTGCAAATGAGAATCAGTCTGAATCAGTGAGGATACCTTGATAAACTTTTTGTTCTCAACGGCTCGTTCCGTACAGCATAGCACCATCAAGACCTATCTATCCACCATTCAACCTTATCATTCCAGTTATGGGTACGACCTGAATTTATCAGATTTTCTTCGCTTGCAGCTTGTACATTGTGGAATAAAACGTTCTCAGGGGTTACACTAAAAAATCCGCAGACCAATTATGTTGCAATTGTTAAAATTATTTGCCCATCTTCTCAATGTAAAATATACAGCCAATAAGGATTCCCTCATGGTCTGGGCAGCCATGACCCTTGCCTTTTTCGGTTTCCGTCGTATAGGCGCACTGACATGTGACTCCAAGTTTGATCCCCAGCGTCACCTTGCCATAAATGATTTGACATTTTTGCCCCAGGGTTCACCAACGTGTATGTTAGTCTGCTTAAAAGTTTCAAAAACAGACCCCCTCAGAAAGGGGCAGACTATTGTAATTGGGTGAACGAACCGCAAGACCCCTTCTATGGACACGGGGCCCCTTTTCTCCTATGAATCTGGCTTGTCCCTTACCAAGGAAAAACTTACCCAGGAAACAAGTACTCTGATTTCTAAGGGAGGGTTGGACTCAAGTGAATTTGTGAGGCAGAGTTACAGGATAGGTGCAGCTACAACAGCTGCTTCAGCCAATTTGCCCTCATGGCTGAATAAGGTTTTGGGCAGATGGTCATCAGACTGCTTTGAGCAACATATCAAAACCCCACCCTCAGTTCTGGCACAGGTTCCCCAGACCCTCGTGAACCTATTGTAATTACATGTATGTTATTGTTACTCCTTGTTCTGGCTCGTCAATGGGAAATGCTTTCCATTTTGTGGGGATGAAGTGCTCCTGTTGTCACATTTTTGCCCCCAGACTCGACATTTTGGAGGCCCAACTCCCTCCATTCAATACTCCTTTGATTCAATTTAGTAGAGGCCCACTCCCTTTCATCCTTTTCTAATGTCATAGTAGTTTTTGCTTTGTATGATTTATTTGCTGCTTTAAGCTTGATTTACTTCCTTTTTCTTAAGTAGATAATAGTGTGTTGTGTGTTGTGTGTTGTGTTATTTGTTTGTGTCTTCCGACCCTAGTATTGTAATCAAGTTCATGTAATTTGGCTTCCTAGTCTCCTTAACTTAAGTTATTTTAGGAAGCCAATACCTTTTTTGCCATTTAATTTAATTTCATGAAAATTTCTTTCTTTTGATTATATGGGTAGAAATAAAGTTGTTGTTGTTGTTCTACCCAGGGATGCTCACAGTTGCTGGGATTATGAAGCCCAATTCCCTCATCCCTATGCGGTGTGGGCACCTCCCTGGGCCATAGGTTTCTTAAGCTTGAAACTCCAGGAGTACACAGGGATGGCAGTTTACTGGAACACTTTGTCACCCACTTCCCCATTTTCAGTCACATAAAAGTTGTTGTTCTCGTTGTCTATAGTAATTTTGAGATTATATAAGAGATTGATTCCAAAACATGAGAAAGTTGATTATTATCCATTTTAAACTTCCCTATCTTCTGCATAATAAAATGGCTGTCATAATGTCGTAGATTGTGAAAAATTACTGGTATTTTATCAGTCAATTTAAAGTTAATATTACAATCTTGATGAGCAGAACCACAATATCTTCCAGTCGCATGACAAGGATCTCTCACTCTAATATTTGTTTCTATATACTTCTTGTTGCAAATATGACACCTTGTTGCAAATATGACACCTTTCTGCATTTTTGAAGTTTGTTTTATCATTCTTTGTCAGGATCAAATCTTTATTAAAATGTTCTTTTTTTCATCTTTTTGCAGTATTTAACTTCCATCAATATCTTCACAAATCCATTTACAGCATTTTCATCTCTATACATCTGCACAGGTCTGCTATATTTGTCAGCATAATAACACACAACCTTATATCAGTGCGTTTTTGAAAAGCTTCAGTAAATAAATTTACATCATTTGGTTGACATCCTTGTATTTTTCAGTTATTGCTTCAAAATCCGCATATATGACGAATGGAACTTGTAGTTGTTTGTGAAAATTATGAAAATAAACGTCCATTTTTTTTAGGCATTTTAACGGCTTGCTTACCATTAATTTAAATACAACTGACTTTATGTTTATTTAATACATTCTCACTGCTGAAACATTGTAAACAATACATACAAAAATGCTTCCTTTACTTGTGTTTTATTTGATTGTACATTAACTTATTGAAATCTTTGATGAAGACAATGTTTATTTTCATTTTCGGTTATTAGTAATAAATTCATTTCATCTTTATTTTTTTCTTGGCTTATATATAAAGGAAATGTTTGTTTTTTCTTCATAACCAAATACATTGATGTTGATATGATTCTGTTTTTCTATTTTTGGAATGTCTTTTATTTGTACTGGGAATTGTATGTTTTTATAACCTAATGTAGTTTTTGTCTGTCTTTTTTATTCTTGGAGGATCCTTATTCTGTGGGTTTAAGTGTCTTACATGAGACCATCTAAAACACTCATTATCATTATTTTTCATATTAATCAATCCTTTTTTGTATTTCTTGATTGAACAGGTATGGTGATACAACTGTTTCCTTCCAATGGTTTGTATTAATTTATATTAATATAATGATAATCAACAGATTCTGTTCTCCATCCAGAACCTTCTGAAATCCATTGAGCAATTTTATTTAGTATCCTGCTGTTTGGATAATGATAGTTCGTTCTTTATATTATTATTTATAGTAATAGCTGCTTTACTATTGAAAAAGGCTGTTTTAATTATGGTTTTGTCTTTGTCATGTTGTTTTTCAAATGTTACTTTCAATGTTTCTTGAACATTCAGTTCTTTCACATACAAATTGTAAACTTGGAAAATCGGAGATGCAAAACAATTTGGCGAACTTTACCCTTTGGGCAAAGATGGGATTGCATCATACAAAGGCATTTTGCTTTCATTGTCAACAGCCATATTGACAACCAACAAAAGTGCAAACATGTGCTCAGTTATGGTTTAATAACTTGAAATCTTCTTTCCTGGTTATTTACAGTTTAGATGCAACTCAACCATTCTTGCTTTGTAACTTTATACTTTTTCTACCACCCTCCTCCACCATATATTTAATTATTATGTTTTTTTAATTTAATACATTCCTCCCTTTCTTTTTAGGGATGCTGTCTTCATACAAATGGGTAGTCAGTCCTACCTCAACCAAAGTGATGAGAATATGAAAGAGACAGAAATTGAAAAAGTTCCTCCAACTCCAGTGGGTCCAGTAAAATAACCTTGTCAGTTACAATGAAAAAGACCCTTTAGCATCGGTTTCAGACAACTGGAACTGGGGGCGTGTCCAGCCTTGAAAAAGAAGGAAGTTTTGCCAAGGGCATAGGCAAACTCTTCAGATTTGTTGGGGCTCACTGCAGTGTCCCAATTTAAAGTGTCCATTGAGAAAAATCCACCAGAAAACGAACAAAGTTGACTTCACCTGAAAAAGAAAATGTGTTCATTGCAAACAACCACCAGAATCAGTGGAGTATTGTGCACGCAAGTATGTGGAGAACAATCCTTGCCACAAAGAAATGACAGTTATATATATAGTTGTACCCCATGGGTGAATGAAAAAAAGCCTGACAAAGAAGAAATAGAAAAGATTCTCCTTGTAAGGACAACGATAACTAGACAAACTCAAATTGACAAAGTGAGAGAGGTATTGTTAGGTGGCAAAAGTGCGGAAGAAGTAAATGATGTGACTGTTGAATACAGTAATAAAAAGCACTGAAAATTCCTTCACAGCTCAATCAACAAGACATGTCCAGGAGGGTCCAACATCGAAGCTGTTCCAATCTCAGGGAAGACTTTCTAAAACGATGCTTAGATGAAAATTTGATTATGGAGGTTGGTGAGAAAAAAAATTACGCCTTGCAGCTCAAATAACTCTTACTAGGCTAGTAACAGCCCATAATCTTAGATGGCTGTGAGAGTCATGCTAAGGACTTCACAAAAATCGAAATGACTATATATTATTCCACACTCAGGAGGAATGTTAAACTTGTTAGCTTGTTTTCTCCTAAGCCTGGAGAAAATGCTGACAACATTTTAGATGGTGACCACCTTTGACAATGCAGTTAACAGAATTATTCCATCAGTAGCTCATGATTTTGGTCTTAACCCAGATGACTTTGCCGGCAAAGGTTTGGATCCCACTGCACATGTTGGTGATGAGAGTGGACCATTATGGAGTGGTTTCTGTAAAGCTAAGGGCGACATCACCAAAAACAATTTCAGATGCCTTTCGTATCAAGCAAGATATTAATCTTCATCTCAAATTTTTCAAAACCACTAAAAATCAACAAAAGTTTAAAAAGCCGAAGAAGCTTCCAAAACCTGCAAAACTTTAGACTCTCTTATTGAAAAGCATTCCACCAACACAACAAAGATGGTCAGCTTCAAAAAATGGTGCTGGAGGAGAAGAATCCGCTGGCAAACAGTTTCAACAAGTTCTGCATCATCCGCAGACGTCGCAAATTCAAAGGCCATTGGTGTCACTGGTTGTAGAAATTGCTTGCTGGACATTGTTACGGAAGAATGTTCCTGTGCCATTCTTGAAGCAGCAGACGTCAAGTAAAAGGTCTAAAAACTGTTGGCGAAGGACCAACGGTATTTGACAGAATTGAGAAGCAGCAAAAAAAAAAAAACTCGAACAAGACATGGATGCATGTTCAAATGCGATTCATTATATTCCTGAAAATGCCGATACAATGACAGACCATTTAGAGTCCCTGACCAACTTTGAAATGCCCCAACATGATTAAAAAGACAATACTCGAGACATGCATAGATCAGATAAAAGGAGACCACTGTAGTGAGGAATGACAAAGACACTACCACTAGGTCAGTTACTAAAGAACAGCTCAGATATTTTGGAAAGTATATCAAAGATATAACAATGGATCTGCTGGAGTACAAAAGCAGTATGACACAATTTGAATTCAAAGTACTCGACACAATGGGATACCAAGAAACTGTTACTTTGACCAAGAATTTGACTCGCTGCTCTTCATTTGCTTGCAAAAAGAAATGTCAACAATGGGTCGGAAAGACAGAAAACCAGTAAGTTCTAAAGCAGTATCAAGGAAGAAGTTCCCCACTGGAACTCTGGCAGCTAGACGTAGGGAGATTAGAGAGGAGTATATTAGCAGCTCATCTATTTATAACACTGAGAGAAAGAGACTAAAATTGCTGAAAGAAAAGGTAACTGCACCCACATCTACTTCATTACTTGGCAAAGGTTGCTCATCACGGTTTGGACAATAGAAAGAAAGTGACGTCATATTTCATATTATTTATGTAGTTATTTATTGGCACCCTTTGATTGGTAACTGTTCCTCAGAATTTGTGGTTCTGTTATAGAAACTAATGCTATAACATAACAAAAGTAAAGTGAACGCTCTCATTGGTCAGTTACCCATTTACTGTTTGCCCATGGGTGAATGCTGATGAAAGCTAGCGTGCGCTTAAAGCAGTACACGTCAATTTCTACGCGACTATAATACGTTTTTACCTTATAGTTTGCAAAGGTTTTCTCTTATTATAGAGAGGAAGTGTACATAAGTCATTCAGGATAACGTAAGGAAGATTTTACAGTCCACATTAGACAGAAAACTACTCATATTCAGCAAAAAGATTTTTTTGAATGAGAAGTCTTACAAAGAATGATTTGCTCACACCATAGTGCACGCACATGACAACTCTCTCGTCATTCCCCTACTACCTGTAAGCAGATTTAATTGTTTTTCTCTTTTGATTATGTTATTAAAAAAATGGTAAACGTACAGCTGTGCAACCACCAAGGTGGTGATGTGAGTCTGATGGCGGACGGCAGCATGTCGGCTTAGTCCGTTCCTTTTTTTCCCCGCAATTCGTTCATCCAGTAATGGGCGACAAAGATAAATCCAAAGAAAGAAAAATAACAACATACATCCCAGGTAAACGTACAGAGAGAAGCAGCGGCAGCTCTCCAGATTCAGTCAAACCGCCTGCAAAATCGGTGAAATTTACAGATCAAGACATGACCGAATTGGCGAGCAATCGAGAAACCTTGAATACTATTCAAGAAAATACCAACAAACTTCTAGAGGAGAACAGTGCTTTACGTCAATAGTATAAAGATCTTCAGACCTCACTGGACTTTCGTGTAGCCAAATTCGACGAGTTGGTGAAAGAAAACAAAACTCTCAAGCTTGAAGTTAAAACCCTCAAAGAATCTCTGAATGAAACTAACAAAGACCTCGATGAAGCGTACAATGATTTAGCGACTGCAATTGACCAAATCAACAATCTGGAACAGTACTCTCATAAACATAACCTAGAAGTTCACGGCATTCCAGAACAAACCAATGAAAACATTGTCAACCACATCATTACGCTCGGAAATGCGCTGAACGTTACCATTCAAGCCAATGATATTGACATTTGCCATAGATTACCCAACAAAAACTCCGACCAACCGAAGCCAATTATCATGAAGTTCAAGTCCCACAAAACAAAGAAGAAACTTTATGAAGCTAGAAAGCATCTCAGGAACTTGACCTTAGACTGGTTCTTTGATGGTGTTGATATCATCTATATCAATGAGAATTTAACGAAGATGAGACGTGAGCTGTTTTCCAAAGTATGGAAACACAAAAAGCAACAACACTGGAACAGCGCCTGGTCAGTAGATGGTAAAATTTTTATTAGAAAATCAACCATTGATCACCCTATTTGAATCCATTGCGCTAAGGATTTAGAAGATTGTTAACTTGTTCTCTGAATTATATATTTTGCTTCGCATATGTATATTATTTGAAGTAGTATTCTAAAATTTGCATGCTCTTTATAACCTCGTTCATGAAATAATTTACACTTTCGTCTTCTTTTCGGGTTTCTATTTACATCACACCCTTCCTTTCAATGAAATGAAAATTAACATGCAGGGAATCGTAGAAGGGACCTTACTTCTCAATGCAAATCCATCTTGTTGCAACAATATCCCTTCTATACTGTGAGCCGCTTAACGGCTTAATTAGCTATAATTGTGTTGTATTCTGTATTTTTATGTATTTTATTGTATTTTGTACATTTGCACACCCTTCTACAGTAAATGTTTTTGTCTGGCGTTGCCCAAGTGTTGTCTTTTAAAGCATATCTTTACATAATGAGTTTCAAATAAGTTTCTCTTAACATTAGAGGCATAAACAAATCGATAAAACGTAGAAATCTATTTCAATGGCTTCATAATGTAATACAAACCTTCTGCCAATTGGCTATTTCTTGGGGAATGATAAGCGATCAGAAAATGTCTTCCTACATGTACATGTAAATACTTGAGACATTGTCTATGGATATAAACCAGAATCTAGTCATAATTATGTTTTGAACCACTTTGTAATTATTGGCAAATATTATATTTTTTTATGCTGGTTAAACAATACCATTCCATGCCTCGAAATGTTCTGTCTGTTAGTAAATGATAAGATTAGTTCTGAACGAACGATTGCTTTTAAAAATAATACCTTAGAAATTTGAATCAAAATGGACAACACTCTGCACATAAACTCCTACAAATGTTTTGCCGTGCAAAGGTGTGCCACTCTCTGTTTTTAATTTCTTTTTTTTTTCGCAACTAGATTATTTCAATTTCATTTACCTTATGTTTCTACGTAAATTAAGTTGTACCTGTAACTAATGTATGATCTTTAAATAAAAAAAAACATAGAGTTATGGATGCACTTGGGAGGTTTGCTTCGCACTCAAGAAGCTAGAGTTGCTCTCGTCTATCGCCTCAAGCAACTGTTACGCTTCTTTCGTGCTTAGTAAACTCCTGCATGCATCCATAACTCGATGGTTGCACGCTACACATTTACCATTTCTCAATAAGTACCACACTTGATGGTCAATGAAAATTCCAAGGAAAAGTTTTGAATTTTTTTTTAAGGAAGATGTGATGGTAAAAGATAATTGTATCGTGACAAGTAACACTGTACAAAACAAAAAGGTTAGAATAAAGTTGCCACAAAAGTCACTGCATTTTGTCCATTTTGTTATGTAGCTAAAGAGAGTTCCGAAAGATATTAAAGAGTTAGGTGAGACTGAGCAGGCAGATAGTGGTGGGAAAAGAAAGTTACTGGGCAGAAAGAGGCATCGAACTTGTATTAAGGAAGGTGATTCAGAGAAATAGGAGGTTCCTAGAGCCAAAAGGTCGTGTAACGGGAGGAAAAAGGAGACCATAGATGGATGCAACAGTATCCATGGGGGAGACAGTGCAGATAAAAGTACAGCCCTAGATGGAATGTGGCTAACAGTAAATGAGTCAACCCCTGTAAGGTTAGCTAATTATGTTCAAACATCTAGTAAAATGATAAAAATTAAAGGTTGTTCCAAAGGTTTGTAAGAAGCCTATCAAAGATTTTGAAAATAGTTTGACAAACCAGGTCCGTAGCCTTAAGGTTTTGTATGGCAAAGGCCTGCTTAGCAAAGAGAAGTACAAAGCTATTTGTCTAAACTTAACAATGACACCCAAAAAATTACACAGAAATGTGTCCTTGAAATTTATGTCCGGGGTACGTTTGCCAAAGCTGCTTCCTTATGGCAAATTAATACAAATTTTTATTTGTAAAGTCAGTCGACACAGGTAATGTTAGAGACAGATTTCTGTAGTGATGTGCTGGTGGTCTTACATGTGGGTTCAGTTGAAGTATCTGAGGCAATATAATTGTAAAATAGCAGTTTTTTGCCAGCAAAATGATTTCTCAGAATGCTGGAAAATGCATTTCCGAGAGTCTCATTTTCAAAATTTCGACTCCCCTAGAAGCTCGGCACTCCGGGCCTCGCATGCCAAGCATCCCCGCCTACTCCACCATGAGGACCCTCTTCAAAAGTTAGTGAAACCTCTTGGTTCCCACTGTGTCACACCCAGGGTACATACGAGATTGTCACACTGTGTTTTACTTATTTAATTATCTCAAAAGAAAGGGGGGATCACAGATGCCCCAGGACCCCAACCCCACCTCCTAGCTACAGCTGTACACCCTCACAATTCGCTTCAGCTGACCCGGAAGCTGAGCATGTCATCTACAACTACAGTCGAGCCTCTCCTTACGGACACCTCTCTATTACGGACAGTTTCCTATGTCCCGACAAAATTCTCACATATTTTCTTTAAAAAAGACCTCTATAATACGGACCCTCTCTAATATGGATAACGGGCACTTAATCTCGGCCCAGAGAACAAATATCATATTAACTTAACCTCTTTATTACGGACACTCTGGTGATCAGGTGATGATAGTTTGAGTAAGAAATACAATTTCCTGTTTGTAGTTAAAAACATATATCGAACGGATGTTTTCAGAATTGTACTTTTTATTACTTCTTCACATGCAGCATTGCGTTGTAGTTCGTTCGTTTTAAAACAGTGATTCGCACACCTTATGTAGCTGAGAATTTTACAGTGTAGTACACTACTGATAGACAGTGTCTCAATGCTGTATATTAATCAATTTAGATGAAGTTAAAAGACGAGTGTGGGCCTGTTTTTAGTTGCTGAACAAAAACTGTCAGTGGGGTCTTAAAAGTGACGTCATCATGGTGACCTCTATAATACGGACACCTCTCTAATATGGACACTTTGCTCTGTCCCTTCGGTGTCCGTATTAGAGAGGTTGAACTGTAATCTAAACAGTGAATTGCTAGTTGTAGCTACTGGTATGTAATACCAGTAGCTACATTGTCATCGGGTTGTAAGTAAGTAAGTAATATAAGTCCATAAGTCCGTAAGATGTAAGACTGGAAGTAATGTAATTTATGTCAGTTTCGACCGTGGAGTTCCTGAAAAAATGCTTCCACGAGTCACTTTGAAGGTTTTCCTGACCATGTGGCGAATTTTGAATCGTTCCATAAGCGTTTTCCCTCTGGAATCGTTAGTAAAAATATTTATATGGGGCTAATTGTAATTTAGGTGAGGTTAAACTCGAGACAATGCTGGCCAGCGGTTTCACCCATGGGCGTGGGGCGGCCCGGGGATTTTTTACAGGGAGCGCTGTTGAGTTGCAGCTCTTTCGCGTGTGCTTTGACGTGCTCGATTGCCTTTCGCCTTTCGATTGCCTTTTTGATCGCTTCTGGTCGCCGTTCTTGCCTGGTTGGATCGGTCCAAGTGTTTGTGTGTGGTTAACTGTTCGTGGGCCGTAAAGATGGGTTCAAGATCGACGAATAATAGTTCGCAAGCAGTTTTTAACGTGGTCTCCACGCCGGCCGTAACAGCAACAGATACGGGTGTTTCGGCCTCGAATGTGACGAGCCAAGTGCAAGGCGGACCGTCTTCAACCTCGTTGATATCGCCGGAGCTGGTCCAACTGATCTCTAACACGGTACATGCAGCGATAGCGGCCGAACGGGCAGCCTTTGTTCCGCCCGCGCCGACCTCGTCGTCCGCCATTGGAGCCGTTGGCGGCGTGACTTCGCAGCCTTCGCTCGCCAACCCCGTGGTGACGTCCTCTCCACTTCAATCACTGGCAGGTAGGCCTGTTTCCTCTGTTTTTGTTCCATCTTTTGTATCAACCTTTTCGGCGCCGACATTGTCTGTCGGGTCTCGTCCTTCGATTTCCACGATTTCAACATCTGTTGTTGGGGCGTCGCGTGCGATCACCGCCCCCAACGTGACCCAGCCAGCGATTGTGGCCGACCAACCGTTCGTGGTTGGGACCGGTGGCTCGCCGGTTCCTGCCAAGCTTGTTGCTCAAATTGTGGCCGGAAAGTATGTGGACCTCAGCGAACTGATCCCCGCGAATTTAGAGGCCAAGGAGCCGCAAGGGCAGTTGTTGTTGGACGGTCATTTGTTGTACACGCCTCAACCGAAAAAGCCCCGTCGCCGCATCGAGGATATTGCAACGTGGTTGGAGGCGTTTTCTGTGTACACGTTCATTCTGGTGTCGCATTCCCCTCATCGGTGGAAGGATTTGGCTCTCTACCAGCTGCTAATTTTACGCACGTACTGCCAGTTCAGTGGCCGAGTTTGGATCAACTATGATCGCGCCTTCCGCGAACACGCAGCGGCCACGAGGCTAGACGACTGGTCGTGTATGAACTCACAATTGTTCAATTTTCACGCAGCGGGTGCATCCTCTCGTCCGTCTTCGTCCTCGTCTAGCTCCACGGATTGGGAACCAACCGGGTCCAGCGCCAGCTTGGTGGAGTGTATTTCATGGAACAAGGGCCGCTGCTCGGCTCCTTCATATGGCTGCCGATACGCCCATCGATGCTCGTCGTGCTCTGGCCCTCACCGAGTTGTTGCTTGCCTGAGCAACCCCAAACGCAAGCGTGATAGCCCATCTCGGCGTTCCTCGTCCCCACCTGCTCCGAGTGTACCCTCAAAGAGCAAGCCTCGCCGCTCTTAATGCCTGGAGAAGTTTGCATCTGTTTTTGGAAATCGACCTCGGCTTATAGCCTGGGTCCAGACTTTGTTTTTTGCCTTTGTTTTTTCATTGAGCTAGGACTAGGCTCTTGTTATTTCGTTCCCTTTCTTGTTTTCATTATTGGCCGCTAGGTCGGTCGTGCATGATGTTGTAGGCGTCGTTGTAGCCCATAGTACTTCATTGCGTAGCTAGCCGGGTTGAGTCTCTATTGCCTTTTATACATATTTTGACAATCATTTATTGAAGTTGAGATGCTGTTCTTAATAAAGCTTGGCTGTGTTGCATAATGTCTCCATATTTGTTTTCCTTTTCTCTTAGCCCCGCCTACCTTCCACCCTGTTTCAGCAGTAAGCCCCCTCAAAGTAGCAGAATTTGCCCGGGCTTTAGTGGGCCATCCTGATCAGGAAGCCGTCTCATTTGTCCTCTCGGGTCTTCAACATGGTTTTCGCCTCGGCTTCATTCCCTCCCTCGGACTTAAGTCGGCCAAACGGAATAAACTATCAGCCGAGCAACACCCCCAAGTGATCGACGACTATCTGGCTAATGAGGTGGCTCTTCGTCGGGTGGCCGGCCCCTTCCCCGTTCCCCCGCTGCCCAATCTACAAGTTAGCAGCTTCGGCGTGATTCCTAAAAAAGGCCAACCTGGGAAATGGCGTCTTATCGTCGATTTATCCTCCCCTAGGGGTTCTAGCGTGAACGATGGCATACATGGGGAACAGTTTTCTATGAATTACATTAAAGTTGATGAGATTATCCGTATGGTCTCTAAGTACGGGCCTGGCGCTCTAATGGCCAAATTCGACGTCGAGGCTGCTTACCGTAACATTGCAGTGCACCCCGAGGAGCGTTTTCTGTTAGGTATGCGATGGAGGGGGGAGTATTATGTCGACTTAGCGCTTCCTTTTGGCCTTCGGTCGGCTCCATTCATCTTCAATTCAGTGGCAAACATGGTGGAATGGATCCTCCTGCATCGACATCGCCTTACTGACCTCCTGCACTACCTGGACAACTTCATTACTGCTGGACCACCCTGTTCAGACCAGTGTGCTCGTAATCTGCTGACGGCCCAAGCGGTCTGCCAGACCTTGGGTCTTCCTCTCCATCCTGGAAAGTGTGTCGGACCCGCAACTCGGCTAGTGGTTTTGGGGATCGAGCTTGATTCGCTAGAGCAGTGTGCCCGTCTCCCGGCGGATAAACTGTTGGCTCTAAGGGAGCTAATTACCTCTTGGCGAACTCGGCGATGGTCTTCACGCAGCCAGTTGGAGTCGCTTATTGGCCATCTACACCACGCCGCCAAAGTGGTGTGGCCGGGTCGGTCTTTTTTGCGGCGTATGATTGACCTCCTCTGTTGCTTCCATCGTCGTGACCATCCCATTCGTTTGAATTCCGAGTTTCATTTGGACCTTCAGTGGTGGGACGAGTTCCTATCGTCATGGCACGGCGTGAGTTTTTGGCTCTTCCCAGGCATGTCTGCACCAATTGACCTTGAGGTGACATCGGATGCGGCCGGTTCCTTAGGCTTTGGGGCCTACTTTAAGCATGAATGGTTTAGCGGAGCCTGGGCCCCTTGCCAAGTCGGTCAGTCAATCGCCTATAAGGAGCTATTCCCGATCGTTATCGCGGCTCACCTTTGGGGGACTAGGTGGTCCCAGCAGCATGTTTTGTTTCGCTCCGACAACGAAGCGGTGGTTAACATTTTGGTCTCCAGGACGTCCAAGGTGCCTGGCTTAATGTTTCTAGTGCGTAAGCCTTTGTTAATAGCTGCACGGTTCAGTTTCACGTTTACATCGCAGCATGTACCAGGGGCTCACAATCAAATTGCTGACGCTTTGTCTCGCTTCCATTGGCAGGAGTTTCGACGATTGGCTCCGAACGCCCATTCCACCCCAGTGGCAGTTCCCCCAGGACTATGGGAGGAGTTGACTCGGCCGCTCTTGAGGCAGTGTCAGCAGCTGTTAATGGAGGGCTTGGCCTCCACTACCCGCAGTACTTATGCGTCGGGACAGAGAAGATTTGTGGCTTTTTGCAGGCAGCTAGGCAAGCTGGGACCAGATGGCTCGCCATGTCCAGCCGATGAGTGGTCGCTGTGCCTGTTCGTCACCCACTTGGCTCAGTCGGTACAATATGCTACAATCAAAGTCTATTTATCTGCGGTGCGTGCACTACATATTGAGCAGGGCTTCCCTGACCCACTTATTGACTGCCTACGTCTACAGCGGGTGCTGCGGGGTGTCAAGCGTTCGCATGGCGAAGCGAAGGCGACTCGTCACCCAATCACGGATCACACCTTATTAGCAATTTTTCGGTTCCTGGACTTGAACATCCCTGACCATTGCATGCTCTGGGCAGCTTGCAATCTGGCTTATTTTGGATTCCTTCGTTCATCCGAATTTACAGTCCCAAACTTGGCGTCGTTTTCAGCGGAAGTGCACCTATCTCCGGCAGATATATGCATTGACTCCCATGAAGCTCCGACCTGTCTTCGTGTTCGCTTAAAGGCCTCTAAGACGGACCCATTTCGGAAGGGCTGTTTTATTCATATCGGGAAAGGTTCCTTCCCACTTTGTGCAATCCAGACACTCATGACTTATCTCGCTGTGCGTGGAAACAAAGGGGGCCCCCTCTTCCTCTATCAGGACGGCAGACCGTTATCTCGCTCTGCTCTTACGGACTGGCTACGCAAGATTCTCCCTATGGCTGGCATTTCGGGAACCTTCTCTAGCCACAGCTTCCGCATTGGCGCAGCAACAGTGGCAGCTAGAAATGGCGTTCCTGACCACCTCATCCAAGCATTGGGTCGTTGGACGAGCAACGCCTATCAGTTATATATTCGGACGCCAGCTGAAGCACTGGCTCATTTGTCCAGCCAACTCGCTTGACACCTACCTCACTCGGTAGTGTCCCGCGCGTCGGGGGCAGACACCGACACCCCTGGATCACTCCAGGCTCGCGCGCGACCAGTCCCGCGGCAGTGACTGGGCAGCTAGGACAGGTACATACCAGCTGTACTGTTCGGCATGACTCTGACCGGTCGTGTGGCAGCAACCGGGACTCTTATGGAGGCAACTTGGGAGGCCTTGGGCGTCCTCAGTGTCCGGCTATTGTCAGCACTACGCAGATGGCGGCACGGAGAGTTGGGCAGCGCTTCGTGGTGGGCTGCTTTTTTCTGACGGTAGGGATGGCGGTTCCTTGCGGTGAGTAGTCTAGTTTTGTCTTTGGGCTTATGTGGGGTTGGTGCTTGAGGGGTTTGGGGGAACTCGGTCCCTTGACATCCCCGTTCGCGGGCCCGTCTTCTCCAAGCACCTCTTGGAGTGTTTTTTGGTGGTAGCCGCTCACTGGGTTGTCATGGTAACCCCCTGCGCGTGCGGGCGGCCCCCCACCGAGCCTTCAGGCACCATCCCCCACACTCATCTATTGTCGATGAGTTTAAATGGGGCTAATTGTAATTTAGGCAAGGTTAAACTCGAGACAATGCTGGCCAGCGGTTTCACCCATGGGCGTGGGGTGGCCCAGGGGTTTTTTACAGGGAGCGCTGTTGAGTTGCAGCTCTTTCGCGTGTGCTTTGACGTGCTCGATTGCCTTTCGCTCCCGACCCTTCCCTCCCTTCAGGTAAGTATCAGTAAGTTAAGTTACAGGCTTTCCACTGATTTCTATCAGTGTGACGGTGCCTACGGTGGTAGCCGCTCACTGGGTTGTCATGGTAACCCCCTGCGCGTGCGGGCGGCCCCCCACCGAGCCTTCAGGCACCATCCCCCACACTCATCTATTGTCGATGAGTTTAACGAGCGTGTAATAGCCGCCATCTTTGAGAAATGACGTCAATTCCTTAAATAAATAATTTTACGGGTGTTAACGATTTGCTTTACTAGCCCAGTGGATTGTTTCGTCGGATATATTGCGTAGTCGTACGTCGCAGGTTCGACTCCCGACCGAAGCCAAACTTTTTTTCCTTTTTTTGTTTTTTCCAAGACAACCTTTATTAATATTTTTTCTTTTTGCCGCTAAACAAGCCTGCAGGCCGCATTACCATCAAGCGTTTTAAAAATGTCAATCCCGTCGATGTAAACTCGCAATGTAAAGACCTTGGGGAGCCCACTGGGCATGAGAATACGATGATCCGATATGTTGTGCGACGTTTTCCAATGTTTCTTCTTCATCATCTTCGTGAATCTTCGGCGTTTACGGCGAACGACAATAAACTTCAACGATTATCGTCATCTATCGGAGGTTATTGACTTTCTATTGATTAAAAACATTACATGCGTCTTTCCACGTTGTTACATTCCGTGTTCCAACATCCTGACCAATATAACCACATGCTTACCACAAAGCTTATCGTAGTTGAACATATCCATTAGTAGAAAACCGCGCTAGGAAATGCCACAACATTGTATGATTGTATGCTTGATATTATGCCAAGTATATAATCTTTGATTAGAGCCGCTTATGAATGATTGTATAAATGTGAGTGAAATAGCAAATAAAAATCAGTTGTTACTCCTACTTGTGTGATGCGTATGTTCTAGTTATAACATGGCGACATCAGTAAACCTAACAGGTTATGGGCCCAGGAGAACGCTTGACGGGGACAAACAGGTACGAGCTATGGGAGGTGAAGTTCTAAGGATACATGCGCCTTCAGAAGCTCCACGATGTAGTTATACCAGCTGCAGATGAAAAGGAAGAACCCAGCGAGGAAAAGAAAGCTAGTGCGTTTGCAGAACTGGTCCAGTGTTTGGACGATAGAAGCTTGTCCCTGGTTATAAGAGAGGCCAACAATGACGGGAGGAAAGCGCTCAGAGTCTTAAGGGAGCACTACCAAGGCAAAGGCAAGCCCCGCATTATTGCCCTCTACACAGAGTTGACTTCACTTCAAATGGGTGAAACAGAAACGACCACAGACTACATCATCAGGGCGGAGACCGCAGCAACTTCGCTTAAAGCTGCTGGCGAAGTAATCAGCGACGGTCTGTTGGTCGCGATGACCCTTAAAGGCCTGCCTAAAAGTTACAAGACTTTCGGCACGATTGTCATGCAGAAGGACACTCCCATGACATTTGCAGAATTTAAGGTCTCGCTCCGAAACCATGAGGAGAACGAGAAATGTTGCCATAAAGACGATGATGGAAACGGAGATGGTGTAATGTCAGTCGCGAATGGTTCAAGCAAGCCAAAGTTCCAAGGAAAGTGCTTCAAATGTGGACGAAAGGGACACAGAAGCGTGGACTGCTACTCGAACAAAGTCACCGACAAGTGGTGCCAGCGTTGCAAGAACAATTCCCACAACACCAAAGATTGCCGCAAAGGGAACTCTGACGCAGCAAAGTCCGCAATAGGACAAGAACAAAAACTTAAAAGAGACAATAATAGTCATAGTTTTCTATTTACTGTTAAGGATCAGGAAGGTAGAGGTGAGCCTATTCCAAATCAGTTACTTTTAGATACCGGCGCTACAAGCCATATTATCAATGACAAGTCTAAGTTCGTAGATTTTGATAAGAAATTCAACCCTAGTACACATTTTATTGAGTTAGCCGATGGAAGTAGGGCTAATGTGGTTTTAGGAAGGGGAAACGCCCAAGTTAAGCTTTATGATGTAAACGGTAATGTACAGGATGTGGTGTTAAACAACGCCCTTTATATCCCGTCCTATAACCAAAATATTTTTTCTGTTCCCGCAGCCATAGATAGGGGGGCTAGCATAACTTTAGATAAGGATGCCAAAAATTTGAGGGCACCAAATGGTACAATGTTTAGTATCAAACAACAAGGGCGTTTATTTTATTTGAATAACATTTCAACCCAAAATAACGCCACCACACTAATGGAGTGGCACAAAATTATGGGGCACTGCAATTTTAACGATCTTCGCAAACTTCAAAACGTAGTTGAGAGAAAGGGGTGGCGAATGGTACCTTCAAAAATCGTAGGTCTCGGAAAATTTTGGTCCGGTCTCGAAATCTCGGCAGTTTTTTTGTTAAGTCTCGAAGTCTCGTTTGGCGGGTGGTTTTTCGGTATCGGAGTCTCGGATTTTTTGCCGCAATGTCTCGGAGTCTCGGATTCTTTTGCCAAGCAGCTCGAAATCTCGAAATTTTGCCTGATCAAGCGCGTATTTATTTGAAGATATCGTGTTGGGTCAGCAAAATATACGCACACAAAAAAAATTTTCGTCAATGTTATTAATATAAGCTAAGTATGACTATCAGAAGTTTACATTTTAAATTATAAATAAACGTTTTACCGTAAGTGTCCGGTATAGAAGTCTTGAATTAATGAACTTTACCACGTAACTGACAAGTCACATGTCGACTGGGACTAGTGTAGCTGAGTGTGAGTTACGGTGTACATGAAGCTATAAGTGTGCCATCCTGTGTATTTGTTAACCTGCAAAACACCACCGGAAAAATAATTAACGACTTTAGACTTTGTATTCAGTCTGTAACACATTGATGCTAAGAGAAAACAAGTTCAGAAAACTTAGATGTAACAAAACGTAGCTGCTGAATGAGTGCTAGATTGTTAAACGAACACTTCTGAAGGCCACCTAAAGTAAATATAACTGACCATAACGTTTTACGAAAATAGTTCAGTAATTTATTACCATCATTATGTGGTTTTCTTACCATGTATTGCTCTTCCAGTGCGCCTGTACTATGTGTGCATCTTTCCTTGGACAACATTTCTGAGCCAAAGTTGACTAAACTCTGTGTTTCTTTTTTTTTTTCCCTTTAATTCCCGTCGTTGCTCTTTGACATTGTCAAATATATAGACATTTCCATTTGCTGTAGAAACTCAAAACTCAAAACTCAAAACTCAAAAACTCAAAACGTCTAGGATATAGACATAGCCCTTCATCAATGTGACCGTTATGTATTCACGCGGATCTAAGAAGTCCTGTAGCTGAAAATGAAGGTGCGCGCACGGTTCACAAGAAATGGAAAGCATTTTTTAGGCTCAAAGGTTTCATGGTACCGAGCCTAAAAAATGTTTTCTATTTCGATGTGCTTCCTGCGGCGATTGGAGCCTGTCATCAAAATTGTGGCCGCCAGTGTTGAAATGTTCTGCTACAGGTTAGCCTGCGTAGCAAGCGTTCCCGTACGAACGAATTCTTCCGCATTCTGGCCGCGCGAAAATTGGAACGAGAGCAAAAAATCGGAGGACGGGGGTGGGAGTGGGGAGATGAGGGAACGCTTGCCTGCAAACCCCACGATTTTGAAAAACGCCGTTCGTCCACGAACGGGGCTCCTGATTGGTGCGGTGTGGTCACCTTGAGTGACAGGTTTGACAAGTAGCTATCAAATTTTCACGCAAAATATTTTGAGCGTGACTTGCGAGAGGAGCTCGGAGAACATGTGAAAGATTTTGAAACGTGTTTGAACGAAGTTTTGTCGGAGCTGAGCGAAGCGGGGGCTTGCTTTTACTTTGAAAACGGAACAAGAAAGGGCAATGCGCCATCTTTTTAACGGCAACGATTTAATGGCCGTATTGCCAACAGGATTCGGCAGGAGTTTAATTTTTCAGTTGTTTGTTATGATGTGCGGAGTGCAAAGTAAAGGCAAGGAGGTACAGGCTATTCCAGTATTATTCAGTGTTATTTCTCCATTGCAAAGCATATTTCGGGATCCAATCGAAGAGGTAAATTGTATGGGGATGACGGTGTGCGATTTAAATGAAAAACTGGACTGTTTGGACGATATACACAAAGGGAAATTTGGAAGAACGCACGTATTTAATTAGTCAAAGTTACACAAGGATTTCCTCGCTTAAATGTATTATAAAGGCATGGAAAGAAAACAATACGTACCTTATTCCTCTATTAATAATAGGCCAGTCATTAAGGTTTAGACTTTCTCAAAAACCTAATTGACTCCAATTGACACCACGATTTCATCCCAAATTTTAAAGTTGAAAGTGATCTATTTCGGCGGCTGTTTGTTTATATCGGTGTTGAATTGAAAGTGGCAAGTGTGGAAAGATCTATTTGCATTTGTGAACCGATTCGAGTTTTATTTTGGTCACAGCAAAATATAAGATGAAATGAAGCTGAATGATTAGTGCTCTTACCATAGAAAAGTCAGAAAATAGCGAGGAAAGCGAAGATTGATTTTGAACTAGAAATAATATAACCGTAAACAAACAACGGCAGTACAGTCGCTGAGTAGTTGAGCTGAGCAGTGTTATATTTTTATTAGCGGGAATTATTTCACCGGCTCTGTTAACCGGTGTTGGATTCAATAAGTCAAAGCAAGCAAATATACGGATATTTCTTCTAATTTAAGTCGGCATTGTGTTGAAATGGCGAGAAGGTTTATTGATTCCATGAATCTGTGAAGCCGTTTACGAATCTTTTGAAGGAAGTAAAATTCTACATCCGGTAATCTGTAATTGGCTTATTTGTTGACAAGCTGTCAATCGGCAAATGAAATCAACCGCGACAAATAGGTGGGCGTTTTTCAAAATCGTGGGGTTTGCAGGCAAGCGTTCCCTCATCTCCCCACTCCCACCCCCGTCCTCCGATTTTTTGCTCTCGTTCCAATTTTCGCGCGGCCAGAATGCGGAAAAATTCGTTCGTACGGGAACGCTTGCTACGCAGGCTAGCTACAGGTAGACCAGGAGTGTTGTTTTAAACGCTTCTTATATGTTCACCGAAGCGTTCACGTATAATTCGACCAGTTTCCCCGATGTATAGGAAAGGGCAACGACGACAAAAGATGCAGTACATCAAGTTTTATGTTCGGTATGAAAAGTGTTCATGAATGCTGCTAGATATACCCTACTAAACTGTGCAATTAAAGTTAATTAAGGGGTTGTTCAATTTTACTATACTGGATCTAGAGGGGATTGGTTAAGAAATGCAGCAATTTTCAAAGGATGATGCGACTTTCTTCCAATTCAAATCATGTTAGGCACTGTGGAGTTTGTCACTTTTGATAATCACACTAACGATATTTACCATATTTTTCTATCCGAGACTTCTTCTTCTTCTTAGATTTCTTCCGTGTCACGGTTTCTGAGTCAGACGAACTTGCATCCATATCGAAATCTATTTTAGCCAATAAAGGAAACAATGGAAACAATAAGTGCAAACAATAGATAAAACAAGCTGAAAAAGAATAGAAACAAATATACTAGACAAATTCCCTAGCAGTACAAGAAGTAGCTACAAGTAGACAAGTAGACTTCTGCTTCGACCTATAACTTCCTAAAAATACGGCTTGGATAATTTACACTTTCTAATGAGCAGATTATCACGCGCACGCCACCTAGCCTGCATAGCAGGCGTCGGTTTATTTATAGGGCGAAATCCGAGGACGCGCGTGTGAGGGGAACGCGCAAAAGAGCGAGGAAACTTGCTTCTCGCGCCACGTCCTCGACATTTCGCCCTATAAATCAACCAGCGCTTGCTATTTCACCCTATAAATAAACCGGCGCCTGTTATTTCGCCCTACAATAGCTTACAATCAAACCGGCGCCTGCTATTTCGCCCTATAAAAGCTTATAAATAAACCGGCGCCTGGTGTGGCTACATGCCACTGAGAGACATGGTAATGTATTGAACACAAAGGCCCGTTTACACAGGCAATTTTTTTTTGCGATTTTTGTCACACTTTTCGGTACAATTTTTGTCGCACGCAAGTTGCATCTTCAAATCTGTGTGTGTAAACTAGCGGCGATTTCAGTGCGATTTGGGCGCGATTTGTCGCGCGATGTTGCAGAGGTTTCGAACATGGTCGAAACCTGATGCAACTTGGCGGCGATTTTTGGGAAATCACAGAAAATCAAAGCAAATGTCCCACCCGAATCACGCAGGGAATCGTCACTAGTTTACACTTGCGACAAAAGCTGCATTGGAGAGCGCGACAAAAATCGCGTCAGAAATCGCATGTGTAAACGTATAAACGGGCTTGAAGATTTAGGCATGAACCGTTTTTGCTTCTTTGTCTTTTTTTTTATTAGTTTCCTGTTTAGTTTTGCTCACCTTTGGGGCCTCCAAGTGAGATGCGAATATGCGAAAATTATCTCAAGCGCAAAGGGTTTCTTCGCAGGTTTAAAATAAATTTATCGTAAGGCATTTTGAGAAGAAAACTCGTACACAAGACTTACACAGTGAAGTAAACGAAGGAAGAAATGTAGCTAAAAGTCTTGCACACAAGAGAAACTAAATAAAAGCTAATAAAATGTTCGTTCTTTTGTATTGTGAAACGCATGGACTTCAAAACGATGGAAATACCGTAACATTAAGCTATTACAAAAGGATTTAGCTTTTAACAGAGGTCTAAATACTGTAGACATTAGAAGATTCGCTGTCACTCAAATACAATTCCTGGAGATCTGGATTTTTTTCTGAGATTTCCGGAGTGCAACATGGTTACATGAGGAGTTTGGACCGAAGAATGAAGTACTAAAGATATATAACCGATGTGTATATATTACTTGTATTAGCTTATATTAACAACCATTCAACAACAAACAGAAGCTAACAGGCAGCAGAAGTAGCAGAGTGCTCTCTAGTATTGTAATCTGTATAAATAATTACGGTCATTCAACAAGAGTAACAGGGATTTCACTTACGTTTTCGCTTTCGTCGAATACTCCGCCAATCGTCCTTGTCCTCTTCTACATCCATCACGAAAAAGCAGTTGAGACTAGCAGCGTAAGACTAGCGTAAACTCAAGGTCAAAAGTTGCCACGAGGTTGAGCTTGATAGAGAAATGACCGGAAATTAAATGGGACGTTTTTGTTATCGGCAACATCTCAAATGACGGAGCGCGTGACCTTTATGTCGGGTCGTAATAGGCCGTAAAGGTGAAACATTAATTTATAACTAGTTAATCTGGCTAATAATAAATAGCTATCTGTGCCCGCGACTTCATCGAATATAAAATAGCGCCATTTCTCTTTAAATGCTGTTAATGATAAGCTTTGATGGGTGACTAAGAGCAGTTACCTAGCAGTTCAATTAGCATGGCTATTCTCGCAGAGTCTCGGTCTCGGTTTTTTCCCGCACTGGGTCTCGGACTCGGATTTTATAACGAAGCTTCGGTCTCGGTCTCGGATTTTCAAACAAGGGTCTCGGCGTCTCGGCGGGTCTCAGATTTACCATTCGCCACCCCTAGAGAATGAAAATTGTCGATGATCGACAGTGCGAGTGCACTATCTGCACGCAAGGCAAAATGTGCCAATTTCGGAACCGCAAACCGGACGAGAGAGCAAAAGAGCCTTTAGAATTCGTTCATTGCGATTTAGCCGGTCCAATCAGTCCAGCAGCAAAAGACAGCTTCAAGTATGCGTTATCTTTTATAGATGATTACACAGGAATCAACAAGGTGTATTTTCTCAAACAGAAAAGCGACACCGTAGAAGCGACGCAAAAGTTTTTGGCCAACATCGCTCCTTTCGGTAAAATCAAGCGCATTCGGAGCGACAACGGAACGGAATTCACAAGCAAACATTTTCGATCTTTGTTGCGCGAAAATAAGATAAAACACGAAATGAGCGCGCCGTATTCCCCGCACCAAAATGGGACGGTGGAGAGGGGGTGGAAAAGTCTATTTGACATGGCGCGCTGCTTATTGCTCGAGGCAAATTTACCCAAAACACTTTGGACCTACGCAGTGATGGCATCTGCGTATATCAGGAATCGATGTTTTAACTCGAGGTTGGGAATGACACCATTCGAGGCGCTAACCGGAAAGCGACCAAACCTAGGCAATATGCACGTTTTTGGATCCACGTGTTTTGCTTATGTGCAAAATGCGAAGAAATTAGATGCGCGAAACAAAAGGGGTATCTTCGTGGGTTATGACAGGGAAAGCCCAGCGTATCTAGTTTATTACCCTAACGTGAACAAGGTCGAGAGGGTAAGATGTGTGAAATTTCACGGGCAGAGTATTTCCTATACAGAAGAAGGGGAAGCATTAGTACCTGTCCCAGCACAAAGGGTCGAGAATAACACTGAACCGAACACAGAACAGGCTGACCAACCAAACAAGGAGGGGAACGTTACTACGACTAACGACAATGAGCCTGTGACGAACGGGAGGTACCCAACTAGAACCCATAACAAACCCAAACACCTCGAAGAGTATGTTTTAGAGGACGATATGGAAGACAATGTTAATTACACAGTAGACTACTGTTACAGGGTCGTAAACATACCGACAACGTATGCCGAGGCTGTCAACTCGCCTGAGGCGAATAAGTGGCAAAAGGCCATGGACGACGAAATGACAGCTTTGAACGACAATGACACGTACGACTTAGTAACACCACCGGAGGGTAGGAAAATAGTGGGGGGAAAATGGGTCTATGCCGTAAAAAACGGACCAAATGGGGAAGAAACTCATAAAGCGCGTTACGTCGCTAAGGGCTATTCCCAAGTTGCAGAAATAGACTATCAGGAAACATTTGCGCCTACAGCCCGCATGAGTTCAGTTTGGATGTTGATGCAACGTGCAGTCCAAAATAACATGATCACTCATCAGA